>CM036224.1:30790579-30940277 GCA_020631735.1 Saccharum officinarum | reverse complement strand
CATTTTTATATGCTGTCTCTAATCTTGATTTTTTATCCAACTTCGATCCATCAATCTTTATGTGATGACTATTAAGTTGAATAAAACCAGTAAGCTTTTTTTGTGTGTATACAAGAGGATGAATATTGAATGAAGGTGCAATCCAAATATCAACAGAAATTTAATCCTAAGCCATTAGAATTGATGAATTACTAAAGAAGCGAAAGCACAGGACAGTTGCTACCAGGCACATAAAGCACTTTGCAATGTATGATATTTGATTAATTTAAGCATAAACATCCACATGCCCTCATCCTAATTCCTAAATTAGGCACCACAAAG
Source organism: Saccharum officinarum (assembly GCA_020631735.1). Lineage (NCBI taxonomy): Eukaryota > Viridiplantae > Streptophyta > Magnoliopsida > Poales > Poaceae > Saccharum > Saccharum officinarum. The sequence continues at coordinate 30,939,956 of CM036224.1, read as the reverse complement.
TCATAGAATGGAGGCACAACAATCAGCACACGCACATATGCCACCCTAATTTTAAATTAAGCAGTCCAGTATATGACAAAACGACCTGCATGAGTACCAATACGGCAATACCAAATGACAAATGTATCCAGAATTGCATTCATTGCAGAAGCAAGGGAAATTAGCACTTGGCCTTAACAGTTTCAGGTTTGCAAAGGGGGGCAGACAGTAAGTCACCAAGGTGTCAACAGCGGCGGCCGGCACCAGGGTGCGGCGGCGGCCTGGCTGCCTGCCCCTGAGTGCGGCGATGGCAGCCTGGCCCCTGGGTGCGGCGGCCGCTGGCTACCTGCCCCCTGGGTGCGGCGGCGGCTGGCCCCAGGTGCGGCAGCGGACTGCCGCAAGCGCGCGGACCCTAGGCGCGACGGCGTCGCACGGCTTGGGAGCAGCGGCGGTCGCCAGGTGGAGTGCGTGCACGCCGGGCGGTGTGCCTGACTGCCTGTGCGGGAGGGCGGAGGCCGGAGTCAAGACTGCTGCGTGTGCGTTGGTCACGCGTGGGAGCTCGGAAGTAAGTTGGGCCGTATCCAAATTCACTTGGGCTGTTCGATCATGACCTTCGTAGCTGTCCGTCCGTGTGTCATCCCCCGTTCTTATGAAGACCTAACAATGCCTCTTCATTTCAAACAGATATTTTGGTATACGAATGCATCTTCTTTGATTCAGAGTCCATATATTTTGACTACCACCGATTAAAGTTGTCAAATAAAGCAACCATAAAATCAGTTGTCTACATACAAGAGATATTTTCACGTGATTACTATTTGCAAATTCTTCCATGATTAGAGGGATCGTACTCCTGTCATAAGTGGTATCTCACATGATTTTTTATTAAGTACTCCCGTCATTCCAAATTATAAGTCATTTTAGGAATCTTGGAGAGTCAAACCATCTCATGTTTGACCGAATTTATATAACAAGATAAAATATTTATGATGCCAACTAAGTATCATTAGATTCTTTATTAATTATATTTTCATACTATACATATTTAATGTTATAATTTTTGTAATTTTCTCTATAATTTTAGCCAAACTTTAGATACTTTGACTATCCAAGATTCTTGGAATAACTTATAATTTGGAATGTATGGAGTAATTTATAAAGGTTGTATAATAGCATTGGTCCGAGTTTCTATTTGTGCACATTTTTGAGTGATTGGGAGGATGCCCTCTGATTTTTGAAACTCCATTCCCCTCTAGGACCTAAGTGTCGTTTATTCGTATTGGAGTAGGCACATTGGGAGAGCAGATCACGCACGTTTGCCCTCTTTGATCAGATCGCCCACGACATCAATGGGAGGTGGAGGAAACGGAGATCGTAGCGCCTTTCCAATGGTGGTGATGGGACCGCCAACTAGAATGTGACTGACCTCCTGCTAATGTTAAACCTCACGGAAGTGGAGGAAGCAATTCTAGAATTCAGTGATGATGAGGGGGAGACAGCCGCGCCGGTGGAGTGAGAAGTGGTGGGAAGGTCCTCTCACTGTCGACGGTGCATGTGAACACTATTTGCTCGGCATGAAACCTGCCTGGGGAACCTTACAACCTAAAGTTCTGGGCAATCGGTGAGAAGTCCGCCAACATGTTTGTTGCGGAGCTTGGTAACAACATGGAAATGGAAAGGGTGATGGCAGGCACACCTTGGATTTTGTAATCGAGTTGCTCACACTCTAGGCAAGCAGGTCTCACAGGGACATTAGGATTGGCTAGTGGTTGTTTGCCCCGTCTTGTGTCAATCACCTGGTGACTGTCCTTTCTTCTGCTTGTACTTCTTCCCTGCCATCTTGTCCTGCTTGATGTCGTTGTAGAGCTTAGCAGACCTCTTTATCGATTGAATCTTTGGCATCGTCCTTAGCCAGCTCAATTCCCATTTCACTTAGTCAATGGAAAGCTCATCACTATCATCAGTATAGAAATCATACGAGCAGAATCGTCTTCTTCGTCTGTCATCAGGAACCTTCAATAAAAAATATATATGATTGACCTAACATAGTACTTATAGACAAACATATATTAGAAAAAAATCAATAAATATAATTTAAAAATAAAATATATAAAAGCGGTTTCATGTATTTTTTTACCAATACCGTGTAGATGTAGATTATAGAAACCTTTCAAAATTAGTTTCACTCTTTTTAATACTTATGTGATTTCTTATTATGAATTTTTACATTACAATGTGATTTCTTATTATGAATTTTTACATTACAAGCTTAAAATGAGTTGATCATTTTTATTAGAAAATAATATAAAGTTAAAAAAAGTTCCTGCCAACACTGCATATAGAATAATAAGCGGAGAAAGGAAATTTGCCGCGGAGAGAATTTCATTTGCCACCGAAAATTTGCCGCCCAGTCTGGCCGCGCTTATTGCGATTAGCGAACAAATCGCATCGCTTAACCTCCAAGCCCGCATAACCTCTCCCACTCTCCCTCCTCATCCATCTCGCCATCAGTGGGGTGCTGGGGCAATCGTGGCTGCCGCGCCGCGCCTGACGCGGCTGCTGGGCGGGAGGATGCTGGGCCAGGACGCCGCCGTCGACGATCCACTATCCACGGTCTGCGCAAGGTATGCTGCCATCCACGATCTTCCTCCCTGGCTTGGCCAGCCGCACTCGCGAGCGCTCGCGACAGCCCCTCCACTCACGTCGCAGCACCGCCGGCCTCCGCCCTGCGCCTCAGCTCCGCGGCCCGTGTCGGCGTTTGGGGCCGTCGGTCACGCTCCCGCCTCCGCCTCTGCCTTCGCCCCTCGCGGCTCGGCCCTCGGCCTCTACTCCTCCGGTGCCTGCGCATCTGTGCGAGGCCGCCAGCTGCTCAGGTCGTGCGCTGGTGTACAGACTGCACTTATCTGAATTTCGAAATCCACTTCTTAATTTTCTTCTTTAGAAGAACTTGTGGAATATCGTCCATTGAGTTGTTATCTGCTACTGATACAGAAGTTGCATACGTAGAGTAATTAACATCTTTTCTGCAACTGAGAAAAGAAATGGCAACTGAATCAAAACAACACCTGAATGATCCAGAGGCATGTATCTTAATAGTAGCATTTAGTTGCAGCCCAAATTAACATATCACCTCTGCGCAGATCCAAAAGGTTTGCAAGTCCTCTTAACTATTGTGCTTTGCGACTGAACCCTCTCCTGACAAAATCTTTTTGGATTTTGATCTTCTCTGTTCATTGTAACTTGGCTCTTGGAATGACAGTTAAGAGGACTACTGATTTACCTGCTGTGCACAACGATATAAATTATGTGTGCCATCCATCTGGCAGTCTCCAATATTATGCTGCAATGTCTCTTGTCAACTGATAAGCCTCTTGCAAGCTGCTAATAACTAGTGCTTCTGTCAAGTACTAGTTTGACAAGAATTTGCATTCTGTTTTTTTTTTCTTTCAAAAAGCATGTCCGAAATTTCGAGCTTGGACATTAACTTCATTTGTTACCGAATTTAGCGATAGTTACCTTGCATGAGCTATTGCAGTGATCTCCTTGCATGAGATGGGTTCAGTGTATTTTTGCATCATTGTTCATCAGGTAGAGGCAAGTCTGAACAAATACAGAGGGATGCGAAACTGTATTTCCTCCAATAAGTTTACACAAGTGTGACGTGATTTTTCGGCCGATGTTCCTCCAATCAGAATATTCTGACCAACGAATGGATTCGCTAGCTAGCAGCTTGGCTTGCTCAGGCAGGCACACAGCCTGACCAGTGGAGGGGGTCGAACCTGGTGACCCGCTGGGCGAACCTGTCCAGTTGGACAGTGGGGTGGTACGACCCGTGAACCATGTTTGTCAACGGTGGAGCGACGGGTCTTGATTAGGTGCGCCCGAACTGCACCGTTTGCAGTTTGATTTGTGAGATAAATTTTTCATTAGAGTACCACACTGTGTACTAGTAGTCCAAATTAGGAAACATAGATCTTCTTAAAGATATGAGGTTTGTTCTGTGATAGCAACACACATGTTACATTAGCTCTAAATTTCTAATTTTCTCAAAGAGAGGAGAAAACTCTCAACTCTCCTCTGAATTTCTAATCTTCTCAAAGAGAGGGGAAAACTCTAAACTCTTGAACATTGAGTACATTAGCTCTGAATTTCTAATCTTCTGGGGGGGACTCTTAACTCCTGAACATTGAGACATTGTGCCAAGATGCCTAGTACAGACTGAATGTCAGCTCAATATATCTGACTTTCTAAAAATTCTGAGTAACTGAAAATTTAGTAAATCATCTATCCTTATTGTGGGAGTCAGAGAGGGAGACAATGCTGGGGAGAGCAACACACTGCTATTGAGTTGTGGGGCTTGTCTTGGCTAACTATGTGGCTCTGATTTTTTGTCCTCACACGCAAGAGAAATATTACTGTATCTAATTAGCCTGCAGATGCATACAACACTTAAGCAGTGAATAGAGATATCTACTAAGTTATTATGCATTTTGTCCTTCATTTTTTTTTCTGTAACTAACACCACTAATGCACTGGCGATCTGCCTATGTTAATATACATACCATTTCCAAATATTTGTTGATTGCTATGTGCTTGGCTGTTCATGTGATTTGCTACTGCCACCTGCGATGTCTACCTATTTTAAAAGACTGTATTGAACCTGTACATAGTCTGATATGCATTTGCCTATTTTTGTGTATGAAAATTGCAATATGAACTATTTGTTTCATGCCTGAAATTTGTAGAATGAAATTCCTAAATTTCTTAGCTCTTAACTGAGAATACAATATGACAAGGGAACTAACATGTTCATCCTATATTTTCTTGATCTCCCATATATAAGCAGAATAAATCATGACAAGAGGACTTCGAAGATTGAGGAATTTGAACATTGATGGACATGGTGCAGAACCTGTTCAGGAGGAGCATGAAAATATAGCAGATGATGAGAACAATGAAAGTTTGCAGTCCCCTCCAGATATTGATGGTTTATTAGCCCGCCTGCCACACCAACCTCGAAGTCCAATTAAGATAATATGTAAGTTTCAGGTTTTTGTGCTTGCATATCTAGATACAATATGAAATCTTACATTTTTCATATATGCAGGGCCAAATGGAGAGGTTAGACAGATTATAGGGGATTTCACACTTATAAATTTACTGGCATTACAAGGAGGAAAGGTAATTGTAGGGACAGATGAAAACGGTGTCCAAATGAAAGGTCAGCCTCCATTCTTGGGCAGCACCTTGGCTATGTAGTAGAAAGCCCAACCTTAGCTCCTTTAGACATCCCAAGATTTGACAATCGCAGGTTTGATTCACACAAGGAACAAATAATCAAAGATGTTGAGGTAATTTTTTTTTATTATCAGTGCAAGCAAGTACCTCCATGTTTCATCTAAGTACTAACATTTACCTTCCTCTCTATAGCTAAAGTTTTCCTTTCCAAGGCAAACTATACATCTTACAAGGGACTGGATCCTAAGGACAGTTAATAATAGGTGGCGAGCCTACAAATCTAAGCTGAAGAAACAATACTTCAATCGTGACGAGAGAACTCTAGAAGAAATCATAAGAGAGAAGCCACTAACGGCTAATGAACATCAATGGAGATCTCTTGTTGGAATTTGGTGCCAAGAACAACATAAGGTGCCATCTATTTTCTCAACGTTTATATCAATTTTTAATCAAGGAATGTAACATTGCTTAATCATTGCCTGTCTTTGCAGAAATTATGTGCCACAAACTCTCGTTGTGCAAAAGAACAGAAGACTGCACACACAACTGGGAGAAAAAGCCATGCTAGGCTCAAAAAGGAGATGGTGATAAATATTCATCTGCTGATATTTGTTAAATTCCACTATCATCTATTTTAGATTTGAAATGACACCCAAATAACTCTATTGTGCAGGAATCTAGAAATAAAAGAAAGGTTCATAGGATAGAACTATGGGAGGCAGCTCATAAAAAAAGAATGGCAGATTCACTACAGAAAAAGTGGAGACACTGATGGTATGTATATTTTCTAGAACGAATGAACTATGCTAGATCTATATATCAGTTTACAATTCTGTAACCTTCCTATATACTCATTTGGATAGGCTGCATCTTATGAGGAATTAAAAAAGGAGAGGGAACAACGATGGTAATCGTCTTTCATCTAAAGATTACAATGAAGTGTTCAGTGATATTGTTGCCAAGGATTTCAAAACACGGGGGTACTATGATGATAAGTACTGGAGTCAAGTACAAGTTTCTCAAGGTTTACCTTTTGTTACTCAAACTGAGGAAGAAAGAATGTACCAAGAGAAAGTAAATGCAATGGAAAATAAGATGGAATGCATGAGTGATTTCATGAAGTACATGCTTACTTTTATGTCAAAAAGGTATCCAGAAGATAATCTTGTAAAGGAAATGGAAGCAGCTTTACAGGAAGACGTAATCTTACATTGAACCATGCCCTCCTCTTTCTCTATCTCTCTCTGAAATAAGAGCTTATTTTTTCAACCTTGTGTTGGTTCATATTTTTCAGGCAGCTGACAGTTCTGACCATGAGTGTACTGATGATGACATCCCTGAAGACTCAGATGCTGATGTGAACTCTCCAGCAAATGAGGTGCGGGTATACATACTTAAATTTTAAATATCATTAGCTTACTATAATAGTATTTAAGTTCTTGCTAATGGCTTGTAGAACATGGTTCAAGCCGAGCAGCATCAACAATCTGTACATAGAATTCTTGGAAGAACTGAAGTCCATACATCTACACCACGTGAGCAAACAACTTCAAAGGTATGTTACAAAGGCCTACTCCAATATCGATGCATATGTCAAAAATCTAGAAACATAGCTAATTTGTTACCAACAACATCAAGCTATAGTTATTTTGGGTCCCTTACATAGCTTTCCCTATCTGAGCGCTGCTGTTCACTGGGCGCTGCAGGAATTGTCCATCCATCTGAGTTTCTGCAAGTGACATGTGTGCATTTATATACCTTCTAGAAAATCATGTGAGACAAATATTCATATCCTTCATATACAGTCATTAATTGTTCCTTCTCGACTATCAGGATAAAAGCAAATGCCTGTTCAATCATGAAAGGGCACCAGGTAAGCAACTCATAAAAGGCATGCAAAGAAGTACCAATGTAAGATCAAAGTTGTATTACTGTAAAAGAAAACAGCAAGGAAATCATATTGACGAGTCTGATAAAACAGTCTATAAATTTTAGGTTTTGATAATTTCATTACATGGTGCGCAAATGACACTGCAAGCAAAATGGCCTTAGATTTATATCACCAATCTAGATATCGATTTCTAATTTAATCAAGGCAAAAGAAGAACATTTACTGAAAATTTTCCCTTTAGTACAATCTGCTACTCCATACAGTTGGCACATGTCTGCTATTCATTATAGTTGGCGCAGGTCTGCTGCTCCATTGTTAATTGCAGTAATGTCAGATCATAATCATAAAAATGGAAACAAGAAAGGAGGTAATAGTAAACACTTCTTGGCATCCTTAATCAATCAAATACAAATAAATTCAGATGTACTAAAATAGATGTCTCTCTGACACTAAAATTCAGATGTACTAAATAACAGTAAACACTCTTGGCATCGTTAGTCAAATAAGAAAGAATAATTGCCAACCTGCATCTCTGATAGAAAAACGCATCTAGGAGTAGAAATCTAGGGGTAGGATTCATGCACTAAATAAAATTCAAAATACACATGGAAAGAACGGAGAAGATGGAGAAAATAATGGTTGTGCTGGGTAGGAAAAGGCATGCTTGGGGTAGATGCCAGGGCATCGTCAATAAGGTAGATGGGATTCGGATGGCAGAGCAGACTGGAAGGAGACCTCGGTGAAGTGCTCTGCCCAAGATCGAAGGAAGCACCTATGCAGTCTCTCTGTTCCAGGCGTCAGGATCATATGCACAATATTTTGTTCTCTCTAATCTTCATATTTTTCTTTTCCCTATTAACTCAGCTAAACTATGCTTGCAGGAGACACAACCTGTTGGCATTGTAGTCACAGATTTATCATGTGATCCCATAATGCACAACATGGTACGTCCAAGTTGATATTGTAATATTGTTTCATTTCAAATATAATGGCTCAAATTGATTAAGTGGTGCTATGTTTTGATGTTTTAAAACATGTCTATTATAGAGAACTCGATGGGTTAAAGCCTCTGGCATGAACATACCAGAATCAGTATGTGCTTTTATTTGCCTTATTTGTTTTTAAATCACGTTAGTCACCATTTCAAAGATCATATGTTCATGTTTTGTAATTTGTAGAGACAAGAGGAAGTCTATCTTATTTCGCTGATAAACAAAGGCAGAGTTGTGGCCAAAGGGAAGTTAGTGACTACTGATAGCCGAAGAGAGATTTTAGGAACAAAGCTTGGAAAAGAATACTCGAGGGTTTATGTTGAAGGCCTTGAAAATGTTGAACGAGGCAATAAGGGAGATGAGGAGATACCTAGACCATTTGATCAGATTCGTACAATAATTGATGTTATTGGCTATGTTATTCCTTGGCCAACTACACATGTAAGTTTGATTTTTTTTATTTGAAATAGTACATGTGTCTGTAGCATCTTCAAATTGAGTTACTCATCTAACACATGTATCATTGTAGGTGAGGAAAGCTAAAAGTTCATCTCGAACCCGCAATAAGTTGGTACCCGCAGCACGTGGACAAAGCTAGATGGGAAGCAAATTACAAATTTTAAAGTGAACAAGATAGGTTTTAGTTGTTACAAAAAAAATATTTAAGTAATATTTTGTATGATATTGCTGGTTTGTTTATGCTTCTTAGTGAACACAATTGATTGAGTAATGGACATGTTGGCTATTGAATACAGATTCTTGATATTTTGTCATGGTTGTATGGAATATAATTGATGGTTTACTTCCCATTATTAATCATAGAAAATAGAAAAAATATGATTTCAATATATATTATATATATATATATATATATATATATATATATATATATATATATATAATGGGAACGCCTATTTTTAGTTGGGACGTATTAAAGCGTTACAATATAACGTGTCTATACTACTACACACAAGATATAGATGTATGTACAAAATCATTTCTACAGGTCTTAATACAACTATGACGTTACTATACAACGTATTGATATATGTAGACACGCAATAAAAACGTGGCTACAATATTGTTTCTACTTTTGTTAACATGTGTTTAGGCGTTACTATAAAACGTGTCACCACGTCACCTGCCATGTCATCTTTCCACGTCACATGCCACGTCAGCTGCCACATCACCTTTCCACGTCACCTACTACATCGTCTCTACACTCCTTAATGCGCAATAATACGTTACTACAAAACGTGACTATATTAGTAGACACGAATTGTGAATGTATCTACAATATTGTCTCTAAATTTTTTTCACACGTAATGAAACGTTACTATACAACATAACTACACTAATAGACACATGTTATATATGCATCTATAAAAGCGTATCAATGTGTTTAGACATGCATCTAACATGTCTATGAAACGTCCATTCATTTAATATATATGCTTATGCAAATTGTCTCTACGGAGCCTGACACGGTCCATACGAAGACGCTTCTAACACGTTTTCGTAAACCGTGCCTATGTCCCTATAGAGATGAAATAAAGCGTGTCTACTATCTAAAAAAGTGTAGCTACAGGGGGTTTTTTCTAGTAGTGTAATATTGATTAATGATATGCAACTATGGATTCAAATGAGCTTTTTAGCAACATCGATAGAAGGGGGCTAGAGCATTGGGCCTTTTTGGGTGCTCTAGTCTGCCCTCCGTAAGGACTAAATCTTAAAGCAACCACCTATGACTTATAGTACAACCATGAGAACTACATAGCTCTAGTCTTAGCCCAGTATCTTGATCTATTCTAGTTTGTCAGCAGCTTACCGAAAGGGCAAGAGGGGGGTGCTAGCTCAGGTATAGCTCTTGTCCTATCGCGGTGTGTGCTGGGCTGCAGTCATAAGTGTGCCACCTTCGGAGGAAAGCATCTATATCGCCTGGTCAATCTGAAATCTTAGCGGCTGCTACTTATTAGAACGACTGATGAAAAGCTTCGTAGTGATCCTTACCTACTCACCTTGGAAGTGTTAGGGGGTTGACGGGCCCCGGGCAAATAGAAATCACAACTTGTGGGTAAAGTTGTACACACTCTGCAGAGTTATATAAACTGATATATCAGCCGTGCTCTGGGTCACGAGCGACATGGATCCTTTTCGAGATAGATGGATCTCTGGATGGTTGGGGTGATGATTAATATTGATGTTAATTATACTTTCACCTTAGGAGCTTAAGCATAACCTAGTAACTCAGGTTTAATAAAAAAAAATATGACCAACTAAAAGTGCTTATCGCAGTTCAGCCGTGTCTAGCCATTTGGGCCTTGCATCCCCTTATGTTATACTTGTTGAGTATGGTACGCTCACACTTGCTTTACATACATTCAACAAAAATCCTGAATGGGTACCAGATGGTGGATTCAAGTGATGAGTTACAGGAGATGTTCCAAGTGTACTAGGTGAGTGCTCCCCCAATCAACCGTCCCTACGGAGTATGGAGTCCCGAAGAGAAGATATAAAATAGTTTCTGCTATGCTTTGTAATAGATGTAAGTCTTGATGTAACTATGTTTTGATATATAATAAAGCATTATTCTTGATATTCTCTATATTTATCGCTATATGTGTCATGTGGACATCATGGGCACACATATAGTTAGTGATTGGTATTCTTTGGAAAACCGGATGCGATAGAATGGTATTAGAGCAATGTTGACTGTAGGATGCTCAGCCTAGTTAGAAATGGTCAATTTTACAAACATATTTTGATTAAAACTTATTTTGTCTTCCTCCACCTTGATGTTTTGTGAAAAAGTTAAAAATACACTTCACCGAAAGCCTCTTGTTTGTCTATGATCCTTGAATATGCTTACGAAGATGAAGATTCTACATGGAGAATAAGTATCTTTTGAAGACTGAAGAGTTCAAGCCCGTCTACTCTAATGCCCTTTAGGAAGTTGTTATCCCCGAGCACTTTTACGTTAGTAGCGATGTTAAGGTGAGTGATAGTGTGTTTTCATAAGGACTCTTATCATGTTAGTGTGCCCTAATAAAGTTGATTGTTTTGTTATTGTGCTCTTGTATGTTTTGGCTCTTTGTAATGAGTGTAGCTTCAGCGAATCTCGGGACGAGATTCCTGTTAAGGGGGTAGTGTTGTGACACCCCAAAATTCATGTTTTGGGTTGTGAATAGAAAACACTAAATAAAATAAAGGATTTAATGATTTTTATAAAATTTGCCAAGCTTTAATTAGTTTATTATCAATTTTGTTAAATGAAAATGGCTTTGTAAAAATTTTCCTAATTTATTTCCTAGGGTGTTGCATCATGCTGGCTGCATTTCTTTAATGTGTGAAAAATGAATTACAAAATACGAGTTAAGAGTCAAATAGGATTTTAATCTATTTGCAAAAAAAAAGTTTGGAAATATTAGTTCTTAAAAAAATTCTCTTGAGCCAGCAAATTTAATTGATCATTTTCCTCCTCCATTCGTTTTGCATAAATTCTAACTTATCTATCTCTTGATTGACCCGTCCTTTATATGCACTAATGCTGCTGAATAAAACCATGTATGATTTATCCTCGCATGCATGTCATGAAGTCTTGTACGTTTCCTGGCTGCCATGCATGGTCGCTCAGCAGTGCATGCGCATGTGCAAACTAAGCACATTGGAGAGCACTAATGAGGAAAAATGGAATCATTACTTGCATGTTCATCAATTTCCACCTGCAGCTATGCCAAGCGCTGCCTAGTAATGGCATTTGGCAAAAACTAAAACTCCACCGAAGCCTGCTGTTTACCTGACCCTTAAGCTCCCTCTCGGCATCTATAAATAGCGTGTCTCCTTCGTTCTATATCACCACAACACAGCATCTCGGTACCTCCGACCAAAACCATTTCACACTATAGAGACAAGTACTTCTTCATCTGCTACTTTGATATACGGCCAGTGGCTTGCTGTTGCCATTGATCAGGTAAGGTTTCCACCTCAGGGTGGACACATTTAAACCGGAAACTGAAAACCGACCCGAACCGAACCGAAATGTCGGTTTTTCGGTTCGGCTTCGGTTTTTGGTTCTGGCAAGTTCGGTTATCGGTTCGGTGATCGGTTTTCGCCCCACACCGAACCGACGAGCCGTTCAAACCAAATTCCTAGCGATACGTCGATCTCTTCCAACTCCGTGGCTGAGTCACCAAGCTGTCTACGTGATTCCCACTCCCACCACGCACCTTGGGCCTTGGCCCAGTTAACCCACTTGCTGGCTGGGCTCCCACCGCAGTCCCCATGCGCCCCCTCCCCCCAAACAGACACTCGTGACTCATCCCCTCCCAATCTCACCACTCGTTCTCCAATCTCCATCTCCAAACCTACCCTGGCAGCGCATCTGGTTGCTGGCGGCACATCGAGCGTCTAGTGCAGGCGACGAAGGGAGCGACTTCAACCACCTGCGCGCCCTGGAGGAGTGGAGGCCCGTGCGGGACGGCCGGCGGTGCCAGCGCAGCTGCTGTCCTCGGCGACGGCGTCACCCCCGCGTGGATCTCGAACTTCGAATCACGGCGTCGGTGACGGGCCTCAAGGGCGGTGGCCCCTAGCCTCCTCTGCTGCAGCACTCGGGGGCGGCCGGCGGCGCCGCTGTGGCCTACGGCTCGATGGCCAGCAGAGGGCTCCTGCAGCCATGGCCGGCAGTGCATCTGAGGCAGCTGAGTTCCTTCTTCCTCTGTCTTCTCTGTGCTGACATCTTGGTTTCTTCGGTTTCAACCGAAAATCGAACCGATGAAACCGAAGCCGAATTTGTCGGTTTCTTTTCCTGTGACAAACCGATCGGCTTTTGGATTCTCCAAACCGAAGTTTCAACCAACCAAAGAAACCGAACTGAAATGTCGGTTAAAACCGAATGCCCACTCTGATTTCCACCTTAGCGCATCTCCATGAAGTTCAGTTTTGCTGTCATACCTCTCGATGATCCCTTGATCCTTGTTGTCTTTTCTGGTTTCTTGGTGGCTGATCGCCAGACCGAAGTCGCATCGTGTGTGTGGGAGTCTTGTGGTTTCAATGCAAAGCTGCCATCATCATCAGTTCTTCCTGATCACAGCTAGCGTTCTTCATTGTTTCATGCCATCAGCTATCGTACATAGGTCAGGTGAGAAGCATCATATCGCAGTTCAGCCATGTCTAGCCTTTTGAGCCTTGTATTCTCTCATGTTATACCTGTTGAGTATGGTGCGCTCACACTTGCTTTACATACATTCAACAAAAATCCCGAATGAGTACCAGATGTTGGATTCAAATGATGAGTTACAGGAGATGTTCCAAGTGTACTAGGCGAGTGCTCCCCCAGTCAACCGTCCCTGTGGAGTATGGAGTCTCAAAGAGAAGATACAAAATAGTTTCCGCTATGCTTTGTAATAGATGTAAGTCTTGATGTAACTATGCTTCGATATATGTGTCGTGTGGATATCCTGGGTACACATATAGTTAGTGCTCGGTATTCTTTGGAAAATTGGGTGCGACATACGCTGAACCTGGGCGTCACCTAGTGAACCGTCTTTGGGACATTGGTATGAACCGACCTGGCAAGGTTGGGCCCGAGGCAAGACACCAGGTGTGCACCCTTGGTTTGGATGGGTTTTGGGCTTGTTCTCCACTTGTTCTTGGCCCTAATTTGCTTGGTTGTGGGCTACCTTCCCCTTTGGCTCATGTTGGGTATTCGTTTTGTTGTATTTTTTTGTATACTTTAGGTATATTTCTTGCGTAATTTCGACATGTCCTCCTACAAAAGATCAAACACCAAAACTTGTGGAAAGTGTTAGTTTTAAAGCCCTATTTCTAGGTTTGGTGTTTGTATGCTATGATTTTATGTGATAGTAAGCAGTTGAAAATGTGAGTTAAGGAACACCAACAACTTCCCCACACTTAGCCGTTTGCTCATCCTCGAGTAAAGTTTTAGGACTAAGATGGGTCGTCTCCTTGATACGACATCTGCATACAAGTTATTCCAAGCTTCACCTGCACTTGCGAACTTTTGAAGTGTCTACCACATTATCTTGGGTAATTGAATAATGGAATAGCATGGATTCAAATCCCCTTGCATTAATCAACTGAGAAACTTGGGTTTTCATGTAATTTTGAAAATGTAAACATAGCTTAGCTCCTCAAATGATTCTCTCAAATCGCTCGTATATGTGTTTGGTTCCTCACCAAGGCATATCATAGTGTTGACTTCTTTCTTTCCTACCTCTAAAAAGCTTATATGGATCTTTGGGTAGGGAAAGATATAAAGGCGTACTTACTCTGCATATTTTGTTGAGTCAAAGGTCTGATCCGTGGAGAAAGATGTCATACCCTATTTGCGGTCACTAACGACCATTTCTAACCACCAATTAGTATCCAAAATGGGAGAAATAAACATACTTTTAACACATATGCCTTTACTATTGACCTAGTTCCACTTGTATTGGAGAAAACTTGTTTTGTAGGTCACATATTTGAATACAAGTGGAAAACATACCAAAAGGTGCAAACAGAAGGCGTAAAGCAGAGATGCGCAAGAGAAAAACATGGAGAAGCCCACCTACACATTGAATCTAGGCCGAGCACCGACGTGAGAGGGGCCTAGGCCTAGTTAGGAACCGACCACGCGAAGGCAGTCATAAGCTGGCCCTACCTAGTTGCGATCCCTGCTGCTACCACCTAGGCCCAGCTTCCACCGACGGTTGCATGGCTGCATGCTATGGCGGTTTAGGCTAGTTTCCTAATTTATTGGTGCCAAAGTGACCTCCATGCTTGTTTAAATGTAGGGGTAGAGCTTTCTCTCTCACACACACATTCACTTGGAGCCTCTACCTCACTACCTCATCTTGTATCTTTAGCTTTAGTATTAGTTTGTGAGCAAGGGCAAAGCTATCAAGGAGAGCTTGTCTCCTTGGAAGAAGAGAACCTTCTTGGTATGAATACTATAAAGAGTTCTTCCAAGTTCTTGCTCTCATATCATTCATATATGTGGTAGAACCTCCTAAATACTATGGCTCACATGCACCTATCATTGTCTCAAAGACCTCTAATGGCTATGCATGTGTACCACAGAACTTAAGAAGTCTGTCGGGTGTCCTCGGGAAACCTGAATCATCCATGATTCTTCCGAGCAGGATTACATTACAGAGGCATTGCAGTATTATAATAGTTGATATACAAATTACATCAGAGTAAAAGTGCGGAAGTCTTACATATCACAATTTACAAACCAATTGTTCCAAACCTTACAAACCTTAAGTTTAGTTATTACAACCATAGTAGTGGAGTAGCATTAGTAACTTTATTATAGACCACGAAAATGGATTACTCTGCCCAAGAGCCATACAATCTACTCGTCATTGCTTACCACGAAAATGGTCATACTGCAGGGTCCAAAACAGACCTGCTCCACAGACGCACCTGCAACAAGGGTTTAACAAACCCTGAGTACAAAAGTACTCTACAAGACTTAACCGACGAAAAGGGTGGAGAAAGACTCAGTAATGCAGGCTTAGGGGAATCAAGGTGAGGATGTAGCAAGAATCAAAGTTCGTTTGCATAAAAGCTACTAAAAGTGAGTCCTTAAGATCAACCTTTTAATTCATCGTTAGTGATTACAGAAGGTAAGTGACCCTAGTCTAGACCAGGTAACTCATATCACTTCTTTCATAATCTTCGACCAAAGTTCCACTTGTTAACTACGATGTTGAACAACAAATCGAGTCTCCATATCCGAGGAGCAATGACGATCTGAACCGCTTATCTACCCAGCTGGGGCTTCCTAACCACACGATATATGCGGGACTCAAAGCCCATATATCAACCTTTACTCGAATCCTCTAAAGCGTGACTAGGTCCAGCGCCACCTGAGAGCACAGTACGCCTCCAATCCAGCCCTTGGCCATGAGGGTACACACTACTCTCGCTATCTCTCCACTCCCAGTGCGCGGTCAGCGTTCACGGGATAGAATAGCCGAGGTAGGGCTTACCACGGGTATGTGGTTAGTACTATAATGTCTCAACATATATAGTTCAACAACGAACGGTCCTTAACCGACACAGACGGGGACACTACATCAAGACTCCTTTCCTGACGCAAGTCCACCGACCAGTCTCAGATTACCACCATCATTATCCATCACTTTGTTTCACAACAACCCTTCAAACTTTGTTAAACATTTTCAAAGTTTTCTCATTAAGAAAGGCTAAGCACACTAAGCATTTTCAAGTAAAACAGTAACAAGGATAATATTGAAGTTTCAAGGATGGTAGTGCAGTAATTAGGTTAGCACTCAACTCCTATCACCGAATGCAGTAAAGCATTAATAAAGTGAAGTAAAGCTTTTCAAACACATGGGAGGTTTAGATGCATCCGGGGCTTGCCTTAATCAGCAGGAAGTTCAGGCTCTAGGTCAGCACCACAAATGTCAAACCCCACCTCCACTGACGTCTGCTCTTCTTCGGGGACGGGTTCGACCATGGCGACCTCCTCGTTCACGGGGACTACACAAGGTGATAATGTATGCTTAATATGATGAATTGCGAAACATGATGCTTGGTAGATGCATAACAAGATTACAAAGTTGAGTATAACTTTCCTTTGCGGTATAGTTGCAAACAACAATACTAACCTAACCCTAAAGTAGGGTTTCATTTGGTTAACTACTTCGTTAATGACTTTCGTTAATCATATGAAATACTAGTAATTAAGCCCTAACAATATGATTAAGGGAGATTAAACAACTAAGTAAAGGTGCCAAAGGTCATTTAGAATTAATGACCTAAGGTCAACACACAATCACAAAGTCAAACAAATCCTAAATCATTAGGCACTAATGACTTGGTTAACTAATTAATTAATTAAGTATAAATTAAGTACAAAATCAACTTTGTCCAATTAAGCCCAAAATTGTATTTTAAGAAGCTTACATCCTAACTAAGTGGCAAAACAAATTTCATAATTTTTGGACAATTATTTAAGCCTAGATAATTCATGGAAGTTGCATTTATTAATTAATTGAGCTAATTAATTAACATATAAAAATTAATCAAATTTGGCATTTCATATTTTTCCTAAATAATACATAGTCTAGAGAGGCTACACAAAAATGTTCATCAATTTTGGAGCTCTAAATAAATCACAATGAAATAAACAAAAACTGTTATTGTTTAATATTTTTAGAAAAGAAAAAAACAAAATTTGCATTTCGGCCTGCGGCCCTCCTTTCTCTCCCTCTGGCCCAGTCGGCCCACCTGGCGCACTCCTCTCTCCTCCCTCTGGTCTAGCCTGTGCCTCCCCGCTGCTGGCCCATCAGACTGGGCCGGCCCAGGAAGCCAGGCCGCACCCGAGCACAGGCTGAAGGCCATGGCGACGACCGGCCGA
The DNA here is from genome assembly GCA_020631735.1 of Saccharum officinarum. Taxonomy (NCBI): domain Eukaryota; kingdom Viridiplantae; phylum Streptophyta; class Magnoliopsida; order Poales; family Poaceae; genus Saccharum; species Saccharum officinarum. Next base: position 30,922,465 of record CM036224.1, on the reverse strand, counting down.
CCCTGCCTCACCGGCGGCGAGGTAAATGATGACATCGACCTCCTAGACACACTCCCCACTCTCCTCCACACTCCCAGGCGTGGTCAGGCGACTCTCTAATGCACCAAAACACTCTTGACCCCGGCCATGGCGGACATGAATGGCGCGGCTAGCCCACGCACGACGGCGCTGCGTGTTCCGGCGTCCACAGGATGGTAGAGACTAAACCGCAAGCACAGGAAGAACCAGTAGCTCACCCCTGATGTGGTGCTCATGCTAGTTGAGGTAAAGAAAGCGGTGGAGGTAACACGCTGATGGAGACACGGCAACGGCGGCAAGGCGCTGTTCCGGCTCGTCGGGACGTCGGCTGTGAAGATGATCACATGCATGAGCATCAGGACCTCACTACAGAGCTAAAATGCAACCCAGGATAGCAAGACTGAGACCGGAAAGACCTACCCACGGTGGGATGGAACTCGGCAGCTTGGTTCCCATCCGTCAGGAAGACGATGAGGTGCCGATGATTGCGGTGGCGAGGCAAGGTTCGAGTGGGCTCAGGTGGAGCGCATGGAAGTGGCAAAGTTGGTGACGGCCTCAATTGGAGGAAGAAATAGTGAGGTCGGTGAATTGGAGATGGGAGCTAAAACGATCTCGATGTTCCCTCGAAGGGAAAATCCACAGATACGAATTATAATGTGATAGCCCATGAAAGAAACCCATCACATTATCAATTATTAGATGATATCATAGTCATACATCGCAGAATTACAAGTTACAAAGTTTTACAGCACTTGTTAACACACCTATTACATCATAATCTAGCAGAAACTCACGCGTCTTCATCAGAGTTGTTGTAGCGCGTCAGCAGGTGAAGGTTCCTCCTCCACGACAATCATCAGAGTTGGCGTAGAAAGACAGCGGGCGTAGACTCCATCTTCAAAACCGAACTTGAGCATAGGAACGAGACCACCTAATCCATCTAACTTCGTTATTACTGCAAGTCAGGAAAACTGCACACCGCTAGATGTGTGCAGGCCATGGTCAGCACCGATGAGCTTTAGTGGAAAAGAGAAAAAGGGATCTAGCGATCCTAAAATATTTGGCTGTGGGTTTCCTGTAATGCATGTATCAATATTTTAATAATAATATAAGTTCATCAAGTTTTAACCCATCTCACACACATGTTCTCCCATCCCATCACATCTCATCACCTCACCACATCTCATCTCACTCTCTCATCGGCATGGACGACTCCCTCTTGTCCATGTCTCAACGGCCAAGGCCGGATCACACACTAAAACCCAGGGAAGGTAGAAGGACTCCTCTGACTAGTCAAGTGAAGCTATACTTAGGAAAGGTCCATAGCCGACTAGTCGGCATATGTATCGATCGATCAACCAGAAACTCTGTAGAGGTTTACACTACCCACAAGATCACCATCATCGACGATCTGGGCCATCTAGGCTGATAACGGGCCGCCTTCCAACTAGACACGATGCCACCCTATCACTCAGAACTGGGGCCGTGTCGGAGTACCTCGTACACCGGCACGCTGAGACTGTGAGACGTAGTACTTGGCCCCTCGGGTACTACGCTATCTTAGGAGGGTGTGGGCGCTCGACGCTCGTACCTCCCAATAGTAGTGGCACCGCACTAGAAAGTCGAACGTTCGCCTCGTACCCATTAGAGCGAATGGGAGTGTAAGGCTTCCTAAGACCCGGTCCACAGGACATATCAGTCCTTAGAGTGACTAAGTCGGATATCTTCACAAGGGGTAACCATTTCCCGCTCGACGAGACACCTAGCACCCCGTGCCATCGCAGCACCTCCCATCCCGGGGCTTCATCCCACGAAGACACTCCACCCCGGGACCTCTCCCTGTCACATTGCCCGCCACAGGCATCTCTCATGGCGAACGCCCAGGTAGCGCCCTCCGGCAAGACTTGTCCTCACGACTTGTCATATATCCTGCTCAGTCGACTCGACCCTCACCACACACCCAAGACGCACGCCAAGATCTCCCCATATTCATTATCAGGTTTTTATCAGGTTATCGGCACCTCGTGCCTTATCTCATTACGCCTCTCACTCACTAGCATCACATCACAGATATAATGCAAGTAAGAGTAAAGCAGTACATAGTAAGCGAGTATCTAGCCTAACAGCGGGTGTGTAACAGAACCGACCAAATTATAAGAGCACAAGTACAAAAACAAGCACCGAAGCGCTCAAATTTTCAAACTTGAGCCCATATAATCCCGGTAGTCAATCGAAACCACGAAGGATTTCAAACCAACTTGCTTACAACCAAGATCGCATCATTCAACATACAACATCATACGTTACATTTCGCAAGTAGTTCCAAAATAAGTTTACACACACGGAGTCGCAATTATTACAAACCAAGTTTATAAAGTAGCGGAAGCAAACACACACCAGTTGTTTAACTACTGCCAGTCTTGTTGATCAACAACCCGCAAAAGCATCAGGAAAGTACATAAAAGATGATCACGCCCTAGTGATCTAGTCTTCATCACCCGCAGGGTGGAGACAATTTTTACAGAAGCCTTGGTAGAGCATATCATCTGCAACAGGAGGGAATAAACCCTGAGTACTGGGATGTACTCAGCTAGACTTACCCGTCGAAAACCAGAAATAAGATGACACCAAGGATTATGCAAGGCTTACACAAGAGGCTAGCTGACATCACATTTTGCATAAAGGCATAAGTAATTGAAACTCTTATAACTTGTACTAGCAGTTCTTTTTAGCATTTACCTGTCATCTATCTTAGCACCTGTACTAAGCATGCACTTGATTATAATCAAACAACATTATGATTATATCCATAGCAGGTATATCATTGTGGCAACATTGTATCATTCCCTTAACCACCTGTTCATTTAATGAGATCTACGTTGCCGCTGCTCAAGTCAAGTGCTCACTAACCGGGAGCGACGACGATTCGAATCGAATTCCTATCCAGCTGGAGGGGTATTTCTAACACTCACCGCGCAGGCCCCTGCCAGGGTCGCACAAGCCACCTTTTCATATGATTCAGGAATCACGGGTCCGAATGATGTCGCGACCCCAAGGGCGACACTCTGCCAGGTGATAGGGACTCTAACCCCCCTTGGTCTCACGCCAATGTCCCCAAGCACATCCTTTCTCTCCTCCAAGAAGCAACCTACCATTCGATTCCCGGCCTGAATCACATTACTCGGCTTCGTGGTCGGAACGACTTATCCGGCCAACTAAGTGTTAGACTGCGTTCAACATGACTCAAGGACGTACAGCGAATCGGTCCTTAAACGACTCAGATGGGCATAGCTCCACACCCAAGACGTGAAGTGTCTTGCGGCTGTACTATCGAACTCTCGCCCGGTCTCAATTTCATTTTTAAGCATGTTTCCATCCACGATAGCCATAAAGCCACTCGTGACACCTTCCTACATCTTGCGGATGACCGGAAATCACCCGACTTCTACCGTACTAAGCAGGCTAAGCATTGACACGTGCCTAAACCTAATATAGGATTAAGTACGATATCTGGACAAGGACAAGTATAATGCAACAAGTGTTTTCATATAACTCCTACAACTTAATGCAGTAAACAATTAAAAATACTCAAGATTAATTTATAAATCAGTAGGTTCAGCATGCACCGGGGCTTGCCTTTTAGAAAGGTCGAGGGCCGGTGGTCAGGACACTCAGGCAGGTCTTCTGCGGAAACTTCTCCGCCGGTTGGTTCCTCTGGCTGCTCCGGCTGGTCCTGGACTTCCTCCGGAATCACAGGCTCGAATTCGAGGAGAGTTACCCCCTCCGGTACACCTATTGCATGAATGCACAATAAATATCCTGGATGCATAAAGGTGCAACATGCTCGGAATGAAATGCATTTCAGAAATAAAAACAATAATCTAATCAAGTTACTTTATCAGTACGTGCAAATCTCTCCTCCGGTAGAGAAGTACTTACCTAAGCTACTCAACCTAAGATACAACTGTTCTTCTTCGGTTAAGGCCCTAACACCTAACAACACAAGAGTAATATTACTTAGGTTACCACAGAAAGACATTCTAGACAGCAGCTCAAAGATTCTAACATAACTGGAGATTCCCAACTCCAAAAGATATTATCTAAGACAATCTGGAAAGCTTAAGAAATGCACCACAAAATATTTTCAGACCACAACACTTAATTCCAAAGTTTACCTAGTCGAAATTCCAAAGTTCCAGAATCTGCCCTCCCCAAACAGAGAGCAGCCAATTCTGGACTGTCACTTAAAACATCAATAACTCCCAAACTACTAAGCCAAATGCTCCCAAATTTTGACACAAGCTAGTTTATCAAGTTTACTACAACTTTGGTATTTGCAAGTTTTCCAGCAAACACTTTTATCAAAGGTCAAACCTAGAAATACTACCAGCTGTCCAGAAAACCTAGAATTGCAAAGATTAATTATTTGTTTATGTGGCAAACATCCCATAAGACCAAAATAATATTACCAAAAGTTCACATAGGTCACAAAAACACCAGAAAGTAAGGTGTGCCCACCTAGAATATTTATTTAAACTCATTTCTTAATTTACTCAATTAATTAAGTGGGATTTTAAACATATTTGTAAACTGCTCCTAAAATTCTACAAAAATTACAGGAGACTCTATGAACCAAGAAGAGACCACTGTAAAAATTTGAACTAAAATTATTTAAAGAAACTCCCCAAACAAAATTCACAAGCCAAAAGGCTGATTTTTGTATAAATATCAAAGCATAGTAAAAACTGTCAAACAACAGATTTCCTAATTTTCTTAGACACTCTAGGGTACCAAGACATTCTCCAAAAAGTTATAAGAACATTGCACATGTAGAAAAATTACTAAAATTCATTTAAGTATTTCCTAAAATAATAAGATAGCATTATAACTTGAAAAGTACTTAAGCACTGTAGCCCAAATTTTTACCAGAGCTAACATATGTATAAATTAGCCTACCCACCAAATTTCAAAAATTTTGGAACAATAAAACTCAAGATATGATTTAAACAATTTTGCATGCAATCTAAAACACATTTCAAAAACCTATTTAAATCTCCCAGAAACTAAACATCACATAACCAATTCATATTTTTCTAAAATACTACACACCCTGTAGATCCCAACAAAATTTATCTCATAATTTTTGAGCAAGTAAAACCCTAGATCTACCTTTTCCAATCATCACTAAAATCTGTGACAAAATGCAAAGAAAAAACAAAAACCGAACCCAACTCGCTACTGGGCCGGCCTGCAAAGCCGACGCGGCCCAACACTCGCGGCATGGCCCAACTTCGCGTGCGGCCTGCTCAGGCCGTCCCACCCGCGCGCGGGGGGGGGGGGGCTGACAGCGCGGGCCCGCAGGCCATAGAGAGAAGAGCGGAGGGGAGGAGACAGCCGCGACTCCGGCGAACTCTAGCTCGCCGACGACGGCGTCTCCGGTGATGGGAAGATCACCGACGGGTTCCCCATGACCTCCCGCATCACCTAACCCTCAAATCATGGATTATACCCAACCCTAGCTACAACGACCATGGCGACCGCGGCTCGGAGGTGGCACACGGTGGCGCTCCGGCGAGCTCCGGGAACCAGGGACCTAGGTTGGGCGCGCTACGGCTTCCAGAGGAGATGGCAGATCTATTCATGCGAAGGACACGGATAGAGGTGGGGCGAATGCGGCTGGCCGCGTGAGCACTGAATCGGCGGCCATGGCACGGCAGCGCACGATCGTGTTCCGGCGTGGACCGTCCACCACTACCGGTAACACCATACCCTAAGCTTCTCTATGCAACCCGGAACCCGAAACAAGAGTTAGCAAGGATGGAGAGTAATGGTAGTGAGCTGGCCACGGTGAGCCGCCGTGCGGACGATACGCCGGCGAGGTCTCACGGTGGCGGAAATGGAAATTCACTCTCACCTCCGCACGATTGGTTCAGGTAAAGGATGGAGGAGGTAGAGGGGACTCTGGCGGAGCGGTGGATGGGGTTTGGGTGGCCGTGGCATGACGGCGAGCTCGCGCGACCACGGGGAAGGGTGCGGTGGCAATGGCGCCTCCGTTTTGCGCCTCGGTGAACACGGCAAGAGCGAGAAGTGAATGGGGATGGCGAGCGCAAGTGAGTGGGAGGCGTGGTGTCGGCTCGGTCTTCACCTCCGCGCCTGGACTCGCAACGTGGAGACGCTGGCAGAGCGCGGGCGCCACGCGGCAGCACCGTTCTGCCCGGTCGCCATGACACCGCCTCCGTCTGAACCCTGAACCCGACGGCTTCGGTGTCCATCACCCGACTGACGGCCAAAGTTCAACCGATCACCGTTCCCAATCTAGCCAGAGTTAGTGATAAGTGTTAACAGCAACTTTGTAGAGCTATGTGAGGGCGACAAAATTGTCAATTGGAGCTTGGACTGGTTCAGCCTAGATTTGAAACTACTGAGCTCTAAAGTGGGGTACCCAAAAACTGAAACTGAGTTTCAGTCAACTATGCCGACTGAACCCCATTTTTCAAAGCACCATATCTCCTAAACCATTTAGAACCAGGTGATGGTGATGTTGACAATGTTGTAGAGCTATGTGTGGACAACAACTTTGTCAATTGGCTCAAGGACTGGTTCGGCCTAGTTTGTGAGTTACAAGTTGCCAAAGTGAGGTATAGTAAAACAGTTTTCAGCTTCACACTTAGCCAAAATTGCTAAGTCCCAAAACAGCCTCTAATACTGACTTGTGGGCTATTTTTGAGCATGTTCTGATCATTTTCATGAGATGGCCATATTAGAACTTTTGTTCCCCATAGAATTCCCTACAACCTTGCTTAAGGGTGCTCCTCCATGCAAGGCCTCTAAGCTAGACTTTTTAAATGGTCAAACTAGAGCATCCTAGGGCTAAATGGTGGTCAACTACACCTTGGAGGGCATTTTGGTGATTTTGGTCAACATGAACCTTGCTCCATGAGTGACCCTAAGTATAACTAAGGTGCTGTGAGATATAATTAGCTACTCTACCCTTTAGTTACACCAACTCCCTAGTGTCACATGATGTGAGTCAAACAAAACTTTAAAAACAAATCACATTTGTTGCAACCACATGAATTAACATGAAATGATGCATGCTTGTGCTCATGCAATGCAATGCAATTATGGAGCTAAACACCTGAGGTGTTACAACCCTCCCCCCTTATAAAAATCTCGTCCCGAGATTTGGAAAGCGTACCATTTTTCATAGAATTCCTTATAGCCATCCCGCAAATAGTCTTCCCGTTCCCATGTAGCGTCACTTTCACTACCCTGATTACTCCACATTACTTTATACCACTTAACCACTTTGCTTCTAGTCACTCTTTCCTGAGTATCGATCACTCGGACTGGCTTTTCTTCATACGTTAGATCAGATTCCAGCCTGATATCTCCTAAAGGGACTCTTTCCTCAGGAACTCGAAGACACTTTTTGAGCTGAGATACATGGAAGACGTTGAATATGGCACTCATTTCAGGAGGTAACTGGATTTTGTACGCAACAGATCCACTCTTGCCTATGATCTGGAAAGGACCCACGTATCTTGGCACAAGTTTCCGCTTAACACCAAAACGTTGGACACTCTTCATTGGAGAAACTTTTAGATAAACGAAGTCTCCAACTTCAAACTCGAGTGGTTTTCTACGATGATCAGCATAACTTTTCTGTCTAGCTTGGGCTGCAGCCATATGTTTTTGGATGGTACAGACTTGTTCCTCAGCTTCATGAACAAAATCAATACCATAATACCTCCTTTCACCAGCTTCTACCCAGTTTAGTGGAGTTCTACACTTACGACCGTACAAAGCTTCGAATGGGACCATCTTAATACTCTCTTGGTAACTATTATTGTACGAGAATTTAGCTAGAGGTAACCATTTTTCTCAAGAACCCTTGGATGATATTACACATGCCCGCAACAGATCTTCCAAGATTTGGTTAACCCATTCCGTCTGACCTGACGTCTGGGGGTGATAAGCAGAACTTCTCACTAACTTGGTTCCCAGAAGGTGATGCAAGTGCTCCCAAAAGCGAGCAGTGAACTGGGGACCACGGTCAGAAATAATAGTACGAGGTACCCCGTGGAGCCGGACTATCTGATTGAAGTACAACTCAGCATAGTCAGTGGGACGATAGTCCACTCTAACTGGAATGAAGTGAGCCGACTTGGTTAGGCGGTCTACAATTACCCAGATAGAGTTATGATTTTTGACAGTAGGAGGAAGTCCAACAATGAAATCCATACTTATCTCTTCCCATTTCCAACCTGGGATAGAAAGTGGTTGAAGTAACCCAGCTTTCATATGCACAGCTTTAACTCTACAGCAGGTGTCACACCTAGCCACATATGCAGCTATCTCTTTCCGCATCTTGGTCCACCAATAGTATGGCTTCAAATCATAATACATCTTATTGCTGCCAGGATGGATGGACAACTTGGAGGAGTGTGCTTCAGACATAATATCATTTCTAAGCTCTCGGTCCTTAGGCACAACTAACCTATCCTTGAACCATAGTACACCCTCTTCATCTACCCTGAACTGTGTAATTTCTTGCTCTTTCATCTTACGCTTGATGTGGAATATACCAGTGTCAGTCTTTTGGAGCTCAATAATTCTGCTTTTGAGAGTACAACTGACAGTGATGTTGTACAAGACTGCTGGATGTAGAAGGCGAGATCGATGAAAATCAGTTTCAACTAGGGAATGGCCGCATCACACTCAGGAGTCCAGACAAACCTGGTGTCTTTTTGTAGCAACCGAGTCATTGGCTTGGCTAATTTGGAGAAATCCGGGATGAAGCGACAATAATAGCCAGCCAAACCAAGGAAACTCCGGACCTCATGAACCGAGATAGGAGCCTTCCAGTTCAGTACTTCTTGTACCTTGGCGGGGTCCACCATAATTTCTCCATCGGACAACACATGCCAAAGGAAAGGTACTTCTCGAAGCCAGAATTCGCACTTACTAAACTTTGCATATAGCTGATGTTCACGCAGTCTTGTGAGGACTATACGCAGATGTTCAGCGTGATCTTCCTCATTTACAGAATATATCAGGATGTCATCAATAAATACCACCACAAACTTGTCCAATTCGGGCATAAACACCGAATTCATCAAGTACATAAAGTGTGCGGGGGCGTTGGTCAAGCCGAAAGACATAACAAGATACTCATAAAGACCGTATCTGGTAGAGAAGGCGGTTTTTTGGAACATCTTCCGGACGGATTTTAATTTGATGATAGCCAGATCTTAGATCAATCTTGGAGAAGACTTTAGCTTTAGACAACTGATCGAACAAGATGTCGATGCGTGGTAGAGGGTACTTATTTTTGACAGTGACTGCATTGAGAGGTCTATAATCTACGCACATTCGCAATGACTGATCCTTCTTCTTTACAAATATAGCAGGACATCCCCACGGCGATGAACTAGGACGAATCAACCCCTTCTTCAAAAGTTCGTTCAATTGCACCTTAAGTTCAGCTAACTCATTCGGAGGCATCCTATAAGGTCTCCTAGAGATGGGAGCCGTGCCAGGCAACAACTCAATTTTAAATTCCACATCCCAATCCGGAGGGAGTCCCGGCAAATCATCGGGAAAAACGTCCGGAAACTCATTCACTACGGGAATTTTGGCCAACGCCTTTGCTTGCACAGCATGAACTTCCCTAGACAAATCAACTTTTCTAAGAAGTTGTACCAGAAAACCCTTTTGATCTGTAGGGTCTCTGAGCATAACTACCCGAGTGGATGTATCAATGAGTACCCCATTCTGACTCATCCAATTCATGCCCAAAATAACATCTATGCCTAAGCCTAGCAAAACCACTAAGGCAAGCGAGTACTTTCGCCTTTCTATCTCCAGCTCAAGATTCCCCACTACTTTATGATGTGAACTAGGGGTTTCCGATCTTCCGTTAGGTTCAAGATAAACAACGATTTGTTCGGAGAGTGACACACCGATCCGGCTTCAGATCACAAAGACCCAAACCCTGCAACCTTAGCACCACGTCTCCTCTGGTTATCAACCGTGTCACAATCCGATTGACCTCGCCAAGAAGGCTAATCCCTGCTGCGAATCGAAGAACACAAGCAAGAACAAGATAAAACACAACTCAATTGAAGTGACAATTGTAGATGAATGATTAAGCACTCGAAGTTGGGGTCTTGCAAACCGATAACGGCAACTGTTCAATGATAGATTGATCTAAAACAAAACCCAAACCCTAAAGTAGGTGATGGCTACTGATTATATAGCCTAAGGGACGTTCAAGGATCCCTCTTCACGTCCTAAAGGTGTCGCAGCACCCTGACAGATTCTGGACGCTGACTTGTTTCGACGATTCCTGTTGATTCTGAAGAGCTTTTGATGTGAAACCACTTGGATTGGTTTCCTTATCAAATTATCTTTCCATCCATATGTGGATCATCGAAAATAGAGTTCGGATGCGTCCTGGACATCCGTTTTATTGTAGACTGGTCCTGATGGCCGAGACAGACTCGAACTCGGATTGGACTGAGCCTCTGGCTTGGCTTGGACGTCCTTGCTGGCCTCCTAAGGTGGTGGCCAAGGAGGTGGACGTCTAAGGCCATCTCTTTGGTGTTCTCCATCTTCTTGGGGCATGCTCCAACTTGGGCCTGGGTCCCAAGGATGTCTAACAAGCCCATAACAACAGTGTAGCTCTCGCCAGAAATAGCGACATAATATATTGGTGATTTGGAGGCCTTGCCTATGTGATATTGAGATGGGACCAGATCTATTTGAAAGCTTATCAAACAAGCTTTCCATCAAGTGCTCATTGACCTCGATCGCACTCTGGATGGATGAGTTATGGCCTTCCCAATGAGGCACTGTCGGGCTGTCGACGAACCAAAAGTTCAACTTTGATGAACTTCTGTTATGAAACACATTTGAACCTATAATTAAATAGTGACATGTACATGTGGAACCAAGTGAATTATAACCAAAGCCACTATGCAAATGTAGGAAGGAGCGCACCTTATAATCATTGTTCATATCCGAAGGTGCCATGTCCTCATCATCCTCCCCTTCTTGACAACAAACCGTCCTCGGTTTGAGCTTAGCTGGTGGACAAGTTGTCGGTAGTAGCCAACATTGCTCCCCTTCTTGAAATTTAACCTATTGCCTCATTACAAAACTTGGGGAACTCGACATGACAAGATTATAGCAATTGCAATCCTTTGGTTGATCATACTTTTGCACCATATAAGGAGATTTCAGATTTGAACAAATATAGACACGATGCACCTTATACTCTCCTTTACAATTATATTTTCCAATAAAATGATATGTATGTCTAGAGAACCATGGCAAATCAGCATAGGCATAAAGTTTCTCCTCTAAAGAACTAAGATTACACGGAACATCAAGTTCAATGTAACCCAAAGTATTTAAAGAATACAATAATTTCAGCTCATCAACTTCACTAGCATTATGAATTACAAGTCTATTTTCAGCACAAGTGCTCATTTTTAGCACACATATAGCATGATCATTCTTCAATGATTGCATGGGTATAACATAAATATCATGATGCAAGTCATCTTTGTCACAAGAAACATCAAGCAAATCATCTTGTGATAAAGGTAAATCAAGCGAATGCTCCACTAAAATTTTCTCTATCATAGCATGATTGGTGGAAACATTCAACACATCAAGAGAACTCTCACATTCTGTGAGTTTAGCATCATGAGCATTACCTTTGCTCTCATGTTTAGCAGGGGTAATAGTTGATGGTTCTGATTTTTCACATGAGGTTGTGAGCTTCTCATTTTCTATCACGTCATCCTTGCTCTTTTCTACATTGTCCTGCAAAAGGTTAGGCATAGCAGGAGGAATAACAACCGACTCTTCCTCTAAATGGTGCACCTCATCATATGAAGTCAAAATAGGAGGTGGATTAACAAAGGTTTCTCGCATAAGAAGTTTCATATCATTCCAAGTTTGAGGCTTATCAGAAGGATCTAAAGACTCCCACCAAGATAAAGCAGATTGTCGTAAAATACTAACTATATTTTTTACCTTCCTCCTTGGACACATAAAGCGAGTAGCAAATATGTTGTCGATGGCAATTTCCCACTTCATGTCCTCATCACTTTATTTGTGGAAATATTCCCACTTGCTGCGCTAATACAATAACCCCCACCTTCAACAGTATGCAATTTGTGTACAAACTTTGATGCAAACTTAGGACTGATAAAGGAATGCGAAGCACCTGAATCAAAAAGTACCACTGCAGGGTGTTGGTCAACTAGGAACTTACCAGCAGTGACAACCTCACCAGATGGGATTTCCTCAATACTGTTATAATGAGCGTGCCCTTGACGGCCACCTTGGTTAACATTCTTCTTAGGGAAGGGACAGTTCCTGGACCAATGGCCTGGCTTGTTGCAGTTCCAGCAAGGCATGTTGCTAGGAGGGACACTGGAGCTGCCTTGGCCCGAATTACTCTTTGGCAGAGCCACTGTATATGCCTTGCGAAACCCAGTCTTCACTGGCGCCTTCTTTTGCGGAGGACGGAACTTAGCACTTGTGGCAGGAGGGCGAGGAGGAGCCCTCAGGGCAGCTGGAGCTTGAGACTGTGAAGCACCTGCCTCAAGTGCCCTCTTGCGGCTCTTAGAAGCAGCATAGATAGAGTTATTGTTCTCTTGAGTCAGAGCATCACTAATAAATTCATTGAAGGTAGTGCACTTGCTAGTGCCCATAGTCTTCATCAGCTTTGGGACGAGGCCTCTTTTAAAGCTAGCAATTTTCTTGGCATCGGTATCCACAAACTCGGTGGCATACCTTGCCAGGTTGTTGAAAGATTGCAGGTATTCAGTCAAGCTTTTATTGCCCTGCGACAGCCTCATAAATTCTGTGTGCTTGATAGCCATAAGACTTGGAGGAATATAGTTCCCACGGAATGCGGCCTTGAACTGGTCCCAAGCAATCGGGACATTTGCAGGAGTGTGGAACGATAGTGGCTCCACCAAATACCCGCTGGACCATGTAGTTGGTGAGAAGCATATTCAGTTTTCAGCTCATCGGTCAAACGAAGCAGACGAAACTTTTGTTCAATAGTGTTCAACCACTCATCGGCTTGCAGTGGTTCCTCCGCCTCCTTAAAGAGCGGGGGCTTAGTATCAAGAAAGTCCTTGAAATCACTGTACTGATTGGGTTCTGGGCCCTGGCGGCCATGACGAGCCTCCCGGTTGGCAAGCTGGCGCATAGCATCTGCCAGCATGCGCTGCCCTTCGACCACTGTCTGCATCAGCTCAGCCGGGGTAGGTGGTGGCGGAGGGGGTGGCTGTTCCTCATCCTCATTGCCACGACCCCGACGGAGATTGTACGACATCTGCAAAATGCATAGCCAATGAGCACTGACGATGTGGGAAATTTGTAGATGGATTATTGTAAATATGTCAAACTGACTTCATGAAATAGACTTCTCAAAATACTCATGGCACAATAATTCATCACAACCGCACAATCCATTCAAGCGCATCTATTGACACGATCATGCGAGGGAATCCAATAAGATGTACTTTGATAAAGGCTTACTCACAAGGAGCACAGTAGTTACTGAACCGTTTACGTTAAAATCTACATGATTTTTGATCTTTCGCCCGGTACTTGGATGCGATTTCAAAGTTTCTAGTTGACTGAGAAAGGCTACTTCAAACTGACCACAAAGAGACTTCTCAACGGTAGAGTTCCATGGTGGATCATGACTAGCCACCTCGATACCAGTGCGTGCCAAGCAGCACAACCTTATGTCACGTGCCATAGGAGGCCCTCGGTTTCGTCGCGGCACCGAAGGGTGCTAATCGTGACACCATCATCGAACGCACGCAATAAGACATCCAATTGTGATCGAAATTAACAGGTTCAAATAAACATCTAGGAAACATAGGGTTCGACCTTACATCCCAAAAGTCAAGTTATTACAAAGCCTCACTTCAACACAGGGAGGGCACAAAAGACAACCCTACATCATAGCTACGTGGTAACTACTCTAAGCATCGTCCTCAGAGTCGGTGTCAAGGATCTCCCCGCCGTCCTCATCACTAACAGGCTCTAACTCCTCATCTTCTTCTTCTTGTGCTTCTGGTGCTTCTTCTGGTGCGGCATCTTGGGGCCCATTGACCTCCACTTCATCATCATTTTTAGCCATGAAGATTCCCGAACCCATGTCATCATCTGCGTTGATATCTCGAGGCAGCAGAGGATTTAGCTAGTTGTTCAGGCGGTGCACTTCTTCATGAAGATTGTCATTGTATTCTTCAGCATTCTCCAACTGTTGTTCGAGCTCAAACTGACGAGCTCTCAGAACGTTCTCCTCGTGCCAGGCTTCATCCCTCTAATTCATGACATGGACCAGCATGCGTTGACAGTTGCAATGTGCTACGGTCAATCTCTGGACTGCAAGTGTTTCCTGGTCATGATCACGGATCACTTGCTCTAGTTGCTGACGCGCTGCATTCCTGGCAGCAGTCACTTCGGCCAACTCCGCCCTCAGCCTTTCCACCTCAGTGGGCTCGGGGCGGGGCTCACATGGAGCGAGCTGGTGACGAGGTGCCCTACCTCCAGTGGACTTGCGAGCGGTCCTCTTGGTACGTGCCATCTATAGCAACCAGATACGACTTAAAGTGAGGATCATTTAGGGGATACAAAATTTAATTTAGTCGGGAGTACTAAAATTTTTAAGGAGGGAGTAAATGATATGTATGATATAATTAAACATGATGCATGCACGTTCCGTACGCCCTCTCACCTTAGTAGAAACCTAAAGTTCTAACGCTAGGCGGTGGCATACATACGTTCTCTCATATAAGTGAAACTATCGGTCTACTCGTTACGCTGTTAGTGTACCTGCAGAAAATCTCATTTCAGCCCAACAGTTTCCCAATATATGCACACAAGAAAGCAGTAATTTAAATACTTTCCATATACACATCCCCTGATGTATATACTTCAGTATCAAAGCTACCCGATATAAAGGTTCCCACAATTAAGTGCTTACATAATTACACGGTTTAAACATATAAGTATGCAAGTCACCAAAACTACTCTCCCCTAGATCGCCGGTTGGACGATCATGCTCTCACAACTCACACTTACCAGAGCATCGAGGCAATTGATCCATACATTACCACCCAAGTGGATGACATCCATACAATATCACGCCGTATGGATGACGAAACAAAAACAAACAAGGCCCCCAAGTTAGTCTTTATAATAAGCCACCTAAGAGTCCTTATTTGGGCTAAGGGATGTGATCACTGGCATACCTATGAAAATAATTTTTTAGAATTTTAACCCTTTTCATAATCAAATACTTTTGTTTTTAAATACTCGTACGATGTGTTTAATGTTGAATTATGCTCCGGTACCAGCTGTAACAGAACCGACCAAATTATAAGAGCACAAGTACAAAAACAAGCACCGAAGCGCTCAAATTTTCGAACTTGAGCCCATATAATCCCGGTAGTCAATCGAAACCATGAAGGATTTCAAACCAACTTGCTTACAACCAAGATCGCATCATTCAACATACAACATCATACGTTACATTTCGCAAGTAGTTCCAAAATAAGTTTACACACATGGAGTCGCAATTATTACAAACCAAGTTTATAAAGTAGCGGAAGCAAACACACACCAGTTGTTTAACTACTGCCAGTCTTGTTGATCAACAACCCACAAAAGCATCAGGAAAGTACATAAAAGATGATCACGCCCTAGTGATCTAGTCTTCGTCACCCGCAGGGTGGAGACAATTTTTGCAGAAGCCTTGGTAGAGCATATCATCTGCAACAGGAGGGAATAAACCCTGAGTACTGGGATGTACTCAGCTAGACTTACCCGTCGAAAACTAGAAATAAGATGACACCAAGGATTATGCAAGGCTTACACAAGAGGCTAGCTGACATCACATTTTGCATAAAGGCATAAGTAATTGAAACTCTTATAACTTGTACTAGCAGTTCTTTTTAGCATTTACCTGTCATCTATCTTAGCACCTGTACTAAGCATGCACTTGATTATAATCAAACAGCATTATGATTATATCCATAGCAGGTATATCATTGTGGCAACATTGTATCATTCCCTTAACCACCTGTTCATTTAATGAGATATACGTTGCCACTGCTCAAGTCAAGTGCTCACTAACCGGGAGCGACGGCAATTCAAATCGAATTCCTATCCAGCTGGAGGGGTATTTCTAACACTCATCGCACAGGCTCCTGCCAGGGTCGCACAAGCCACCTTTTCATATGATTCAGGAATCATGGGTCCGAATGATGTCGCGACCCCAAGGACGACACTCTGCCAGGTGATAGGGACTCTAACCCCCCCCCTTGGTCTCACGCCAATGTCCCCAAGCACATCCTTTCTCTCCTCCAAGAAGCAACCTACCATTCGATTCCCGACCTGAATCACATTACTCGGCTTCGTGGTCGGAACGACTTATCCAGCCAACTAAGTGTTAGACTGCGTTCAACATGACTCAAAGGACGTACAGCGAATCGGTCCTTAAACGACTCAGACGGGCATAGCTCCACACCCAAGACGTGAAGTGTCTTGCGGCTGTACTATCGAACTCCCGCCCGGTCTCAATTTCATTTTTAAGCATGTTTCCATCCACGATAGCCATAAAGCCACTCGTGACTCCTTCCTACATCTCGCAGATGACCGGAAATCACCCGACTTCTACCGTACTAAGCAGGCTAAGCGTTGACACGTGCCTAAACCTAATATAGGATTAAGTACGATATCTGGACAAGGACAGGTATAATACAACAAGTGTTTTCATATAACTCCTACAACTTAATGCAGTAAACAATTAAAAATACTCAAGATTAATTTATAAATTAGTAGGTTCAGCATGCACCGGGGCTTGCCTTTTAGAAAGGTCGAGGGCCGGTGGTCAGGACACTCAGGCATGTCTTCTGTGGAAACTTCTCCGCCGGTTGGTTCCTCTGGCTGCTCCGGCTGGTCCTGGACTTCCTCCGGAATCACAGGCTCGAATTCGAGGAGAGTTACCCTCTCCGGTACACCTATTGCATGAATGCACAATAAATATCCTGGATGCATAAAGGTGCAACATGCTCGGAATGAAATGCATTTCAGAAATAAAAACAATAATCTAATCAAGTTACTTTATCAGTACGTGCAAATCTCTCCTCCGGTGGAGAAGTACTTATCTAAGCTACTCAACCTAAGATACAACTGTTCTTCTTCGGTTAAGGCCCTAACACCTAACAACACAAGAGTAATATTACTTAGGTTACCACAGAAAGACATTCTGGACAGCAGCTCAAAGATTCTAACATAACTGGAGATTCCCAACTCCAAAAGATATGATCTAAGACAATCTGGAAAGCTTAAGAAATGCACCACAAAATATTTTCAGACCACAACACTTAATTCCAAAGTTTACCTAGTCGAAATTCCAAAGTTCCAGAATCTGCCCTCCCCAAACAGAGAGCAGCCAATTCTGGACTGTCACTTAAAACAGTAATAACTCCCAAACTACTAAGCCAAATGCTCCCAAATTTTTACACAAGCTACTTTATCAAGTTTACAACAACTTTGGTATTTGCAAGTTTTCCAGCAAACACTTCTATCAAAGGTCAAACCTAGAAATACTACCAGCTGTCCAGAAAACCTAGAATTACAAAGATTAATTATTTGTTTATGTGGCAAACATCCCATAAGACCAAAATAATATTACCAAAAGTTCACATAGGTCACAAAAACACCAGAAAGTAAGGTGTGCCCACCTAGAATATTTATTTAAACTCATTTCTTAATTTACTCAATTAATTAAGTGGGATTTTAAACATATTTGTAAACTGCTCGTAAAATTCTACAAAAATTACAGGAGACTCTATGAACCAAAAAGAGACCACTGTAAAAATTTGAACTAAAATTATTTAAAGAAACTCCCCAAACAAAATTCACAAGCCAAAAAGGCTGATTTTTGTATAAATATCAAAGCATAGTAAAAAGTGTCAAACAATAGATTTCCTAATTTTCTTAGACACTCTAGGGTACCAAGACATTCTCCAAAAAGTTATAAGAACATTGCACATGTATAAAAATTACTAAAATTCATTTAAGTATTTCCTAAAATAATAAGATAGCATTATAACTTGAAAAGTACTTAAGTACTATAGCCCAAATTTTTACCAGAGCTAACATATGTATAAATAAGCCTACCCACCAAATTTCAAAAATTTCGGAACACTGAAACTCAAGATATGATTTAAACAAGTTTGCATGCAATCTAAAACACATTTCAAAAACCTATTTAAATCTCCCAGAAACTAAACATCACATAACCAATTCATATTTTTCTAAAATACTACACACCCTGTAGATCCCAACAAAATTTATCTCATAATTTTTGAGCAAGTAAAACCCTAGATCTACCTTTTCCAATCATCACTAAAATCTGTGACAAAATGCAAAGAGAAAACAAAAACCGAACCCAACTCGCTATTGGGCCGGCCTGCAAAGCCGACACGGCCCAACACTCGCAGCATGGCCCAACTTCGCACGCGGCCTGCTCAGGCTGTCCTGCCCGCGCGCGCGCGTGGGGGGGGGGCTGACATCGCGGGCCCGCAGGCCATAGAGAGAAGAGCGGAGGGGAGGAGACAGCCGCGACTCCGGCGAGCTCTAGCTCGCCGACGACGGCGTCTCCGATGACGGGAAGATCACCGACGGGTTCCCCGTGACCTCCCGCATCAGCTAACCCTCAAATCATGGATTCTACCCAACCCTAGCTACAACAACCATGGCGACCGCGGCTCGGAGGTGGCACACGGTGGCGCTCCGGCGAGCTCCGGGAACCAGGGACCTAGGTTGGGCGCGCTACGGCTTCCAGAGGAGATGGTGGATCTATTCATGCGAAGGACACGGATAGAGGTGGGGCAAATGCGGCTGGCCGCGTGAGCACCGAATCGGCGGCCATGGCACGGCAGCGCACGATCGTGTTCCGGCGTGGACCGTCCACCACTACTGGTAACACCATACCCTAAGCTTCTCTACGCAACCCGGAACCCGAAACAAGAGTTAGCAAGGATGGAGAGTAATGGTAGTGAGCTGGCCACGGTGAGCCGCCGTGCGGACGATACGCCGGTGAGGTCTCACGGTGGCGGAAATGGAAATTCACTCTCACCTCCGCACGATTGGTTCAGGTAAAGGATGGAGGAGGTAGAGGGGACTCTGGCGGAGCGGTGGACGGGGTTTGGGTGGCCGTGGCGTGACGACAAGCTCGCACGACCACGGGGAAGGGTGCGGCGGCAATGGCGCCTCCGTTTTGCGCCTCGGTGAACATGGCAAGAGCGAGAAGTGAATGGGGATGGCGAGCGCGAGTGAGTGGGAGGCGTGGTGTCGGCTCGGTCTTCACCTCCACGTCTGGACTCACGACGTGGAGACGCTGGCAGAGCACGGGCGCCACGCGGCAGCACCGTTCTGCCCGGTCGCCACGACACCGCCTCCGTCTGAACCCTGAACCCGATGGCTTCGGTGTCCATCAACCGACTGACGGCCAAAGTTCAACCGATCACCGTTCCCAATCTAGCCAGAGTTAGTGATAAGTGTTAACAGCAACTTTGTAGAGCTATGTGAGGGCGACAAAATTGTCAATTGGAGCTTGGACTGGTTCGGCCTAGATTTGAAACTACCGAGCTCTAAAGTGGGGTACCCGAAAACTGAAACTGAGTTTCAGTCAACTATGCCGACTGAACCCCATTTTTCAAAGCACCATATCTCCTAAACCATTTAGAACCAGGTGATGGTGATGTTGACAATGTTGTAGAGCTATGTGTGGACAACAACTTTGTCAATTGGCTCAAGGACTGGTTCGGCCTAGTTTGTGAGTTACAAGTTGCCAAAGTGAGGTATAGTGAAACGGTTTTCAGCTTCACACTTAGCCAAAATTGCTAAGTCCCAAAACAGCCTCTAATACTAACTTGTGGGCCATTTTTGAGCATGTTCTGATCATTTTCATGAGATGGCCATATTAGAACTTTTGTTCCCCATAGAATTCCCTACAACCTTGCTTAAGGGTGCTCCTCCATGCAAGGCCTCTAAGCTAGACTTTTTAAATGGTCAAACTAGAGCATCCTAGGGCTAAATGGTGGTCAACTACACCTTGGAGGGCATTTTGGTGATTTTGGTCAACATGAACCTTGCTCCATGAGTGACCCTAAGTATAACTAAGGTGCTGTGAGATGTAATTAGCTACTCTACCCTTTAGTTACACCAACTCCCTAGTGTCACATGATGTGAGTCAAACAAAACTTTAAAAACAAATCACATTTGTTGCAACCACATGAATTAACATGAAATGATGCATGCTTATGCTCATGCAATGCAATGCAATTATGGAGCTAAACACCTGAGGTGTTACAGGGTGTGTAGGGGAATAGGCTGCGACAAGGTAATGGCTCACAAGCAATCTACCATGCAACCTATCATAGTTCATTTGCATAAAGTAAAGCACTAGCATCTACATTATTGCATGCCTAATAGGATTCTCTAAAGTAAGGTGCTGCCTTGACACCTGCGATGTCGAGGTAGTAGAGGTACAAGTCTCTGTTAGTTGGTGCAGTCAATCGATACGAGTCTCCACCTCCTAGGTCAGCTCCACTCCACAGGTTCTGCTATCCTCGGCTTGCCTTTCCTCCAACGGGTTCCGGTCCGAACAACGTTACCTCGCGAGAGGGTCACACAAGGCAAGAGAACAATCAATACTCTCAAAAAGACCAAGACTCAAAAGAGGCAACACTGAAAGAACACCAGAAGACAACTTGACCCTCTCGGCAGATATCCGATCCTTGGGCCAAAAGAACAGGGGTGGTCCTTGCTGAGTACAAGCTTAAGCCTTAGCCTAGCCAATACTTCCCGGGTTGATCGGGTCGACTTGTATGGCTTAATTAAAATGGCATAGGTCCTAGCTTATCCTAAGCAAGCACCACAGCTCGTGGCTTTCGATCCGAGCATCATAGAGAGTGACGAGAACCGAGAAGACAACAAGTAGGAGAAGTTCCATTTTTCTCAATCCGTACGCCATTGTAATTGACGAGAACCGAGAGAGGGTGGAACGGGGAGAGAAGAAGAGAAAGAAGAGAGAGGCGGTCTACTTCTTCCAACACACATGCCATGGCAAAAAGGCGAGGCATCAGAGAGGAGCAACACACAAAAGAACACGAACACTCACGCTACCCATAGGGTACCACGACCTAGGTGCACTAAATGCACTAAGACATCTCTATGGTCTGAGGCGGTGCGGTTGTCACCACGAGAACCATAGAAATGCTACGGTCAACTAAGGTACAAGCATACGAGGGCTTGAGCATGAAGAGCAAAGGACAAAAGAAACATGGGACTCCCCTTTGATCCTCATGCCATAGCGATGACGGGAATCAGGGGAATGGAATCAAGAAGCAATAAGCACCAACAAGCAAAAGGCTCAACCCACACCTTACTAGATTGGCGGGGATTGAGAACAAAAGAAGAATGAGAGAAGAATAGAATCCCACACTCTTTCAACCAACTCGCCATGGAACGGGCGAAGGTTGGAAGATAGAGGAACGATCCCACAATCCAAACCCACTCATAGGGCACCGTGACCGTGCCACTGAATGGCACAAGGTTATTCCTTCGGCTCATAGCGATGTGGTTGCCACCGCTAGATCTGAAGAAATGCCCTGGTGGAAGCGGCGCAATCATACGAGCTGATTGGAGAAGAGCGAAAAGAGGCAAAACAAAGGAGGTAAAGCCCCAATGGTCATGGCGAGGCAACTCACGGCCATGAGCTATACCTACACGAGTTGGTCCTATAGTCCCGTGATTGTCGTTACCCAATTCACCTCTACGAGACCAGCCACGGAGGGCTCGTTAGGTGCGGATAAGAGCCGCATCGTTGTCGAGTCCGTAGTGGCTAAGTCCGGGAGCCAAACTGGGTTACTGACGATCGTGGCCGAATGGAGACAACTAACCATGGGGAAAGCGAGTTAGGCTTGGCATTGCGGCCACGACAGGACGAACCCACGACTGAATGGACAAGCAAACTACGAACCCCGACCAGCTCGAAGGCATGGCCCACAGACAAACAAACACACGAGAACCCGAACACGACCACACGAGAACAGAACAACACCACCTGGAGTAGCACACGTCCATAGAAAGGGAGATAGATAGATTGATAGACCGGCGGTGAAGGCATGACTCAGGCACAAGATATATATTTAGATTACATGTAACAAGATAGATCATGCAACACGTATATCAAGATGGACCATGATGATGTATCACATGTAAGAAAGAACAAAGATAATAAATTGGAGTTTTGTCGACGTCGCGAACGGCGTCAACTAGGTTGGGAGGTTCGACCTTCATGTTAGCGGGGAGGGTGTGGCTTGTTGTGGAATGCCCGGACATGCTATAGACGGCTATAGCAGGCGTCCGAGAAGTGGTGGACCCAACACTAAGAGAATCGAGGCATTGCCTCCCTGCAAAGCAAACACGGCTTAATGGCTAGATAGGGCAGCGCGGTGGTTGTAGCTTGCTAGATGTGGCTCCGCTGGCAACGGTGGTGGCCGGAGAGGCCGCGAAGCTCCGGTGGCGTGGTAGCGACACTCTGCTCCCCGATGATGGCGAGCTAAATGTTCAGCTCCCCTGCAGTGGTGGAAAAACCACGGCACGAAGGCTGATTTCAGACGAGAATGCCGGCAAGGATCTTAGTAAGAAGTAAAAGCGGTGTTTTGGGGGCTATGGCTCACCAACAATGAAGGAGCTCCGGTGAGGTAGCGCCCAGGAAGCAGAAAGGTGCTAACTTGGACACGGGAACATGACAGGGTGGCCGTGCTCCTCGGTGAACAGAGCGGGGGTGCGGTGGAGTCAGTGGCCACGTCACGGGCATGGTCGATGAGGCAGCGGAGGAACTCGGTCTCCGGCTCGATGTGCGGCAGAGGACCGAGGTCGAGCGGCTCAGAGAGTGGAATGGTGACCGCGGTCACCGCTATCTGCCGCGGTGAGGATGGTGGCCGAGGTGTTGATGGAGCACGGCAGTGTCCTATGGACCACCGCGCCATGGCATCGGTGAGGAGCCCCCCCGATGGCGGTCACACCACAGCGTCGTGACGCCTTGGCATGGCGTGGCGTGCCCTTGTGAGGCGGGCCGATGCGCCTATGCTTGTGACCTGGCGAGGGCGACGATTACATAGCAGCGGCAAGGTGGAGGTACGGTGCTTCGTGTGGTCACCTTGGCGCGGAGCAGAGGCAGTAGGAAGAGCAGGAGGAAGGAGGGAATGGCGGCGGCGGCCAGGAAATGGGGGAAACAGAGCGGCGGCTGGCATCTTTATAGTGGCGGGGACTAGGGCTATAGGGGGCGCGAACGGTGATGCTCGGCGTCCATGCAGACGAGGGGCACGCGGCGCGCATCCCGCGGTGCCGCGTACGGACGCCGAGGCATGCGAGGCGTGGACGCTCCACTTCCGTCAGGCGGCGGCGTAGGGTTTGGCGGGGCACAGTGGCTGCCACTTTGGCCCGTGGGAGGCGGTGTCTAGGCTAACGGGCCCGTGGCGTGGACAGGCCTGTGGGGGCCAAGTTGCTACGCTGGTGAGCCTACGGGGGCATGTGCTGGGCAAGGAGAGGAGGGAGGTGAGCTGGGCCTATCCATTGGCGTCGGCTGGGCCAAAAGGAGGAGAAGAGAGCAGCTGGGCCTGGTGGAAAGGAAAAAAAAGAGATGGGAAAAGGGGGCCGGCTGGGCTGAATTTGAGAAGGGAAGGGGGAGAGGATTTCCCCTTTTTCATTTAGGGAAGTGGAGATGAGTTACCAAATGGTACCTTAGGGAAGATTAAGGGGGATTTGAATGAAGGTTAAAAAGAATTCAAAGGATATTTGGAGGGAACCTCCGGGCAATTTGAGGAGGATTTTACAAAAGGAGTCGAGATGGATTCGCCGAGGAAAAGTGAGATGGAAATTTGAGACGAAATTCAAGAGGAGTTTTGCAATGACTTTGACCAGGATTCAAGAGGGGGAATTTTTCAAAGGGGTTGCGTCCAACGTGGTTCTCCAATTGCAACGAGATTTGAGAGGCATTGGAAAAGAGAACGAGTATGAATTCAAAGGGGAGATTTCGAGAAGGGATTTTCCACGAGAATGCAGTGGAATTCGAAATGAATTCGAGAAGAGATTAGAGAGAAACTTTGCTATGGATTTGTGCTTCTCTGAACACGAAACCCTAAACCAATTAAAGAACTTTGGCTTACTCCTACAAACAAATCTACATGAGTGCAACGTCTTGTTAGTGGGTTAGTCTCGGGTTAGACCTAGAGACTACATGCTTCACACATTTACAGGAAAATTGTTTAAAAGTTCGTGTTTTTAGCTTCTCAGAAAATTGGGATGTTACAGGAGCCCACCGGCGCTGGAAACAGAGGTGGGGAAAAAACATAGGCAGCGAGCAGGAGCTTGACATCATGGCTAGCATGGCCTCAAAATGACACGCAACACCTTGGCGAAGCCACGTCGAGCAGGAGCTGGCCTCGGGCGCGACTGGAAACCGGTCGAAGCTCATCGGCGGCAAGCAAGAGATGGAGCTCTGTTTTTGAAACCGATTTCAAAACATTTACAAAAATTCCACTAACTCCATTTTGCAAATTACTTTCAAATTTCCTATAAAAGTTGAAAATCTATAAAAACAAAAGTTGCTTAGTTTTTCAAACCATACAACTTTCTCAATACCAACTTTTTCAAATTCAGCTTAGATTGTGAAATTTGAATTTCAAATCAAAAGGGGACATTTTATGGATTTTTGCAAATTCAAAATTACTTTGAATTTTATATTGAAACTTCAAAGACTCAAAACACCAAAGTTGTTCATCTTGGAATGATCTACAACTTTGCTTTTTAAACCATTTCCAAATTTTGAATCCATTTTGTAATTGGAATAGGGAATTGAAAAGGGGTCAAAATTGGGATTTGAATCTTTTCAACATTACTCCAAATTTTATACTAAAACTTTGAAAACTCCAAAAACCAAAGTTGTACAACATGACCAGGTCTACAACTTTTATTTTTGTCCCAACCCCAAATTCATTTTAGATTTTGAATTACACAAAAGGGGGTAAAACAGGGTTTTCTAGAAATCAGGGTTTTGAATAAAATTCAAACTTGATTTGATTTCTACTTTAATTGGTGATTAATTAGTGATCACAACTATCATCCAAATGTACCATTGGGTCAAATCACATGTGACCTACCTAATGCCACATTTGTTTGAACCAATTTTTAATTATAAATTCATTTTAATAAACCTCCCAATTCGAATTCGAATTTGAATTGGAAAACTCGAAGCGAGTTTTGGAACTCAATTTCAACTTCAAACTTGGGGTTCATTTTTAAATGTTGCACTTGAATGTATCCCCTACACTTGACACTAGTGTAGAGCACAACTTTACACCTCAAATTACATAGGGCATAATCCAAGTATTTGAAATGCCATTCAAAACTAGGGTTTTGATTCAAATCACACATCACAAAAACACATTCAACCTATAAATGTAACTTTGTTTTAGTTGATGCACATCATGGTTAACTTAATCATGAATGCTTTGTAGTGCATATGATGAAATGGCTAGTTTTAGTTACCATAACACCAGAGGTGTTACAACCCTTCCCCCTTAAAGAAAATCTCGTCCCGAGATTTAAAGCCTTGGGTTAAGTAATGGAAAAGGAAACGTGTCAAGCAAACACATCCAAGACTTGTTCATAAAACAGGCAGGGGGTTTTCACATTACAAAGTTTAAAAGGACAAGTCACAACTTAAAGAGGAAATTATAACTTAGATAGAAACAAAGAACTCGGGGAAATTCTCCATCAGGAAATCCTCAGATTCCCAAGTAGCTTCTTTAGAATGTCGATCCCATTGTATCTTATACCACTTGGTTCTTCTACTTCGAGTAACACGATCTTTCTGATCCAGAACTCAGACAGGATACTCAGAACAAGTCAGATCTGGTTCTAGTTTAACTCCTTCAAAGTCAGTGACTCGATCAGGCACTTGAAGATATTTCTTCAATTGTGACACATGGAATACATTATGCACAGCTAAAAGTTGTTTAGGCAATCTCAAGCGATACGCTACCTTCCCACATTGTTCCAAGATCTAAAACAGTCCAATGTATTGAGGTGCCAACTTGCCTTTGACTCCGAAACGATTAACTCCCTTCATAGGTGAGACTTTCAAATACACAATCTCCTTTGCAAACACCAGTGGTCGGCGTCTCTTATCTGCATAGCTCTTCTATCGAGACTGAGCTACTTTTATGTTATTTTGTATTTGCCTAACTTTTTCTTCAGTTTCTTTTATAAGATCAACCCCAAAGAACCATCTTTCTCCGGGCTCAGACCAATTCAGCGGAGTTCTACATCTGCAGCCATATAATGCTTCAAATGGTGCCGTTTTGATGCTTTCTTGATAACTATTATTGTAAGAGAACTCTGCCAATGACAAACATTCATCCCATTTAGTGGAATAATTGAGCACACAAGATCTTAACATATCTTCAAGTATTTGATTTACTCTTTTAGTCTGTCCTCCAGTCTTTGGATGGTAAGCTGTACTGTACAAAAGTTTGGTACCCAATGACTCTTGCATTTGTTTCTAGAATTGAGAGACAAACTGCGTACCCCTGTCAGAAACAATTGTCTTGGGGACTCCATGAAGACTGATGATACGCTCAACATATAACTTGGCACAACGATTAGCTGGATATGTAATTTGGACCGGAAGAAAATGTGTTGACTTAGTGAGTCGATCTATAATGAACCATATAGAATCAAACCCTTTTGAAGTCTTGGGTAAACCTACTATAAAGTCCATACTGATATCCTCCCAATTCCAGGATGGAATGGGTAATGGTTGCAATTCTCCAGCTAATTTCAAATGCATAGCTTTCACTTTCTGACAAGTGTCACACTTGGCGACATATCGAGCAATCTTGATTTTCATCTTAGTCCACCGAAACCTTTGTTTCAGATCATGATACATTTTATTACTTCCTGTATGAATAGAGAATCTGGTTAAATGTGCTTCATCAAGGATCAACTGCCGTAGTTCAGGAACTTTTGGTACAACCAATCGATTCTTGAACCATAACACCTCTGATTCATCAATTCTAAAACATGATGCTTTCCTCTGTCTAATTTTTATTTTTGATATAGCCTATACCCTTGTTTTCTTTCTGAGCAGCAATGATCTGATCTCGGATAGTGGGTTAAACAGTGATATTGGCCAAACTGCCTTGTTGAACTATCTCTATGCCCAACTTTTCTACTCATGACATAAAGAAATATCCAGTGGCTTCACTGTTAAGCAATTGCAATGAACCTTTCGACTGAGGGCGTCAGCAACAACATTAGCCTTACTCGGATGATAATGTACTTCAAGATCATAATCCTTTATCAGTTCTAACCACCTTCTCTGATGCATGTTCAAGTCTTCTGAGTAAAGATGTACTTCAAACTCTTATGATCTATGTAAATGTGACAAGTGTTACCTAACAGGTAATGACACCAGATCTTTAGAGCATGAACAACTACTGCTAACTCTAAATCATGAGTTGGATAGTGCTCTTCATGACGTTTGAGTTGTCGAGAAGCATACGCAATCACTCTACCTTCTTGCATCAGTACACAACCTATACTAGTGCCAGAAGCATCACAGTATACATCAAACGACTTTTAAATGTCTGGCTGAGCTAAAACTGGAGCAGTTGTCAACAACTTTTTTGGAGTCTAGAAAGCTTCTTCACATTCTTGTGACCAGACAAACTTGACTTGATTCTTTAACAGCTCAGTGATAGGCTTGGATACCTTTGAGAAGTTAGGAATGAAATGACGGTAATAACCCGCCATTCCCAGGAAACTACGAACTTGATGAAGAGTGGTTGGTGACTTCCATTCCAGGATATCCTTCACTTTGCTAGGGTCAACAGCAACACCCTCGGTAGATAAGACATGCCCAAGAAATGGCACCCCATCAAGCCAGAATTCACATTTGCTAAACTTGGCATATAGCTGATGTTCTCTTAAGCGACTCAGAACAATGCGTAAATGTTCCGCATGTTCCTCTTTGTTTTTGGAATAGATCAAGATATCATCGATGAAGACAATGACAAATTTGTCAAGCTCCAGCACGAAAACAGAGTTCATGAGGTACATAAAATAAGCTGGTGCATTGGTAAGACCAAAGGACATGACTAGATATTCATAAAGACCATATCTAGTGGTGTCCTTAGGACGGATTTTTATTTGGTGGTAGCCAGATCGGAGATCGATCTTAGAAAAGACTTTGGCTCCAGCAGTTGATCAAAAAGTAGATTAATGCGAGGAAGAGGATACTTATTCTTTATAGTGACCTCATTTAATGGACGATAATCAACACATAGCCTTAGGGTTTTGTCCTTCTTTTTCACAAAGATAGCTAGACATCTCCATGGTGAAGAACTAGGTTGGATAAAACCTTTGTCAAGCAACTCTTGCAACTGAGTCTTGAGTTCTGCTAATTCTTTCGGTGGCATTCTATATGCTCTTCTAGATATTGGGGCAGTACCAGGCTTTAACTCAATCACAAACTCTACATCTCTGTCCGGAGGTAGACCAGGCAGATATCAGGAAACACATCAGGGAACTCACAGACTACTGGAATGTTCTCAATCTCCTGAACAGAGGTTGCACAGACTCTTTCGACTGCCCTCTTAGGTGTTGGAAGTTGAATAAGAAGCTGAGATGTACTATTAGGTAAGTTCAACCTTATCGTTCTATTCAGAGTGTCTATCATAGCTCCACGCTGATGCATCCAATTCATACCTAGGATCACATCTATATCTTGATCCTTTAGAATTAAATGGATGTGGGAAATAAGTGACCACCCAACTCTATAGGCACCTGGTGTACCATTTCCTTAGTACACATATGTCCCCCAGGTGAATGTATATGGAATTTTTTTGTTGTTTCCCCAATTTGCATATCATGCTTCACAACAAATGTTCTATTGATGAATGTATGCGATGCACCAGAATCGAAAAGAATAACTACGGGGTGATTGGCAACAGGAAACATACCCATCATAACAGGCTCCCCCTTAGGTATAGCCTCCACTAGAGTATAGAAGACTCGTCTAGACTTCTTCTCTAGTTTGCCTTTCTGAGCATTCTGATTATTGCCCTTATTCTGGTTTTGACCCTGCTATTGAGTTGCAAGAGCTTTCTGGAAATTGGGATTGTATTACTTCGGATAGGGACACTCCCTCGAGAAGTGACCCAACTTCCCACAATTGTAGCAGGTATAATTGTTGTTGCCCTACGGGGTTGAGGTACAAATGCCAGGGACATTCGGCTGTCGTGGATAGGGTAGAGCTGCAACAAGACGAACAAATGCCTGTTGTCAGGCCTGGAACTATGGTGGATGAAAGGAAGGACGAAAATGATTTTGTGGATGATAAACTATTTTCTAGCGCTTTTGGTTGCTACCAGAAGATCCAGATGACACAATCTTCTTTTTCTTAGCCTCCTTGTGCTTGTGATACTCCTGTTCAGAAGCAATGGCAATATTGACTACCTCATGATAAGTAGCGTTGAGGCAACCAGTCATCATGGTGTGAATCTTGGAACTCAGACCCCTCATGAAACATGCCTTCTTTTTGCGGTCAGAGTTGACATGGTCAAGAGCATATTGTGCCAGGTGATTAAACCTGCCCACATACTGCATGACAGACTGATCTCCTTGCTTCAGACCAAGGAACTCCTCAAACTTCATGAGCATGACTCCATCAGGAATGAAATGTGCACGGAAGGCTTCATGAAATTCTGCCCAGGTCACATGGTGACCAACTGGCTGTGCGGCAAGCAGGTTTGCTCACCAAGCTCCCGCAACACCTCTAAGTTGTTGGGCTGTGAAAACCGGCTTCTGGTAGTCAGTGCAGTTGATAAGATCAAATTTTTGCTCCATGGTACGGAGCCAATCATCTGCTTCTAGGGGTTCCTCTGCTCTAGTGAACACTGTAGGACGGGTATCCATGAAATCAACATATGTGGTCTCATTTCTGTGGTTGTACCAACCACGGTTGCCCTGGGGTGCATTCTGATTATTCTGGGTCATTTCCCTCAATAGCTGGGCATTCTCAGCAGTGGCATTGATAAGAGTAGCAATAGCCTCTGCCATAGTTGGCGAAACTAGGGGTGGATTAGGAGCATCGGCCCCACCCTGGGAGGTTTCGGCACCATCAGTAGCATGAGTACGAGCAGGCATATGTTATAACAAGCCAAACTTTATTCACAAACTTTTATTGAACTTGAAAAGTTACTACAAGGACACACCACACAAGTTCACTTATTTATTACACAAGTCTACACTTAGGCAGGACTACCCAATTTGACTAAGGTTGACATAACAAAGTAAACTACTAACTCAACACAAGGCCTTGACCAACTCAGCCCTCGTGGTTAGTGTCCATCCCAGAAACATGACCCCCTTCATCATCACTTTCATCAACAAGTTCTACCTTCTCAGGATCTTCTTCTTCGGACTCCTCCTCAGATTCACCACCATCTGCTAGAATGACATCAGGGTCTAGCTCTGCTGTACCAGGAGGAGGATGCAGTTGGTAGTACAGATGATGCACTTCTTCATGGAGAATCTGATTATCTCCCTCTAGATCGTTGACATAGAACTCTAACTCCTCCACACACTCCCTGGCAACATCTTCTCAGTTCCAAGCTTCATTTCTTTCTTTGACCAGATGACCCATCATACACTCACAGCTCAGATGAGCCCTAGTGAGACGTCATAACTGACTCTGTAACTCCCCAACTTGAATAACATCATTAACCCTGTCTCTGGTAGCCTATGCTAACTCTATGGAGAGCCTTTCGATCTCAGCCTGAGGATCAGGCCTGCTACGGCTGCTGCTAGCACATTTGTCCCTAGGAGCAAGCTAGTGACAAGGATAGCTGGGGAGGATCTGAAGGTTAGCATGAATAGGATTGATACTACTTAACCCAAACCACATTAACACGGAAGGTAATTAACAGGTTCATTAAGCATGATGCATGAATCAAAATTACAAAACTAAGCATAAAAGATTTCCAGCAACATAACATAAGAGTACAAAATAGTAACTTTATACATAGGGCAATTTTAGTATGCTATTCCACCAATAATATTTAAACATGACTAAAGAACTACAAGATGATTAAAGATAGGTCATAAGCAATTTGGACCAAAATAACAAGTTAAATTCATTTGACCCAAATTGTTTTAAAGTTTTGAAATACAATACTACAATACCTCTCACAATGATTGCTCTGATACCAGCTATGATAGAATCTCCTAAATACTATGGCCCACATGCACCTGTCATTATCTCAAAGACCTCTAACGACTATGCATGTGTACCATAGAACTTAAGAAGTATGTCGGGTGTCCTCGGGAAACCCAAATCATCCACGATTCTTTCGAGCAGGATCACATTACAGAGGCATGCAGTATTACAACAGTTGATATACAAATTACATCAGAGTAAAAGTGCGAAAGTCTTTCATATCACAATTTACAAATCTATTGTTCCAAACCTTACAAACCTTAAGTTTAGTTATTAAAACCATAGTAGTGGAGTAGCATTAGTAACTTTATTACAGACCACGAAAATGGATTGCTTTGCCCAAGAGCCATAAAATCTACTCATCGTTGCTTACCATGAAAACGGTCATGCAGCAGGGTCTGAAATAGACCTGCTCCACAGACGCACCTGCAACAAGGGTTTGACAAACCCTAAGTACAAAAGTACTCCACAAGACTTAACCGACGAAAAGGGTGGAGAAAGACTCAGTAATGCAGGCTTAGGGGAATCAAGGTGAGGATGTAGCAAGAATCAAAGTTTGTTTGCATAAAAGCTACTAAAAGTTAGTCCTTAAGATCAACCTTTTAATTCATCGTTAGTGATTATAGAAGGTAAGTGACCCTAGTCTAGACCAGGTAACTCATATCACTTCTTTCATAATCTCCAACCAAAGTTCCACTTGTTAACTACGATGTTGAACAGCAAATCGAGTCTCCATATCCGAGGAGCAACGACGATCCAAACCGCTTATCTACCCAGCTGGGGCTTCCTAACCACACGATATATGCGGAACTCAAACCCCATATATCAACCTTCACTCGAATCCTCTAAAGCATGACCGGGTCCAGCACCACTCGAGAGTACAGTACGCCTCCAATCCAGCCCATGGCCATGAGGGTACACACTACTCTCGCCATCTCTCCACTCCCAGTGTGCGGTTAGCCATTCACGGGATTGAATAGCCGAGGTAGGGCTTACCACGGGTATGTGGTTTGTACTATAATGTCTCAACATACATAGTTCAACAACGAACGGTCCTTAACCGACACAGACGGGGACACTACATCAAGACTCCTTTCTTGATGCAAGTCCACCGACCAGTCTCAGATTACCATCATCATTATCCATCACTTTGTTTCACAACAACCCTTCAAACTTTGTTAAACGTTTTCAAAGTTTTCTCATTAAGCAAGGCTAAGCATACTAAGCATTTTCAATTAAAACAGTAACAAGGATAATATTGAAGTTTCAAGGATGGTAGTACAGTAATTTGGTTAGCACTCAACTCCTATCACCGAATGCAGTAAAGCATTAATAAAGTGAAGTAAAGCTTTTCAAACACAAGGAAGGTTTAGATGCATCTGGGGCTTGCCTTGATCGGTGGGAAGTTCGGGCTCTGGGTCAGTACCACAAATGTCAAACCCCACCTCCACTAACGTCTGCTCTTCTTTGGGGACGAGTTCGACCATGGCGACCTCCTCGTTCACGGGGACTACACAAGGTGATAATGTATGCTTAATATGATGAATTGCGAAACATGATGCTTGGTATATGCATAACAAGATTATAAAGTTGAGTACAACTTTCCTTTGCAGTACAGTTGCAAACAACAACACTAACCTGACCCTAAAGTAGGGTTTCATTAGGTTAACTACTTCGTTAATGACTTTTGTTAATCATATGAAATACTAGTAATTAAGCCCTAACAACATGATTAAGGGAGCTTAAACAATTAAGTAAAGGTGCCAAAGGTCATTAAGAATTAATGACCTAAGGTCAACACATAATCACAAAGTCAAACAAATCCTAAATCATTAGGCACTAATGACTTGGTTAACTAATTAATTAATTAAGTATAAATTAAGTACAAAATAAACTTTGTCCAATTAAGCCCACAATTTTATTTTAAGAAGATTACATCCTAACTAAGTGCCAAAACAAATTTCATAATTTTTGGACAATTATTTAAGCCTAGATAATTCATGGAAGTTGCATTTATTAATTAATTGAGCTAATTAATTAACTTACAAAAAATAATCAAATTTGGCATTTTATATTTTTCCTAAATAGTACATAGTCTAGAGAGGCTACACAAAAAAAATTCATCAATTTTGGAGCTCTAAATAAATCAGAATGAAATAAACAAAAACTATTACTGTTTAACATTTTTAGAAATGAAAAAAAACAAAATTTGCATTTTGGCCTGCGGCCCTCCTTTCTCTCCCTCTGTCCTAGCCAGCCCACCCGGCATGCTCCTCTCTCCTCCCTCTGGTCCAGCCTGTGCCTCCCCACTGCTGGCCCATCAGACTGGGCTGGCCCAGCAAGCCAGGCCGCACCCCGAGCACAGGCCGAAGGCCATGGCGACGGCGGCCGACCCTGCCTCACCGGTAGTGAGGTAAATGACGACGTCGACCTCCCGAACGCACTCCCCACTCTCCTCCACACTCCCAGATGTGGTCAGGCGACTCTCTAACGCACCAAAACACTCTCGACCGTGGCCATGGCGGACATGAATGGCGTGGCTAGCCTACGCACGACGGCACTGCGCGTTCCGGTGTCCACAGGATTGTAGAGACTAAACCGCAAGCACGGGAAGAACTAGTAGCTCACCCTAGATGTGGTGCTCATGCTAGTTGAGGTAAACAAGCGGTGGAGGTAACACGCCGATGGTGAGGGCGGTAATGGCGACATGGCAATGACGGCGAGGCGCTATTTCGGCTCGTCGAGACGTCGGCTATGAAGATGATCACGTGCACGAGCATCAGGACCTCACTGCAGAGCTAAAACACAACCTAGGATAGCAAGACCGAGACCAGAAAGACCTACCCACGATGGGAAGGAACACGGCGGCTTGGTTCCCATCCATGAGGAAGACGATGAGGTGCCGATGATTGCGGTAGCGAGGCGAGGTTCGAGTGGGCTCAGGTGGAGCGCGTGGAAGTGGAGAAGTTGGTGACGACCTCAATTGGAGGAGGAAATAGTGAGGACGATGAATTGGAGATGGGAGCTCACCGACGCTGGAAACAGAGGAGGGGAAAAAACATCGGCAGCGAGCAGGAGCTTGAAATCGCGGCGAGCACAGCCTCAAGACGACACACAGCACCCTGGCGAAGCCACGTCGAGCAGGAGCTGGCCTCGGGCATGACTGGAAACTGGTCGAAGCTCATCGGTGGCAAGCAGGAGATGGAGCTCCGTTTCTGAAATTGATTTCAAAACATTTACGAAAATGCCACTGGCTCCATTTTGCAAATTACATTCAAATTTTCTATAAAAGTTGAAAATCTATAAAAATAAAAGTTGCTCAATTTTTCAAACCCTACAACTTTCTCAATACCAACTTTTTCAAATTTAGCTTACATTTTGAAATTTGAATTTGAAATCAAAAGGGGACATTTTTAGATTTTTTAAATTCAAAATTACTTTGAATTTTATATTGAAACTTTAAAAACTCAAAACACCAAAGTTGTTCATCTTGGAATGATCTACAACTTTAATTTTTAAACCATTCCCAAATTTTGAATCCATTTTGAAATTGGAATAGGGAATTGAAAAGGGGTCAAAATTGGGATTTGAATCTTTTCAACATTACTCCAAATTTTATACTAAAACTTTGAAAACTCCAAAAACCAAAGTTGTACAACATGACCGGGTCTACAACTTTGCTTTTTGGCCTAACCCCAAATTCATTTTAGATTTTGAATTACACAAAAGGGGGTAAAACAGAGTTTTTCGAAAATCAGGGTTTTGAATAAAATTCAAACTTGATTTGATTTCTACTTTAATTGGTGATTAATTAGTGATCACAACTATCATCCAAATGTACCATTGGGTCAAATCACATGTGACCAACCCAATGCCACATTTGTTTGAACCAATTTTTAATTATAAATTCATTTTAATAAACCTCCCAATTTGAATTTGAATTTGAATTGGAAAACTCAGAGCGAGTTTTGGAACTCAATTTCAACTTCAAACATGGGGTTCATTTTTAAATGTTGCACTTGAATGTATCCCCTACACTTGACACTAGTGTAGAGCATAGCTTTACACCTCAAATTACATAGGGCATAATCCAAGTATTTGAAATGCCATTCAAAACTAGGGTTTTGATTCAAATCACACATCACAAAAACACATTCAACCTATAAATGTAACTTTGTTTTAGTTGATGCACATCATGGTTAACTTAATCATGAATGCTTTGCAGTGCATATGATGACATGGCCAGTTTTAGTTACCATAACACCAGAGGTGTTACAATATAGTAGTGCATATGAACTAGACTATAGTTTTCATGTTATAATCATGATATATGAACTAGTGTATAGTTTGTGTGTTATGATCTTGATGTGTAAAACTTTATGCTTAATCATTCATATAACTTATATGAGTAGAATTAGAGCTAAGTTGAGGTGGTGGTTCATCATGCCTTCGGGTGTGCCCAAGTTCTTTACCTGTCGATCCATAGGGTCAGGGACTTGGGAGAATTTGGGTAGTTTGTATGTACACAAGCATGGTGCTTGGGTATGGAGAAATAGATAAATACATTTCCCTTTCCACGGTTGAGGGGTAGGCGGCAGGTGGTGATAGCCCTATTTGTCCCATGTAATCCCCTATGTTCGACTGGGTGTAGGAGTCTAAATTGTCACATGAGGATGCTGGCAGACCAGTACTCGGTGGCCTCTTGACCTATCTCACATTTAGTTCTAGCTCTAACCATGTTTGTTGTATGATTATCAACTTTTCTTTGCACGGCTATATTAGAATGTGCCGGCTCTACTTAGGAATATTATTTTATTCTTTGTTTTCCTTTTATCCTTGAGGTTGGCCCAGATGTGTGCCCACTATCCATGAAATACCATTTTTACCACTGCTATGAACTATGGTTCACTACGGTATGCATACCTTTTTGTGTTTTCCTTTCCTCCCCCAGCTTTGATTTGTCACCATTTTATTGATGAGATCCGTAGCTCCATCAATGGTGAGGGAAAGGAAGGCACCTCTAGCAGCAGCGTTGATATGGCCCTTAGACATAGGTATTAATCCATCATAGAAATTTTGGTTCACTAATCAGTTTTCAATCTCGTGGTGCGGGCATGCTTGGATGTAGTCCTGCAGCCTCTTCCATGGCTTGGGAATGGTTTCCTTGGAGCTTTGCTGGAAGTTCAAAACTCTTGCCCTTAGAGCGTTAGTTTTGCTCATGGGGAAGAACTTGGCGAGGAACGCTGTGGAACATTTCTCCCACGTCTTGAGAGCTTCCTTCTCCTTGTAGAACCACTGCTTTGCCTTTCTTGAAAGAGAAAAGGGAAACAAGCGGAGCTTGATGCTTTTCGGTGTGATGTCCTCCATGACGATCGTGTCACACAGTTTGAGGAAGTGTTGGAGATGCGCGTTTGCATCCTCACTAGGCAAGCCATGGAATTGGCTTGCCTGGACCATCATGATGAGGTTGGTGCGAAGCTCTAACTTTTAATTCCCAATGTTGACAGCTAGCCCAATAGGCACGTTGGCAACAGCGGGGGTGGAATAGTCACAGAGTGTCTTGGCCATGCTTAGAGTAGCAGATGGTGTAGGTTTGTCTGGTTCGACTATTGGAGGAGTGGTGGAAGAAGCAGCGCGTGACCATTTCTTCCTTAGGAGCACCTCTGGATTGTCAATGTAGTTGTTCGGTAGGTCGTAACCAGACGTACACTATCCCTGTTTTCATCCACAACAAGAGAAAACAAGCAAAGTTAGCCTACATAAACAATGGCTACCTTACATGCATATTATCATGAACATGTCCTACTATATTCTTTAATCAAAATGCCTTCCTCGGCATCGGTGACAGAAATGCTTCTTGGCATTTCTTAGCACCTCTACTAAGTATGGGGTTTGAATCCATCCTTAGCAACAGTGCCAGAAATGACCGTTGGTTTTACTTAGCAACTTCACTATTAACTAGTGTTACTAAGTAACATCCTTGATAGTTCCTTGACAATTTTAGATATTTGTCCGCAAGCGCACGAAGCTATCATTGTATCATTTCACCCGGAAGTATTCATGTATCGTTCATTTATATTTTCCTAAAGGAAGGCATTGATTAAGAGTCTAGTATGGATATGAACTTGAATAATAATGCTTGCAAGTACACCAATTGTTTATAACAGGGGTAAGGATGATATATTCAAGATAGTGGACACACACTTGACATTCCTCTACGATAAAATAGAAAAGAAAGAATAAATAATGGTCCTAAATTGAGCAGGCAATGATCTATTATAGTCAAACAAAGACAAGATGATAATCATACAGGTTATATAATTAGTATTAGAGCTAAGTGTGAAGTAGGTTGGGAGGCCACCGAGTACTGGTCTGCCAGCAACCTCATGTGACAATTTAGACTCCTACACCCCCGCCAAACATGGGGGAATACAATGGATAGACAAGGCTGCCACTACCTGCCGCCTACCCCTCTACCATGGAAAGGGACAACGCAATCACCTATCTCTCATACCCAAGCACCATGCTTGCGTATATAGAAACTACCCAAATTCTCTCGGGTCCCCGACCCTACGGATTGATAGGTAAAGAACTTGGGCACACCTAATGACACGATGAACCGCCACCTCAACTTTACTCTAATTCCAATTATATAGGTTATATGGTTGGTTAAGCATAAAGTTAAGTGTACTATTCTCATGACACATAAACTCTACACTAGTTCATATATCATGATCATAATACAATAACCATACTCTAATTCATAAGTATGACTATAAATGTAATATGAGAGCATAGCTTTGGAAGAACTCATAATTCTATTCATACCCAAGAGTCACTTCTTCCAAGGAGCCAAACTCTCCAATGTAGCTTTGCCTTGCTCTAAACAACTAAGAAAGTGAAAGCTACAACTAGAGAGTGAGGTGTGTGAGGCAATGCTCAAGATGAGTGTGTGTTGAGGGGGGGTGTGCCCCTCTATTCATACACGAGCTATGGCGGTGCTTCTGGCTATCTTTGGCGTGCAGACACGTGATGTGTAACACCTCAGGTGTTTGGCTTCCATAATTGCACCTGCATTTCATAAGCATGAGCATCATTCCATTCATTTATGCATTTGTTTTGCTTGCAACATATATATGCAACATGGGTGTCTCATACTTTGAAACATGGCAATGTTGGTAGTGTAATAGGTGGTGCAACATTTTAGTTCAAATGCTTGTTTTGTTTGTCGGAACCTTTGTGACATTTGAGTTTGTATGTAACAAGGGTGTACAGTGGTCAATTATGTCCTATAGTACCTTAATCACACTTAGGATCATTAGTGGAACAATATTCATGTTGACCAAAATGACCAAAATGCCCTCATATGTGATGTTGACCAAGCCTTGAGCCCTAGAATGCTTTAGTTTGACTGTTTAAAAAGTCCAACTTAGATATCTTGCATGGAGGAGCACCCTTAAGAAAAGTGGTAGAGAATTTCATGGGGGACAAAAGTCTCAATATGGCCATCTCATGAAAATAGATAGAACATGCTCGAAAGTGGCCCACAAGTCAGTCTTTGGGGCAGTTTTGGGAGTTAGTATTTTGGCTAAGTCTGAAACTGAAATACAGTTTCACTGTACCCCACTTTGGAGCCATGTAACTCGTAAACCATGGCAAACCAGTCCAAGCTCCAATTGGTAAAGTTGTAGTACTCATGTAGCTCTACAACTTTGCTGTTATCACCTCTTGCTAATTCGAGCCTGATTAGGAGTAATATGGCGTCAAAATGGCGCTGTCAGTCGTTTAATTGGATGTCGATTCAGTCGACAGTGGCCGATCATGTTCAAAGAATGGCCGCCGTGTGGGCACGCTGTTGTGGCCGTACGCTGGCCGTGGGCCCACCGGTCTGGTCTGAGGTTGCCTCTAGAGCACCACGACGCCACGTTCGTCTTCACTCCCGTCTCTGCCTCTCTCTCTCTCGCTCTCTCCAAGCCAGGGCGGAAGAACCGAGCCGCCATCGTCGCCGTGTGCTTCCCCACAGTAGTGCAAGCTCACCATCGCATCGCAGCCCACCAAACTCCGTCCACAGCTCCACCTTGGACCCCTCTACCTCCTCCACCTCTCAGTTGAGTCAATCGTGCAAAGTTAAGGACACATT
Source organism: Saccharum officinarum (assembly GCA_020631735.1). NCBI lineage: Eukaryota > Viridiplantae > Streptophyta > Magnoliopsida > Poales > Poaceae > Saccharum > Saccharum officinarum. Next base: position 30,882,896 of record CM036224.1, on the reverse strand, counting down.
GCCGACTTAATTAAATTAAGAAAGGGATTAAAATAAATGACTTGGGTGAACATACCTTACTTTCTGGTGGTTTCATGTCATGTGTGACCTAGTAGTGTCATTAGTTTGGTCATAAGGGTAGTTTAACACATAAGTAAATAATTAATTTTCACATTTCTAGGTTCTCTAGACAGCTGGTAGTATTTTTGGGTTTAGACCTTGATAAAGGTGCTTGATGGGAATCTTGTGAGTACCAAAGTGGTAGTAAACGTGTTAAGCTAGCTTGTGTCAAAATTTGGTGGCATTTAACCTAGTAGTTTAGGAGTTGTGCCTGTTTAAAGTGGCTGTCCAGAAATGACTGCTCTCTATTTGGAGAGGACAGATTTCTGGAACTTTGGAAATTCGACTAGGTAAACTTAGGAATCAAGTCTTGAGGTCTGAAAATGAATTGTAGAGCATGTTATAAGCTTTCCAGATTGTCTTGTATCATATCATTTGGATTTTTGGATCTCTAGTTATGGTTAAAATACTTATCTGCTTTCTAGATTTCTGTTGTGCTGTATTATGCTTAGGTTTGTGATAAGCTTAAGTAATGTTGTTCTTGTTGATTGTTAGGTGTTAGGCCCTTAACTGAGGAAGAACAATTGTACATTAGGTTATGTAGATTAGGTAAGTAATCTCTACCAGAGAAGAAATATGCACATGTGTAAAGTGATTTGAATAGAGCACTAGTGTTACTGCAGTTTACATTTGCATTCTCTACGCGTGTTGCATTCCTTATTGTGCATCCATGAGATTCATTGGTGCATTCATGCAATAGGTGTTCCAGAGGGGGTGACACTCCTAGAATTCGAGGGAGCTCTTCCAGAGGAGGATCAGGAGCAGCCGAGAAAACCCAAAGAGTCAGCCAGCAAAGGAAGCACCATTGACGAGCTACCTAAGTGCCCAGACCATCGCCCTTCTTCTTTCCTAAAAGGCAAGCCCCGGTGCATGCTAACCCAAATCTTTGTACATATATATATCTTGAGTACTTTTACTTGTTTACTATATTAAGTTATAGGAGTTGGGTGAAAACACTTGTTGCATTATATCTATCCTTGTCCAGATATAGAACTTGAATCCCAATTAAAGTTTAGGCACGTGTTAATGCTTAGCCCTGATTAGTGCGATAGAAGTCAGATGATTTTTGGTCATCCATGAGATTTAGGTGAAGGGGGCTCACGAGTGGCTATGTTGGCTATCGTGGATGGAACCATGCTTAAAGTTGAATTTGAGACTAGGCGGGAGTTCGATAGTGTAGCCGCAAGACACTTCACGTCTTGGGTGCGAAGCTATGCTCGTCTAAGTCGTTTAAGGACCGATTTGTTGTACGTCCTTGAGTCATGTTGAACGCAGTCTAACACTTAGTTGGCCAGATAAGTCGTTCCAACCGCGAATCCGAGTTATACAGTTCGGACTGGGAATCGAAGGGTAGGTCACATCTTGGCGGAAGTAAGGATGTGCTTGGGGACATTGGCATAAGACCAAGGGGGGTTAGAGTCCCTATCACCTGGCAGAGTGTTGCCCTTGGGGATGCGGCATCAGTCGAACCCACGATTCCTGAATTGTACCAAAGGTGACCTGAGCAGCCCTCGCCAGGCATGTCTCGGTGAGAGTTAGAAGTACCCCTCCAGCTAGATAGGAATTCTATTCGAATCGCCGTCGCTCCCGGTTAGTGAGCACTTGACTCGAGCAACGGCAACATAGATCTCATTAAGTGAACAGATGGTTAATTGGATGATGAAGCACATGTTGCCTTAAATTTATAACTACTATAGTTATTATTGTTTGCTTAATCATCAGATGATTGTTTAGCACAGGTGCTAAGATAGCTGACAGGTTAATGCTAAAAATAACTGCTAGTACAGGTTAAAAGAGTTATTAATACTTATGCTTTTCCGCAAAACATGATGTCAGCCAACTCCACTTTAAGAAAGCCTTGCATGATCCTTGGTGTCTTTTATTTTCTGTTTCGACGGGTAAGTCTAGCTGAGTACATTCCCGTACTCAGGGTTTATTCCCTCCTGTTGCAGATGACATGCTATATCAGGTTTTCTACAAGAATTGCATCCACCCGGCAGGTGACGAGGACTAGATCACTCGGGTGTGATCATCTTTTAGTACTTCCCTTAATGCTTTTGTGGGATGTTGATCTGTAAGACTGGTAATCGTATTTGAACTAAGTGTGTGTGTGTGTGTGTTTATGCTTTCGCTACTTTTATAAACTTGGTTTGTAATAATTGTGACTCTGTGGTGTTGTAAGTTTATTTTCGAACAACTTGTGAAATGTAACGTGTGATACGTTTATGTTGAATGATGCAATCTTGGTTGTAATCATGTTGGTTTGAAATTCGTCATGATTTTGATTGACTACCGGGATTATAGGGGCTCAAGTTCAAAAATTTGAGCATTCCGGGCGCTTCTTTTTGTACTTGTGCTCTTATAATTTGGTCGGTTCTGTTACAGCTGGTACCGAAGCAGAATTGAACATTAAACACATCATATGGATATTTAAAAACAAAAGTTGTTATTGCAAAAAGTGTTAAAAATCTGAAATTATTTTTATAAGTATGTCAGTGATCACATCCCTTAGCCCAAATAAGGACTCTTAGGTGGCTTATTAAAGTACTAACTTGGGGGTCCTGTTTGTTTTTGTTTCGTCGTCCATACGGCATGAAATTGTATGGATGCCATCCGCTTGGGTGGTAATGTATGGATCAAACACCTCGACGATCTGGTAAGTGTGAGTTGTGAGAGCATGACCGTCCAACCGTCGGTCTAGGGGAGAGTAGTTGTGGTTACTTGCATAATTACATGTTCAATCATGTATTTATGAAAGTACTTAATTGTGGGTATATCTGTCGAGTAGTTGTGATACTGAAGTATATACATCGGGGATGTGTATATGGAAAGTATTTAGTTTACTGTTTACTTGCATGCTTATATTAGGAAACTATTGGGCTAAAATGAGATTTTCTGCAGGTACACTAACAGTGCAAACGAGTAGACCGATAGTTTTGCCTATATGAGAGACCATATGTATGCCACCGCCTAGCGTTAGAAGTTTAAGATTCTACTAGGGTGAGAGGGCATACGGAACGTTCATGCATCATGTTTAATTAATGTCATACAATTCATATTACTCCCTCAAAATTTCAATTGTCCCGACTAAATTAAATTTTGTATCCCCTAAATTATCCCCACTTTAAGTTATACCTTGTTGCTACATATGACTCGCACCAAGAGGACCGCTCACAAGTCCACTGGAGGCAGGGCTCCTCAACACCAGCTCGCTCCACGTGAGCCCCGTCCTGAGCCCACCGAGGCGGAAAGGTTGAGGGCCGAGTTGGCTAAGGTGACGGCTGCTAGAGATGCACCTCAGCAACATCTGGAGCAAGTGATACATGAAAGAGATCAGGAAACACTTGCGGTTCAGAGGTTGACGGTGGCTCATCACAACTGTCAGCGCATGCTGGTCCATGTGTTGAACCAGCGGGATGAAGCCTGGCATGAAGAGAACATCTTGAGAGCTCGCTAGGTGGAGCTTGAGCAACAGTTAGCAACTGCCAAAGAATACAATGAAAATCTTCATGAGAAAGTGCACAGGCTAAACAATCAGCTCAATCCTCTGGTACCTCATGACAATGACGAAGATGAGGAGATGGGCTCGAGTGTTATCATGGCTGAAGGTGATGACGACATTGAGACCAATGGGCCAGAAAATGTTTTGCCAGAAGAAGAAGATGAAGAGTTAGAGCCTGCTAGCGACGAAGATGGCAGGGAGATCTTTGACACTGACTTGGAGGACGATGCTTAGTTTAGCTCATCACATAGCTACTGCGCTAGAGTTATCTTTTGTGCCTTCCATGTGTGGGAGTGGGGCTTTGTAATAAATTGACCTTTGGGATGTAACCTCGAACCCTATGTTGTCCTAGATGTTTGTTTAAACATGCTGAATTTCGGTCACAAGGGATGTCTCATTGTGTTGTGTTCGGTGATGGTGTCACGATTAGTAACCTTCGGTGCTACGATGAAACTGAGGGCCTCCTGTGGTGCATGACATAAGGTTGTGCTGCTTGGCATGTGCTGATATCGAGGTGGCTAGTCATGATCCATCATGGAACTCCACCAATGTGTTGTCTCCTCGTGATCATTTCCTTGGGTATCCTTTCCTAATTTGGTTAGAAGTTTAGACTGAATCAGGACGCCTCTGTTATGTAAAGTTGGACCCCCGTTGGCATGGATGTAACCTGGTAGACACATTTGTGCTCCATGTATGTGAGCCTTTAATAAATTCCATCTTTTCATCGAAAGATATATTGTTTGTTAAGTACATCGCATGAATGCGTCAATTGATGCACTTGATGAGGTTGTGTGATTGTGATGAATTATTGTGCCTCTATTGTTGTGTGAATTCATTTCCCCAATGAAATTAGCTCGCCATATTTACACCATTCATCTACAAATTTCCCGCATCATCAGTGCTCACTGGCTATGCATTTTGCAGATGACGTACAACCTCCGTCGTGGTCATGGCATTGAGGATGAGGAACAACCACCACCACCTCCACCACCACCCACCCTAGCAAAACTGATGCAGACAGTGGTTGAAGGTCAGCGCCTGTTAGTAGACGCTATGCGCCAGTTAGTCAATCGGGATGCTTGGCATGGTCATCAGGGACCGGAACCAAATCAGCACAGTGATTTCAAGGACTTTCTCAACACCAAGCCCCCGCTCTTTAAGGAGGTGAAGGAACCTCTACAAGCTGATGAATGGTTAAATACCATTGAGCAGAAGTTTCGTCTACTTCATCTGACCGATGAGCTAAAGACCGAGTATGCTTCCCACCAATTGCATGGTCCAGCGGGTATTTGGTGGAGTCACTACTACTCTATGCTGCCCCTAATATCCTGATCACTTAGGACCAGTTCAAGGTAGCTTTCTGTGGGAATTATATTCCCCCAGGTTTGATAGAAATGAAGCACACTGAGTTCATGAGGTTAACTCAAGGCAATAAGAGTTTGACGGAATACCTGCAAGCCTTCAATAACCTTGCAAGGTATGCAACTGAGTTTGTGGATACGGATGCAAAGAAGATTGATAGCTTCAAGCATGGCCTTAGCCCAAAGTTGATGAAGACCATGGGTACTAGCAAGTGTGCACTTTCCATGAATTTATCAGTGATGCCCTGACCTAAGAGAACAATAATTCTATCTATGCTGCTTCTAAAAGCCACAAGAGGGCCTTTGAGGCGGGTGTTTCATAGTCCCAAGCTCCAGTTGCACTGAGGGCTCCTTCTCGTCCTTCTGCAACAGGTGCTAAGTTCTGTCCCCCGTAGAAGAAGGCTCCAGTCAAGACTGGTTTTCGCAAGGCTTATACAATTTCACTTCCCAAGGGTAGTTCTAGTCAAGGCAGCTCTAGTGTTCCTCCCAGTAACATGCCCTGCTGGAATTGCAATAAGCCTAGTCATTGGTCCAGGAATTGCCTGTATCCTAAGAAGAATGCAAATCAAGGTGGCCGTCAGGGGCATGTTCATTAAAATAGTATTGAAGAAATTCCATCTGGTGAGGTAGTCACTGCCGGTAAGTTCCTAGTTGACCAACATTCTGCAATGGTGTTGTTTGATTCAGGTGCTTCGCATTCCTTTATCAGTCCTGTGTTTGCATCAAAGTTTGCACACAAATTATATACCATTGAAGATGGGGGTTATTGCATTAGAACTGCAAGTGGTAATATTCCCACAAATCAAGTAGTTACTGATGTAGAATTTGAAATAGAAGGGCAAAAGTACTTGCTTACCTTAGTGGTTTTGCCTAGACTAGGCATAGATGTTATTTTGGGCATAAATTGGATGAGCCAGAATGGGGTACTCATTGATACATCAACCCGGGTAGTTATGCTCAGAGATCCTACTGATCAGAAAGGTTTTCTAGTGCAACTTCCCCGAAAAATTGATCTTTCTGGTGAAGTTCATGTGGTGCAAGCGAAGTCAGTAGCTGATATTCCCGTAGTATGCGAGTTTCCTGACGTCTTTCCGATGATTTGCTAGGATTGCCTCTGGATCAGGATGTGGCATTTAAAATAGAGTTGTTGCATAGCACGACACCCATCTCTAGAAGACCCAATAGGATGCCTCCGAATAAACTAGCTGAACTTAAGGTACAGTTGAATGAACTTTTGAAGAAGGGACTGATTTGTCCTAGTTCATCTCCGTGGGGTTGTCCTGCTATCTTTGTGAAAAAGAAGGACCAATCATTGCGGATGTGTGTACATTATAGACCTCTGAATGCAGTTACTGTCAAGAATAAGTATCCTCTACCACGCATCGACATCTTGTTTGATCAGTTGTCTAAAACCAAAGTCTTTTCCAAAATTGATCTAAGGTCGGGCTATCATCAAATTAAAATTCGTCATGAAGATGTTCCGAAAACTGCTTTCTCTACAAGATACGGTCTCTATGAGTATCTTGTTATGTCCTTCGGCTTGACTAACGCCCCCGCACACTTCATGTACTTGATGAATTCGATGTTTATGCCCGAATTAGACAAGTTTGTGGTGGTGTTTATAGATGACATCTTGGTGTATTCTGAGAAGGAGGAAGATCACGCTGAACATCTGTGTATAGTCCTCACAAGACTGCGTGAACATCAATTATATGCAAAATTCAGTAAGTGCAAATTCTGGCTTCATGAAGTACCTTTCCTTGGGCATGTGTTGTCTAATGGTGGAATTATGGTGGATCCCACCAAGGTACAATAAGTACTAGACTGGAAGGCTCCTATCTCGGTTCACAAGGTCCAAAGTTTTCTAGGATTGGCTGGCTATTATTGTCGCTTCATCTCAGATTTCTCTAAAATAGCCAAGTCAATGACTCAGTTACTGCAAAAAGACACCAGGTTTGTCTGGACTCCTGAGTGTGATGCAGCTTTTCACAAACTGCGCACCATCCTAACCTCGGCTCCGGTTTTGGCGTAACTGGATATCGAGAAACATTTTGATGTGTATTGTGATGCCTTAGACATAGGTTTCGGAGGTGTTCTGATGCAGGATGGCCGAGTGATTGCATATACATCTCGTTAACTTCGGAAACATGAGGTGAATTATCCAATGCATGACTTAGAACTCGCTGCAGTTGTTCATGCTTTGAAAGTCTGGCGACATTATCTATTGGGCAATGTATGCAATATCTATACTGACCATAAAAGCCTCAAATATATCTTCACCCAACCCAAGTTGAATATGCATTAAAGAAGATGGCTTGAGTTGATTAAAGATTATAATCTCTAAGGGCACTACCATCCTGGCAAGGCAAATATGGTTGCCGATGCTTTAAGCTATAAGTCTCATTGTCATTCCTTGGTTGAAAGTGATTTTCACCTGTCTCGCCTTCTACACCCAGCAGTTCTGCACCATATCACTGTCAGTTGCACTCTCAAGAGTAGAATTATTGAGCTCCAAAAGACTGACCCCGGTATATTCCACATCAAGCGTAAGATGAAAGAACAAGAGACTAATCATTTTCGGGTAGATGAGGAGGGTGTGCTATGGATTAAGGATAGGTTAGTTGTGCCTAAGGACTAGGAGCTTAAGAATCAGATTATATATGAAGCCCATTCCTCTAAATTGTCCATCCATCCGGGTAGCAATAAGATGTATCATGATCTGAAGCCATACTATTGGTGGACCAAGATGCGGAAAGAGATAGCTGCATATGTTGCTAGGTGTGATACTTGCTATAGAGTTAAAGCTGTGCACATGGAAGCTAGATTGCTTCAGCCACTTTCTATCCTAGATTGGAAATGGGAGGAGATAAGTATGAATTTCATTGTTGGACTCCCTCCTACTGTCAAGAATCATAACTCTATCTAGGTAATTGTAGATCGTTTAACCAAGTCGGCCCACTTCATTCCTGTCCGAGCAGACTATCGTCCTACTGACTATGCTGAGTTGTACTTCAATCATATAGTCCGACTCCATGGGATCCCTCATACTATTGTTTCTGACCGAGGTCCGTAGTTCACTGCTCGTTTTTTGGGAGCACTTGCATCATCTTCTTGGAACCAAGCTAGTGAGAAGCTCCGCTTATCATCCCTAGACGTCTAGTCAGACTGAACGAGTTAACCAAATCTTAGAAGATATGTTACGGGCATGTGTTATTTCGTCCAAGGGTTTATGGGAGAAATGGTTGCCTTTAGCTGAGTTTTCGTATAATAATAGCTATCAAGAGAGCATTAAGATGGCCCCCTTCGAAGCATTGTACGGTCATAAGTGTAGAACACCACTTAATTGGGTAGAAGCTGGAGAAAGAAGGTATTATGATATTGATTTTGTCGAGCAAGCTGAAGAACAAGTCCGTACCATCAAAATACATATGGCTGCAGCTCAATCTAGACAAAAAAGTTACGCTGATCGCCATAGAAAACCGATCGAGTTTGAAGTTGGAGACTTTGTATTTCTGAAAGTTTCACCTATGAAGAGTGTGAAGCGAAAGCTTGCACCGAGATACGTGGGTCCTTTCTAGATCATAGGAAAAAGTGGAGCTGTTGCATATAAGATCTAGTTACCTCCTAAAATAAACGCCATTTTCAATGTCTTTCATGTATCTCAGTTAAAGAAGTGTCTTCGGGTTCCTGAAGAAAGAGTTCCGTTAGGGGATATCAAGCTAGAATCTGATCTGACTTATGAAGAGAAACCAGTTCGTGTGATTGACACTAGAGAATGGATAACTCAGAGTTGAGTGGTTAAGTGGTATAAAGTTATGTGGAGTAATCAAGGTAGTGAGAGTGATGCTATGTGAGAGAGAGAAGATTATTTAAGAGAGGGTTATAAGTAATTCTATCAATAATAGTACGCTTTCCAAATCTTGGGACGAGATTTTTATAAGGGAGAGGGCTGTAACACCTCAGGTGTTTGGCTTCCATAATTGCACCTGCATTTCATAAGCATGAACATCATTCCATTCATTTATGCATTTGTTTTGCTTGCAACATGTATATCAAACATGGGTGTCTCATACTTTGAAACATGGCAATGTTGGTAGTGTAATAGGTGGTGCAACATTTTAGTTGAAATGCTTGTTTTGTTTGAACCTTTGTGACATTTGAGTTTGTATGTAACCAGGTGTACAGTGGTCAATTATGTCCTATAGTACCTTAATCACACTTAGGATCATTAGTGGAACAAAGTTCATGTTGACCAAAATGACCAAAATGCCCTCCTATGTGATGTTGACCAAGCCTTGAGCCCTAGAATGCTTTAGTTTGACTATTTAAAAAGTCTAGCTTAGAGATCTTGCATGGAGGAGCACCTTTAATCAAAGTGGTAGAGAATTTGATGGGGAACAAAAGTCTCAATATGGCCATCTCATGAAAATGGCTAGAACATGCTCAAAAGTGGCCCACAAGTCAGTCTTTGGGGTAGTTTTGGGACTTAGTATTTTGGCTAAGTCTAAAACTGAAATACAGTTTCACTATACCCCACTTTGGAGCCATGTAACTCATAAACCATGGCAAACCAGTCCAAGCTCCAATTGGCAAAGTTGTAGTACTCATGTTGCTCTACAACTTTGCTGTTATCACCTCTTGCTAATTCGAGCCTAATTAGGAGTAATATGGCCTCAAAATGGCGGTGTCACTCGTTTAATTGGATGTCGATTCAGTCGACAGTGGCCGACTGTGTTTAGGGAACGGCCACCACGTGGGCGCACTATGGTGGCCGTACGCCGGCCACGGGCCTACTGGTCAGGTCCAGGGTTGCCTCTAGAGCACCTTTAATCACTCCCGCCTCTGCCTCTCTCTCTCGCTCTCTCCAAGCCAGGGTGGAAGAACCAAAACACCATCGCCGTCGTGCGCTTCCCCACGATCGTGCGAGCTCACCATCGCATCGCAGCCCACCAAACTCCGTCCACAGCTCTGCCTTAGACCCCTCTACCACCTCCACCTCTTAGTTGAGTCAATCGTGCAAAGGTAAGGGCGCATTACCGACTTGTCCATGCTCGGAGCTCACCGGAGCACCGCTGCCCTCACGGTCCTCCGTGGCTAGCGCTGCTGAGCGCTCTTCCCTCTCATCTGGCTCTTGTCCCGCATTCCCCTTCTCGTCTTGCTGCTCACGTGATGACGTTACCGGGCAAGGTGCTTCCATCACGCTAGAACATGGCCACCTCTGGTGCTCGCACGTGGCCACGCTCCTCCACTTCACCCCGGTCCTCATTAGTAGCCTCGTCAGGTCCGCCAAGGCTCTAGGGAGCTGATGCACACCCCAGCTGGCCATCTAGTGGTCGAAGCTCACCAGCGCACCACTGCGCGCCACCATCGAGCCGTCGCAGCCATGGCCATCGCCGCTAGGATCTAGTGGTGTTCACGATTAGAGGGTCAGTGGATGCGGGAGGTCAAGGAGGACGTGTTGGTACACTTGGTTTCGCCGGCGAAGCCGTCACCGACGAGCTTGAGCTCGCCGGAGTTCAGCGGCCTCGCTCCCCTACCACCGTGTCCCTGACGCATGGGACCCGGCTGTCGGTGCGCTCGCGCAGGCGGGATTCAACCGCGGGCCAGGCAGGCCTAGCGGGACGCGCGTCAGCAGGCCAGCCCAGTGGCCGGTTTTGGTTTCCATTTTTGTTTTTCCTTTTATTCTTTTCACAGATTTATATGTTGTTTTGTAAATTTCATATCTCAAGCAATATAGATCCAAATGAGGTTATTCCAATTGTGTTTAGTTCTATATAAAGTGTAGTATTTAGAAAAAATATTAAATGTATATGTGTTGTTTAGATTCTGGAAGATGAAAATAGATATTTAAAATGTGTTTTAAAATAGATGCAAATTGTTAATTTGATAACTTGAGTTCTAGTGCTCCAACAATTATGAAATTTGGTGGGTGTGCCACATCTTGTCTAAGATAGCTCTGGTAAAAATTTGGATGCTATTGCTTGAGTAGTTTTCAAGTTATGTTGTTGTCATTTTATATTAGGAGATACTTGAATGAATTTTCATAATTTTTATATATCTGCAATTCTCATGAAATTTTGTAGAGAGTGTCCTGGTATATTATGATTGCTAAGAAAAATATTGTTTCTGTTGTTTGACACTTTCCAATATGATTTATTAATTATGCAAAAATCAGCCTTTCTGGCTTGTGAATTTTGTGTAGGGAGTTTCTATGAATAACTTTGGCTTGAAATTTTAAAGTAGTCTCCTAGTAGGGTATAGAGTCCCCAATAATTTTTGTAGAATTTGCTGAGTAGTTTGCATATAAGTTTAATTTCTCACTTAATTAATTAATTAAATTAAGAAAGGGATTAAAATAAATGACTTGGGTGAACATACCTTACTTTCTGGTGGTTTCATGTCATGTGTGACCTAGTAGTGTCATTAGTTTGGTCATAAGGGTAGTTTGACATATAAGTAAAAAATTATTTTTCACATTTCTAGGTTCTCTGGACAGCTGGTAGCATTTTTGGGTTTAGACCTTGATAAAGGTGTTTGCTGGGAATCTTGTGAGTACCAAAGTGGTAGTTAACTTGTTAATCTAGCTTGTGTCAAAATTTGGTGGCATTTGGCCCAGTAGTTTAGGAGTTGTGGCTGTTTAAAGTGGTTGTCCAGAAATAACTGCTCTCTGTTTGGAGAGGACAGATTTCTGGAACTTTGGGAATTCAACTAGGTAAACTTAGGAATCAAGTCTTATGGTCTGAAAATGAATTGTAGAGCATGTTATAAGCTTTCCAGATTGTCTTGTATCATATCATTTCGATTTTTGGATCTCTAGTTATGGTTAAAATAATTATCTACTGTCCAGATTTCTGTTGTGCTATATTATGCTTAGGTTTGTGATAAGCTTAAGTAATGTTGTTCTTGTTGATTGTTAGGTGTTAGACCCTTAACTAAGGAAGAACAATTGTACATTAGGTTATGTAGATTAGGTAAGTACTTCTCTACCGGAGAAGAAATATGCACATGTGTAAAGTGATTTGAATAGAGCACTAGTGTTACTGCAGTTTACATTTGCTTTCTCTACGTGATGAGGACATTACTCTTTCACATACACACAATGATCCACTACTGGACATTCAAGGTCCAATCACTAGAGCTCGCGCGCGTCAATTAAATTTAGAGGTGAGCTCGTTCCTAAGTAACTCCTTATATGATTTTGAGAATAGATTGCTACCTAATGATTATATTGTGCTTATGAATGAAGAAGAGGTCCAGGAGACACATGGAGGAGGGCTTGGAGGCGTGGAGGACCAGCGAGGGCGCCCGGATAAAGATGGAGGATCAAACCAAGTTGAGTTCGAGTCTGCCTCGCAGTTCAGGACCAGCCTGCCTTGAACTGGTCACCCAGGACGCGTACGGACTCCGTTTTCGATGATCCATATATGGATGGAAAGCTTATTTGATAAGGAAACCAACCCAAGTGGTCCCATGTCAAAAGCTGTTTGGAATCAACGGGAATCATTGAAACAAGTCACCATCCAGAATCTGTCATGGTGCTATGTCGCCGTCTATTGGGCCGTTTGGGCCTTGTAACGTGTCGGCGCTCCCTAGGGACGCGAATAGGGGTCCTTTGACGTTCCTTAGCCTATATAATCAGTAGTCACCATCTACATTAGGGTTGGGTTTTGCTTAGATTATTCTGTTGATAACAGTTTCACCACCGCCGTCGGTTTGTGAGACCTCAACTTTGTGAGATTAATCATTCATCTGCAATTTGGTTGCATTCCTTTGTGTTCTTGCGTGTGTTCTCGATTCATAGGCAAGGACTTAGCCTTCTTGGCGAGGTCGACCGTGCAACGCCGGTCGATAACCAGAGGGGTCGTGGTGCTGCGATTGCGGGGTTCAGAACTGAGTTGTTCGGAAACCGGATCGAATTGTATCGTGACTCCACCAAATCGAGAGTTATCAGAACCTTTCGGAAGATCAGGAACCCTAGTTCACATCAATTGGTATCAAAGCAATTCTATGCAAGGATAAGTCTGGAGTCAAATCATCTTCTCCACGACCTTCCGGTTCAGTTAAAAATTCTATGCAGGAACCTTCAAAGAGTGCATCCTCTGTCGCCTCAACGGGACGCATTCCTGGCGTTTAGTGCCACTGCTGCCATGGATTTGGGCATATGCAGCGGGAGTGCCCTAGTCAGCGAGCATACATTGCTACAGACGATGGGTACATCAGCACCTCTGACATTGAAGATGATGAGGATCAAGAACAAGCTGTTCAGGAGGACGGCGAAGTCTTTGGTAGCGAAGACACAGCCGCCTACATGAACATCATTGTGCAGCGAGTGCTTAGCGCACAGGTACAACAACCTGAGAAGCTGCAACGCCACAATTTATTCCAGATTTTCTTCGTTATCAACAATCGACGAGCATGTGTCATCATTGATGGAGGTAGCTGCAATAACTAGGTGAGTACAGATTTGGTCAAGAAGCTTGGCTTGACCACACGTCCACACCCCCATCCGTACCATATTCAGTGGTTGAATGATTCAGGTAAAGCTAAGGTAACACAAACTTGCAGAGTTTCTTTTTCCATTGGTACCTATGTTGATTCTGTTGATTGTGACGTAGTACCTATGGAAGCTTGTTCACTTTTATTGGGTCATCCTTGGGAATTTGATAAAGATGCTACACATCATGGTAGAAGTAATACATACACTTTTGTGCATAAAGGAAAGAAAGTTACTTTGGTTCCCTTGACCCCAGCTGAAATTGTACAACATGATAAAGCACGAACTACTTGTTTGCATGAGGTTAAATCTGAAAATCAGCAAGTAGCAAATTCTATTTACCCACCTAAACAAGAGAAGTTAGCACCTAATGTTAAGGCTCAAGGAATTAAATTGAAGGGTGCTGTTATGCTTGCAAGAAAAAGTGACCATGCTGAAATTTCTGATGACGATGTATGCTATACTTTAGTTTGCAAACGAGCTTTGTTTTCACTTGATGATGATGTTAGCTCGGTACCGCCTGCTGTCACTAACCTTTTGCAGGAGTATGAGGACATTTTTCCAGCTGAGATACCCCTGGGGCTGCCACCTATGAGAGGGATAGAGCATCAAATTGATTTGATTCCGGGAGCATCATTGCCAAACCGCGCTGCTTATCGAACCAACCCCGAGGAGACTAAGGAAATTCAGCGGCAAGTCCAAGAGCTTTTGGACCGTGGGTACGTACATGAAAGCCTTAGCCCTTGTGCAGTTCCTGTAATTTTGGTTCCTAAGAAAGATGGTTCTTGGCGTATGTGTGTTGATTGTAGAGCCATTAATAATATTACCATTCGATATCGTCACCCTATTCCTAGGCTTGATGACATGCTTGATGAATTATGTGGCTCTGTAATTTTCACAAAGATTGACTTGCGTAATGGCTACCACCAAATTAGAATGAAACTTGGAGATGAATGGAAAACAGCTTTCAAAACTAAATTCGGATTGTATGAATGGTTAGTAATGCCTTTTGGGTTGACTAATGCACCTAGTACATTCATGCGCCTAATGAATGAGGTTTTAAGAGCTTTCATTGGTCGATTTGTGGTAGTTTACTTTGATGATATCTTAATTTATAGCAAGTCTTTGGATGAACATATGGATCACTTATGTGCTGTTTTTAATGCCTTATGCGAGGCACGTTTATTTGGTAACCTTGAGAAGTGCATCTTTTGCACGGATCGAGTCTCTTTTCTTGGCTATGTTGTTACTCCACAGGGAATTGAGGTGGATGAGGCAAAGATTGAAGCCATTAAGAGCTGGCCGGTTCCCCAATCCATCACACAGGTAAGGAGTTTTCTTGGTCTTGCAGGATTTTACCGCCGTTTCGTTAAGGATTTCAGCACCATTGCTGCCCCTTTACACGAGTTGACAAAGAAGAGTGCGGTGTTTCATTGGGGACGGGCACAAGAGGCGTCCTTCGACACTTTGAAGGACAAGCTTACACACGCACCATTACTGCAACTTCCAAATTTTGGTAAGACTTTTGAGCTAGAATGTGATGCTAGTGGAGTTGGCATTGGAGGTGTTTTGATGCAAGATGGTAAGCCCATTGCATACTTTAGCGAAAAATTGCATAGCCCTGTTTTGAATTACTCCACATATGATAAGGAATTGTATGCTCTTGTACGTTCTTTAGAGATGTGGCGTCATTATTTGTGGCCTAAAGAATTTGTTATTCATTCGGATCATGAATCACTTAAGTATCTTCGTTCACAACATAATCTGAATCGTAGACATGCTAAGTGGGTTGAATTTATTGAATCTTTTCCTTATGTTTTCAAACACAAGAAAGGGAAGGATAATGTGATTGCAGATGCTTTGTCTAGGTGATACACTTTGCTGTCCCAACTTGAATGTCGAATTTTTGGACTTGAAACAATAAAAGAACAATATGCGCTTGATCCTGATTTTAAAGATGTGTTGCTAAATTGCAAAGGGGGACGTTCATGGAACAAGTTTGTAGTCAATGATTGATTTGTGTTTAGAGCTAACCGCCTATGCATTCCAGTAGGATCCATTTGTCTTTTGTTGATGCAGGAAGCGCATGGAGGAGGGTTGATGGGACATTTTGGTGCTAAGAAGATGGAGGATGTTTTGGCCACACACTTCTTTTGGCCAAAGATGAAGAGAGATGTTGAGAGATTCGTGGCACCCTGTACCACATGTCAAAAAGCTAAGTCTCGTTTGAATCCACATGGTTTGTATATGCCTCTTCCTGTTTCTTCTATTCCTTGGGCAGATATTTCTATGGACTTTGTTTTGGGATTGCCTAAGACTAAGAGGGGGAGGGATAGCATTTTTGTTGTGGTGGATCGATTTTCTAAGATGGCACACTTTATACCATGTCATAAAAGTGATGATGCTATTCATATTGCTGACCTCTTTTTCAAAGAGATTGTTCGTTTGCATGGTATGCCTTCTACTATTGTTTCAGATCGCGACGCTAAATTTCTGAGTCACTTTTGGCGCACTCTATGGAATAAGTTGGGTACAAAACTGTTGTTTTCTACAACTTGTCACCCACAAACCGATGGGCAAACAGAGGTCGTTAACCGCACTTTGGGTGCCACGTTGAGAGCTATTCTGAAGAAAAATTTGAAGATGTGGGAAGAATGTTTGCCTCATGTGGAGTTTGCTTACAATCGGGCAACACATTCTACCACCAAGGTAAGTCCTTTTCAGGTAGTCTATGGATTCAATCCCCATGCTCCAATTGATATTTTGCCTCTGCCTATTAGTGAGAGAATTCATGTTGATGCTAAGGAACGTGCTGATTTTATTTTGCAAATGCATAAAACAACTAAGTACAACATTGAAAAAATGAATGAAAAATATAGAATTGCTGGTAGTAAAGGTAGACAAGAAGTTAAGCTTGAACCGGGTGATTTGGTTTGGTTGCACTTGAGAAAGGATAGATTTCTAGATTTGAGAAAGTCTAAGTTGATGCCTAGAGCTGATGGTCCATTTAAAATTGTTGAGAAGATTAATGATAATGCATATAAGCTTGAGTTACCCCTCGAATTTGGGGTTAGTCCCACCTTTAACATTTCAGATTTGAAGTCATACTTGGGAGACGAAGATGAGTTGGTGTCGAGGACGACTCCAATTCAAGAGGGGGGGATGATGAGGACATCACTCTTTCACATACACACAATGATCCACTACTGGACATTCAAGGTCCAATCACTAGAGCTCGCGCGCGTCAATTAAATTTAGAGGTGAGCTCGTTCCTAAGTAACTCCTTATATGATTTTGAGAATAGATTGCTACCTAATGATTATATTGTGCTCATGAATGAAGGAGAGGTCCAGGAGACACATGGAGGAGGCTTGGAGGCGTGGAGGACCAGCGAGGGCGCCCGGATAAAGATGGAGGATCAAACCAAGTTGAGTTCGAGTCTGCCTCGCAGTTCAGGACCAGTCTGCCTTGAACTGGTCACCCAGGACGCGTACGGACTCCGTTTTTGATGATCCATATATGGATGGAAAGCTTATTTGATAAGGAAACGAACCCAAGTGGTCCCATGTCAAAAGCTGTTCGGAATCAACGGGAATCGTCGAAACAAGTCACCATCCAGAATCTGTCAGGGTGCTATGTCGCCGTCTATTGGGCCGTTTGGGCCTTGTAACGTGTCGGCGCTCCCTAGGGACACGAATAGGGGTCCTTTGATGTTCCTTAGACTATATAATCAGTAGTCACCGTCTACATTAGGGTTGGGTTTTGCTTAGATTATTCTGTTGATAACAGTTTCGCCGCCGCCGTCGGTTTGTGAGACCCCAACTTTGTGAGATTAATCATTCATCTGCAATTTGGTTGCATTCCTTTGTGTTCTTGCGTGTGTTCTCGATTTGCAGGCAAGGACTTAGCCTTCTTGGCGAGGTCGACCGTGCAACGCTAGTCGATAACCAGAGGGGTCGTGGTGCTGCGATTGCGGGGTTCAGAACTGAGTTGTTCGGAAGCCGGATCGAATTATGTCGTGACTCCACCAAATCGAGAGTTATCAGAACCTTTCAGAAGATCGGGAACCCTAGTTCACATCACTACGCATGTTGCATTCCTTATTGTGCATCCATGAGATTCATTGGTGCATTCATGCAATAGGTGTTCTAGAGGGGGTGACACTCCTGGAATTCGAGGGAGCTCTTCCGAAGGAGGATCAGGAGCAGCCGGGAGAACCCAAAGAGTCAGCTAGCGAAGGAAGCGCCGTTGACGAGCTACCTGAGTGTCCGGACCATCGCCCTTCTTCTTTCCTAAAAGGCAAGCCCTGGTGCATGCTGACCCAAATCTTTATACATATATATCTTGAGTAATTTTACTTGTTTACTGCATTAAGTTATAGGAGTTGGGTGAAAACACTTGTTGCATTATATCTATCCTTGTCCATATATAGAACTTGAATCCCAATTAAAGTTTAGGCACGTGTTAATGCTTAGCCCTGCTTGTAGTAGAAGTCGGATGATTTCTGGTCATCCGCGAGATGGGGGGTCATGAGTGGCTATGTTGGCTATCGTGGATGGAACCATGCTTAAAGATGAATTTGAGACCGGGCGGGAGTTCGATAATGCAGTCGCAAGACACTTCACGTCTTGGGTGCGAAGCTATGCTCGTCTGAGTCATTTAAGGATCGATTCACTGTACGTCCTTGAGTCATGTTGAACGCAGTCTAACACTTAGTTGGCCGGATAAGCCATTCCGACAGTGAATCCATGTTATACAGTTTGGGCCAGGAATCGAAGGGTAGGTCACATCTTGGCTGAAGTAAGGATATGCTTGGGGACATTGGCATAAGACCAAGGGGGATTAGAGTCCCTATCACCTGATAGAGTGTTGCCCTTGGGGATGCGGCATCAGTCGAACCCATGATTCCTAAATTGTACCAAAGGTGACCTGAGCAGCCCTCGCCAGGCGTGTCTCGGTGAGTGTTAGAAGTACTCGTCCAGCTGGATAGGAATTTGATTCGAATCGCCGTCGCTCCTGGTTAGTGAGCACTTGACTTGAGCAGCGGCAACATAGATCTCATTAAGTGAACAGATGGTTAATTGGATGATGAAGCACATGTTGCCTCAAATTTATAACTACTATAGTTATTATTGTTTGCTTAATCATTAGATGATTGTTTAGCATAGGTGCTAAGATAGCTGATAGGTTAATGCTAAAAATAACTGCTAGTACAGGTTAAAAGAGTTATTAATACTTATGCTTTTTTGCAAAACATGATGTCATCCAGCTCCACTTTAAGAAAGCCTTGCATGATCCTTGGTGTCTTTTATTTTCCGTTTCAACGGGTAAATCTAGCTGAGTACATTCCCATACTCAGGGTTTATTCCCTCCTGTTGCAGATGACATGCTATTCAGGGCTTCTGTAAGAATTGCCTCCACCCGGTGGGTGACGAGGACTAGATCACTCGGGCATGATCGTCTTTTAGTACTTCCCTTAATGCTTTTGTGGGATGTTGATCTGTAAGACTGACAATCGTATTTGAACTAAGTGTGTGTGTTTATGCTTCCACTACTTTATAAACTTGGTTTGTAATAATTGCGACTTCATGGTGTTGTAAGTTTATTTCTGAATGACTTGTGAAATGTAACGTGTGATGCGTTTATGTTGAATGATGCGATCTTGGTTGTAATTGTGTTGGTTTGAAATCCGTCGTGATTTCAGTTGACTACCGGGATTATATGGGCTCAAGTATGAAAATTTAAGCATTTTGGGCGCTTGTTTTTGTACTTGTGCTCTTATAATTTGGTCGGTTCTGTTACATGATTCACCGCCTCAGCATGTGTCCATGCCACCGCTAGAGGAAGGAGTGGCCGAGAGGCGCCGGCAGGGGAGCGGCTGGCCCCTGACTGAGCCACCTCACCACCGCCTTTGCATGGTGGGCTCTGGGCTAGATATGGACCATTGCTCCATGGTGTTTCGCCCTATTTGAAATGTTTTGGTGGGCGTCTTTCTTATTCTTTTGCGCAAATCGTTGTTTCGAAAGTGCCTTTTGGTGAAATCCTCCTTGTATTTGTGTTTGTGACCTACAAAATAATAATCTCCAAATACATGTGGAACTTGGTTAATAGTAAGTGCATATGTGACTAAGTATGCTAATTTCTCCCCTTTTTGTCACTTAATTGGTGGTCAGATTTGATCGATAAAGACCGCCAACAAACATCTCATCAAATTCATGCTCGTATGAGAAATCTCACGAATTAATTGGTCTCTCTACTACCACACACAAGATCTTCAACCCCCTCATACTTTCTATTCCTAAAAACTTTAAAAGGGTAGTTGTAGATGCATATGTTCATCATAAATATTGTAGATCTCATTGTGTGAATCTTGAGATAAGTACACGAAGGTTGGTGTCGGAGGGGAAACCACTTCACCAACTTGAAGCGCAATTAGAAGGTTTCCCAAGGACGAGCTTTTGTCCTAAAGCAAGCATTTTCGAGAGATAATATGAGCTTTCACTTTTTTCCCATGTGAAGTGAGTATAGAAATATAGTTGCGAAAATATTCCTTTGGGTACTTTTGTCACTAACCATTTCAGGTTTGAAGCGAAAAGAATGAAGGGGGATGACTCAAGGTATATCCAACCAATTATCAAGCAACATTGAATCACATTCATCCAAACTTGACTTTGTCTTGCAAAATTCAAGCTTGGGGGATGGGCCACTCTAAAAAAACTTTATGCCATGTTGCTAGTCTTGGTTGTCTCTACCTTTAAGCCATGCTCAACTTGCTAAAAAAATCATGCTCTTTCATCTCCATTTAAATAAATCTCTATAATGCTTTCATGCTACCTTTGTACTATAGTATGCTTAAGGTTTGGAGTATGTTCATACATCTTTTAAATTAAGCATGGAGCTTAGTTTAGGGGTGCTGATCTGTCACACCTGGTTTTCTAAAGAACAAAACCAGGCTAATTATATGTGTGTCCAGGAAGTCCACACATATGTCAGAATGAAAAAGTATCAGAAATAATGTTATTATATAATGTATACATAGATATATTAACACTTACATCAGAGTATCATGGAACGGTGACTAAACTTCAGGCTCCATTCTTCTCAGGGACGGCTGACTGGTGGCTCCGTATGCCAAGCACTTCTAAAAGACTTCTGAAAACTCCACTACACTTTCATCCTTCTTCTAAGTAGAACCTTACTACACACTGAAGTGTGGGGGAAATAGCAAGAGTGAGTCCATGTCGAACTCAACAAGTATAACACAGGGTTCATGAAGCACAAAAGGCTAGACACGGGTTTGACTACATTTAGCTTTTATTCATCGTATATATTTAGCAATTGAGTAGCGTAAAAGTATACCAAATCCCATTAATGAACCAATGATCAATTGTAATAAGGATAATGAATAGCATTAACATGAGTATAATAATAACAACAGTAATTAAACATGATATAACAATGGTGATTAACTATCTGTAGATGTTCTAAGGCCATCCGTATCCGTGGGCATGACTAGTATACCAGTTTATTAAACTCTGCGCAGAGGTGTACACTTTCACTGTCAATCATGGTTTCTAGTTGCATTGGGGTAATTAATCCCAAAACACTAAAACCATATAAAGCCATTCAAGAGTTTGTCTAACAAGTCAGGGCCATTAGATTTACTCGACAAGTAGATATAAGAACCCCTTTCCAGATGGCACATTCCTTCCTGGCTATACACATGTGGCTAGAAGTTGTCCTATACCCGAATCGGCAAGCCATTCTTACGCCACTTAAGGTAACCACGGACAAGTTAGAAAATGTCTCTTGAACAACTAGAGCTAGAGTCATATAGCCCTCACAGCTATACTGCATATCCTGGATGATCACGTACAGATAAGTCCTTATAGAGAGAAACTAGAGCAACAATATAACCCCTTGCTCTAGCCCCCTTTTCAATAGTAATAAAATCATCTTAATGGTTGGTTGCTTAATCCATTAATCAAATTACAAGATCATTGTTCATAATTAAGCACTAACAATAGCTACCCAAATGCATAACCCAGAGGTGACAAGGAAACAAGATATCAATAGCTAAGTTATAATCTCTATGTTTGTCAAGGAGGACACATGCATATGTATGATAATTTCAGTGAATAGGACAACAAGGATGGTCCATGTTATACTTGCCTTTTTTCCCAAAGTTAAGCTACTCAGAAGTCTTCAACCTTCGTCTCTGACCTTCAACTCCTACTGTACTTGTTGGTCCTCAGCTCCTAGTCTTCAGCACTTGCGAATCACACTTCTACTCGCAGCAACCAAGCACAGCAAACAGACAACAAACACACTTAAGAACAAACATCATACAAAAAAGACACTTTAAAAGGAAGCGCACTAAACGTCACGACTTGTTGCTATGGTTACGAGAACGTAAGAACGACTAAGGACGGAGTTATCATTACCATGGACACGTATATCAAGATTGACAACATAACTAAAGAAGACAAACTATACACTTGATCTATTTTGGTTAATGAATTAAGGTGAAAGACATTTCAGAGAATTATTCTAAAGTTGAATTAATCAAATTATATTTATATTACATAAAAGAAACAACTACACGTTGGATTTATTTTAGCTGACAAGATCATGGAAAAGTTATTAGTTTAGATCGATTAGACAAATCATATTTGAATTTAACACTAAGCAAATTAGTCATATGGATATTTGTATACAAGAACAAACGAAGTAAAATCTATATTGATTTTAATTATAAAACTAGATGCAAGTGTATTCACCAATTTATTTAACCATATATAGAAAAGCATATGGTAACTAAACAAAAGCACTTATGTTTCAAGGTTGAACTAATCATCTTATAAATCAAAAGACATTCAGGTTGATATTAATCAAGTTAACATTTATTTATGTAAGACCAAAATTATAAATCTAAGTTGTAATTCAAAAAGGCATTGAATAAATATTAATGAAATTGCATCTAAACTGGCATTATCCGAATCATGTTTAAACTAGACAATTTATAAAAAATAAATAAATATTTAAGTTGGCAAGTAATTATAAAAAGATCCATATTCTCCTATGTTGCTTTTATTTGTTTTATTTGAAAACCAATTTGCATAATCATTAATCTAATTAATATTTAACTTACAAAATTTGGAGATGTGAGACATGTTAAAAGTTCCTACTAACATGTAACTTATAGTCGGCATAACTGTACCACAACCAAAATGGAGTTAAACTTAGATCGCTTTTAGTTGGAAAGCTATTAAATAAATATTAATCTAATTAGCATTCAAGTTAATAAATTCGTGGTCGAGTGACATGAAAAACATCGATACTAACTAAATTATAATCATAAACACACATGTTAACATGAATTAAATTAATATTTATTTATAAAATCGTGGGTATATAGTCTAAATTGCTTTTAATTATAAAGCTAGTACAAACATATTAATCAATATAATATTTAGCGATATATAGAAAAACATGTGATATAAAAACTTTGGTACTATCACGTAGAGCTCGACGTGACGAAACTAACGCGAGAAGAACTACTCAAATCAGACGTAAAACAAATAAACCGTGGAGAATATGCTAGCTAGTGGCAAAACTGTAAATATGAGCATCTGGTACCTTTGGATGGATCACCGTCTCCTTCTCTGGAACGTACAGCCATGGAGAGACCTGCTGCTGCTCTTGCGCCAAAGGGAGGACATGGCCGAGGCTTTGCCAGTCAGGCGCACGGCGCGGTGCCCAGGTCGCAGCGGCAGAGGGCAGGACGCCCAGTGGCTAGCCTGCACGACGCGCGGAGGCGGCGGTGGCCTACCATGGCCGAGCAGTATCGGCTGCTCCCGTTCGAGGACAGGGGCCGGGAGTGAGCAGGGCAGCACGGGGCTGCGGGGTCGCACAGAAGGTTCCTGCGAGTGAGGCCCCTCTGGGTAGCGACGCAAGGGGCTGCGAGTTGGCCGGAAAAGACGATGAAGATGGCTGGCCATGGTGCTTGTCACTGGAAAAGAGGAAGAAGGTTAGGAAACGAAGAACGGATGATGGATTTGCGAAAAGAAAGATGCACCGGTGAAGAGGACGTCGAAACAAACCTCAGAGTGGAAATGGAATTCGCCGGAGATGAGAAACGTGGCCAGAAAAGCTCGCCGAACCTTCGTCGGAAAAGTTCGCCAGAAACGAGATGCAAAAACTTCAGCGATAGATCTACGGGCTACGAGTGGCGACTCGCGAAAAGGGTTGTACTTCTGAAATCAGCGCGTCGAGGGCTATGTCGGCATATATATAAGTCTAGGGTTTGGAATTTTTGGAAAAATGAGATATTTTATAATTATATAATTTCGGGATTAAAATAATTACAGAATATCCAGAATTACCTTTGAAGCCGTGAAAAATAGCTCAAAGCTCAGAAAAATCACCAAAAAAATCCTGGAGACTCTTGGAGGGATAAATAACTCAACTAAATGGGTTTGGTCTCATGAATAGATTATTGAGATGATCGGGAAAAAAAGATAAAGCTCAAAGAAAAAGGAATTTAATTCTAGAAAAAGGTGAAAATTTTCTCTGGAGCGAAAGAAATGTTGTCCTATCGTACTTTGAAACCATTTGCACTCACAAACACTAAAATCAAGCATCACATCAAGCAATATCCTGTCAAATTAATTTGGAAAAGTTCAAAAATTCAAATTTTTTTCTATAACTAATTGACGCTAACTTAAACTAAACTTTGAAAATTTTATCCAAATATCAAAACATTGATTTTAATTTGGGTTTTCTATGCACAACCCAAAATCAAAAATTTTGGGGTGTGACAATTCTACCCCACTTAATAGGAATCTCGTCTTGAGATTCGGAGAGACTAGGGAGAAAGATAAAGTTGATGTGCAAGTCTTCACTCTTCCCTAATCAACTCTTATCCAATAATGATGCCACGAGCTCAAAACCAACTTTGTAAATGTCTCCTTTAGACCCTTACAATCCTTGTAGATGGTTCCAACAGGTTATCAATCCTGAGAAAAGATACCTACGCTCGAAAATGACTTTGCAATCATGTAGATAGATGATGCTTCTAGGTGACGAAAATAGAACGTATAAAACCTCCATCTTGTATTGTCTTTAGTTCGTCAAACCCCCTTAAGAAGAGATCAACTAGAGAACACCAAAGGATGACTTGCATTTATTTCTGAGTGATGACTATCATCATGTCCTTCTAACATCCCAAAGAGATTCATGAGCATATGCAAGAACAAGTAACCTACACTTCCTCGCGAGCAGAAAAATGGCAGTGCAGAAATACAGTTATAACTCAAGTTCTACAAATCCGATGATGTTGTAGCTTATACCATGGTAAAGCTTATCAAATTTACTACAACTTTATTATAGAACACTTCTCCAGATTCTATAGTTAAGGTAGTCGAAAACTGTGCACCACAGAAACTATGCCCAGTTGCTGACAACACAGATGCATCACCTTGTGATTTTTATAACTCCCAAACCATAATAGCTATCAGGGTGGTTCTTATAGTCAGAGAAAGATATTGAAGTCTACTATTATCCAGAATTTATTCATGATTTTTGGGCATCCAAAAATAGAGGTATAAGCTAAGGAAGACAGACTGTTCTAAAAAGACACGATAAGGGAGAAACAAGATTCAAAGAGACTAGAGAGATAGATAACACTAATCTTCAAGTCTTCATGCTTCTTTGATTCGTGCTAATGAGATATAAGACATGGATTGAGTATAGCCAAAAGATGACAAGAAAGATAAAGTTTGATCTTCAGTTCTTCGTGCCTCGTCGCTTGAGATATTTAGGACTTGCTGTTCTTGGCAACAGATGCTACCTCACTTAACAAGATCTTATTCCACCTGGTGATGTCATTGAACACGTCTCTTTCTTGAAGGCTTGCTACTATTGATGTGTCCATTATGTGTTTATCCTTCATTGGGTTAAGATAAAGGAGAAAGCATGAAAACCAAGAGTAGGCAAGGATGATATAGGGAAAAGACAACAAGAATTAGGATTAAATTGAAAAATTAAGTAGGATAGAAGATGACACTACCCCACTTAACAGGGATCAAGCTACTCCTCAAGACTTATACCTTCCGAGCCACCTTTGAAACATGAGAACAAGGACAACACACAAGCAACACATCAAGCAAAACAAGCACACATCACATCATCGATACTACACGTGCTTCTTCAACAATGGTGGTCATCCTAATGGCACATTGGAGATGATGAAAGGCCATCGAACTTTTGAACAAGGTAAGATCAGAAAACTTTTGGTAAAAACAACACAAATAAAAAACCAAGGGAGTAAAAAATAATAGCTCAAAGGAAGTAATCAAGGAAGGGATACAACATGACAAGGAACAGGAAATAGTCAAAATCAATGAGTCAAGGGATGAGAAAATAGTTTTATAGTAAAATAAGTTTTCGTAATCGACCAGTGCTAACTTGGCATACGTCCTACAGTCAACACCGCTCTGATACCACTCTGTCAAACCCGGTTTTCTAAAGAACAAAACCAGGCTAATTATATGTGTACCCAGAAAGTCCACACACATGTTAGAATGAAAAAGTATCAGAAACAATGTTATTATATAACATATACATAGCTATATTAACACTTACATCAGAGTATCGCGGAACGGTGACTAAACTTCAGGCTCCATTCTTCTCAGGGATGGCTAACTGGTGGCTCCGTATGCCAAGCACTTCTGAAAGACTTTTGGAAACTCCACTACACCTTCATCCTTCTTCTAAGTAGCACCTTACTACACACTAAGGTGTGGGGGAAATAGCAAGAGTGAGTCCATGTCGAACTCAACAAGTATAACACAGGGTTCATGAGGCACAAAAGGCTAGACATGGGTTTGACTGCATTTAGCTTTTATTCATCATATATATTTAGCAATTGAGTAGCGTAAAAGTATACCAAATCCCATTAATGAACCAATGATCAATTGTAATAAGGATAATAAATAGCATTAACATGAGTATAATAATAACAACAATAATTAAATATGATATAACAATGGTGATTAACTATCTGTAGATATTCCAAGGCCGCCCGTATCCGTGGGCATGGTTAGTATACTAGTTTATTAAATTATGCGCAGCGGTGTACACTTTCACTATGAGTCATGGTTTCCAATTGCATTGGGGTAATTAATCCCAAAATACTAAAAACCATATAAAGCCATTCAAGAGTTCGTCTAACAAGTCAGGGCTATTAGATTCACTCGGCAAGTAGATATAGGAACCCCCTTTCCAGATGGTACATTCCTTCCCGGCTATACACATGTGGCTAGAAGTTGTCCTATACCGGAATCGACAAGCCATTCTTACGCCACTTAAGGTAACCACTGACAAGCTAGAAAAGGTCTCTTGAACAACTAGAGCCAGAGCCATATAGCCCTCATAGCTGTACTGTATATCCCGAATGATCACTTACAGATAAGTCCTTATAGAGAGAAACCAGTTGCTTAATCCATTAATCAAATTACAAGATCATTGTTCATAATTAAGCACTAGCAATAGCTACCCAAATGCATAACCCATAGGTGACAAGGAAACAAGATATCAATAGCTAAGTTATAATCTCTATGGTTGTCAAGGAGGACATATGCATATGTATGATAATTTTAGTGAATATGACAACAAGGATGGTCCCATGTTATACTTGACTTTTTTTCAAAGTTAAGCTACTCAGAAGTCTTCAACCTTCGTCTCTAACCTTCAGCTCCTGCTGTACTTGTCGGTCCTCAGCTCCTAGTCTTCAGCACTCGCGAATCACACTTCTACTCGCAGCAACCAAGCACAACAAACAGACAACAAACACACTTAAGAACAAACATCATACAAAGAAGACACTTTAAAAGGAGGCACACTAAACGTCACGGCTTGTTGCTGTAGTTACGAGAACGCAAAAACGACTAAGGATGTAGCTATCGTTACCGAGGACACGTCTATCAGGATTGACAACATAACTAAAGAAGACAAACTATACACTTGATCTATTTTGGTTAATGAATTAAGCTGAAAGATATTGCAGAGAATTATTCTAAAGTTGAATTAATCAAATTATATTTATATTATATAAATGAAATAACTACACGGTGGATTTATTTTAGCCGACAAGATCATGAAAAAGTTATTAGTTCAGATCGATTAGACAAATCATATTTGAATTTAACACTAAGCAAATTAGTCATATGGATATTTGTATAAAAAAACACACGAAGTAAAATCTATATTGATTTTAATTATAAAACTAGATGCAAGTGTATTCACCAATTTATTTAACCATATATAGAAAAGCATATGGTAACTAAACAAAAGCACTTATGTTTCAAGGTTGAACTAATCATCTTATAATTTAAAAGACATTCAGGTTGATATTAATCATGTTAACATTTATTTATGTAAGATCAAAATTATAAACCTAAGTTGTATTTCAAAAATGCATTGAATAAATATTAATGAAATTGCATCTAAACTGGCTTTATCCGAATCATGTTTAAACTAGACAATTTATAAAAAAATAAATAAATATTTAAGTTGACAAGTAATTATAAAAGATCCATATTTTCCTATGTTGCTTTTATTTGGAAACCAGTTTGCGTAATCATTAATCTATTTAATATTTAACTTAAAAAATTTAGAGATGTGAGACATGTTAAAAGTCCTACTAACATGTAACTTATAGTCGGTACAGCTGTACCACAACCAAAACGGACTTAAACTTAGATCGCTTTTAGTTGGAAAGCTATTAAATAAATATTAATCTAATTAGCATTCAAGTTAATAAATTCATGGTCGAGTGACATGAAAAACATCGATACTAACTAAATTATAATCATAAATACACATGTTAACATGAATTAAATTAATATTTATTTATGAAACTGTGGGTATATAGTCTAAATTGCTTTTAATTATAAAGCTAGTACAAACATATTTATCAATATAATATTTAGCGATATATAGAAAAACACGTGACATAAAAACTTTGGTACTATCGCGTAGACCTCGACGTGACGAAACTAACGCGAGAAGAGCTACTCAAATCGGACACAAAATGAATAAACGGTGGAGAATATACTAACTAGTGGCAAAACTGTAAATATGAGCATCTTGTACCTTTGGATGGATCACCGTCTCCTTGTCTGGAACGTACAGCCATGGAGAGACCTGCTGCTGCTCTTGCGCCCGAGGGAGGACATGGCCGAGGCTTGGTCGGTTAGGCGCCCGACGCGGTGCCCAGGTCGCAGCGGCGCAAGGCAGGACGCCCAGTGGCTAGCCTGCACGACGCGCGGAGCGGTGGTGGCCTGCCATGGCCGAGCAGCACCGGCTGCTCCCGTTCGAGGACAGGGGCCAGGTGTGAGCAGGGCAGCACGGGGCTGCGGGGTCACACGGAAGGTTCCTGCAGGTGAGGCCCCTCCGGGTAGCGACGCACGGGGCTGCGAGTTGGCCGGAAAAGACGCTAAAGATGGCCGGCCACGGTGTTCGTCACTGGAAAAGAGGAAGAAGGTTAGGGAAACGACGAACGGATGATGAATTTACGAAAAGAAAGATGTACCCGTGAAGAGGACGTCGAGGCAAACCTTGGAGTGGAAACGGAATTCGCCGGAGATGAGAAACGTGGCCGAAAAAGCTCACCGAACCTTCGCCGGAAAAGTTCGCCGGAAACGATATGCAAAAACTTCGGCGATAGATCTACGGGCTACGAGTGGCGACTCGCGAAAAGGGTTGTAATTCTAAAATCAGCGCGTCGAGGGCTACGCCAGCATATTTATAAGTCTAGGGTTTGGAATTTTTGGAAAAACGAGATATTTTATAATTATATAATTTTGGGATTAAAATAATTACAAAATATCCAGAATTATGTTTTAAGCCGTGAAAAATAGCTCAGAGCTCAGAAAAATCACCAGAAAAATCCTAGAGACTCTTGGTGGGATAAAGAACTCAACTAAATGGGTTTGGGCTCATGAATAGATTATTGAGATAATAGAGGAAAAAGATAAAGCTCAAAGAAAAAGGAATTTAATTCTAGAAATAGTTGAAAATTTTCTCTAGGGCCAAAGAAACGTTGTCCTATCGTACTTTGAAACCATTTGCACTCACAAATACCAAAAGCAAGCATCACATCAAGCAATATCCCGTCAAATTAATTTGGAAAAGTTCAAAGATTCAAATTTTTTTTCTATAACTAATTGACGCTAACTTAAACTAAACTTTGCAAATTTTATCCAAATATCAAAACATTTATTTTAATTTGGGTTTTCTATGCACAACCCAAAATCAAAAATTTTGGGGTGGTACTTTCAAAGGCTTCTAAATTAAGCATGGCGCTTAGGTTAAAATACCTTCATAAATCAAATTAGACGTGGTGTCTAGGTTGATTTTTGAGCTGAAAGTATGCTTTAGTAGATACGGGATATTTTGTTGGGCTAACCCCTATAGGAAAACTCTCAATTCAATTTGAGGCAGTCACGAGATGAATTTAAATTCGAAATAAAGCAAGGCACATGATGAACTCCAATAACTTTGCATAAGAAGACAACTCATTCGTCATAAATGTAAGAACTACATACCTCATTCAACATAGATGAAAGAACTATAAGTACCAAAGTTCATTCACTTTGTCTTTTGCTGCAAGTTACCTTTGCCTTGAGCTATGCTTGTATAGAACATGATAAACAAAATTTATGCTAAAGTCGTTCAAACACCATCTTTTCATTAGCATAAAGGGAAATTACAAAAATTCTAGACAAACAACCCATGTTTCAAAGTTGTACAATCCTTTGGGTATGTGTTGTCCACTAACCCTTTGCAAGCACGAAATAATGAGTGAGGTAAAAGGACCAACAAGGTTGTTGACAGTAGATAAGTATCATTTTTAACCGTCAACATAGAATGAGAAAGGACCCAAACATAAATACTTTCTAGATATAGGGGTTACACTGACAGAATTCCATGAGTTTTGGTGAATATCTATTTCTGCAGGGGGGTTATCAGGAAAGAACCAAAGGAGATCCACATGTCAGATTTACATAGAGAGAAACCGACCATACTATGAAAAAATATACTCTAGAAGACTCGAGAAGATCTTCCCCCGGAGGGTAGGGCCCACAAGCCAGGCAACAGGGGCGGCCGCCCCTAGGGCTGGGCGCCTACCCTACCTAGTGACCAGTCAGGCTCCGTCTCGTGGATCCTACCTCCACCGCCTTTAAGGATCAATAAAAAGTCATTAATGAAGGTCAATTTGATCCAAGGGTTGTGGTGCTTCCTAGAGGGCTATATAAGCAAGGCCCTTGGCCCCAGGAGAAACCCTAATTTCATTCAATTCATTATTCATCAAGAGAAGCCCCTGATCAAGCCCTAGAGCCACCATCTCAATTAGATCTCTAGTTTAGAATAGCTATATAGGATTAGAAATAGAAGGAGCCAAGCATTGCTTGATTTTCGGATCTGTCAAGAGAATAGTTGGTAATTCTCTCCTACTTTTGTATTTGTTCTTATATTATTCATCTATTTCATCATTTGTATGAATATGACTTTAGTCTATTCTATCATATTGGATATGACTTTGCTCTATTTGATTATATTCTCAATTATATTGTTCTTAGTGTACTTTGATTATATGCTTGGCATAGTTCGATCAGAATTATATTTAAGTATAGGATCGTATAGCGCTTGCTCATTGATATCATGAGTGAGTGGTAAATATTGTGTAGGCATGGTGCCTATGCCGTATTTACCTACGATTGCACCATATATTCCGAACCGTGTGGTAGATCGTGGGAGTGATAGTCCTATTGAGTCCTTTATAGTCCACCTCTCGAGTATAGGGCAGGCAGAGCACAACTATTACAAGGAAGTGACGGCTATGTTCTATATCTTCCTTAGTAATATCACTATGCGTAGATATAACCTTTTCTTGCCATGATTGCCAAGTGTAATTGCATTAATCATCGTATGCTTTGACTGTATAGTTAGAATAACTTAGGATTTATCCTTATAGTTCGTCCTAATCCATGTTAATGCCATATGCTTAGAGTAATCTATTGAGATGTTTATCATTATATGTGGCTATGTGCTTATCAGTTATCTCTTATTATTCTTTATTCATATATACATATTATTTATCTTGTGACATTTACCCTGTATGAGAAGATCGATAAAGGCATGGTATGCTCTCCATTATCACATGCAGTGATGCTCATTACTCATTATCCTTAGTATCCCTTCCTAGTGGTAAAATTATAAATAATGATACCTGGATTACTCCCGATTAAAATGCTACATCGGTATTATCTGTGCGCTTGCGGATTTCATATTTATTTCAGAGGAGCATTTGCATATTTTAGTACCAGCACCTTTAGTGTCATGCTGGGGATGACAATCTAGCTTAGGTGGCGTTAGATGTGTCAAGAAGCATTTTTGGCGCCGTTGCCGGGGAAGGTTGAATTGCTATTCAAAGGATAATGAGCCATCACTTGCATCCACTAATGTGATCGAGAATCATCATCCCTCTCTACTCATACAGCCTTACCCTTGTCTATTGTCTCTTTATATATCATATATAGGGTAATGTATGAGCTGGTTTGGCCGTCCAGATAATTTCATCGATAATCCAGAATTATTATTCAAAAGAGCAAGAGCCAAGCTAAAAAGAGTTCAAGCAGACACATCATCACCTCAGCTTGAAGGTCCACTCTCTGATTTAGAAGGCCAACCAAGCATAGTTCGAAACTTAACACTAGAGTTCGACACTATGACAGACAAGTCACTCCGCGAGTTCTCAGCTCCAACTACAGCTAACATCCGGACTGGACCTGCGGCAAAGATCGAGCAAAATTTTGAGCTAAAGCCGGTGTTGATCAACATGGTGCAAGCCAGTCAATTTTGTGGGAAGGCACATGAAGATGCTAGTGCTCATCTCCAACACTTCTTGGAGATTTGCAGCACTTTCACCATCAAGGATGTCCCTAGAGATGCCATACTACTTTGCCTCTTTCCATTCTCACTCTTGGGGAGAGCGAAGCAGTAGTTCTATGTGAATAAGGAGAAGAATACTACATGGGCGCTCTATTCCACCAATTTCCTAGCGAAGTTCTTTCTCATGGGTAAGATAAATGCTCTTCGTGGGAAGATATCAAGTTTTCAGCAGCAACATGATGAGTCAGTCCTAGAAGCATCAGAGCGCTTTCAAGACTACATTCTAGAATGTCCTCATCATGGAATGGAGAATTGACTACTTATGCATACCTTCTATCATGGGCTCACCAATAGTACCCATGAGACTATGGATGCTGCCACTGGAGGAGCATTCTTATCACTTACAATCAATCAAGCCATAGCTCTTGTGGAGAAAATGGCGTCCAACCAAGGTTGGAATGAAGAAAGAACTCAAACCCACAAGAGAGGTGGAGGTATGCACCATCTGAAGGAGGTAGACATGCTGTCTGCCAAGATGGACCTACTTATGAAGAGCTCGATGAGCGAGCCGACAAAAAGAAAGAAGTCATGCACATTCATGATTCTCGCATGACTTGTGAAGAGTGTGGAGACACTAGGCACTCAGGAAGCAATTGCCCAGAGCTACAAGAGGATGTGAACTGCCTCAACAATAACAACAACTACTACCGTCTTCAATAGAATCAAGGCTGGAATCAACAACAAAGGCCTAACTACTTAGGTAATTATCAAGGTAATAATTCTTTTAATCAACACCCTCTGAGAGAGTTAGTGCTTAATCAAGGAAAGTTGATGGATAGTCTGTCTAAGAAATTAGCATCCAATGATAAAACATTAGAAACAATTAATAACAGAATGGATAGCTTTTCTACTGCTATTAAGAATCAACTCAGTTTTCATAAGATGTTAGAGTCTCAGTTGCAACAGCTTGCCAATATTGTTCCTGCTAACCAAGGTAAAATTCTGGAACAACCGGAAGATCTAGAAACCACAAATCTTGTAGACATATTTAATCCAGGAAGTTATTGGAGTGACCCTATCTCCAAAGGATGGAACGATGAGACTCTACCAATCAAGAAAGGTGATCCAAGAAGTCCTGTCATCCCGATCTCCATTGGAAGCATGAACTTCAACGAAGCTATCTGTGACTTCGGTGCAAGCGTCAACATCATGCCTAAGGTGATCTATGATAAAATGTTTAATTATCCTTTATTGTATACAACCATGTGCTTGCAGCTTGCAGACCAGTCACTTTGCTACACTAAGGGAATCTTAGAAGATATATGTGTACGAGTAGGCAGCTCATATGTTCCTATAGACTTTGTGGTAATAGAGACAGGTGGTAATGAGAAGTTGCCCATCATTTTGGGATGACCGTTCTTGAACACCGCTAGAGCTATCATGTACGCCAACACTGCCAAGATATGTTTCAACATCAAAGGAAAAAGAGAGACCTTCTTCTTCAAGGACAGAGTGTTGCAGTTCCCTGCACACCCTCAACATCCCTATGAGCCAAATAAGAAGAACAATCGGAGGAACAAGAACAAGAGCAAGAAGCCACAACAAATGGAATCAGCGAGAGTGATCACTGCAGTCCATAGAGAGCATGATCATCAGATCAAGTCCCCATATTTGCTCAAGAGAGATGACCCAGGTGTCCCAACCATTGAATGCACAATCAACAGGAGCTCCTTTCAGAAAGCTATCTATGACACTGGATCGGGCGTCAATATAATGGCTAATGTAACTTATGAATATCTATATGGTACTATGCCTTTATACCCAACCTATGCGCAGCTACAGATGGTGGAGCAATCATTTCGCTTCATGGATGGAATAGCTAAGAACGTCCCCGTACAAATTGATGACCACTTCATCCTGACTAACTTCTTAGTCATCGACATGGGAGAAGATGAGTACGATCCATCGATCATCTGAGGGAGACCATCCCTGAGCACCACCAAGGCCATCATCTACATTGCAATAGGAGAAGTGCATTTCCAATTCCCCTTAGAGAAGGTACGCCGCTATTTCAATAGTAACTATATAGTTGACGAAGAACCCAAGAAGAATAGAACCAGAAGAAGGCGCTGTAACCATACTCAGAAGAATCAGATCCCCAAGGATGGATGGGCTGACTATCAAGGAGAGGTATCAAGATATGAAGATTGATTTCATGAAGACAATACATCTCCTGTGAGAGAAGTTATACCACCAACAGAGAGTGACTCAGTCACTAAGGAGAACAAAGAAGATAAGATAGAAAAGTAAGCTCCCTCCTCAAAGTCAACCTAACCAACAAAACAGGTATGGAAAGTAAAAATAAATTCAATGTCAGATTCAGCACAATTAGAAGCACCACTCGATCCATCCGAGGTGCCCCAGAATGATTAGAGCGAACAAGAGGTCCTATTCGGAGGACCCAAATCACCGAACACTATGCCAAGAGGTAACTTAGTAGTTATCAATATTTCCCTCTTTAGTTCTGCATTTAATATTTTGCATCATATTTACTTTCCTTTATCACATGTTTAGTTACACTTTATTTTTGCATAGAAAACAAATATATCTTGCATTGCATTATAAAACTACTAAGCCCCATGCAAATAAATTTGTGGCATAAAACCCATAAGTCTACTTGCTGTGGTGGCATAAAAATAAAGTAAATAAGCATTCATCATCCTTTATAATTCCTTGCATAATATAAATATAAAAGCATAAAAATATGGCAACACGAGATCCTGCTAGAAAGATACATGAGTTAAGAGGTTCTAGATGCTCAAGGCTTAGAGGTTTATCACTAACACTTAATCAAGTTCCACAAGCTTTGTTGTCGATTTTGAGCTTCATAGAATTTGAAGGATCAACAGACAGAAGGACAATATGTCCCCTATCGGAGTGCTGTCTCGCCATTTATCATCATGAGCACTCTGATGAGGGAAGTACAACTTCACTGTCTGCCTGCTTCATCAAGCAAGACTATGTCAACATCTAGCATGGGGGAGAGCATCCCCCATGTATCCAGCTAAGTATTTTCTTACCTACTTATTTTTGCTTTGATATATGAAACAAATAAAAAGATGCAGAACCTATAGAAACCCAAATAAATGTTTTCTTATATATATATATGCTTTTTGTATAATCTTTAAGTTTGATAAATAAATATAGGAGAGTGTGCTAAGTTTCATCTTGCTAAGTAAACCCCTAGAATAAACTCTTATATGGAAATGATGAATAGTTGCTCTACCGTAATTCCTTTCAAGTACCTAGTTTTCAACCTCAAAATCTCCCGAGTTTTGGACACAATGGTTTTGATTTAAGATTTGATCTAAACCTAAACTTGTGGGTAGCGAATGCTTGATCTAAGTCTAGGTAGTTGATGGATATGATATGGGAAGGGTTTGAGCTGCTGTCTATCATGTTCCTAGAGATACTAGAGTTATAGAGAATTTATCTTTTGAAAATTAACTTGCTACATGATGAGTTCCTGTATGATGAGAGTTTGAATTCCTACCATAGCCATATACATGTTTATAGATTAGGAAGCCTTATATTCATATTTACTATTTGCGAGCATTGAGTATGGTCAGGCTGTGTCGATCCATAGGAACTGGTCATGCGGTTAAAATCGAGATCCACCTATACACTCTACCTATATATGCTACTTCTACCCTAGAAGTATGTATCCATATCCACCCATATACATCCACCCATATATTCTGCTTCTACCCTGGAAGTACAAATCCACATATATTCCATTCAGATCCACCCAGAAAATAGTTCTACTCTTATACTGGAGTGAACTGTCCAAAAATATCTCTATCATCCATTTTATCCCTTGCTAGCCAATAAAGCTTCAAACATCCAGTTATGCTACCTCATGTTATTATGTTCCAAAAGATGCTTGGGTATTCTATGAAAAAAAAGAGAGAAAGAAAAACAAAAGAAAGAGGACAAATGTCCCATTCAAAATAAAGAGAGATTTAGCAGCCCAAGTTTTCCTTAAAGTTTTTAAGTTTCTAAGAGAGGTATATGAAATTTCACAAAGGAGCTAAGTATTCACCATCGTCATTCCTTTACCCCTTATAACCACTTCTACCCTATTCTCTATTTATCCATTGACCACCACCTACCATACAGCCCATACACATGCATATCTTGATTTGACTTTATGACTCGTTCCTTTGGATCCATAGTTTTGATTATGCAATATATGTTTTGCTGTCTCCCCACCTATGACTCCACATAAGCCTATTAGAAGTAGGGTGAGAGAGAGAAGGCATATGTTACTATGGTACCAAAAATACCACATATTTTGAGAGGAGAGGAAAGGCATACACCATAATTGCCTTGGAGAGGATCTAGAAATACCACAAAGGAGAGACTTGGAAGGGTCATACATAGGAATCTCTGAGTTTTATTTTGAAAATATAGCAAAACTTTAGAATAATAGTTGACCAAAGAGCTTGAAACATGGCGCTTGACTTGACCATTCTGTCTTTCAACTACTCAAGACCCAAGTGACGGCTATGAGCCCCATGGTGGAAGGTAACATGAGTGAGTTTTTCATCAGAATAGTTCACTCTAATCTGGAGGAGAGTTCTTGTTTGAACGCATGTGTACCTATAAGGCGTGAAAGTATTGTAGCAACTCCTGATCCATCACTGAGTCTATCTTTGCTCAGGGACGAGCAAAAGGTAAGCTTGGGAAAGTTTGTTGACGGTAGATAAGTATCATTGTTAACCATCCACATAGCATAAGAAAGGACCTAAACATAAATACTATCTAGATATAGGGGTTACACTGACAGAATTCCATGAGTCTTGGTGAATATCTATTTCTACAGGGGGTTATCAGGAAAGAACCAAAGGAGGTCCACATGTTAGATTTACATAGAGAGAAATCGACCATGCTATGAAAAAATATACTCTAGAAGACTCGAGAAGATCTTCCCCCGGAGGGTAGGGCCCATAGGCCAGGCAACAGGGGTGGTCGCCCCTGGGCCTGGGCACCTGCCCCACCCTAGTGACCAATCAGGCTCCGTCTTGTGGATCCTGCCTCCACTACCTATGAGGATCAATAAAAAGTCATTGATGAAGGTTGGTTTGATCCAAGGGCTATGGTGCTTCCTAGAGGGCTATATAAGCAAGGCTCCTAGCCCCAGGAGAAACCCTAATTTCATTCAATTCATTATTCATCAAGAGAAGCCCATGATCAAGCCCTAGAGCCACCATCTCAATTAGATCTCTAGTTTAGCATAGCTACATAGGATTAGAACTAGAAGGAGCCAAGCATTGCTTGATTTCTGGATCTGGCAAGAGAATACTTGGCAATTCTCTCCTACTTTTGTATTTGTTCTTATATTATTCATCTAGTTCATCATTTGTATGAATATGACTTTAGTCTATTCTATCATATTGGATATGACTTTGCTCTATTTGATTATGTTCTCAATTATATTGTTCTTGGTGTACTTTGATTATATGCTTGGCATAGTTCGATCAGAATTATATTTAAGTATAGGATCGTATAGCGCTTGCTCGTTGATATCATGGGTGAGTGGTAAACATTGTGTAGGCATGGTGCCTATGTCGTATTTACCTACGATTGCACCCTATATTCCGGATCGCGTGGTAGATCGCTGGAGTGACAGTCCCGTTGAGTCCTTTGTAGTCCACCTCCCGAGTATAGGGCAGGCAGAACACAACTATTATAGGGAAGTGACGGCTATGCTCCATATCTTCCTTAGTAATATCACTATGCGTAGATATAACCTTTTCTTGCCATGATTGCCAAGTGTAATTGCACTAATCATCGTATGCTTTGACTATATAGTTAGAATAACTTAGGATTTATCCTTATAGTTCGTCCTAATCCATGCTAGTGCTATATGCTTAGAGTAATCTATTAAGATGTTTATCATTATATGTGGCTATATGCTTATCAGTTATCTCTTATTATTCTTTATTCATATATATATATATATATATATATATATATATATATATATATATATTATTTATCTTGTGACACTTACCCTGTATGAGAAGATCGATAAAGGCATGGTATGCTCTCCATTATCACATGCAGTAATGCTCATTACTCATTATCCTTAGTATCCCTTCCCAGTGGTAAAAATATAAATAACGATACCTGGATTACTCCCAGTTAAAATGCTACATCGGTATTATCTGTGCGCTTGCGGATTTCATATTTATTTTAGAGGAGAATTTGCATATTTTAGTACCAACACCTTTAGTGTCATGCTAGGGATGACAACCTAGCTTAGGTGGCATTAGAGGTGTCAACAAAGGTGTTAAAAGATCAAAGAGCAGAAAGATGGCATGACAATAGGATAAGAAAGCGGTACAATCTAGGAGATAAGAAGCTCATGAATAGCTCAAGATGCGAGGCTAGCCGAGAAAGGAAAACTTCAAGTAAAAGGGAAGGACCATCACACGTACCCTTCGTCATGTGGTGTCTTCACACTCCAACGACAAAGGTAACATTCTAAGGTAAATGGTCATTATTTAAAGTTTTTTCTTGACTCTGGTAGGCACACAAATAAGAAACAAACATGTTTGAGTTACAATTTCATTTAATCCAATCTGATTAACTCAACATGTTTAGTTCTTTAAAATTGTTCCTAGCATCACTTTCTTGATCCCATAGTTTTAACCAAATATGCTAAAACATTGCACATCCTATTTCTGGAAGATGACAGTCATAATCATGTAAAGAGTTATACCTTAAGAACAATCCTTCCATAGGTTAAGAAATTCAACCCTTTTGGCCTAATGTACTTAAATGCAACATTCATACTCAATCTTCTGATCTTACCACCCACATTATAATGGAACAAAGCACATAACATCAACTTCATCTTGTTCCATGTACCCAAGGTTAGAGAAGAATAAGTAAAGTTTTGGTTCTACTAGTGTTTTCCCACCAACAGAACCCATGCACTTGATCTCTACCTTATTTTATGAGCAGGACACACTTCAAGCAAAGTATGAGAGAGTTAGTTGATTCTCCAAATTTCTATATGTGAAGGTCCTGAACCTGTCAACCCAAAATCAAATTCAAAAACTAGGACAGGTTTTGCGGAAGAAGGTGACCTCACCATTAGATGCGTCATCACAAGAATTGTCTTCAGAATAAACTGAGGAAATCGATCAACGAACTTCATAAGGAGAAGTCTGGTTCAAAGGACATACAATACCGAACCCTCACTAAAAGAGCTTGCTTGAAGGATAAGCACTCCTATGTATCCAGGTAAGTATCCTTTTCCCTTTTGTTTTAATTTTATTTTTTTTCAATAGTTAAAAAATATGATGCTAAAACAAAATAAAAAGTTATCTTTATAATAAATAAATATAGCTATAGTAATAATGTGTGATATAGTAAAATTCAAAACAAAATAAAAGATGGGTCTAGTTTGTTTAATTTGTTTTTAAGAGCTGAATAAAATAAAGAGGACTCAGAGTAATCTCTTAAATGGAAATGATGAATAGCTGCTCTGTTGTAATTCCTTTCAAGTACCTAGATTTCAGCCTCGAATTCTATTGAGTTTTGGATAAGATTGTTTTGATATAAGGATTTACTCTAAACTTGAAACTCGTGGGTAGCATATGCTTGATCTAAGTGAAACGATCTCGATTTTCCTCGAAGGGAAAATCCACAGATACGACTTATAATGTAGTAGATCATGAGAGCAATCCATCACATTATCAATTATCAGCTGATATCATAGACATACATCATAGAATTACTAGTTACAAGGCTTTTACAACACTGGTTAACACACCTATTACATCGATTACCCTAGCGAAAATGCACACACGTCTTCATCACGGTCGTTGTAGTGCATCGGCGGGGTGAAGACTCCTCCTTCAGGGGCAATCATCAGAGTTGGCATAGACTGTCAATGGGCGTAGACCCCATCTCCTCAACCACACTTGAGCATAGGAATGAGACCACCTAATCCTTCTAACTTCGTTAATACTGCAAGTTAGGAAATCTGCACACCACTAGATGTGTGCAGGCCATGATCAACACCTATGAGCTTTAGTGGAAAAAAAGGGATCTGGCGATCCTAATAATTTGGCTGTGGGTTTCCTATAATGCATGTTCATTAATAATTATAATAATAATAGATCATCAAGTTTTAACCAATCTCAACCACACGCTCACCCATCTCATCACACGTATCTCACCACACTCTCTCACTCTCTAGGCGACAAGGATGACTCCTGCTCATGCCTTGCCTCAACGGCCTCAGGCCGAAAACCAACAGAAAACCTGGGGGAAGGTAGAAGGGACTCCTATCTCTAGTTAAGTGAAGCTATACTTAGGAAAGGTCCATAACCGACAAGTCAGCATATGTATCAATCGATCGACAAGAAACTCTGTAGATGTTTACACTACCCACAAGGTCACCATCATCGACGAACTGGCTCGTCTAGGCTAATTCCAGGCTGCCTTCTAACTAGACACAATGCCACCCTACCACTCAAAACTAGGATCACGCTGGAGTACCACCGGCGTGCTGAGACTATGAGACATAGTACCAAGCCCCCGAAGGTCACTATGCTATCTTAGGAGGGTGTGGGTCCTCATGCCTGTACCTCCCTACACTATCCACTAACAACCTAGTAGTAGTGGCACCATGCTAGCAAGTCATACATCCGTCTTGTACCCATATAAAGTGAGTGAGCGTGTAAGACTTCCTAAGACCTAGTCCACAGAACATATTAGTCCTTAGGGTGACTGAACAGGACATCTTCTCAAAGGGCGAATCGATGGCCCGCTCGATGGGACATCCGGTGCCCTATGCTAAAACAGCACCTCCCATCCCGGGGCTTCGTCCCATGAAGACACTCCACCCCGGGACCTCTCCCTATCTCATGTACCCACCACAGGTACCCTCTTGTGGGAAACACCTAGGTAGCATCCCTTGGCAAGACTTGTCCTCACGACTCATCGTAGATCCTACTCGGTCGACTTGACCCTCACCACACACCCAAAATGCATGCCAAGATCTCCTCAAGTTCATTATCCAGTTATTACCTAGTTCACGGCACCTCGTGCCTTGGCCACTTAAGTCTCTCCTTCACCAGCATCACATCAAGGATATAATGCAAGCAAGAGTAAAGCAGTAAGTAGCAAGCGAGCGTCTAGCCTAACAGCAGGTGTGCAAGGGAATAGGTTGCGATAACGTAATGGCTCACAAGCAGTCTGCTATGCAACCTATCACAGCTTATTTGCATAAAGTAAAGTAGTAGCATCTACATTAAAGCATGCCTAATAGAATTCTCTAAGATACGGTGCTACCATGACACCTGCGATGTCGAGGAAGTAGATGTACAAGTCTCTATTAGCTGGTGTAGTTGATCAATATGGGTCTCCATCTCCCAAGCTAGCTCCATGCTAGGGGTTTTGCTATCCTCTGCTTTCCCTTCCTCCAATGGATTCTAGTTTGATCAAATGTTACCTCGCGAGAGCATCACACAAGGCAAGAGAACAATCAATACTCTTGATAAGGCCAAGACTAAAAAGGATCAATACTGAAGGAACACAAGGAGAAATCAACTTAGCCCTCTCGGCGGATATCTGATCCCTAGGCCAAAAGAACAGGAGTGGTCATTTGATAATTATAAGCTTAGGCCTTAGTCTAGCCAGTACCTCCCGAGTTGATCGTGTCAACCTGTACAGCTTAAATAGAAATGACATAGACCTTAGCTTATCCTAAGCAAACACCATGGCTTGTGGCTTTCAATCCAAGCATCATGGAGACTGATGGGAACTAGAAAGACTACAAGCAGGAGAAGTTTTGTTCCCTCTGAATCTGTACGCCATTATAATTGACGAGAACCAAGAGAGGGTGGAATGGGGAGAGAAGAGAAGCGAGAAGAGAGGTGGTCTACTTCTTCCAACACACA
This sequence comes from Saccharum officinarum, assembly GCA_020631735.1. Taxonomy (NCBI): domain Eukaryota; kingdom Viridiplantae; phylum Streptophyta; class Magnoliopsida; order Poales; family Poaceae; genus Saccharum; species Saccharum officinarum. The sequence continues at coordinate 30,840,503 of CM036224.1, read as the reverse complement.
CGCCATGGCAAAAGGTGAGGCATCCGAGAGAAGTGACACACAAAAGAACACAAGTGCTCAAGCTACTCATAGGGTACCACGACATAGGTGCACTAAATGCACTAAGACATCTCTAGGGTTTGAAGCGGTGCGGTTGTCATCACAAGAACCATAGAAATGCTACGGTCAACAAAGTTACAAGCATACAAGGGCTTGACCATGAAGAGCAAAAGACGGAAGAGACATGGGACTCACCTTCCTTTGATCCACTCGCCATAGCAATGACGAGAACCGAAGGAATGGAATCAAAAGAGCAACAAAAACAACAAGCAAAGGGCTCAACCCACCTCTTACTGGATCGATGAGGATTGAGAACAAGGGAGGAAAAAGGAAGAATGGAATCCGCACTCCTTTGACCAACTCATCATGGAACAGACGAAGGTTGGAAAGAAAGAGAACATGATCCCACAATCCAAACTCACTCGTAGGGTACCACGACCTATGTGCATCCAAATCGACACTTTGCAGTTCTGATGGCTCATAGTGGTGCAGTTGTCACCACTAGATCTGAAGAAACACTATGGTCAAGGTGGTACAAACATACGAGGTGGCTAGGATAAACAAGTGAACAAAAGAGCACAAGAGAGCAAGGGGCAAAAGACGTAGAGCCTGATGGTCATGGCAAGGTGGCTCGCGTCCATGAGCTCAACCTACAAGAGTTGGCTTTCGGCGGTATACAAAGGTTGTCCCCCTAATTCTAACCCCACTAGAGTTGGTCATGGAGGGCTCAGAGTGTGCGGGTAAGAAACGCGTTGATCGTGACTTAGAGCCCACGGTGACCGTATCCTAGGGATGTAGATAGGAGCTAACGCTCATAATCCGATGAAGTCAACCAAACGCAAGGGAAGGGACCATGCTCGGCATTATGGCCATGGCGAGGCAAACCCGTGATTGCAATGAACGAGCACGTTGCTTCCCCAACTGGCTCAAGGGCATGGTCCACAAGTGGGCAACACAAACACACAAGAACAAACACAAATGATGAGCAGACTAACACAATTCCGTAGCACAAGAGAGACATCGTATCATAAGAGATAGACCAGCATGAAGGCATGACATAGGAACAAGATATATATAGATCACATGTATCAAGACAGATCATGTATGAACGTGTATAGATGACAATGATAGCATGATGTGTGATCAAGTATGAAGGAACGAAGTAATGGAGATTCAAGGGCTTGCTGATGTCGTGGATGGCATCGGTAGGGTTAAAGATTTGACCTTGATGTGGAAGGGCTACTGTGGCATGCTTCAGCAAGCTACAGCTCGCTACTGGCCTACTGCAGCCTGCTGTTGCTAGCTGCGGCTTGCTAGACATGGCCGGGGCCGATCGACGAGGTTCAGCAACAGTGACCAGCTCCAACAAAAGCCTTCCCTACACAGCAAAGTTTCACGGCTCGAAGGCCGGGCACAGATGGTGAGCAGTAGCAAAGTGGCACTGCTGTGGTGCATTCGTGACTGACCAATGTCGTTCGACGTGGCAGTGATCAGCAGTGGTGTCCACGGCCATAGGTCAGACAAGGCGGCAGAGCCGGTAGAGAACACCTATTGGTGGTGCAGCGCCCCCGGCTAGTGATGGAGAGGAAGTAGAGCACGTCGAGCTGCTGCTAGCCAGTGAGGACGAAGTAGAGCTTGTTGTAGTCGAGGAGCGAAGGTGCGCCCTCCTTGCAGCAGTGAAGGGCAGTGGCGCAAGGGTCGGTCTCAGGCGAGATCAAAGGCGAGGAAGGGAAATGAAGGAGCTTTTGGGCTCTGGTGACTAACTGGCACGTGAGGAGATGACGATGATGGCCTGGATGAAGACATGACGAGGATGGAGCAGAGGCTCATAGTGGATATCGACGGTGGTGGCTCGGGGTCACGCTGTTGTGAGGCCGAAAAGCGAGATGACATGAGCTCGAGGGGGCGCTGGCTTCAACGGTGTGGAGGCGCTCTTGAGCGCTGTGGTCAGGGCCGTGGCTCTGGCTAGACACTGCGTCGGGCCCTGATGAAGCCATTGCGGTGGTGAGTGGGATGATGTAGAGGAACCCAATGTGGCACACCTGCTGGAGACGGGTGGTGTGGCTCCTGCGTGGGGACATGGTGGCCCGACGTCGCGGCGGGGACAGTGAGGAGATAGGGAAAAACAGCGGCGCACCGAGTCATGGTGAAGAAGAGGGTGAAGGCAGGGAAGCTCATGGCGGTGGATCCAAAACTAGAGGAACAAGGCGGTGGCTGTGGCCTCTTATAGGCACGCGGGCTAGGGCTCTAGGAGGTTCTGACATTCTCCGTCATCCGTGCAAGGGCACGAACACGCGGTGTGCATCCTGCAGGGCATGGTACAGATGCCGAGACGCTAGGATGGGACAGTAGGCGATGGTGGAGTCTTGGCTTTCTGCCCCATGCTCGTGCTGACTAGGACGAGAGCAGGTGAGGTCGACTAGCCAATGAGGCACTGCCATGCTAACATAGGGCCCGCATGGCTAAGGCATAGGAGCATGCAAAAGGGAATTCCGTTCTCAGGCTCAGTTGCAAGCGCAGATAGCTAGGGTTGGTCCACTGTGCTGGCGTCAGCTCCTCCATCCAGTTGGCAGCAATGGCTGGCTCTAGGAGTGATGCTCCTAGGGTTTGGAGTTGGGGCGCCGTGTGCTCGGCCACCAAACCACAACTTGGGCCAAGGTGCAAGATGTGAGCAGGCCTGTGGAGAGGAGGAAGGGCGCGAGTGGGTCGCTCAAATAGGGACAAGGCCCAGGTGGCATTTTTGCTTAGGCCAGGCTTGGGACAGCTGCGAGCTGGGGTGGAAGAGGAGACCGAGTGAGGCCGAAGCCCATGCGGCAGTTGGGCTGCTGTGGGAAGGTGGAGAGGAGATATATCCAATGGAGTTTGGGGAAATTCCGAAAAGAGATCAGAGAATACCTTAAAGGAGATTTGGGAGAAACTCCGAGGAGAGTTTGGGAAGGGATTCGAATGGAATTCGAAAGAGATTTAGTGAAGGGAACTTGCTATGGATTCATGCACTCCGACACAAAACCCTAAACTGGCGATAGAACTCGGGCACAGTCCTCATAGAACTCGGGCACACTCCTACAAACAAATCTACATGGGTGCAATGATTGTTAGCGAGTTAGACCTAGGTTGGGCCTAGAGACTACATGTTTCACGCAATTGCAGGAAAAAATTTAAAAAGTTCATATTTTTGGTTGCTTGAAAAACTGGGATGTTACACTAAGTCTAGGTAATTGATGGATATAATACGAGAAGGTCTGAGCTACTATTTATCATGTTCCAAGTGACACTAAAGTTTTGGAGATTTATCTTTTGAAAAACACAAAAATGCTACATGATGAGTTCCTATATGACAAATCTTGAACTCCCACCAGAGCCATACATGTTATTTAGGCTAGGAAAACTTTCATATATATGCTGCTTGCTTTTGCATTGAGTTTTGTCAAGCTTTGTTGATGCCTCATGAGAGGTTTGTTACGCTCTTAAAATCAAGATTATGTACACACCAGCACTACTACACTGAGGGTGAAACAATCCACAATTTCCTCGAAGGGAAATCCACAGATTATAACATAATGTGATAATCCTAGAAAGACCGAGCTATCACATTATCTTTATTCAGCTGATATCACAGTCATACATGTCACACCCATTTAATGACCAAATGGAGTGCATACTCTTATGTGTGCCCAGAGATCAATCACACATAAGTTAATAAATTATAAAGGAAGTATCATCGCAAATGTTATTACATCACGATTATTATCACATAGTCTTTACACAAATGTAGCAGAAATAAAATATAAAACTCTTGTGGTAGCTCTAATCACAGGCACATTGACTGGTTGACTGCAAGTCTAGTAATCTTCCGAAAAGTAGTAGTAGTCACTATTTGCACCATCTGTTACCCATCCAGGATTTTTATCCAAGTAAGAAAAATAAACAAGCGTAAGTACATCTCGTACTCAACAAGTGTAACATGGGGTTCATGAGGCTCAAAGGCTTGACATTGGTTTATCAGCATGTAGCTTTTAATTAGCATTATTTCAGTATATCAATAATATCAAAATGTCTCAATGTAAACAATAAACATATGATCCATGTGAAATGATTAACGAATAGCAAAAACATATTCATTATTAATGATCAACTATTCCATAAGGGTCCAAGGCCACTCGTGACCATGAGCATGGCTGATATACCAGTTTTACACTTTGCAGAGGTTGTACACTTTCTCTATGAGTCGTGTCGCCCATATGCCCGGGTTAATTACTCCCAAAACACTTCCAAGGTGAGTAGGCAGGGGAACACTATGAAGTCTTTCAAAGGTTCATCTAACAAGTTAGGGCCATTAGATTCACTCGGCAAACAGATGTAGAGCCCCCCTTCCAAATGGCACAATAACAAGCAGCCTATACACATAAGGACAGAGGCCGCACTATACCCGATTCGTCAAGCCATTCTTACGCCAAAAAGGTTACCACTAACAAGCTAGAAAAGGTCCTTCTATATGACTAAAGCCAGAGCCATATAGCCCTCACAGTTGTACTATAAGTCCCGGATGTTCGCTTATAGATAAGTCCTTATGGAGAGTAACTAGAGCACCAAAAATAACCCTATGCTCTAGTCCCCTTTAAACAGTAATAAAAAGTCATCTTTTAATGTTTATTGCATATTCTATTAGTCAAATTACATGATCATAGTCCATGTTAAGCACTAGCAATACTACTCCATGCAATATAATAGGTATCAAGGAATAAGATCAACACTAAGTCATCCTTAACAAGGAAATATATGCATAATGGTATTATTTGCTTATTGTGAATAGGACAACAAGGATAATCCCATGCCATACTTGCCTTGCTCAAACTGGTCCTGATGATCTTGCTCGTAGAAAAACTCCTGATCCGCAACGAATTGCACACCGTCTATACTCGATCAATAATAGCAACAACATTCATCCAGAACAATCATGCATAAACAAACAAGACTATAATTAGAATAGTACACCAACAGTAATAAAATAAGATAAAAAGTTTTTAAAATGAATCTACAACTCGTTAGGATCACACAGACGCGAAGATCACAAAAAACGGAGCTAAAACGACAAAGTTATGAATTTACGAAGATTTCCTATAGAAAAATAATTACTCTAATTCAAACTCGAAAATAAAATGTCACAAACCTACTGAACAGTACTACTAACATGTAGAGCTCTCAAATATGAACCTAATGCAATTTGAACGGGTCAAATCGGAGTTAAAATGGAGATTTTATGACTAAAACAAAATCAGTGGCAAAACTGTAAATAAGTGAAAGTGTATTTCTAAATTACCGCAATCAAATACGTTTTCAACAGAATAATACACGATGCGGGAATATGCCTTGGACTGCGGGTTATATAATTAAAAAGTGTAGGGACTCTTTAGCAAAATTAACAACCAAACCGACATCAGCTAATCTCAGCTGTTGGATACAAAATGGACGGATCGGATCGAGTCAGGAACAACCGATGGCGGTGCTCTGGCCAGAACAGGGTCACGACGGCGAGTCCCGCAGTGGCGCCATGGCCGGAGAACGCGATAGCTCGATTCCGAGCATGATTCAGAGAAAGAAAAACATGGGGAGGAAGAACGGAGCACGACGAGCTCACCTCGCGCGAGAACGGAGCCGAGGACGGACCAGAAACGGTGTAGAGCTCGGGATGGCAGACGGTGGTGGCGTGGTAGAGCTCCAAGCTCGCTGTGGCATCTCGGGAGCTCCATTGACACCGCGAAAGGGTTGGATGGAGGCAGAATGGTGTGCGGGCTTGACTTATATAGCCCGGAGACGCTCCAATTAAGGAAGGAAAGGATTGGGAGGAAAGGATTCGGTCGGTGGAACGAGGGAAAGAAATTGGACGCGGCGTGGGGAGGAAGAAGGTGGCCCTGACAAGCGGGACCACGGTGTCAGTGACACGCAGGGAAGGAAACGCGGCGCGCTCGCGCGAACTGGGCCACTGGCGCTTGATGGGCTCGGCCGAAGCGGGGAAACGGGGGAAGCAGGAGACGGGCCACCCGCGTGGGAGGCAAGCGGCTGTGGGTGAGGATTGGGCTGCCGACTGAGCTGGGCTGAAAACTGAGAAGAGAAAGGAATTCCCTTTTCTTTTTCCTTTTCAAATATTTCAAAGCATTTTCAAATTATTTTGAATCCTCTTTTGAATTTGAATCAAACTACTCAATACAAAATATTCAAATGCAACAGCATGAGTGCACAAACATGTTCCTACCCTTATATTTGATTTTAAGTTAATAAAAATTATTATTATTCTAAGTTTGTATGCCCACAAAATTGCATAAAATCATATTTACCTACTTTTAAATATCCCAAAATTTTAGGGTGTTACAATTCTACCCCCCTTAAGATGAATCTCGTCCCGAGATTCGACTGGTGCTTACTCGAACAGTTGCGGGTAGGTTTTCCTCAGATCCTCTTCTCTTTCCCAGGTAGCCTCATCTACAGTGTACCGATTACACTGAACCTTACACATCTTGATAGTTTGACTCCTCGTGACTCTTTCAGCAGTCTCTAGAATTTTAACTGAAAACTCTTCATATGTGAGGTCCTCTTTAACAGTGAGCTCCTCTAACGGAATCTGCTCCTGTAGTACTCGCAAACATTTCTTAAGTTGAGACACGTGAAACACATCATGTACACCTGCCAAACTCTTAGGTAATTCTAACTGATACACCACCTCACCTCGTCTTTCTATGATCTTGAAAGGCCCAATATACCTTGGTGCCAATTTCTCCTTCATGTTGAACCTTTTCACACTCCTCATTTGTGATACTTTCAAGTAGACATAATCCCCTACTTCAAAAGTCAACTCTCTCCTCCGAGTCTCAGCATAACTCTTCTGTCTGGACTGGGCTATTTTTAGATTATCTCTAATCATTCTTCCTTTCTTTTCAGCATCCTTGAGTACATCAGGCCCAAACACTTGACTTTCCCCTGTCTGATTCTAGAACAACGGGGTTCTACACTTTCGTCCATACAGAGCCTCAAACGGTGCCATCTGAAGACTCTTCTGGTAACTATTGTTATAAGAGAACTCTACATAAGGCAAACTCTTATCCCAACTAGTACCATATTGTAAAGCACAAGCTCTCAACATATCTTCCAATATCTGATTAATTCTCTCCGTCTATCCATCTGTCTGTGGATGGTAAGCTGTACTAAAGTTTAGCTTGGTTCCTAGTGATTCATGTATCTTTTGCCAATAATGAGATGTAAACTGGGTACCCCGATCAAACACAATTTTCTTAGGAACTCCATGTAGACTCACTATTCTTTCCACATACAATTCTGCCAACCTTGCACTGCTATATGTAGTCTTAACTGGCAGAAAATGAGCAACCTTTGTTAGACGATCTACTATTACCCAAATTGAATCATACCCTCTCTGAGTACGTGGTAACCCAACTATAAAATCCATACCAACTTCTTCCCATTTCCATTCGGGTATCTGCATAGGTTGTAACAATCCTGCAGGTCTCTAGTGTTCAGCTTTCACCCTCTGACATGTGTCACACAAAGCAACATATTCAGCAACATCTCTTTTTAAACCATACCACCAATATTTCTCTCTCAGATCTAGATACATCTTAGTACTCCCAGGATGTATGGAATAAGTTGACTCATGAGCTTCACTCAAAATTGCCTCTCTGATAGTCTTATCCTCTGGCACACACAGCCTTTTTTCCAAACCATAGCATACCCTTATAATCCTTATGGAATCCTGGTGATTTGCCCTTCACTATATTCTCTGCTATCTCTCTCAACTTTGCATCTTTCATCTGACTCTTGCGTATCTCTTGCTCCAGAGTAGGTTCTAGTACCAATTCTACTGCATTGGTGGTAAACCCTAAGTTCAGATGCTCACATTCAGCACACAACTCTCTTGGCATAGGCATTACTTGCACTTCATTAGCGTAGCTTTTCCTACTAAGAGCATCAGCAATGACGTTAGCCTTTCCTGGGTGATAATGCACCTCTAGATCATAATCCTTTATCAACTCCAACCATCTACGCTGCCTCAAGTTCACATCTGATTGAGTGAAGATATACTTCAGACTCTTATGATCAGTGTATATATCACTCTTATGTCCAATCAAATAATGTCTCCACATTTTTAGTGCATGAACCACTGCAGCTAATTCCAAGTCATGAGTAGGATAATTTAATTCATGCTTTCTCAGCTGTCTCGATGCATATGCCACAACTCTACCTTCTTACATAAGAACACATCCTAAACCCAAACGAGATGCATCACAGTAGATAGAGAAGTGTTTACTCAGATCTGGCAAAACTAATACGGGTGCAGTGGTCAATCTTTTCTTCAATTCCTCAAAACTAGCCTGACACTTCTCAGACCACACAAACTTGGCATTCTTCTCCAATAGTGCAGTCATTGGCTTTGCAAGCTTAGAAAATCCCTCTATAAATCTCCTGTAATAGCCTGCTAATCCTAAGAAACTACGGATCTCACTTACATTGGTTGGTGGCTTCCAGTCTAATACATCTTTCACTTTGCTAGGATCTACTAATATTCCTCCATTTGAGACAACATGACCAAGAAAGGAAACTTCCTTCAACCAAAACTCACATTTACTCCGCTTGGCATATAACTGGTGTTCTCTGAGCTTTTGCAAGACCAACCTCAAATGTTCGGCATGTTCCTCCTTAGTCTTGGAGAATACTAGGATATCATCAATGAATACCACTACAAACTTGTCCAGATATTCCATGAACACCTTATTCATCAAATATATAAAGTATGCAGGGGCATTAGTCAGACCAAAAGACATCACTGTATACTCATATAACCCATACCGTGTGGTAAAAGCTGTCTTTGGTATATAACTAGCACGAATCTTCAACTGGTGATATCCAGAACGAAGGTCAATCTTGGAGAATACACAAGCACCTCTCAACTGATCAAACAAGTCATTAATTCTAGGCAACGGGTACTTATTCTTGATAGTAACCTCATTGAGAGACCGATAATCTACACACATCCTCTGAGTGCCATCTTTCTTATCCACAAAAATCACTGGTGCCCCCTAAGGTGAAGAACTAGGATGAATGAAACCCTTATCCTGCAATTCCTTAATTTGTTTCTTAAGTTCTTCTAATTCATCTACTCCCATTCTATATGGACGCTTAGCTATGGGTGTAGTTCCAGGTAATAATTCAATAATAAATTCAATGTCACGGTCTGGTGGCATACCTGACAATTCCTTAGGAAACACATCAAAGAACTCCTCCACAACTTGGTCCTCCTTGTTGGCACCATCATTAAGCTGGTTCACTGTAGCGGTCTCCTATTTTTGCACTTTCACATCAACCCTGATCCTATCTCCCTTCGGTGTTGTCAGCACTACTGATTTCCCCTTGCACTGAATCTCTGCTTGTTGTTGCATCATCCAATCCATTCCCAATATGAGATCAATCCTAGCTGTTCTCAATACTATAGGACTCACCTTAAACTCTACCCCCCTTAGAATGAGACTAATCGGGAGACAACGATAAGATGCTGGCATGCTTCCACTAGGTGAGTTTACTAATATATGGTTCTTCATGGCACACAAATGAATTCTATGTATTCTAACAAATGATTGTGATATGAAAGAATGTGATGCTCCAGAATAAAAAAGAACAGTGGAAGGAGTGGAATGGACATCGAACGTACCAAGCATAACTTCCGGTTCTTCCACTGTTGTTTCTTGGGACAAGTGGTTCACCCTTCCAGTGTTAGGTGCAGGCTTCTGGTGACTACCCTACCTCTGGGGAGTCTGCTGGTTGGGCTTCTCAAGGCAATTGTAAGACAAGTGACCTTCTTTCCCACATCGAAAACTTCTGTTGGGGGTATTGGGAGCACTGGTCTTCATGGGAGTATTATTGGGAGGGCCCTGACGCTGAGGCTGATTTCCACTCTGCTGCGGAGGGCGTTGGTTGCCATTCTATGGCTAGAATGGGGGACGTTGCGGGAACTGATTGCGGAAAGGGACCTGACCACGATTCCACTGACCAGAAGGAGGCCTCTGTTGATTACCTTGCTAGAAACCAGTACGCGGACGAGTGTTACTACCAGAAGTCTATCCTTGAAGCCTTTTCCTCTTGGCATCCATCTCCTTGCGCTTGTTATCCACCACGATAGCATGGTTCACAAGCGTTTGAAAATTGGGATAAGTATTGGACATCAGCTGTAATTGTAGTCCATCATACAATCCCTTCAAGAAGCGGCGCTGCTTATCATTGTCATTAGCCACCTCATGTGGAGCATATCGTGACAACTGGGCAAACCTGTCATGATACTCAGCTACAGATAATGACCCTTGGGTTAAGTTCCTGAATTCCTCTGCCTTCAGTTCTATCAGTCCTTCTGGTATATGGTAAGCCATGAAGTTCTCTCTAAACTCCTGCCAAGTGACCGTGGGAGCATTGGCGGGGCGACCATACTCATACGATTCCCACCAATCCTGAGCTTCTCCCTGGAGTTGTCCAGAAGCAAACAACACCTTCTGCCGGTCATCACATTGTGCAATGTTTAGTTGCCTTTCCACGACACGAAGCCAATCATCCACTTCCAATGGATCAGTGGCATGCGTGAACACTGGGGGACGACCCTTCAAAAACTCACCACGCTTATCACGTGGTTGTGCCCCCAGCAACTGGCTGATTATGTTGGTTCTGCACCAGTTGTTGCATAAGCTGTGTCTACACTGCCAAAAGTTGCTCAATAGTGGGTGGCGGTGGTGGTGGTGGATTTGGGGGAACACCTCCACGACCCCTGCCTCTTCCTCTTCCGGCCATCTGCCATCCATAATAATGCAAACCTTGAGATTTCCAGGTTATCAACCACTTATAAGATAAAGAATGAGATCTGAAAGTTTTCTGGGCGAATATCAATGTTAATAGTTCAGTAAATCAATCATATCTCGAGCTACAGAAGTCCAATAGAGGCGTGCTTTATATGGTTGGAAAGCTTATGAAGTTCTCCACAACTTTTATTTGGACCATAAGACCAGATTCTATCGTTAAGTTAATGAAAAATAAGGCGCAACAGAAACTATTCCAGATTCCAGACTGTGCAGAAACTTTAACTTGTGACAGTTATATCTCTCGAACCAGATCAGATAAAAAGGTGATTCCAGTGGAATTTGAAAGGTGCTTCAGCCTAGTTTCTCTCATAAAAATTTCATAATTGTTGCACAAACCGTTTTTGAACCATAGCAGAAACATTGCAGACTGCTCTAGAAAACAGCAAGGACAGAAACGTGACAATACCAAACCCAACTATTATTCCCTTGACTAATAAACTTTTTATTCTTAAAAATGGAACTTGTAGACATGCCTACAAGCCCCAACACTCATAACAAAAATCCAACTCACACATAAGCATAATGATAAAGCAACTATCACACCAAAGTTCAAACCACACGACAGACTCGAAGACTCAACTGATGTCACTAAGAACGTTCTTATTACATGAATGACTCCTATTTTTTAATGACATGGCTCATGCTCTAATGTCTCATAAATCTTGGCCATGCCTTGGTTTGCTCGGAGTTCATCAATCATTGCTTGGCACCTCTTGATGGTCTTTCCCTGTGCCTTCACCATCTCCTCTAACTGCAGCTTCCTCTCCATCATATCATAGACAAAGTTCACCATCACCCGAGGAAGTGGTTCCAACTGCACTGGATCCATCATGGCCCATCCAAGGTCAGGGTGTGCATGAGGGAAGTAACGATGAATATCATGCTTCATGCTGTCAAAGCGAAGGTAGCGAAGGCCCATACATGCTTCTAAAGCGGCGTCTTCAATGCTAGCCTCCATGGTAGCTCGGCGACCCATGTGAGCATACATCCTGTCCAGCTGGTACGCCCCTTTTTCCTCATCCTTAGGAAAAATACTCGCTCTTGCCTTCTAGTAAGTGACCTCCAGCGGATGGGTATACTCCCAACAGACGTACTCCATAGCTGGGTGCCAATCAGCGAAGTAGGCAGAGAGCATTCCCATAAGTCAATGGTGAGAGACAGCATCTCCTCCAGCCTTGTGGTAGATCTTCACAGTCCATCCCATTGGAGGAGGTGGCACATCCTCAGCAGGTGCATCATGTGGTGGAGACGGGGGTTGCTCTCCTCCATTGGCTTCCTCCTCTTCATCATCTTCAATCTCGATGATCTCAAGGTTTTCTTCAGGCTCGGGTTCTTCCTAGAGAGGTGCTGGCGCTTGGATTGGTGCTTCAGGGGTCTGCTCCTTCTCCTGGGGTACTTCCTCTTGTGGCTCTTCATGTGCAAGCAAAGCACGAGGTGGGTAGTGTCCTCTAGTGGTGATGCGGGCAGTCTTGCGGCCACGAACCATCTACAGAGTTTTTAGATATAGTTAGAATAGAGGCAAAATTTCATAATAGAATGAGACATAAGAAGCATAAAAATTTATCAAATAACAAGAGCAAGATAATAAGCAAAAAAATAGTGAAAAGAAGATACTAAATCGACCATTTCTAGCTAGGCTTGCATCCTACAGTCAACAATAGCTTTGATACCCATTTGTCACACCCATTTAATGACCAAATGGAGTGCATACTCTTATGTGTGCCCAGAGATCAATCACACATAAGTTAACAAATTACAAAGGAAGTATCATCACAAATGTTGTTACATCACGATTATTATCACATAGTCTTTACACAAATGTATCGGAAATAAAATATAAAACTCTCATGGTAGCTCCAATCACAGGCACATTGACTGGTTGACTGCAAGTCTAGTAATCTTCCGGAAAGTAGTAGTAGTCACTATTTGCACCATCTGTTACCCATCCGGGATTTTTATCCAAGTAAGAAAAATAAACAAGCGTAAGTACATCTCGTACTCAACAAGTGTAACATGGGGTTCATGAGGCTCAAAGGCATGACATTGGTTTATCAGCATGTATCTTTTAATTAGCATTATTTCAGTATATCAATAATATCAAAATGTCTCAATGTAAATAATAAACATATGATCCATGTGAAATGATTAACGAATAGCAAAAACATATTCATTATTAATGATCAACTATTCCATAAGGGTCCAAGGCCACTCGTGACCGTGAACACGGCTGATATACCAGTTTTACACTCTACAGAGGTTGTACACTTTCACTGTGAGTCGTGTCGCCCATATGCCCAGGTTAATTACTCCCAAAACACTTCCAAGGTGAGTAGATAGGGGAACACTATGAAGTCTTTCAAAGGTTCATCTAACAAGTTAGGGCCATTAGATTCACTCGGCAAATAGATGTAGAGCCCCCCTTCCAAATGGCACAATAACACGCAGCCTATACACATAAGGACAGAGGCCGCACTATACCCGATTCGTCAAGCCATTCTTACGCCAAAAAGGTTACCACTAACAAGCTAGAAAAGGTCCTTCTATATGACTAAAGCCAGAGCCATATAGCCCTCATAGTTGTACTGTAAGTCCCGGATGTTCGCTTACAGATAAGTCCTTAAGGAGAGTAACTAGAGCACCAAAAATAACCCCATGCTCTAGTCCCCTTTAAACAGTAATAAAAAGTCATCTTTTAATGTTTATTGCATATTCCATTAGTCAAATTACATGATCATAGTCCATGTTAAGCACTAGCAATACTACTCCATGCAATATAATAGGTATCAAGGAATAAGATCAACACTAAGTCATCCTTAACAAGGAAATATATGCATAATGATATTATTTGCTTATTATGAATAGGACAACAAGGATAATCCAATGCTATACTTGCCTTGCTCAAACTTGTCTTGATGATCTTGCTCGTAGAAAAACTCCTGATCCCCAACGAATTGCTCACCATCTATACTCGATCAATAATAGCAACAACATTCATCCAGAACAATCATGCATAAACAAACAAGACTATAATTAGAACAGTACACCAACAGTAATAAAAATAAGATAAAAAGTTTTTAAAATGAATCTACAACTCGCTAGGATCACACAGACGCGAAGATCACAAAAAACGGAGCTAAAACGACAAAGTTATGAATTTACGAAGATTTCCTATAGAAAAATAATTATTCGAATTCAAACTCCAAAATAAAATGTCACAAACCTACTGAACAGTACTACTAACATGTAGAGCTCTCAAATACGAACCTAACGCAATTTGAACGGGTCAAATCGGAGTTAAAACGGAGATTTTATGACTAAAACAAAATCAGTGGCAAAACTGTAAATAAGTGAAAGCGTATTTCTAAATTACCGCGATCAAATACGTTTTCAATAGAATAATACGCGATGCGGGAATACACCTTGGACTGCGGGTTATATAATTAAAAAGTGTAGGGACTCTTTAGCAAAATTAACAACCGAACCGGTATCAGCTAATCTCAGCCATTGGATACAAAAATGGATGGATCGGATCGAGTCGGGAACAACCGACGGCGGTGCTCCGGCCGGAACAGGGTCATGATGGCGAGTCCAGTGGTGGCCCCATTGCCGGAGAACATGATAGCTCGATTCCGAGCATGATTTAGAGAAAGAAAAACATGGGGAGGAAGAACAGAGCACAACGAAATCACCTCACGCGAGAACGGAGCCGAGGACGGACCAGAAACGGCGTAGAGCTCGGGATGGCAGACGGTGGTGGCATGGTAGAGCTCCAAGCTCACTGTGGCATCTCAGGAGCTCCGTTGACACCACGAAAGGGTTAGATGGAGGCAGAAAGGTGTGCGGGCTCGACTTATATAGCCCGGAGACGCTCCAATTAAGGAAGGAAAGGATTGGGAGGAAAGGATTCGGTCGGTGGAACAAGGGAAGGAAATCAGACGCGGCGTGGGGAGGAAGAAGGCAGCCCTGACAAGTGGGACCATGGTGTCAGCGACACGCAGGGAAGGAAACGCGGCGCGCTCGCGCAAACTAGGCCACTGGCGCTTGCTGGGCTCGGCCCAAGCGGGGAAACGGGGGAAGCGGGAGACAGGCCACGCGCGCGGGAGGCAAGTGGCTACGGGTGAGGATTGGGCTGTCGACTGAGCTGGGCTAAAAACCGAGAAGAGAAAAGAATTCCTTTTTCTTTTTCCTTTTCAAATATTTCAAAGCATTTTCAAATTATTTTGAATCCTCTTTTGAATTTGAATCAAATCACTCAATACAAAATATTCAAATGCAACAGCATGAGTGCACAAACATGTTCCTACCCTTATATTTGATTTTAAGTTAATAAAAATTATTATTATTCTAAGTTTGTATGCCCACAAAATTACATAAAAATCATATTTACCTACTTTTAAATATCCCAAAATTTTAGGGTGTTACAATTCTACCCCCCTTAAGATGAATCTCGTCCCGAGATTCGACTGGTGCTTACTCGAACAGTTGCGGGTAGGTTTTCCTCAGATCCTCTTCTCTTTCCCAGGTAGCCTCATCTGCAGTGTATTGATTCCACCGAACCTTACACATCTTGATAGTTTGACTCCTCGTGACTCTTTCAGCAATCTCTAGAATTTTAACTGGAAACTCTTCATATGTGAGGTCCTCTTTAACAGTGAGCTCCTCTAACGGAATCTGCTCCTCTGGAACGCGCAAACATTTCTTAAGTTGAGACACGTGAAACACATCATGTACACCTGCCAACCTCTCAGGTAATTCCAACTGATAGACCATGTCAACATGTCTTTCAATGATCTTGAAAGGTCCAATATACCTTGGTGCCAATTTCCCCTTCATGTTGAACCTTTTCACACTCCTCATTGGCGATACTTTCAAGTAGACATAATCCCCTACTTCAAAAGTCAACTCTCTCCTCCAAGTATCAGCATAACTCTTCTGTCTGGACTGGGCTATTTTTAGATTATCTCTAATCATTCTTACTTTCTTTTCAGCATCCTTGAGTACATCAGGCCCAAACACTTGACTTTCCCCTGTCTGATTCCAGAACAACGGGGTTCTATACTTTCATCCATATAGAGCCTCAAACGGTGCCATCTGAAGACTCTTCTGGTAACTATTGTTATAAGAGAACTCTGCATAAGGCAAACTCTTATCCCAACAAGTACCATATTGTAAAGCACAAGCTCTCAACATATCTTCCAATATCTGATTAATTCTCTCCGTCTGTCCATCTGTCTGTGGATGGTAAGCTATACTAAAGTTCAGCTTGGTTCCTAGTGATTCATGTATCTTTTGCCAATAATGAGATGTAAACTGGGTACCCTGATTAGACACAATTTTCTTAGGAACTCCATGTAGACTCACTATTCTTTCCATATACAATTCTGCCAACCTTGCACTGCTATATGTAGTCTTAACTGGCAGAAAATGAGCAACCTTTATTAGACGATCTACTATTACCCAAATTGAATCATACCCTCTCTGAGTACGTGGTAACCCAACTATAAAATCCATACCAACTTCTTCCCATTTCCATTCGGGTATTTGCATAGGTTGTAACAATCCTGCAGGTCTCTGGTGTTCAGCTTTCACCCTCTGACATGTGTCACACAAAGCAACATATTCAGCAACATCTCTTTTTAAACCATACCACCAATATTTCTCTCTCAGATCCAGATACATCTTAGTACTCCCAGGATGTATGGCATCATCGATGATTCAGCTCATCTAGGCTGATTCCGGGCTGCCTTCCAACTAGGTACAATACCACCCTACCACTCAGAACTGGGACCACACCGGAGTACCACTGGTGTGCTAAGACTGTGAGACGTATTACCAGGCCCCCAAAGGTCACTACACTATCTTAGAAGGGTGTGGGTCCTCATGCCCATACCTCCCTACCTATCTACCAACAACCTAGTAGTAGTGGCACCGCCTTAGCAGGTCGTACATCTATCTTTTTCCCACAAAAGTGAGTGGGGTATAGGTTCCTAAGACCAGGTTCTCAAGGCATACTAGTCCTTAGGGTGACCGAACATGATGTCTTCACGAGGGGTGAACCGATGCCCCGCTCGATGGGACTTCTAGTGCCCCATGCTAAAACAGCACCTCCATCCTAGGGCTTCATCCCATAAAGATACTCCACCTCGGGATCTCTCCTTGTCACATGCACCCGCAATAGGTACTTCCCATGGGGAAATGCCCAGGTAGCATCCCCCGACAAGACTCGTCGTATGTCCTGCTCGATCGACTTGACCCACACCACACACCCAAGACGCACGCCAAGATCTCCCCAAGTTCATTACCAATTTATTACCATGTTCTTGGCACCACGTGCCTCAACCTCTCACAACGTTCCTTCACCAAGCATCACATCACAGATATAATGCGTAGTAGAAGTAAAGTAGTAAGTAGTAAGCGATCGTCTTGCCTAACAGCAGGTGTGCAAGGGAATAGGTTGCGATAAGGTAATGGCTGACAAGCAGTTCTACCATGCAACCTGTCATAGTTCATTTGCATAAAAGTAAAGCACTAGCATCTACATTGTAGCATGCCTAATAGGGTTCTATGAGGTTGGGTGGAACGTGGCACCTGTTGTATGTCATCTCTTGAGATCCTCAGTGCATCTATAGTCATTCTCCTCAAAAATCCTTCTTCCATCGCATATCCTTCCTCCAATGGGTTCCGACTTGTTCAAGGCTAACCTCGATGCAACTACCTCGATATAGCGATAGGCAAAAGAGCAATTAGACCACTAAACCTAGATAGACTGTGGAAAGAGAGGCAACAAGGCACAGAAAAGAACAACTACCTGGAATGACATGAAAAGGGAGAATGACTTAGCCCTCTCGGTGGATGTCAGATCCCTAGGCTAAAAGAACTGGGTGGTTGTTTGCTATGCACAAGCTTAAGCCTTAGCTTAGCCAATACTTCTCAGGTTGATCGTGTCGACCTGTATGGCTTTGAATAGAAATGGCATAGGCTCTAGCTCATCCTAAGCAAACACCATAGCTCACAACATTTGATCCGAGCGTCATGGAAACAGATGAGAACCAAAAAGACTACAAGCAGGAGAAGTTCCATTCTCTCTCAATCTGTACACCATTGTAATTGACGAGAACCAAGAGAGGATGGAATGGTGGAGAAAAGAAGAGAGGTGGTCTACTTCTTCCAATACACATGCCATGGGAAGAGATGGGGAATCAAAAGAAGCGACACACAAGAGAACACGAGTGCCCAAATGACTTGTAGGGTACCAAGACCTAGGTGCACTAAATGCACTAAGACATCCCTAGGGTTCTTGTTGGTGCAGTTGTCACCACGAGGACCAAAGAGATGCTATAGTCTAAAAGGTACAAGCATACAAGGGCTTAGGCATGATAGAACCAAAGAGGAAAGAGACACGAGATTCACCTTCTGATCCACTCGCCATAGCAATGACGGGAATCAAAGGAATGGAATCAAGAGAGCAATAAACACTGAACAAGTGAAAGGCTCAACCCACATCTTACTGGATCGACAGGGATTGAGAATAAGAGAGAAAGAAGAATGGAATCCGCACTCCTTTGACCAACTCGCCATGGAACAGATGAAGGTTGGAAGAAGTAGGCACGATTCCTTGATCCAAACCCACTCGTAGGGCATCACGTCCTATGTGTAACTCAATCGGCACTTTGCTATTTCGAGGGCTCATAGCGGTGCGGTTGTCACCATGAGAACCAAAGTAATGCTACGGTCAAGGTGGTACAAACATACAAGGTGGTTAGGATAAACAAGAAAGCAAAAAGGTGTAAAGCCTGATGGTCATGGCGAGGCAACCCGCGGCCATGAGCTTCACCCAAGCGGGTTGGCTTCCGATGGTTCCATGAAGGTTGCCCATTAATTCCCTTCCTGAGACTATGTCATGAAGGGCTTGAATGGTGCGGGTAAGAGCCATGTCAATATTGACATCGACTCCATCACGGCCACATCCTAGGAACAAAAGTAGGGGCTAACTATCATAGTACGACAGAGTCAACCAAGGCACGAGAGAAGGGACATTCTTGGCGTCACGGCCATGGTGAGACGAACTCATGATCATAACGATCAAGCACGTCACTCTCTCAACCGGCTCGAAGGCACGGTCCATGGACACACAAGGCACACACAACAACACAACAAGAACCACAACTCGACAACCGACCACACAAATGACACGACGTGGAGTAGCACATAACCATAGCACAAGAGAGATAGATGGATAGGTAGACCAGCGGTGAAGGCACAGCACAGGCATAGGATAGATATCATGTAGATGATCATGAATCAAGTATGAACAAGCATAGATGATAAATGGTGTATGAACAAGTATAGGAAATGAAGAATGGAGCTTTACCGATGCCAAAATATGGCATCAGCTAGGTGCATAGGGTCAACCTTTAGTGTAGAGGGCTATTGTGGCTTGTTCGGGCCGGCCATGGCCAACTATGGCCCACTACAGCTTCCCTTGGCCAGCTGCAGCTTGCTGCTGGTAGCTGGCTGGACATGGCTGGGGCTAGCTGCTATCGACCATGATGGGGCAACGGGGTCACAGGTTCCCTACGGCAATGGAAGATGATGGCATGAAGGCCAAGCTCAGCGAAATAGCGACAAAATGAAGGAAAGGGAGGAGCTTTTGCTGCTAGTGTCTTACCGGTGGCAACGGATGAGTCCAGCGGGGTTGACAGCGACGTCTCGCTCCTAGTGACGTTGAACATGGGGTCTACCCCTCTGTGGCAGTGAGAAGACAAGCCATATAGGCTGGTTTTAGTACAGGACATGAGCGACATCATCAGCAGATAGGGCAAAAGAGGGAACCCGGTGCTGGTGTCTCACTAGCAGCAGGAACAGAGCTCTGGCGAGGTGGCTGCTGAGAAGCTCAATGCATCACGTGTAGAGGAGGAGGTGTGATGCAGTGGTGGCAGAGTGGCCTAGTGTTGAGGTGGGTGAGGCTCTGGTGCGACAAGGAGATAGTGGCGGTCGTGAAGGGGAAGCTGGGGCACGACGTCGGCTTGATGGAGTCAGACACCGTGGTCGAGGTGGAGGCCGCTCCACAACATTGAGGTGGTGGCGCTCGACGGTCAGCGACTCTATTGGAGACGCAGCTCGATAGGGATAGAGGCGAAGGCGACTTGGAGAGGAGGAAGCCAGGGCATGGCCTTGGACATGACATAGAGGAGGCACCGTGGTGGCGCACTCGATGACGTCCTTGACTGACAATGTGCGATGCTGGCGAGGATGGCTCGGGTGAGCAGACAGCGATGGTGCCTAGAGGAGGGGCTCGGCGGAGCGGTGGGTGATGCAGAGGCGTGGCTGTGGCTCCGTGGCCGGCAGCGGCGAGCTAGGGTGATGTGGTGGCTAGCTTTAGGGTTTGGCGCTGCGAGAGGGTGGAAGAGGAGTAGAGCGGCGGCAGATTGGGGAGGGCAGAGGAGTGATGGTTGCAGCGACTTTATAGGTGGTGTGAGCTAGGGTTCAGGGGATTCTGGTGATCCCCATCATCCGTGCCATGGTCAAGACACGCGACGCACATCCCTCGGCTCTTGGTATAGACACCGAAGCAAGGGATGGGATAGGTGGCGGCAGTGGCTCTAGGAGACCGGGGCGTGCGGTTAGTGTTTGGCACGGGCGCCTGGGTGAGCTGGTGGGCTCATGGGGGCTCACGTCTAGGCCCACAGGAGCTAAGTGGGATGGGCCTATGGGGTCACAGCAAAGATGGGCCTTGCGTGTGGGAAGCAGGGGTGCGCTAGGCCTTGCAGTTGGAAGGGGAGGAGGGAAGCATGAACTGGGCCATGGGGCATCGGCCTGCTACTGAAGGAGGGAAGGGTGAGAGGAGTTGGGCCAAAGAGAAAGGAAAGGAAGAAGGATTTTTCCTTTTTGACTTATATGTTTTCAAGGAATTTGAAAGATAATTAAAAAGGGAATTTGGGGAGGGAATTTCAAAGGGGAAATTCAAAAGGGATTTAAAGAGAGATTGGAAAGAATTCAAAGGAGATTCAAGAAGAACTCAAAGGGGGAATTTCAGAGGAGAATTTCAAAGGAGTTTGGGAGAGATTCATCTGGGATTTGAGATGTAACTCAAGAGAGATTAAGAGGACCTCTTGCTACGGATTTATACACTCCAAACTCCAACAAGACTCAGACACAGAAACCACTCAAGAGCACAGGCACTTCCTATAAGCAATTCTATATGAGTGCAATGATTGTTAGTGGGTTAGACTCGACTTAGATCTAGAACTACATGCTTCACACGTTTGCAGGAAATTTTTTATAAAGCTCACATTTTTTATTGTTTGAAAACCTGGGTTGTTATAGTCCTCCCCCCTCATAGGAATCTCATCCCTGAGATTAAGGAGTTGCTCGATTGGTGAAGAGGTGGGGGTACCGCTTCTAAAGTTCTTACTTTTGAGCTTGCTTGTCTTCGCGGTGGTTGCTCCAAAAGACTTTGCAGAGGAGAATTGTCATCTTTCTAGTTTTCTTTGATAGCTCGAATCCATAATCTTTATGAGGTGCTCATGTTACTTAGGTAGGTCTTGTAGATCCATGCTTTCAATATGAAACTTCTTTTTCCATATCTCTCTAGCACTTTCTCAAGTGTAAGTCGTAGAACAAGGGCTAGACTCAAGCTAGGTTAGCCGTCAACTCCAATTTGTAGACAGCTTCCCAAGTCTATTCAAGACCTTGTAGGTGTCTATGTAGTGAGGTGCTAGATTTCCTTAACATGTAACCTCATGGTGCCTTTGAGAGGTGACACCAACTATAGCCAACTTCAAGCTTGGGATACACTTAGTAATCAACCTTGGAAACGAGATCTCGCCTTGTTTCTACCAGTATAGCTCTTCGGATTGGTCTAGGCTACCATTAGGTTCTCTCTGACCTTAGTCACTTGCTCTTCGGCTTCTTTTATCGAGATGGATCCAACGAGCTATCTATCTCTGGCTTCTGATCACATAAGCGGGGTCATGCTTGATAGTTGTTGTTGTAGGAGAACTCGATGAAGGATAGGCTTTTCCCCTAATTCGATCCATAAGTTGTGATTCATCCCTCTAAATAGGTCTTCCATGATCTGGTTCACTCTTGAGTGGTTTCATTGAATATTCCTTCTGCGGTCAACTCATACCAGCTTCTTTATCTCTTAGAATTTAGGAATGCGAGCTTTTAAAACAAGAGCTCTCGCTTCTCGAGCTTAACATATAGTTGATTCTACATTAGCTTTTCTAGCACTTCTCTGAAAATGAGTCTCATGTCTTTCATCTATCCTAGATAGGTCAAAATGTTGTTGGAACCATGACAAACTTGTCTAGCTCCTCCACGAAGATGGTGATCTAGGTCTTCTTGGGCACATGTGGCGTACTAGTCAATAGGCAACTGACGCGTCTTGTAGAGTCTTCTCTGTCAAGCTATGAAGTTTAGCTTTCTCTGCATCATCCAATGAGGTGCATCATTAGTACGTACTCGAAAGATCTCTAGGGTGCTTTAGGCTATCATGTTAAGAGGATAAGGGT
Source organism: Saccharum officinarum (assembly GCA_020631735.1). Lineage (NCBI taxonomy): Eukaryota > Viridiplantae > Streptophyta > Magnoliopsida > Poales > Poaceae > Saccharum > Saccharum officinarum. The sequence continues at coordinate 30,818,041 of CM036224.1, read as the reverse complement.
ATAAATCCTTTTGCTTGGCTTATCAACTTATTTTGAGAGATGTGATAGTATTACTGTCAGACATTAGTGTTGTTAGGTCTACTTGTATCACATATTTTGTCATCTTGAGCCTTTCTGATTTGAATACCAAGGTGCAAATGACATCTTCAAGAGGTGAGCTGGTGGTGATCGGATCTCAGGTAGTCCATCTAAATAGGTGTGCGATGTTGACGGCAACATTGGCCTTTACACCCAATCTGGTGGCGTGTATAGCAAAAAAATCAATCACCTTCTTATGGTCCTTCAGCATCAATGATTTGCTTGGTTGGAACATCTTCTTCTTGCTATTTGTTCTTTACAGGAGGTGGTACTTATGGAGCACTCGTGCAAACTCTATTCATCCAATGTTGATGGGTTTTGGGTGGATAGCACAGAAGCAATCTCATCATGAGTTCACAATGCCTTTGAGCTGAAAGGGTGGCAAGGTTTAGGTCTTCCTTGTTAGTGCATTTCTCCAGGTCAAGCCTCTTTATTTGATTCCACGTAACCAATCATCTGCTTGGATTAGGTTATCGACGTGGTCAAAGGAGTGCTTAGCTTGTAGATCTTCTCGAACCTTTTACTGAAAGACTACATGGGATGGCTCAGGTGATTCAACATTTGGAACTTTCTATGAGATACAGGTCTGATGAGCAGTAGCTGTTGTCACACTGGGTGCTTTCAAGACTCGAGTCCAGGGCTCTAGTTAGGCTCTGGTCGTATCCAAGCTTCACTTTATGGCGTTGGACGACAGGTATCTGAGAATCATGCCCAAGCGATGGACAACAGGTATCCAAAATTTGCACCAGGGTTGGTGTCCATGAGACTCTCTAAACCAAGTTCCCCGATAGGTTATCTAGCTCGTCTGCCCCTAGCATTCTTGTTGTCCATCTTTAGCATTCTTCTTAGAACTGTCATCTAATCAACAAAGGGATGGCCTAGGTTTAGCTAACTAGGCTGGCCAAGGTCTCGAGTCCTATGTGAAAAATAGGTTCTATTGCCTACACTCAAACAACAAGAAGCACACAAGGAGCATGAAAAGCACAACAACACAAGACCTAGGCAATCAAACAGCATTATAACTCCTATTGCATAGTGTTGATTTAAGGTGACTCCAAGGCCTTAAAGTCTCACACATTACCAATCTAACGTGGTGTTGACGATAATTAACCATCAACTTTATAAGTCAATAAGAGTCAAGAGAAGTGTTAGAATGAGCTTCACCTTAGACTTAGAGGTTTTAAACTAATAATTTCCACAAGTTTTGGTGAATGTCTATTTCTACAGGGGGTTATCAGGAAAAGATCAAAGGAGACCCACATGTCAGATTTACATAGAGAGAAATCAACCTTACTACAAAAAAGAATAATCTAGAAGACTCGAGAAGGCACCGTCTCGAAGGGGAGGGCCATTTGGGCTGATAGGTGGGGCGCCCGCCCCCACTTCATGGGCGACCGCCCAGGCCACGGAGCCAATCAGGTGCAACCTCATGGATCCTGCCTCCACCGCCTTTAAGGATGAATAAAAATCATATATCAAGGTCAGTTTGATCCAAGGGTTGTGGTGCTTCCTAGAGGGCTGTATAAGCAAGGCCCCTAACCCTAGGAGAAACCCTGGAATTCATTAGCAAAGGGACCCATCAGCAGAGCTAGGGTTTAGAGAGTTTTCCTCCACCAGAGAATTAGAATAGCTACTCCAATTCTTCAAGTTCTACATAGGTTTAGACAAGATAGAGGAAGAGTCGGGTGACTTGTGCTCGGGATTCAGATTTTCATCATCAAAGTATTGGTATTATTTTGTATCATTGCTCTATGACTTTATTCTAATATCATTATGTTTCTATTTATTATGTTCCTAGTTTGCTCTAGTAGTACATTTGATATGGTTATGATTGATAGTGAGTTTATGTATATGTTTGCAAAGTGCTTAGCTCTCTTTGCAAGGGGGTTAAGTGGTAGATTACATGTAAGCGTGGTGCTTAGATGCTATTTACCTGCAAATGCACCCTATTGGCTGGGTCATGTGGTAGATCGTGGAAGTGATAGTTCTATTGAGTCTTATATAGTCGACCCCCCGTTGATAGGACAGGCAAAAACAACGTTACGTAGGAAGTCATGCTATGTCCTGGCTTTCTTTAGTAATATTCCTTATACATAAATGAAGAGTCTTTTATGCTATATATGATGGTGTGTTTGCTAGAGTAGATGAATGACTTAGTAGATTAGAACCTACCTAGAATTCAATCTCTTGAACTAATCAGACGTCAACCTACCTTTATGATGAGTAGTCTATCTCTAATCTCTGCGTGATTTATCCCTATGCTTTATAATTCATTTATACTTATTTATCATGGTTCATCCCCCCTGCCAAAGTAAGTGACTATGTGATTGATTTCTCATAAGTAGTCATATTTTACAAATCCATCCCTTTAGGTTTGAGTCCTTAGTTCTTTTGCTTGAGCTAAATATAAATTAATGATACCTGGAATATTTCCCGGTGAAGTGCTACGATGGTATTTTATCTGTACACTTGCGGATCCCATTTTTATTCTAAGAGGAACAGTTCTATACCAACACTTTTGGTGCCATGCTAGGGATGACAACTTAGCTTAAGTGGTGTTAGAAGTGTCAACAAGCATTTCTAGCGCCGTTGTCAGGGAAGGAATAAACCTTTGAGAAAAATTGCGTAAATAGATACTTAGGAAATGAGAAATCATAACAAGGCACCTCTGCTTTGGCAGGTTCACCCCTATTGTTTTCTATATTTGTATTTTGTATAGGGTATTAGTAGGATTGGTTCTGATTCACTCAACTCTCCATCATCAGAATTGGAATCAACCCAAGAAGGAGCTTATCACCAATTCATAAAGCTATGGCTACAAAAATCCTACGTGAATTCTCTGCTCCTATAGTTGAGAATATCCATACAGGTCCAGCATTAGAAACAAATAATCTTGAATTTGAGCTCAAGCCAAGCCTCATTAATATGGTGCAAGCTACCCAATTCAGTGGAAAGGTTCATGAAGATGCAAGTGCACATTTGCAGAATTTCCTAGAAATTGGAAGCACTATCGTCATTAAAGAAGTTAATCAAGATATCATACTACTTCGTCTTTTTCCATTCTCACTAGTGGGAAGATTGAAGTAGTGGTTTTATGCCAACAAAGAAGACATCAACACATGGGCAAAGTGTTCAAAGGCCTTTCTAGCAAAATTCTTCCCAATAAGCAAGACCAATGCCTTAAGAGGAAAGATTACCAGTTTCCAATAGCAGAAGACAGAAACTATTTCAGAAGCATGGGAGCATTTGCAAGAATACATCTCAGATTGTCCTCATCATGGAATGGAAGAATGGTTACTCATGCAAGGTTTTTATCATGGATTAACTTAGAAAGCATGTGAGCACCTAGATGCAACTGCTGGAGGATCATTTTTGTCACTTACAGTTGGAAAAGCCAAGTTGCTTATGGAGAAAATATCATAAAATCAAGGCTGGTCCCAAGACCACACTCAACATTGTCATCAGAGTGAAGAAACAATTGAAGAAGTGAATGCACTGTCTATCAAGATGGATGACTTGCTCAGGTGGCTTGACTAGAGGGCTAAGTATAAGGAAGATCAAAGGGTGATTGAAGCAGCATACAAACAAGATATAAATTCCATGGCCCAGAAGCCTTTGTATCAGCCAAATCAAAAATCGAATTGACAACCAACATTGAGGGATTTAGTCGGGCAGCAGATTGGAATGAACAGTGAAATCAAAGTGAAGCTTGCTGCTAACGACAGAATCCTAGAGGATATAAATGTCAAAATGGATAGTTTCTCAGCTGCCATCGAAGATCAGCTCAAGTTTAATAAGAAGATAGAAGAGAAGATAAAACAGCTAGCTGCAGAATTGCCCACTGCCACTGACCCTGAGCAAGTAAGAGCTATTACTATGAGAGGAGGAAGATCCACCAAGGATCCTCCCTATCCAAAAGGAGCGAGAAGAGCACCAGTAGTACCACCAGTGGCAGAAGAAGAGAATAATAAAGTTGAACAAGATGTGCAACCTCAAGACACATTACAAGATCATGAAATGAGACAAAATTTTCATGATACGAACTACATACCATTTCCTCGCAGAATTAGAAGACCACAATCGGATGAGCAGTTTCGCAAGTTCATGGAGATTATTTAGAAGCTATATGTCAACATACCTCTATTGGATGCCATTCAAGTTCCTACATATGCCAAGTACATCAGAGATATTTTAAACAAGAAGAGACCACTGCCATCCACTAAAGTGATCAAGCTAACCGAAGAGTGTAGTGCAGCTATCCTGAATAAATTACCAGAGAAGAAGAAAGATCCAGGATGCCCCACTATTGATTGCTCAATTGGAAATCAACATTTCAACAATGCACTATGTGACCTTGGAGCAAGTGTTAGTGTGATGCCTACTGCAGTCTATCACAAGCTTGACCACTCAACTCTCGAGCCAACATCAATGTGCCTATAGTTAGCAGATCAATCAGTTCGGTACCCATTGGGCATTACCGAGAATATTCCAGTCAAGATACGAGAATTCTTTGTTCCAGTAGACTTTGTGGTACTGGATATGCATCTAGACTCAAAAGTGTCACTCATCCTTGGGAGACCCTTTTTGAGCACCGCTAATGCACACATTGATGTCGGGAAAGGAGAAATCAAGTTCACCATAAATGGGCAAGAAGAACAATTTGCATTCAAGTCAAAACAGGAACTCAATTCCTCTACGAAGATGGTTGATCAAGATAAGATGGAAAAATCACCAGAGCCACCATCTCTGGGATTGTCAGAAGAATAAAATATTGGAATGTCCAGTTCAAAGGACTCTAAAAATTCAAACCCTTGCCGGAAGGTAACTCGGTATTTATCCACATAATTTTTCTTAAGCATATTTACATTCACAGTACTACATTATAAAAATTTTAGCCCCATGTAAATAATTTTTTTTGGTGTGTAAAAACTCGTTAAAAGTATTTACCGTGGTGGTACAAAAATATTTACTCCATGCATTTTAAGCATTTTAGTTTCTACTCTTTTAATCTCCTGCATTATATATATAGTGTATAGTGGACCCACCACCATGGGACCCACATGCCATACACTCCACCTCACATACATCACATCACATTATTTCATCCACTTCCACTCACCTCCTTTTCTCTTTTCCACAGCCAAATCCACCCATACACCTCTTTTTCATACTTATCACTTAAGCAAGGTGGAGAGTTGAAAATTTTAGCCAGGAAGGAGGCAGAAGTGGGACGGCCACCCCCTCCACTTGGGTGCCCACCCGGCCATCTCCTCCTCTATAAAAACCCCTTCACCCATTGCTTGTATGCACCACTAAGACTCAGAATTTTTAGTGTACAAGCTATTCTCAGTTTTGAGTTTCCTGCAAGAGCATAGGAGAGAAGGAAGAGAGTCGAAAGAAAGAATAGAAAGGAGGGAAGAGAGGAGAGTGTCTTAGAGCTTAGAGTTGAGAGAAGGAAGGTTTTTAGTGCTACTATCATATCTCATTTAGTGATAGTGCTGCCAAGTTAGGCTAGAGCAAATTAAAATTTGAAGGGAGGTTCTGTCGGAAACCAACTAAAAAAATAATAATCTTTTGAACAACTAACCTTTGGACCGCTGACTTTGGATGGCTAACCAACTAACCCCTTCCCTAACTCTCTCCATGAGTTTTGTCTTTGTCAGTTTTGCAAGATGAGTGGATTGAAGAAGTTTGCTAAGGGAGCTATGGGAGCAGTCAAGAGCATTGGAACCAGGAGATCGACACGAGCATCATCAAGAGGCAGCTCCAACATGAGTGTTGACTCTCTTGCTACTCCTACACCTGCTTCCTCTTCATCACCTACGCCAAAGATCTTTCACAAGCCAAGTTAGCTTGGACTGAGAGACTCTCATGAGAAAGAAGTATACAAGAAGATCAAAGACAAGGAGTTCACCCACACACCAGCATTTGACCTCGCACTACTCCAAGAAGCAGGTATGAGTTCTGAATTCGATGCTATTTTCTCATTATTAGGATGGATGTCTGCTTGGGATGTCTCTGAGTTAGGGTCTAAGCTCTTAACCATAGAATTTCTCTGCACCTTAAGGATCACTGAGTCAGGAGTCTATTTTAGGCTTTTCACACGTGAGTTTTATCCTACTTGGAGAGAGCTTAGCAACCTCCTTAATTTTCCAAACAACATTCCACTAGATTTGGACGATGCTTTAGAAGATTTTAAGAAGCATAAGTTTTGGACTGAGATTTCTAAACACTCTGTTTTCAATTCTCATCGGACTAGCGACATAGAACATCCAACCCTTAGGTTCTTTCACAAATGGCTAGGCTTCACATTTTTCCCTCGTGATGACACAAGCAAGGTTAGAAGTGCAGACCTGCAGCTGATGTATGCAGCTGTCAAGAAAATTAAAGTCTTGCCTGTTCGTCTTATAGTTGCCCATTGGTTGACTTTTCCCTCTTATCGAGTAGGACCCATTGCTATTTGTTCGCTTGTTACTCGCATTGCTTCAAACTTAGACATGTTGCAAGGTGCCTCCCTTGAATTTATTGAAGAGCATCATGATACTTTTGGTTATGATCATCTTTTTCATGCCCACCTTCTAAAAAGAATAAACAATGAACTTTTTATGACCTATGGTGAGACCAAGCTCCGGTTACCTAACTTGGAGTTGGCCCTCTATTCTGTTAGAACTTTTCATGTTGAGTTACATACTCAACCAGTGAATGCTTGAGCACCTCAGAGAACTGCCTCTGAAAGAATCATATGTCATCAAGAACTAGTTTGGCGCGGAGCTGACCCTGGCCAAGAACAGCTAGCTCATGCTAGCTATGATAGTTGGATGGATCACAACTATCGGGTTCTAAACCCGTGGGAGTATCCTCCTCATCATCCACATGAGGGCTATGAGCAACCAACTCCACCAACACAACCATTTGATTCCCATGGAGAGGGAACTTCATCAGGGGGAGGAAGGCACTCATTTGACCCCTATGGAGCAGGAACATCATCAGATGGAGCACGAGAAGAGTTTGAGCGTGGACGTAGATCCAACGCTGTTGGGTTCCATTACACACCACAACAGTACTATCAAGAGAATGTGGCATTTCACCAACGCACCGACAACGCCCTCCAAACACTCATAGATGGTCAAGCCTACAACACCCGGATGTGGGAGGCATAGCACTAGTGGAACCGCAACACAACCTAGACCTTAACTAGCATTCAAGAGGGACGAGAACAGAATGCCCGTACTATTGAAGAAATATTGGGGTACCTTCACATGAACTGAATGATGATGGCAAGATCTAGCTTGGGGGAGGATCCCCACTACCCAAGGTAAGTTTTCTTTTCCTTTTTACAATTTCCTTTTATCGTTATGCATCTAAAAAAATTAGCAAAATCCTGAAAACAAAATAAATATTTACTGTTTTTTTAGTGTGCATGTTTTAGTTTGTTCTAAAAATATGAAAACCAAATAAAAAGAGTGTGTATAAGAGTATGCTTTTAATCTTGTTGCTTTAATTTGTTAATAAGTATGTAGACTTGAAGAATGCATGATGGAAATGATGAATAGTTGCTCTGTTGTAATTCTTTTCAAGTACCTAGTTTTCAACCTAGAATTCTCCCAAGGAATGGATAAAACTGTTGACACACGAATTTACTCTACACTTTAAACCTGTGGGAGCATATGCTTAATCTGAGTCTAGGTAATTGACGGACATGATATGATATAGTATGAGCTGCTATTTATCTTGTTCCTAGTGACACTAAATTCTAGAGATTTATTTTGAAAACTTAAAATGCCACATGATGAGTTTCTTATTGATGAGTGTTAAATTCCTACCACAGCCATACATGATTATTAGAATAGGAAACCTTCCATATATTTACTGCTTGTAATTGTATTGAGTTTGGTTGGGCTATGTCGACCCCTAGGGGCTTGTCATGCGGTTAAAATCAAGATTCACACACACATCATGCATCCTTGCTACTTCTACCCTAGAAGTACGCACCACATATTTGTCCCATTTAGATCCATCAAAAATGTTCTACTCTTACACTGAGAGTGAACACTAAAAAATATTCCCCATAGGACTTCTTTTCTGCTAGCCAAATACCTTTATAATTGCTCCAAGTCTTCATCATCCCTCTCATATCAATTTTGTTCTTCGTATAAGAGACTTGTTATCTATTTTCTATTAAAAAAGAGAAGAAAAGAAGCAAAAGCAAAAGAAAAAGATGGACAAGGGTCCCAATGAAAAAAAGAGAAAGAAAGAGAAGAAAGATATTTATGCAGCCAAGTTTCCATTTATTTTCAAGGTTCCAAAGAGAGAAGTTATTTTCAAGTATAGAGCATTGTAGAATTAGACTTTCACCTCTTTCTTTTTATCTCATTTATTCCCCATCATTTTAGCCACCATATCAAACCACACATGCACCTCTTGATTTGATTATATGATGAGTTCCTCTGGATCCATAGTTTGACTGGGCAATATATGCATTGCAAGTATGTATGAGCTATCTCCATACCCATGAACTCCACATAAGACTTATTAGTTATAGGGTGAGAGAGAAGGCATACCCAAGATTTGCCTTGAGTAAAAAATACCACATATTTTGAGAGGAGAGATAAGACATAACCTTCCAAATGCCTTAGTGAGGATCCAAAAATACCACATATTGAGAGACTTGTGAGAGTCATATTTAATGAACTCTGAGTTTTATTTGCAAACACTTATGAAAACTCTAGGACAGAGGTGGGACAAAGAGCATGAGATATAGTGCTTGACTTAATTGTTCTGTCTTTCAATTGCTCAAGACCCAAGTGCGGGTGAAAGCCTCATGGTTGAAAGAAACATGAGTAAGTTTTAAGGCATGAAAGTGTTGCAGCAACTCCTGATCCATCTTAGGTTTAACATGAGTAAGTTTTAAGTCAGTGCAGTCCACTCTAGTCCAAAAGAAGAATTCTTGTTTGAATGCATGTGTACTTTTAAGGTGTGAAAGTGTTGTAGCAACTCCTGATCCATCTTAGGTTTAGCTATTTGCTCAAGGACGAGCAAAAGGTAAGCTTGGGGGAGTTTGTTGACGGTAATTAACCATCAACATTATAAGTCAATAAGAGTCAAGAGAAGGGTTAGAATGAGCTTCACCTTAGACTTAGGGGTTTTAAACTAATAATTTCCATGAGTTTTGGTGAATGTCTATTTCTGCAGGGGGTTATCAGGAAAAGATCAAAGGAGACCCACATGTCAGATTTACATAGAGAGAAATCAATCTTACTATGAAAAATAATAATCTAGAAGACTTGAGAAGACACCCCCTTGAAGGGAGGGCCATTTGGGCTGACAGGTGGGGCGCCCGCCCCCAGCTCAAGGGCGGCCGCCTAGGCCACGAAGCCAATCAGGTGCAACCTTATGGATCCTGCCTCCACCGCCTTTGAGGATGAATAAAAATCATAGATCAAGGTCGGTTTGATCCAAGGGTTGTGGTGCTTCCTAGAGAGCTATATAAGCAAGGCCCCCAACCCCAGGAGAAACCCTAGTATTCATTAGCAATTCATTAGCAGAGGGAGCCATCAGCAGATCTAGGGTTTAGAGAGTTTCTCTCCACCAGAGAATTAGAATAGCTACTCCAATTCTTCAAGTTCTACATAGGTTTAGACTAGATAGAGGAAGAGTCAGGCGACTTGTGCTCAGGATTCGGATTTTCATCATCAAAGTATTGGTATTATTTTGTATCATTGCTCTACAAACTTTATTCTAATATCATTATGTTTCTATTTATTATGTTCCTAGTTTGCTCTAGTAGTACATTTGATATGATTATGATTGATAATGAGTTTATGTATATGTTTGCAAAGCGCTTAGTTCTCTTCGCGAGGGGGTTAAGTGGTAGATTACATGTAAGCATAGTGCTTAGATGCTATTTACCTGCAAATGCACCCTATTGGCCAGGTCATGTGGTAGATTGTGGAAGTGATAGTTCTATTGAGTCTTACATAGTCCACCCCCTGTTGATAGGATAGGCAGAAACAACATTACGTAGGAAGTCATGCTATGTCCTAGCTTTCTTCAGTAATATTCCTTATACATAAATGAAGAGTCTTTTATGCTATATATGATGGTGTGTTTGCTAGAGTAGATGAATGACTTAGTAGATTAGAACCTACCTAGAATTCAATCTCTTGAACTAATCAGACGTCAACCTACCTTTATGATGATTAGTCTATCTCTAATCTCTGCGTGATTTATCCCTATGCTTTATAATTCATTTATACTTATTTATCATGGTTTTATCCCCCCTGCCAAAGTAAGTGACTATGTGATTGATTTCTCATAAGTAGTTATATTTTGCAAATCCATCCCTTTAGGTTTGAGTCTTTAGTTCTTTCCCTTGAGCTAAATATAAATTAACGATACCTGGAATATTTCCCGGTGAAGTGCTACAATGGTATTTTATCTATACGCTTGCGGATCCCATTTTTATTCTAAGAGGAGCAGTTCTATACCAACAATTCCAACGCCATGCTAGGGATGACAACTTAGCTTAAGTGGTGTTAGAAGTGTCAACACATGGGCAGTAGAATGGAGAAGGGTTCTACGGGTCAACTTTCCAAAACAGGGAAGTCAGATAGCGTTAGAATTCAAGGCGGAGGGGGAAACAAGTGTTAGCATCTATAGTCCTACAAGGGACAGGGTGTTTGTCTTCTAAACTAGTATTGGGTCCTAAGGGTCTCATCCTAGGGTCAAGTATGTCTCTGATACCAACTGAAACGATCCATGATTTCCTCGAAGGGAAATCCACATATTACAACATAATGTGATAATCCCAGAAAGATTGAGCTATCACATTATCTTTATTCAGCTGATATCACAGTCATACATCATGGAAGTACAAGTTACAAGTCATTACAACACTGGTTAACACACCTATTTACATTGTTATTCTAGCGAAAACACACACATCTTCGTCGGAGTCGATGTAGCGCATCAGCGGGTGAAGGCTCCTCCTTCAAGGGCAATCATCAGAGTTGACATAGAATGTCAGCGAGTGTAGAATTCATCTTCTCAACTAAACATGAGTGTAGGAACGAGAACATCTAATCCTAATCCATCAAGCCTTCATTGTTGTCATCATAGATGACATCCAATCCTGCTAAACAATTATCAATATGATTTGTACTAGCCACTGGCTCCCACCCTATGCTCTGCATTTGCTTTGTGGTAAGTGGAATGCAAGGGTAGATCAAAAGGCCTATATATGGCTGTAGGTTTCCTATGCAAGTTCATCAATATTTTATAATAACAATAGTTCATCAAGTTTTAACCCATCTCATCCACACATCTCCCATCCCATCACACACATCTCACCACACTCTCACTCTCTAGGTGGCAAGGATGACTCCTGCTCGTACCATGTCTCAACAATTAAAGCCGGAAACCAATGAAACCCTAGGGGGAGGTAGAAAGGACTCCTTTCACTAGTCAAGTGAAGCCAAACTCAGGAAAGGTCCATAGCCGATAAGTCAGCATATGTATCGATCGATCAACTAGAAACTCTGCAGAGGTTTACACTACCCACAAGATCACCATCATCGATGATCTGCCACCCTACTACTCAGAATTGGGATCATGCTGGAGTACCACCGGCGTGCTGAGACTATGAGACATAGTACCGGGCCCCCAAAGGTCACTACGCTGTCTTAGGAGGGTGTGGGTTCTCATGCCTGTACCTCCCTACACTATCTACCAACAACCTAGTAGTAGTGGAACCGCCCTAGCAGGTCATAGATCTGTCTTTTTCCCACAAAAGCGAGTGAGGTGTAGGTTCCTAAGACCGGGTTCTCAAGGCATACTAGTCCTTAGGGTGACCGAATAGGATGTCTTCATGAGGGGTGAACCGATGCCCCACTCGATGGGACATCTGGTGCCCCATGCTAAAACAACACCTCCATCCCGGGGCTTCATCCCACAAAGACACTCCACCTCGGGATCTCTCCCTATCACATGCACCTGCCATAGGTACTTCTCGTGGGGAAATGCCAGGTAGCATCCTCCAGCAAGACTCATCCCAAGACTCATCGTATGTCCTGCTCGATCGACTCGACCCTCACCACACACCCAAAATGCACGCCAAGATCTCCCCAAGTTCATTACCAAGTTGTTACCATGTTCTCGGCACCACATGCCTTAACCACTCACAACGTTCCTTCACCAAGCATCACATCACAGATATAATGTGTAGTAGAAGTAAAGCAGTAAGTAGTAAGTGAGTGTCTATCCTAACAGTGGGTGTGCAGGGGAATAGGTTGCGACAAGGTAATGGCTTACAAGCAGTTCTACCATGCAACCTATCATAGTTCATTTGCATAAATGTAAAGCACTAGCATCTACAATGTAGCATGCCTAATAGGGTTCTACGAGGTTGGGTAGGATGTGGCACCTATTGTATGTCATCTCTTGAGATCCTCATTGCATTTGTAGTCATTCTCCTCCAAGATCCTTCTTCCATCCACATATCCTTCCTCCAATGGGTTCCAGCTCATTCAACGCTAACCTCAATGCAACTACCTCGATACGGCGACAAGCAAAAGAGCAATCAGACCACTAAACCTAGAAAGACTATGGAAAGAGAGGTGACAAGGCACAAAAAGAACAACTACCTAGAAGGACACAAAAGGGAGAATGACTTAGCCTTCTCGATGGATGTCTGATCCCTAGGCTAAAAGAATAGGAGTGGTTGTTTGCTAAGCACAAGCTTAAGCCTTAGCCTAGCCAGTACTTCTCGGGTCGATCGTGTTGACTTGTACGGCTTTGAATAGAAATGGCATAGGCTCTAGCTCATCCTAAACAAACACCATGGCTCGCGGCCTTCGATCCAAGCATCATGGAGATAGACAAGAACCAAAAAGACTTTAAGCAGGAGAAGTTTCATTCTCTCTCAATCTGTACGCCATTGTAATTGATGAGAACCAAGAGAGGGTGGAACAGGAGAGAAGAGAAGAGAAGAGAGGTGGTCTACTTCTTCCAATACACATGCCATGGGAAGAGACGGGGCATCAAAAGAAGCGACACACAAGAGAACACAAGTGCCCAAACGACTTGTAGGGTACCAAGACCTAGGTGCACTAAATGCACTAAGACATCCTTAGGGTTCTTGGCAGTGTAGTTGTCACTGCGAGAACCAAAGAGACACTATGTCTAAAAGGTACAAGCATACAAGCTTAAGCATGACAGAACCAAAGAAGGAAGAGACACGAGATTCACCTTCCTTTGATCCACTTTCCATAGCAACGATGGGAATCGAAGGAATGGAATCAAGAGAGCAATAAACACTGAACAAGCAAAAGGCTCAACCCACATCTTAATGGATCAACAAGGATTAAGATCAAGAGAGAAAGAAGAATGGAATCTGCACTCCTTCGACCAACTCATCATGGAATGGATGAAGGTTGGAAGAAGTAGGCATGATTCCTCGATCCAAACCCACTTGTAGGGCACCACGTCCTATGTGCAACTCAATTGTCACTTTGCTATTCCATGGGCTCATAGCAGTGCAGTTGTCACCGTGAGAACCAAAGGAATGCTATGGTCAAGGTGGTATAAACATATGAGGTGTTTAGGATAAACAAGCAAGCAAAAAGGGGTAAAGCCCGATGGTCATGGCGAGGCAACCCGCGGCCATTAGCTTCACCCAAGCGGGTTGGCTTCCGACGGTTCCACGAAGGTTGCCCCTTAATTCCCTTCCTAAGACTAGGTCATGAAGGGCTTGAATGGTGTGGGTAAGAGCCATGTCAATTTTGACATCGAGTCCATCACGGCCACATCCTAGGAATAAAACTAGGGCCTAACTATTGTAGTACAATGCAGTCAACCAAGGCATAAGAGAAGGGATATTCTTGGCATCACGACCATGACGAGACGAGCACGCGATCATAATGATCAAGCACATTGCTCTCTCAACTGGCTTGAAGACATGGTCCATAGACACACAAGGCACACACAACAACACAACAAGAACCACAACTCGATGATTGACCACACAAACAACACCATGTGGAGTAGCACATAACCAAAGCACAAGGGAGATAGATGGATAGGTAGACTGGTGACGAAGGCAGAGCACAGGCATAGGATAGATATCATGTAGATGATCATGAATCAATTATGAACAAGCATAGATGATAGATGGTGTATGAACAAGTATAGGAAATGAAGAACAGAGCTTTGCTGATGCTAAAATATGGCGTCGGCTAGGTGCAAAGGGTCGACCTTTAGGGTAGAGGGCTATTGTGGCTTGTTTGGGCTGGCCATGGCCAACTATGGCCCATTGCAGCCTCCCTTGGCCAGCTGCGGCTTGCTACTGGCAGCTAGCTAGACACGGCCGAGGCTGGCTGCCGTCGACCGTGATGGGGTAGCAGGGTCCCAGCTTCCTTGTGGTAATGGAAGATGATGGCACGAAGGCCGGGCTTAGTGGAACAACGACAAAATGAAGGAAACATAGGAGCTTTTGCTGCTGGTGGCTCATCGGCGGTAGCAGATGAGTTCAGTGGGGTTGGTAGCGACATCTCGCTCCTGGTGATGGCGAACATGGGGTCTGCCCCTCTGTGGCAGTGAGAAGACAAGGCATAGAGGCCGATTTCAATATAGGATGAGGGAGAGATCATCAGCAGAGAGGGCAAAAGAGGGAACTTGGTGCTGGTGTCTCACCGGCAGTAGGAATAGAGCTTCGATGAGGTGGAGGTGGCTGTTGAGAAGCTCAACCCATCACGTGCAGAGGAGGAGGTGTGACATAGTGGGGCAAAGCGGCCTAACATAGAGGTGGGACGAGGCTCTGGCATGACAAGAAGATGGTGGCGGTCATAGAGGGAAAGCAGGGGCACGACATCGGCTTGATGGAGTTGGACGTCGTGGTCGAGGTGGAGGCCGCTCCACGACGTTGAGGTGGTGGCACTCGGCGGTTAGCAGCCCTACTAGAGATGTAGCTCGATAGGGATGGAGGTGAAGGCGTCTTGGTGGGGAGGAAGCTAGGGCGTGGCCTTGGACGCGACACAGAGGAGACGACGCAGTGGCACGCTCGACGGCGTCTGCGATTGATGACACGCGATGCTGCAAGGGTGGCTCGGGCAAGTAGAGGAGGCCATGGCGATTGTGCCTAGAGCAGGGGCTTGGCAGAGCGGTGGGTGACATGGAGGCACGGCTATGGCTCTATGGCCGGTACCGGCAGGCTAGGTGATGTGGTGGCCAGCTTTAGGGTTTGGCACCGTGAGAGGACGGAAGAGGGGCAGAGCGGTGGCAGATTGGGGAGAGCAAAGGAGCGATGGTTATGGCGGCTTTATAGGTAGCATGAGCTAGGGTTTAGGGGGGTTTCGATGATCCCCATCATCTGTGCCATGGTCGGGACACATGGCGTGCATCCCTCGACTCCTAGTATGGACGCTGAGGTGAGGGATGGGAGACTGGGGGCACGTGATTAGGGTTTGGCGTGAGCGCCTAGGTTAGCTGGCAGGCTCACGGGGGCTAGCGCTCGAGCCTACAAGGGCTCGCGTCTCGGCCAGCGGGGGCTGAGCGGGATGGGCCAGTGGGGTCGCGGCAATGCTAGGCCTTACGCGTGGGAAGCACGGGCGCGCTGGGCCTTACGGTTGGAAGGGGAGGAGGGAAGCACGAGCTGGGCCGTGGGAGGTGCTGGGTCATGGGGCGTCGGCCTGCTACTGAAGGAGGGAAGGGTGAGAGGAGTTGGGCCAAAAGAGAAAGGAAAGGAAGAAGGATTTTTCCTTTTTGACTTATATGTTTTCAAGGAATTTGAAAGATAATTAAAAAGGGAATTTGGGGAGGGAATTTCAAAGGGGAAATTAAAAAGGGATTCAAAGAGAGATTGGAAAGAATTCGAAGGAGATTCAAAAAGAACTCAAAGGGGGAATTTGAGAGGAGAATTTCAAAGGAGTTTGGGAGAAATTCGTCTAGGATTTGAGATGTAACTCAAGAGAGATTAAGAGGAACTCTTGCTACGGATTTGTGCACTCCAAACTCTGACAAGACTTAGACACAGAAACCACTCAAGAGCATAGGCACTTCCTACAAGCAATTCTATATGAGTGCAACAATTGTTGGTGGGTTAGACTTGAGTTAGACCTAGAACTACATGCTTCACATGTTTGTAGGAAAAATTTTAAAAAGCTCATTGTTGACACTTCTAACACCACTTTAACTACTAGGTTGTCATCCCTAGCATGGCGCTAGAAGTGTTGGTATTATAAATGCTCTTCTAGAAAATAAATAAGGGATCCGCATGCACACAGATTAAATACCATTGTAGCACTTCACTAGGAAATATTCTAGGTATTGTTAATTTATATTTATCTTAAGGGAAAGAACTAAGGACTTAAACTAGAGATGAACTTGCAAAACATGACTACTATTGATGGTAGATAAGTGTCAATTTTAACCATCAACAAAACATGGAAAAGGACCTAAAACATAATTACCACATAGATATAGGGGGTCTACTAACAGAATTCCATGAGTTTTGTGAATGCCTATTTCTATAGGGTGTCTGCTGAAAAGAACTAAGGAAGACCCACATGTCAGGTTTACATAGAGACAAAAGGGCCATCAATAACTTTTCTATAATCTAGAAGGTACGAGAAGGCTCTAGACCAAATGGGAGGCGAAACCAGCTCAGAAGCCAGGCGGGCGCCCAAGCCGCTGGGCGGCCGCCTAGCCCTCTTAGTCAATCAGGCTCAGTCTTGCGGATCACCCCTCCACCGCCTTTGAGGATGAATAATAATCGTAGATCAAGGTCGGTTTGATCCGACGGCTATGGTGCTTCCTAGAGGGCTATATAAGCAAGGCCCCTGGACCCTGGAGGAGCAATCCCTTAAACCCTAATTCATTTTCTCCAATTGGGATCAGCTGAGAGGGGTCCCTCGAATGGATATCCTCTCCATAGCTAGTCATCAAGAGAAGATTAGTCCTCATTAGGATCTAGTCTTAGCAAAATAGAGAGATAGAGAGCGAGGGAAGAGCTGGATGTGGTGCTGGCATGTCGGTGCTCCCTCTCTGGCTTGTACTTCGATGGATTCAGGCTTCTCCAAGTCTGCATCTAGGATACTTCTAGTAATTGATCTTTATTCAAGTATTTATCTTACTCTTTTGTTCATTGGTTCACAGTTCTTATGATTGCTCTAGTTCTTGTTAGCGCTCTGAATTAGAGTAGTAATTGTTAGCATAAGCGTGGTGCTTAGGCTGTCGGTTACCTGTATTTGCGCCCTATTTTCTGGTTGTGTGGTAGTTACGGGAGGTGACAGCCCCGTTGTAACACCCCGGTGTTTAGCTTGCATTCAGCATTTGCAAATCACATGCATAAGCATCATCATGCACTAAGCATTCACACGAAATGATAGAATTTTCACCTGTGTGTGAGATTCTTGTGTTAATTAGAAATGACAGGATCATGCTTATTATGTTTAAGTCCCATGCTTGTTTATTAATTCTAATAGTTCACTAATGTTTTGGAGCCAATTTGGAGCAAAGTTGATTTTTAAAATTTTATCCAAATTATGCTTTGAAAAATAAGTTTAAAAATTTGGTTTCTATTTAAAGAATTGACTTTAAATCCCTATCTCAAAAACTATTGAGATTTTGGTTTGGATCCTTTTGACAAAGTTGTAGATCTAAAAATTTAGAACAACTTCTATTTTTGGACCATCTCGAGAAAACGTCATTTGCTCGTTCAAAATTTGATTTGGGGCTGTGTTTAGAAAATGGAATTTGAAAACAAAAATAAAAATCTTTTCCTCGTCTTCGTGGGCCTCGGCCTCACTTCTTGGCCCGCAGCAGTTTTGGCCCGGCCCCGCCGCATGCGTAGCGCGCTCGCCGTTCCCGTTCTCCTGCGCGCGGACGCGCCCTCCGCCGCTTGCCCTGCCCGTGCTTGCCGTGTGGCCGGCGTCCACCGGCCACCGAGGGTGGTGGCGCACTCGTCGTTCCGACCAGCCCTGCACCGCCTTCAAGACCCCCTGTCCGAGCCTTCCTCTCCACTCTCACTCTCTCTCCCTCTCGTTGTCCTGTTCGAAATTTCGAGCGGGCGCCCGAGCTGCCAAGCTCGCCGACACCCTCCGCCGGTGTCCAGCTCCATCACCGCCACCCCATTTCCTGATTCCTCCCGGCCTCAACTCCGCCTCGCCTCCCTCCATCCGGTGCTCGTGCAAACTCCGCCGCTCGAGCTAAGGTAAAGCCCAATCGGGCATTTTCCTTCGCGGCAGCGCCATGGCCGCCCCGCTCGGCTCATCCCGGTAGCTGCCTCCCCGCTCTTTTTTTCTCCCCTTCAAATGGTGCTCAGTGCTCACCTTGGAGTCATGGTACTGCTGCGCATCTCATCCGGCCTCGCCGTGGTGGGCAACGACCACCGCGCTGACGTGCAGCCACCACCGTGCGCCATTGTCACCGGCGAGCACGCTCTGCCACTCAATCGCCACCATATATCTAGCCGGTTAGGTGCGGCTCGGCGTCCCGAGCACGCCGGTGCCCACTGCGTCACCAGAGGGCTCGCCGCCGGCGAGATAGCGTCGCCACAGCTCCTCTTTCCCTCTCTGCGTATGACGAGTAGGACCACGGTGTAACACCTCAGGTGTTTAGCTCCATAATTGCATTGCATTGCATGAGCATAAGCATGCATCATTTCATGTTAATTCATGTGGTTGCAACAAATGTGATTTGTTTTGAAGTTTTGTTTGACTCAAATCAAGTGACACTAGGGAGTTGGTGTAACTAAAGGGTAGAGTAGCCAATTATATCCCACAACACCTTAGTTATACTTAGGGTCACTAGTGGAGCAAGGTTCATGTTGACCAAAATCACCAAAATGCCCTCCAAGGTGTAGTTGACCACCATTGAGCCCTAGGATTCTCTAGTTTGACCAATTAAAAAGTCTAGCTTAAGGACCTTGCATGGAGGAGCACCCTTAAGCAAAGTTGTAGAGAATTTCATAAGGAACAAAAGTTCTAATATGGCCATCTCATGAAAATGACCAGAACATGCTCAAAAATGGCCCACAAGTCAGTATTAGAGGCTGTTTTGGGACTTGGCAATTTTGGCTAAGTGTGAAGCTGAAAACCGTTTCACTGTACCTCACTTTGGCAACTTGTAACTCACAAACTAGGCCGAACCAGTCTTTGAGCCAATTGACAAAGTTGTTGTCCACACATAGCTCTACAACATTGTCAATATCACCATCACCTAGTTCTAAATGGTTTAGGAGATGTGGTGTCTTGAAAATAGGGTTTCAATCGGGTTCACTGACTGAAAACACGTTTTAGTTTCCAAGTACACCACTTTGGAGCTCTGTGGTTTCAAATCCAGGCCGAACCAGTCCAAACTCCAATTGACAAACTTGTAGCCCTCATGTAGCTCTACAAAATTGGTGTAATCATCTTCGACTAACTCGAACCGGTTTGGGAGATAATCATCGACAAAGTTGCTCTGTCAGTCACCGTTTCGGCCTCGTCGATTCAGTCGACCGTTCTTCAGTCGGTGGCCGACTGACGGCAGGGCAACGTCGACGCATGGCCATGCGGTGGCAGCCGTACACCGGTCGCGGTCCCACCCGTCAGTTCACCAAGCCTTCAAGGCCGCCACGACGACGGTCTCTGCCTCACTCGCGCCACACCTCCCTCTCCCTTCCGTTCTCCCCTCCACCGGGCGGAACAACCGAGCGCAGCTCCCACCTCCACTCCGGCGAGCTCGTGCACGCTCTCCACCGCACTGCCGTCCACAAAAACGCGTCCACAGCTCTGCCTTGAAGCCCGCTACCTCACCGTCCACTCCACGTAGCCAATCGCGCCTCGGTAGGGTTGCATTTTCGTTTTCCGCCGTCGCGGTACCTCACCGGAGTTCCTCCGCACGACGGCTCTCTGTGGCCAGGGGTCTCGGGGCGTCTCTGTCGCCCACTTGTAGGTGCGTTAGGGTCAAGGTAGAATGGGATGCTCATCGAGGGGTAGGGTTGGGATGTCAGGCTCACCGGCGGCGAGATTTCGCCACCACCGTGCTGGTGGTCCGCCATGCCCGACGGCGAGCACCTTACCGTGGCTCTGCCGTCCCGTTCTTGCCACCAATCGGCTTAGCTCGATGACGTGGTCATGCTCGTCCGCTCAGCTTCGCCGGTCGGCTCACCGACGGCGAGCTCCGGCGACCGCAGCTTCTCCCCTCCGCCTCTCTCTCTTTGACCGGTGGGACCATCTAGTCAGTCGCACGCGCGCGCGGGCAGGAGCCGTAGCAGGCCGCGCGCGGGAGCAGGCCGCACCGCGCGATGTGGGCCGCGTCGGCTTTGCAGGCCGGCCCGGTAACAGGGTTTTGGATTTAGTTTTTGTTTTCGTTTCATATTTGTCATAGTTTTAGTTAAGTTTTCGAAAATGTAGATCTAGGGTTCTACTTGCCCAAAAATTATGAGATAAATTTTGTTAGGATCTACTTGAGGTGTAGTATTTTAGAAAAATATGAATTGGTTATGTGATGTTTAGTTTCCAGGATATTTAAATAGGTCTTTGAAATGTGTTTTAAATCACATGCAAACTTGTTTAAATCATATCTTGAGTTTCATTGTTCCAAAAATTATGAAATTTGGTGGGTAAGCTAATTTATACTTGCTCTAGCTCTGGTAAAAATTTGGGCAGTAGTACTTAAGTACTTTTCAAGTTATAATGCTATCTTGTTATTTTAGGAAATAATTAAATGAATTTTTGTAATTTTTCTACATGTGAAATGTTCATATAAATTTTTGGAGAATGTCTTGGTACCCAAGAGTGTCCACAAAAATTAGGAAATCTGTTGTTTGACACATTTTACTATGCTTTGTTATTTATACAAAAATCAGCCTTTTGAGCTTGTGAATTTTGTGTAGGAAGTTCCTGTGAACAATTGTAGTTCAAATTTTTACAGTAGTCTCTTTTTGGGTCAGAGAGTCTCCTGTAATTTTTTGTAGAATTTTAGGAGCAGTTTACATATATGTTTGAAATTCCACTTAATTACTTAAGTAAATTAAGAAATGAATTTAAATAAATATTCTAGGTGGGCACACCTTACTTTCTGGTGTTTTTGTGACCTTTGTGAACTTGTAGTAGTATTAGTTTGGTCTTAGAGAATGTTTGCCACATAAATAATTATTTAATCTTTGCAATTCTAGGTTTTCTGGACAGCTGGTAGTATCTTTGGTTTGACCTTAATAAAAGTGGTTGCTGGAAAACTTGTAAATACCAAAGTTGGAGTAAACTTGATAAATTAGCTTGTGTCAAAATTTGGGAGCATTTGGCTTAGTAGTTTAGGAGTTATTGCTGTTTTAAGTGACAGTCCAGAATTGACTGCTCTCTGTTTGGGGAGGACAGATTCTGGAACTTTGGAATTTCGACTAGGCAAACTTTGGAATTTAGTGTTGTGGTCTGAAAACATTTTATGGTACATTTCTTAATCTTTCCAGATTGTCTTAGATCATATCTTTTGGATTTGGGAATCTCTAGTTATGTTAGAAACAAGTAGCTGCTGTCCAGAATGTCTTACTGTGATGACCTAAGTAATATTACTCTTGTATTGTTAGGTGCTAGGGCCTTAACCGAAGAAGAATAATCTATATCTTAGGTTGGGTAGATTGGGTAAGTACTTCTCCACCGGAGAAGAGATTTGCACGTACTGATAAAGTAACTTGATTAGATTATTGTTTTTATTTCTGAAATGCATTTCATTCGAGCATGTTGCACCATTATGCACCATGATATTTATTGTGCACTCATGCAATAGGTGTTCCGGAGGGGGTAACTCTCCTGAATTCGAGCCAGTGATTCGGAGGAAGTCCAGGACCAGCCGGAGCAGCTAGAGGAACCAACCGGCGACGAAGCTCCTGCCGAAGATCTACCGAGTGTCCTGACCACCGGCCTTCGACCTTTCTGAAAGGCAAGCCCCGGTGCATGCTGAACCTACTGATTTATAAATTAATCTTGAGTACTTTTAATTTTACTGCATTAAGTTGTAGGAGTTATATGAAAACACTTGTTGCATTATACCTGTCCTTGTCCAGATATCGTACTTAATCCTATATTAGGTTTAGGCACGTGTCAATGCTTAGCCCTGCTTAGTACGGTAGAAGTCGGGTGATTTCCGGTCATCCGCGAGATGTAGGAAGGAGTCACGAGTGGCTTTATGGCTATCGTGGATGGAACCATGCTTAAAAATGAAATTGAGACCGGGCGGGAGTTCGATAGTACAGCCGCAAGACACTTCACGTCTTGGTGTGGAGCTATGCCCGTCTGAGTCGTTTAAGGACCGATTCGCTGTACGTCCTTGAGTCATGTTGAACGCAGTCTAACACTTAGTTGGCCGGATAAGTCGTTCCGACCGCGAAGCCGAGTAATGTGGTTCAGGCCGGGAATCGAATGGTAGGTTGCTTCTTGGAGGAGAGAAAGGATGTGCTTGGGGACATTGGCGTGAGACCAAGGGGGGTTAGAGTCCCTATCACCTGGCAGAGTGTCGCCCTTGGGTCGCGACATTATTCGGACCCGCGATTCCTGAATCATATGAAACGGTGGCCTGTGCGACCCTGGCAGGGCTGCACGGTGAGTGTTAGAAATACCCCTCCAGCTGGATAGGAATTCGATTCGAATCGCCGTCGCTCCGGTTAGTGAGCACTTGACTTGAGCAGCGGCAACGTAGATCTCATTAAATGAACCGGTGGTTAAGGAATGATACAATGTTGCCACAATTCATACCTGCTCTGGATATAATGATGATAATTGTTTGATTATAATCAAGTGCATGTTTAGTACAGGTGCTAAGATAGATGACAGGTAAATGCTAAAAATAACTGCTAGTACAGTTATAAGAGTTTCAATTACTTATGCCTTTATGCAAAAATGTGATGTCAGCTAGCCTCTTGTGTAAGCCTTGCATAATCCTTGGTGTCATCTTATTTCTGGTTTTCGACGGGTAAGTCTAGCTGAGTACATTCCAGTACTCAGGGTTTATTCCCTCCTGTTGCAGATGATATGCTCTACCAAGGCTTCTGCAAAATTGTCTCCACCCTGCGGGTGACGAAGACTAGATCACTTGGGCGTGATCATCTTTTATGTACTTTCCTGATGCTTTTGTGGGTTGTTGATCAACAAGACTGGCAGTAGTTAAACAACTGGTGTGTGTTTGCTTCCGCTACTTTTATAAACTTGGTTTGTAATAATTGCGACTCCGTGTGTGTAAACTTATTTCAGAACTACTTGTGAAATGTAACGTATGATGTTGTATGTTGAATGATGCGATCCTGGTTGTAAGCAAGTTGGTTTGAAATCCTTCGTGGTTTCGATTGACTACGGGATTATATGGGCTCAAGTTCGAAAATTTGAGCGCTTCGGTGCTTGTTTTTGTACTTGTGCTCTTATAATTTGGTCGGTTCTGTTACAGCTGGTACCGGAGCATAATTCAACATTAAACACATCGTACGAGTATTTAAAAACAAAAAATATTGATTATGAAAAGGTTAAAACACTAAAAATTATTTTTTTAGGTATGCCAGTGATCACATCCCTTAGCCCAAATAAGGACTCTTAGGTGGCTTATTATAAAGACTAACTTGGGGGCCTTGTTTTTTTTTGTTCGTCGTCCATACGGCGTGATATTGTATGGATGCCATCCACTTGGGTGGTAATGTATGGATCAATTGCCTCGACGCTCTGGTAAGTGTGAGTTGTGAGAGCATGATCGTCCAACCGGCGATCTAGGGAGAGTAGTTTTGGTGACTTGCATACTTACATGTTTAAACCATGTAATTACGTAAGCACTTAATTGTGGGAAACCTTTATATCGGGTAGCTTTGATACTGAAGTATATACATCAGGGATGTGTATATGGAAAGTATTTAAATTACTGCTTTCTTGTGGCATATATTGGGAAACTGTTGGGCTGAAATGAGGTTTTCTGCAGGTACACTAACAGCGTAACGAGTAGACCGATAGTTTCGCTTATATGAGAGAACGTATGTATGCCACCGCCTAGCGTTAGAACTTTAGGTTTCTACTAAGGTGAGAGGGCGTACGGAACGTGCATGCATCATGTTTAATTATATCATACATATCATTTACTCCCTCCTTAAAAATTTCAGTACTCCCGACTAAATTAAATTTCGTATCCCCTAAATGATCCTCACTTTAAGTCGTATCTTGTTGCTACAGATGGCACGTACCAAGAGGACCGCTCGCAAGTCCACTGGGGCAGGGCACCGCGTCACCAGCTCGCTCCACGTGAGCCCCGCCCTGAGCCTACTGAGGTGGAAAGGCTGAGGCAGAGTTGGCTGAAGTGACTGCTGCCAGGAATGCAGCGCGTCAGCAACTGGAGCAAGTGATCGTGATCGTGACCAGGAAACCCTTGCAGTCCAGAGATTGACAGTAGCAAACCGCAACTGTCAACGCATGCTGGTCCGTGTCATGAACCAGAGGGATGAAGCCTGGCACGAGGAGAACGTTCTGAGAGCTCGTCAGTTTGAGCTCGAGCAACAGTTGGAGAATGCTGAAGAATACAATGACAATCTTCATGAAGAAGTGCACCGCCTGAACAACCAGCTAAATCCTCTGCTGCCTCAAAATATCAACGCAGATGAGGACATGGGTTCGGGAATCTTCATGGCTGAAATGATGATGAAGTGGAGGTCAATGGCCCCAAGATGCCGCACCAGAGAAGAACCAGAAGAAGAAGAAGAAGATGAGGAGTTAGAGCCTGTTAGTGATGAGGACGGCGGGGAGATCCTTGACACCGACTCTGAGGACGATGCTTAGAGTAGTTATCACGTAGCTATGATGTTAGATCGTCTTTTGTGCCTCCTGGGTGGAGTGAGGCTTTGTAATAACTTGACTTTTGGATGTAAGGTCGAACCCTATGTTTCCTGGATGTTTAGTTGAACCTGTTAATTTCGATCGCAATTGGATGTCTTATTGTGTTGCGTTCGATGATGGTGTCACGATTAGCACCCTTCGGTGCCGCGACGAAACCGAGGGCCTCCTATGGCGCGCGACATAAGGTTGTGCTGCTTGGCACGCGCTGGTATCGAGGTGGCTAGTCATGATCCACCATGGAACTCTACCGTTGAGAAGTCTCTTTGTGATCAGTTTGAAGTAGCCTTTCTCAGTCAACTAAAAACTTTGAAATGAATCCAAGTACCGGGCGAAAGATCAAAAATCACGTAGATTTTAACGTAAACGGTTCAGTAACTGCTGTGCTCCTTGTGAGTGAGCCTTTATCAAAGTACATCTTGTTGGATTCCCTCGCATGATTGCGCCAATTGATCCGCTTGAATGGATTGTGCGGTTGTGATGAATTATTGTGCCATGATTATTTTGAGAAGTCTATTTCATGAAGTCAGTTTGACATATTTACAATAATTCATCTACAAACTTCCCACATCGTCAGTGCTCATTGGCTATGCATTTTGCAGATGTCGTACAATCTCGTCGGGGTCGTGGCAATGAGGATGAGGAACAGCCACCCCCTCCGCCACCACCTACCCCGGCTGATCTGATGCAGACGTGGTCGAAGGGCAGCGCATGCTGGCAGATGCTATGCGCCAGCTTGCCAACGGGAGGCTCGTCATGGCCGCCAGGGCCCAGAACCCAATCAGTACAGTGATTTCAAGGACTTTCTTGATACTAAGCCCCCGCTCTTTAAGGAGGCGGAGGAACCACTGCAAGCTGATGAGTGGTTGAACACTATTGAACAAAAGTTTCGTCTGCTTCGCTTGACTGATGAGCTAAAGACTGAATATGCTTCTCACCATTGCATGGTCCAGCGGGTATTTGGTGGAGCCACTATCGTTCCACACTGCTGCAAATGTCCCGATTGCTTGGGACCAGTTCAAGCGCATTCCGTGGGAACTATATTCCTCCAGGTCTTATGGCTATCAAACACACAGAATTTATGAGGCTGTCGCAGGGCAATAAAAGCTTGACTGAATATCTGCAATCTTTCAACAAACCTGGCAAGGTATGCCACAGAGTTTGTGGATACCGATTCAAGAAATTGCTAGCTTTAAAAGAGGCCTCGGCCCAAAGCTGATGAAGACTATGGGCACTAGCAAGTGCTACTTCAATGAATTTATCAGTGATGCTCTGACTCAAGAGAACAATAACTCTATCTATGCTGCTTCTAAGAGCCGCAAGAGGGCACTTGAGGCAGGTGCTTCACAGTCTCGAGCTCCAGCTGCCCCGAGGGCTCTCCTCGCCCTCCTGCCACAAGTGCTAAGTTCCGTCCTCCGCAAAGAAGGCGCCAGTGAAGACTGGGTTTCGCAAGGCATATACAGTGGCTCTGCCAAAGAGTAATTCGAGCCAAGGAGCTCCAGTGTCCCTCCTAGCAACATGCCTTGCTGGAACTGCAACAAGCCAGGCCATTGGTCCAGGAACTGCCTTACCCTAAGAAGAATGTCAACCAAGGTGGCCGTCAAGGCACGCTCATTATAACAGTATTGAGGAAATCCCATCTGGTGAGGTTGTCACTGCTGGTAAGTTCCTAGTTGACCAACACCCTGCAGTGTACTTTTTGATTCAGGTGCTTCGCATTCCTTTATCAGTCCTAAGTTTGCATCAGAGTTTGCACACAAATTGCATACTGTTGAAGTGGGGGTTATTGTATTAGCGCAGCAAGTGGGAATATTTCCACAAATAAAGTAGTGGGAATCTTGAGCTTGAGATAGAAGGCGAAAGTACTCGCTTGCCTTAGTGGTTTGGCCGGGTTAGCATAGATGTTATTCTGGGCATGAATGGATGAGTCAGAATGGGGTACTCATTGATACATCCACGGGTAGTTATGCTCAGAGATCCTACAGATCAAAAGGGTTTTCTGGTACAACTTCCCAGAAAAGTTGATTTGTCTGGGAAGTTCATGCTGTGCAAGCAAAGGCGTTGGCCGAAATTCCAGTAGTGAATGAGTTTCCGGACATTTTTCCGATGATTTGCGGGACTCCCTCCGGATCGGATGTGGAATTTAAAATTGAGTTGTTGCCTGCACAGGGCTCCCATCTCTAGGAGACTTATAGGATGCCTCCGAATGAGTTAGCTGAACTTAAGGTGCAATTGAATGAACTTTTGAAGAAGTTAATTTCGTCCGAGTTCGTCGCCGTGGGGATGTCCTGCTATCTTTGTAAAGAAGAAGGATCAGTCATACGAATGTGCGTTGACTATAGACCTCTCAATGCAGTCACTGTCAAAAATAAGTACCCTCTACCGCGCATCGACATCTTGTTCGATCAGTTGTCTAAAGCTAAAGTTTTCTCCAAGATCGATTAAGGTCTGGCTACCATCAAATTAAAATCCGCCCGAAGATGTTCCCAGACAGCTTTCTCTACCCGATACGGTCTTATGAGTATCTTGTTATGTCCTTCGCTTGACCAAC
>CM036224.1:30626732-30790479 GCA_020631735.1 Saccharum officinarum | reverse complement strand
CTTGGGGGTCGCGACATTATTCGGACCCGCGATTCCTGAATCATATGAAACGGTGGCCTGTGCGACCCTGGCAGGGGTCTGCACGGTGAGTGTTAGAAATACCCCTCCAGCTGGATAGGAAATTCGATTCGAAATCGCCGTCGCTCCCGGTTAGTGAGCACTTGACTTGAGGCAGCGGCAACGTAGATCTCATTAAATGAACCGGTGGTTAAGGGAATGATATAATGTTGAACAATTCATACTGCTCTGGATATAATATGATAATTGTTTTGATTATAATCAAGTGCATGTTTAGTACAGGTGCTAAGATAGATGACAGGTAAATGCTAAAAATAACTGCTAGTACAGGTTATAAGAGTCCAATTACTTATGCCTTTATGCAAAATGTGATGTCAGCTAGCCTCTTGTGAAAGCCTTGCATAATCCTTGGTGTCATCTTATTTCTGGTTTTCGACGGGTAAGTCTAGCTGAGTACATTCCAGTACTCAGGGTTTATTCCCTCCTGTTGCAGATGATATGCTCTACCAAGGCTTCTGCAAAATTGTCTCCACCCTGCGGGTGACGAAGACTAGATCACTTGGGCGTGATCATCTTTTTATGTACTTTCCTGATGCTTTTGCGGGATGTTGATCAACAAGACTGGCAGTAGTTAAACAACTGGTGTGTGTTTGCTTCCGCTACTTTTATAAACTTGTTTGTAATAATTGCGACTCCGTGTGTGTAAACTTATTTAGAACTACTTGTGAAATGTAACGTATGATGTTGTATGTTGAATGATGCGATCCTGGTTGTAAGCAAGTTGGTTTGAAATCCTTCGTGGTTTCGATTGACTACCGGGATTTTATGGGCTCAAGTTCGAAAATTTGAGCGCTTCGGTGCTTGTTTTTTGTACTTGTGCTCTTATAATTTGGTCGGTTCTGTTACAGCTGGTATCGGAGCATAATTCAACATTAAACACATCGTACGAGTATTTAAAAACAAAGTATTTGATTATGAAAAGGGTTAAAACACTAAAAAAAATTATTTTTTTAGGTATGCAGTGATCACATCCTTAGCCAAATAAGGACTCTTAGGTGGCTTATTATAAAGACTAACTTGGGGCCTTGTTTGTTTTTGTTTCGTCGTCCATACGGCGTGATATTGTATGGATGCCATCCACTTGGGTGGTAATGTATGGATCAATTGCCTCGACGCTCTGGTAAGTGTGAGTTGTGAGAGCATGATCGTCCAACCGGCGATCTAGGGAGAGTAGTTTTGGTGACTTGCATACTTACATGTTTAAACCATGTAATTAGTAGCACTTAATTGTGGGAATATATTATATCGGGTAGCTTTGATACTGAAGTATATACATCAGGGGATGTGTATATGGAAAGTATTTAATTATGCTTTCTTGTGTGCATATATTGGGAAACTGTTGGGCTGAAATGAGGTTTTCTGCAGGTACACTAACAGCGTAACGAGTAGACCGATAGTTTCGCTTATATGAGAGAACGTATGTATGCCACCGCCTAGCGTTAGAACTTTAGGTTTCTACTAAGGTGAGAGGGCGTACGGAACATGCATCATGTTTAATTATATCATACATATCATTTACTCCCTCCTTAAAAATTTTAGTACTCCCGACTAAATTAAATTTCGTATCCCCTAAATGATCCTCACTTTAAGTCGTATCTTGTTGCTACAGATGGCACGTACCAAGAGGACCGCTCGCAAGTCCACTGGGGGCAGGGCACCGCGTCACCAGCTCGCTCCACGTGAGCCCCGCCCTGAGCCTACTGAGGTGGAAAGGCTGAGGGCAGAGTTGGCTGAAGTGACTGCTGCCAGGAATGCAGCGCGTCAACAACTGGAGCAAGTGATCCGTGATCGTGACCAGGAAACACTTGCAGTCCAGAGATTGACAGTAGCACATCGCAACTGTCAACGCATGCTGGTCCATGTCATGAACCAGAGGGATGAAGCCTGGCACAAGGAGAACATTCTGAGAGCTCGTCAGTTTGAGCTCGAGCAACAGTTGGAGAATGCTGAAGAATACAATGACAATCTTCATGAAGAAGTGCACCGCCTGAACAACCAGCTAAATCCTCTGCTGCCTCAAAATATCAACACAGATGATGACATGGGTTCGGGAATCTTCATGGCTGAAAATGATGATGAAGTGGAGGTCAATGGGCCCCAAGATGCCGAACCAGAAGAAGAACCAGAAGAAGAAGAAGAAGATGAGGAGTTAGAGCCTGTTAGTGATGAGGACGGCGGGGAGATCCTTGACACCGACTCTGAGGACGATGCTTAGAGTAGTTATCACGTAGCTATGATGTTAGGATCGTCTTTTGTGCCTCCTGGGGTTGGAGTGAGGCGTTGTAATAACTTGACTTTTGGGATGTAAGGTCGAACCCTATGTTTCCTGGATGTTTAGTTGGAACCTGTTAATTTCGATCGCAATTGGATGTCTTATTGTGTTGCGTTCAATGATGGTGTCACGATTAGCACCCTTTGGTGCCGCGACGAAACCGAGGGCCTCCTATGGCGCGCGACATAAGGCTGTGCTGCTTGGCACGCGCTGGTATCGAGGCGGCTAGTCATGATCCACCATGGAACTCTACCGTTGAGAAGTCTCTTTGTGATCAGTTTGAAGTAGCCTTTCTCAGTCAACTAAAAACTTTGAAATTGAATCCAAGTACCGGGCGAAAGATCAAAGATCACGTAGATTTTAACGTAAACAGTTCAGTAACTGTTGTGCTCCTTGTGAGAGAACCTTTATCAAGTACATCTTGTTGGATCCCCTCGCATGATTGCACCAAATGATCCGCTTGAATGGATTGTGTGGTTGTGATGAATTATTGTGCCATGATTATTTTGAGAAGTCTATTTCATGAAGTCAGTTTGACATATTTACAATAATTCATCTACAAACTTCCCACATCGTCAGAGCTCATTGGTTATGCATTTTGCAGATGTCGTACAATCTCCATCGGGGTCGTGGCAATGAGGATGAGGAACAGCCACCCCCTCCGCCACCACCTACCCCGGCTGATCTGATGCAGACCGTGGTTGAAGGGCAGCGCATGCTGGCAGATGCTATGCGCCAGCTTGCCAACCGGGAGGCTCGTCATGGCCGCCAGGGCCCAGAACCCAATCAGTACAGTGATTTCAAGGACTTTCTTGATACTAAGCCCCCGCTCTTTAAGGAGGCGGAGGAACCACTGCAAGCTGATGAGTGGTTGAACACTATTGAACAAAAGTTTCGTCTGCTCCGCTTGACTGATGAGCTAAAGACTGAATATGCTTCTCACCAATTGCATGGTCCAGCGGGTATTTGGTGGAGCCACTATCGTTCCACACTGCCTGCAAATGTCCCGATTGCTTGGGACCAGTTCAAGGCCGCATTCCGTGGGAACTATATTCCTCCAGGTCTTATGGCTATCAAACACACAGAATTTATGAGGCTGTCGCAGGGCAATAAAAGCTTGACTGAATATCTACAATCTTTCAACAACCTGGCAAGGTATGCCACAGAGTTTGTGGATACCGATGCCAAGAAAATTGCTAGCTTTAAAAGGGGCCTAGGTCCAAAGCTGATGAAGACTATGGGCACTAGCAAGTGCACTACTTTCAATGAATTTATCAGTGATGCTCTGACTCAAGAGAACAATAATTCTATCTATGCTGCTTCTAAGAGCCGCAAGAGGGCACTTGAGGCAGGTGCTTCACAGTCTCGAGCTCTAGCTGCCCCGAGGGCTCCTCCTCGCCCTCCTGCCACAAGTGCTAAGTTCCGTCCTCCGCAAAAGAAGGCGCCAGTGAAGACTGGGTTTCACAAGGCATATACAGTGGCTCTGCCAAAGAGTAATTCGAGCCAAGGCAGCTCCAGTGTCCCTCCTAGCAACATGCCTTGCTGGAACTGCAACAAGCCAGGCCATTGGTCCAGGAACTGCCCTTACCCTAAGAAGAATGTCAACCAAGGTGGTCGTTAAGGGCACGCTCATTATAACAGTATTGAGGAAATCCCATCTGGTGAGGTTGTCACTGCTGGTAAGTTCCTAGTTGACCAACACCCTGCAGTGGTACTTTTTGATTCAGGCGCTTCGCATTCCTTTATCAGTCCTAAGTTTGCATCAGAGTTTGCACATAAATTGCATACTGTTGAAGGTGGGGGTTATTGTATTAGCGCAGCAAGTGGGAATATTTCCACAAATAAAGTAGTGGGGAATCTTGAGCTTGAGATAGAAGGGCGAAAGTACTCGCTTGCCTTAGTGGTTTGGCCGGGTTTAGGCATAGATGTTATTCTGGGCATGAATTGGATGAGTTAGAATGGGGTACTCATTGATACATCCACGCGGGTAGTTATGCTCAAAGATCCTACAGATCAAAAGGGTTTTCTGGTACAACTTCCCAGAAAAGTTGATTTGTCTGGGGAAGTTCATGCTGTGCAAGCAAAGGCGTTGGCCGAAATTCCAGTAGTGAATGAGTTTCCGGACATTTTTCCCGATGATTTGCCGGGACTCCCTCCGGATCGGGATGTGGAATTTAAAATTGAGTTGTTGCCTGGCACAGCTCCTATCTCTAGGAGACCTTATAGGATGCCTCCGAATGAGTTAGCTGAACTTAAGGTGCAATTGAACAAACTTTTGAAGAAGGGGTTAATTCGTCCGAGTTCGTCGCCGTGGGGATGTCCTGCTATCTTTGTAAAGAAGAAGGATCAGTCATTACGAATGTGCGTAGACTATAGACCTCTCAATGCAGTCACTGTCAAAAATAAGTACCCTCTACCGCGCATCGACATCTTGTTCGATCAGTTGTCTAAAGCTAAAGTTTTCTCCAAGATCGATCTAAGGTCTGGCTACCATCAAATTAAAATCCGCCCGGAAGATGTTCCCAAGACAGCTTTCTCTACCCGATACGGTCTTTATGAGTATCTTGTTATGTCCTTCGGCTTGACCAACGCCCCCACACACTTTATGTACTTGATGAATTCGGTGTTTATGCCCGAATTGGACAAGTTTGTGGTGGTATTTATTGATGACATCCTGATATATTCTGTAAATGAGGAAGATCATGCTGAACATCTGCGTATAGTCCTCACAAAACTGCGTGAACATCAACTATATGCAAAGTTTAGTAAGTGCGAATTCTAGCTTCGAGAAGTACCTTTCCTTGGGCATGTGTTGTCCGATGGAGGAATTATGGTAGACCCCGCCAAGGTACAAGAAGTGCTGAACTGGAAGGCTCCTATCTCGGTTCACGAGGTCCGGAGTTTTCTTGGTTTGGCTGGCTATTATCGTCGCTTCATCCTGGATTTCTCCAAAATAGCCAAGCCAATGACTCGGTTGCTGCAAAAAGACACCAGGTTTGTCTGGACTCCTGAGTGTGATGCGGCTTTTCACAAACTGCGAACTCTCCTAACCTCAGCTCCGGTTTTGGCACAACCGGATATCGAGAAACCATTTGATGTTTATTGTGATGCCTCAGGCATAGGTTTGGGAGGCGTTCTGATGCAGGAAGGCCGAGTAATTGCATATACCTCTCGACAACTTCGGAAGCATGAGGCGAATTATCCAACGCATGACTTAGAACTCGCCGCAGTTGTTCATGCTTTGAAAGCCTGGCGGTACTATCTGTTGGGCAATGTTTGCAATATCTACACAGACCACAAAAGCCTCAAATACATCTTCACCCAACCCGAGTTAAATATGCGTCAAAGAAGATGGCTCGAGTTGATTAAGGATTATAACCTTCAAGTTCACTATCATCCTAGCAAGGCAAATGTGGTTGCGGATGCTTGAAGCCGTAAGTCTCATGGCCATTCCCTAGTTGAAACTGATTTTCATCGATCTCGCCTTCTACATCCAGCAGTCTTGTACAACATCACTGTCAGTTGTACTCTCAAAAATAGAATTATTGAACTCCAAAAGACTGACACTGGTATATTCCACATCAAGCGTAAGATGAAAGAGCAAGAAACTACACAGTTCAGGATAGATGAAGAGGGTGTACTATGGTTCAAGGATAGGTTAGTTGTGCCTAAGGACCGAGAGCTTAGAAATGATATTATGTCTGAAGCACACTCCTCTAAGTTGTCCATCCATCCTGGTAGCAATAAGATGTATTATGATTTGAAGCCATACTATTGGTGGACCAAGATGCGGAAAGAAATAGCTGCATATGTGGCCCGGTGTGACACCTGCTGTAGAGTTAAAGCTGTGCACATGAAAGCTGGGTTACTTCAACCACTTTCTATCCCAGGTTGGAAATGGGAAGAGATAAGTATGGATTTCATTGTCGGTCTTCCTCCTACTGTCAAAAATCATAACTCTATCTGGGTAATGTGGATCGTTTGACCAAATTAGCTCACTTCATTCCAGTTAGAGTGGACTATCGTCCCACTGACTATGCTGAGTTGTACTTCAATCAAATAGTCCGGCTCCATGGGATACCTCGTACTATCATATCTGACCGTGGTCCCCAGTTCACTGCTCGTTTTTGGGAGCACTTGCATCACCTTCTGGGAACCAAGTTAGTGAGAAGCTCTGCTTATCACCCCCAGACATCAGGACAGATGGAACGGGTTAACCAAATCTTGGAAGATCTGTTGCGGGCATGTGTCATTTCATCCAAGGGTTCTTGGGAAAAATGGTTACCTCTAGCCGAGTTTTCGTACAATAATAGTTATCAAGAGAGTATTAAGATGGCTCCATTCGAAGCTTTGTACGGTCGTAAGTGTAGAACTCCACTAAACTGGGTAGAAGCTGGTGAAAGGAGGTATTATGGTATTGATTTTGTTCATGAAGCTGAGGAACAAGTCCGTACCATCCAAAAACATATGGCTGCAGCCCAAGCTAGATAGAAAAGTTATGTTGATCGTCGTAGAAAACCACTCGAGTTTGAAGTTGGAGACTTCGTGTATCTGAAAGTTTCTCCAATAAAGAGTGTCCAACGTTTGGTGTTAAGCGGAAACTTGTGCCGAGATACGTGGGTCCTTTCCAGATCATAGGCAAGAGTGGAGCTGTTGCGTATAAAATCCAGTTACCTCCTGAAATGAGTGCCATATTCAACGTCTTCCATGTATCTCAGCTCAAAAAGTGTCTTCGAGTTCCTAAGGAAAGAGTCCCTTTAGGAGATATCAGATTGGAATCCGATTTAACTTACGAAGAAAAGCCAGTCCGAGTGATCGATACTCAGGAACGAGTGACTAGAAGCAAAGTGGTTAAGTGGTATAAAGTAATGTGGAGTAATCAGGGTAGTGAAAGTGACGCTACATGGGAATGGGAGGACTATTTGCGGGATGGTTATAAGGAATTCTATGAAAAATGGTACGCTTTCCAAATCTCGGGATGAGATTTTTATAAGGGGGGAGGGCTGTAACACCTCAGGTGTTTAGCTCCATAATTGCATTGCATTGCATGAGCATAAGCATGCACCATTTCATGTTAATTCATGTGGTTGCAACAAATGTGATTTGTTTTGAAGTTTTGTTTGACTCACATCAAGTGACACTAGGGAGTTGGTGTAACTAAAGGGTAGAGTAGACAATTATATCCCACAACACCTTAGTTATACTTAGGGTCACTAGTGGAGCAAGGTTCATGTTGACCAAAATCACCAAAATGCCCTCCAAGGTGTAGTTGACCACCATTGAGCCCTAGGATTCTCTAGTTTGACCAATTAAAAAGTCCAGCTTAGAGACCTTGCATGGAGGAGCACTCTTAAGCAAAGTTGTAGAGAATTTCATAAGGAACAAAAGTTCTAATATGGCCATCTCATGAAAATGATCAGAACATGCTAAAAAATGGCCCACAAGTCAGTATTAGAGGCTGTTTTGGGACTTAGCAATTTTGGCTAAGTGTGAAGCTGAAAACCGTTTCACTGTACCTCACTTTGGCAACTTGTAACTCATAAACTAGGCTGAACCAGTCTTTGAGCCAACTGACAAAGTTGTTGTCCACACATAGATCTACAACATTGTCAATATCACCATCACCTAGTTCTAAATGGTTTAGGAGATGTGGTGTCTTGAAAATAGGGTTTCAGTCGGGTTCACTGACTGAAAACACGTTTCAGTTTCCAAGTACACCACTTTGGAGCTCTGTGGTTTCAAATCCAGGCCGAACCAGTCCAAACTCCAATTGACAAACTTGTAGCCCTCATGTAGCTCTACAAAATTGGTGTAATCATCTTCGACTAACTCGAACCGGTTTGGGAGATAATCATCGACAAAGTTGCTCTGTCAGTCACCGTTTCGGCCTCGTCGATTCAGTCGACCGTTCTTCAGTCGGTGGCCAACCGACGGCAGGGCAACGCCGACGCGTGGCCGTGCGATGGCAGCCGTACGCCGGTCGCGGTCCCACCCATCAGTTCACCAAGCCTTCAAGGCCACCACGACGACGGTCTCTGCCTCACTCGCGCCACACCTACCTCTCCCTTCCGTTCTCCCCTCCACCGGTCGGAACAACCGAGCGCAGCTCCCGCCTCCACTCCGGCGAGCTCGTGCGCGCTCTCCACCGCACTGCCGCCCACAAAAACGCGTCCACAGCTCCGCCTTGAAGCCCGCTACCTCACCGTCCACTCCACGTAGCCAATCGCGCCTCGGTAGGGTTGCATTTTCGTTTTCCGCCGCCGCGGTACCTCGCCGGAGTTCCTCCGCGCGATGGCTCTCCGTGGCCAGGGGTCTCGGGCCGTCTCTGTCGCCCACTTGTAGGTGCGTTAGGGTCAAGGTAGAATGGGGATGCTCATCGAGGGGTAGGGTTGGGATGTCAGGCTCACCGGCGGTGAGATTTCGCCACCACCGTGCCGGTGGTCCGCCATGCCCGACGGCGAGCACCTTACCGTGGCTCTGCCGTCCCGTTCTTGCCACCAATCAGGTTAGCTCGATGACGTGGTCATGCTCGTCCGCTCAGCTTCGCCGGTCGGCTCACCGACGGCGAGCTCCGGCGACGGCAGCTTCTCCCCTCCGCCTCTCTCTCTCTGACAGGTGGGACCATCTGGTCAGTCGCACGCGCGCGCGGGCGGGAGCCGTAGCTGGCCGCGCGCGGGAGCAGGCCGCACTGCGCGATGTGGGCCGCGTCGGCTTTGCAGGCCGGCCCGGTAACAGGGTTTTGGATTTAGTTTTTGTTTTCCTTTCATATTTGTCACAGTTTTAGTTAAGTTTTGGAAAATGTAGATCTAGGGTTTTACTTGCCCAAAAATTATGAGATAAATTTTGTTAGGATCTACTCGAGGTGTAGTATTTTAGAAAAATATGAATTGGTTATGTGATGTTTGGTTTCCGGGATATTTAAATAGGTCTTTGAAATGTGTTTTAAATCACATGCAAACTTGTTTAAATCACACTTGTTGCATTATACCAGTCCTTGTCCAGATATCGTACTTAATCCTATATTAGGTTTAGGCACGTGTCAATGCTTAGCCCTGCTTAGTACGGTAGAAGTCGGGTGATTTCCGGTCATCCGCGAGATGTAGGAAGGAGTTACGAGTGGCTTTATGGCTATCGTGGATGGAACCATGCTTAAAAATGAATTTGAGACCGGGCGGGAGTTTGATAGTACAGCCGCAAGACACTTCACGTCTTGGGTGTGGAGCTATGCCCGTCTGAGTCGTTTAAGGACCGATTCGCTGTACGTCCTTGAGTCATGTTGAACACAGTCTAACACTTAGTTGGCCGGATAAGTCGTTCCGACCGCGAAGCCGAGTAATGTGGTTCAGGCCGGGAATCGAATGGTAGGTTGCTTCTTGGAGGAGAGAAAGGATGTGCTTGGGGACATTGGCGTGAGACCAAGGGGGGGTTAGAGTCCCTATCACCTGGTAGAGTGTCGCCCTTAGGGTCGCGACATTATTCGGACCCGCGATTCCTGAATCATATGAAACGGTGGCCTGTGCGACCCTGGCAGGGGTCTGCACGGTGAGTGTTAGAAATACCCCTCCAGCTGGATAGGAATTCGATTCGAATCGCCGTCGCTCCCGGTTAGTGAGCACTTGACTTGAGCAGCGGCAACGTAGATCTCATTAAATGAACCGGTGGTTAAGGGAATGATACAATGTTGCCAAAATTCATACCTGCTCTGGATATAATGATGATAATTGTTTGATTATAATCAAGTGCATGTTTAGTACAGATGCTAAGATAGATGACAGGTAAATGCTAAAAATAACTGCTAGTACAGGTTATAAGAGTCTCAATTACTTATGCCTTTATGCAAAAATGTGATGTCAGCTAGCCTCTTGTGAAAGCCTTGCATAATCCTTGGTGTCATCTTATTTCTGGTTTTCGACGGGTAAGTCTAGCTGAGTACATTCCAGTACTCAGGGTTTATTCCCTCCTGTTGCAGTTGATATGCTCTACCAAGGCTTCTGCAAAAATTGTCTCCACCCTGCGGGTGACGAAGACTAGATCACTTGGGCGTGATCATCTTTTATGTACTTTCCTGATGCTTTTGTGGGATGTTGATCAACAAGATTGGCAGTAGTTAAACAACTGGTGTGTGTTTGCTTCCGCTACTTTTATAAACTTGGTTTGTAATAATTGCGACTCCGTGTGTGTAAACTTATTTCAGAACTACTTGTGAAATGTAACGTATGATATTGTATGTTGAATGATGCGATCCTGGTTGTAAGCAAGTTGGTTTGAAATCCTTCGTGGTTTCGATTGACTACCGGGATTATATGGGCTCAAGTTCGAAAATTTGAGCACTTCGGTGCTTGTTTTTGTACTTGTGCTCTTATAATTTGGTCGGTTCTGTTACACACGGGGCCCACTGGCAGGGACTCAAAAAGGGCTGGGGTGCACAGATCTAGGGACATGTAGCGTTTTGGGTTCGGGTTTTTTAGAAAAGAAAAAGAAATGATTTCCTTATTTCAGTAAAAAAATTCTTTAAAAATTTGTATCTTTCTCATTTTTGCTCCAAATATTGCATAAAAATATTGCATGTTAAGTTTGAGATATTTTTCTATAGCATAAAAATATTGCATGTTAAGTTTGAGATATTTTTCTGTGAAGTTTTTTTTAATTCTTGTAATTGCTATTTATCTAAGAAAATGAATAGTAAATCCATTATTGCTCAGAAAAATATGGTTCCACTTGCATTAGTTTTCTTTTGTGATGTAGTTTCTGGAAAAAATATATGTATGCATGTTCTGTGTAAATTTTTTGATGTGTAGTTCAAGTGCTTTTATTGCTGATATTTGTTATTTTTTATAGATAGAAAATATGAACAAAACATGCAAGTGATAATTTTTGTACAATAATTATTTACTGTGTAGATAGTTGAAAAGTGTTTAAATCTGTTGTTTGACACTTTTCATAGTACAAACTATTTTACAGGGCATTTTTGTCCTGTAGTTTGTCTAATTTATGTAGGCAGTTCTAGTAATCCAAATGCAATGAAATTTTTGTGGCATGCTATGTTAGATGATGGTAAGTAACTGTAATATTCCTAGATTTTTCTGTGCTACCAAAATAGATGTTGTTGTTCAAACCTAGTTTCAATTAGGGTTTAATTAACCTTTTTAATGCATGTTTAGTTAATAATGTTTGCTTTGGTGTATCTTTGAAGCATCTTAGCTTGTTGTGGTGACTTGGTATGTAGTATAGTGGTTGTAGTAGTAGTTTAGTAGTACATGTTCTTGGATGATGTTGACTACCTTGTAGAAGAGTTGTATTTGTACTCTATCCAATAAAGTAAACCTGTTCATCTACATTCCATTCATCATGATCATTACATGTCATCTCTCCATTGCACCTATGCATGAGCACTTATACATCTGCATCATACAGGATCGCAGGAAGGAATTTTGGTAGCAGTTCCCGAGGAGCCGGAAGAGCAGCCTGAGGTGCAAGAGCAGGAGGTGCCCGAGGCAGACGAGGAGGTCGGTGAGGATCTTCCAAAGTGCCTCGACCATCGCCTGAGTTCTTTTGAAAGAGGCAAGCCCCGGAGCATTTTTCTTCCTCAGTTTGCAAAACATTTAATTAATGTTCTACGTAATTGATGCATTAAGTTCTGGAGTTGTTTGCAACTGTTGCTGCATTATACCATGTTAACCTTTGTATACCATATCCTTGTT
This sequence comes from Saccharum officinarum, assembly GCA_020631735.1. Lineage (NCBI taxonomy): Eukaryota > Viridiplantae > Streptophyta > Magnoliopsida > Poales > Poaceae > Saccharum > Saccharum officinarum. Next base: position 30,778,428 of record CM036224.1, on the reverse strand, counting down.
ACCCTAGTATTCACAGTTGAGTCAATGCTTAGCTGGTTTAGACCGGTAGAAGTCAGGTGATTTCCTGTCACCTGCGAGCTATAGGTGAGTACCTGGATCTTGTTTGGCTAAATGTGGTGTCATGAGATATAACTAAGTGTTAATATGAAGTTGAGACCGGACGGAGACTTATAGTGTTTCGGACTATAGTGATTTCTGTCTGTGTCGATTAAGGACCGACTGTTGTTGGGCCTCGAGTCATGTTGAACGCATGCCTCACATTTAGCTGGCCAGATAAAGTACTTTCCGACCGTGAAACTGGGATATTATTCGGGCCGAGTAGATTGCCCGTAGCGCACTGTACCGGGGAAGGTGTGGTAGGACATGGGGGCGCGATGATAAGACCAAAAGGCAGTCGGTCTTCCCCCGGGTACATGTGGTTCCTGGCAAACTCGAGACTTTACCTAGATAGTTGACTCGGTGACCAATATCTCACTTTAGCGGGTGAGTGAGGTTTGTGTGAGGAATAAATTACCAGCTGGTTAATAATCAATTTGAATCGCCATCGTTCACTAGATAGTGAACACTTGACTTGAGTTACTTCATCGTAGTAATGTTGATGGAACACCTGGATAGTTATAATGGATATGACATTATGGTAGTTGATATTGATCACTGGTTATCATTACTTGTTAATCACATGTTTACTCTAGTATAGGTGCAAATGTAGCTGACAGGTTAATAATGATTAATTTGATTTAATGCTTTCAGAAAGAGGATTCTTAAATACCAAAAATTGCCTTTTGCAAATGAGTCAGCTACCCCACTATTCCTTGGTGTCACTTTATTTTGGTTATGTCGGGTAAGTCTAGCTGAGTACCTTCTCGTACTCAGGGCTTTGTTCCCACTTGTTGCAGATGGGCAGATGTATTACGGCTATTGTATCAACTGCCTTTATCCTGCGATGGGTGAAGCTTAGGACCATGGGCAGTGGTCGTTCCCTACGTCTCATCTAATGTTTTTTGGAGATGATCATCTGCCGACACTGTACTTGAACTCTGTGTGAGTGTGTGGGTGAATTTGAACTAAATGCTTCCGCTACTTTTATTTGAACTCGGTTTGTAATAACTATGTTCAAACTCCGATGTATCCATGATGTGAACTTTTATGTAATTTATGACAGTGACCGCTAAACTTATTACGATCTTGGCTGGTATGTGAGTTGGTTTGAAATCCCTCGAGATTTCACAGACTACCGGGTTATATGGGCTTAAGTTTGCTAAATCGTCTACTCTGGTGGATGATTTTCCTACTTAATTTCATATAATTGGTCGGTTCTGTTACAGCTGGCATCGGAGCATGGTTTAGCATGTACTGTTCATAAGTGTATTTAAAACAAAAAGGTGTTTGAAAAACATGATTTCCAAACTAAAAAGTGTGCCAGTGGTCATATCCTTTATGCCTAGTTAAGGACTCTAGGTGGCCTATTTAAGTACTGACTTGGGGTTCCTGCATCATATTTCTATTTCGTTGCTCATACGGCGTGCTATTGTATGAGTACCATTCGCTTGAGTGGTAGTGTATGGATCAATTGCCTCTATGCCTCAGTAAGTGTGAGTTGTGAGACCTTGATCGGATACACCGTCGATCTAGGGAGAATGCTTATTGATGCTGGAGTAATTACATGTTCTACGCATGTTTTACAAAGGTGTCTCATGTATGGGTTGTTCCGTCCTGTGGTGACGATGCCGTCAATAGGACGATGGCTTGGGTAGTTACTACCGTTGTATGCGTATCTGGGGATGCGTATAGAGCGGGTAGATAAATTTACTGCTTTCATGCATTCATTGGGATTTGGGCTGAAATGAATCTTCTGCAGGTACATAATAGCGTTATCGTGTAAAACGTATTAGTTACGTATATGAGAGATCGTTGTATGCCACCGTCTATATCGCTAGAATTCATTTATTTTCTAATTTTATGAGAACGTACAAAACATACATACATCATATTACTTGTGCATTTCATTCATGTCATGCATTCCTCCCCTTATAAATTGATTATCTCCTTTTCTTAAAATTTGTACCAACTTAAAATATGTTCTCACGGGGTAATAAAAACTTTTGCTATAGATGGCCCGCACGAAGCAGACTGCCCATAAGTCCACTGGAGGAAGAGCACCTTGACACCAGTTGGCCCCGAGGGAGCACCGCACCATGGACACCTTCTTGAGCGAGTTTGGCATGCCGACCTTGCTTTGGAGAGTGCTCCATGATGTGGGGTACCCAGAGGGTTAGGAGCTGGTGTACTCTTGGAGTGAGAGTCAGTTGGCTGAGGATGGGATTGCCGTGGTGGAGGTCATAGTTCCTGCTCTTGGTGATGCTCCAGAGTGGGATGGCTGGTACTTGGAGTTTGAGGGTCGCACTCCTATTGAGGGTGCAGAGGGAGCAGCTTTCCATGTTATCAGGGACATTATGAGCAGATTTCCCAATGAGCTGGCAGCCACGTTAGCAGGTACTTTTCCTCAGGATGACCCTCGAGATGCTATTTGGGTTCAGCCTCAGGGAAGTGCTTTGATCAGAGGTCCAGATGAGGGACAGGCTAGCGAGAACCATGCAATGAGCACTATGTTCGCAGCTATTAGAGCTTATGAGGGTCTTGAGTGCACATATTAGACTTTGACTGGCTTGCGTAGTGATGATAAGCTCAAGGCAAGGAAGCAGAAGAAGAAGTAGGCACGTGTGATAGCGAGCTTGTAGGAGCAGTTGGCTGACATGACTTTGCAACGAGACTAGGCTGTGGTGAGAGATGAGGATGCTACGCAGCGAGTGCAAACGTTGACTTAGGCCAACAACAATGCAGACCGCATGATTGGACAGTTGGTTCAGGAGAGGAATGAAGCCTAGAATGAGAGGGGCCTTCTGAGGCAGAGGGCCGATGAGCTAGAGGAGTACAACGTCAACTTGCACGAGGAGTTTCACGCGCTCTACAACGGGGTTGGCCCGTATGCTCCTCCAGACATCGCCGGCATGGACGTTGATGATGACAATGAGGACGAGCCTGCAGTTGCACCTGTTGACGACGGCGCCACTGCTGAGGGTAGCGATGGTGATGTCTCCGACCTCAACGATGACCCTGACGAGTAGTCTAGTGCCTTGCGCTAGTGTTTAGGTCCTGCTACAATGACCTTTCTTTTGGCTTCATGTATCTTGATGTATCTCATTTCGAACCTTGAGACTTGGTAGGAAGTTAGAACTTGGTTGGTCATGTGATACCTAAATGCATAAAAGTCTAGTGCATGTATGCTAGCAATTTGGTTGCATGGACACGATGTTTGCATTTTAAGTAATTTAATTAGTGATGTTTTTTAATTGGGATGCGATTATTGTGCCTCTGTTTTATTGTATGAATTTATTCTCTTTAGTAAATTCAGTATGACATAATTTTTCATTCACTCACAATTATTACAGCTTCACTCAATCATTACTTGTTGCTGAAATATGTAGATGACAAATACTCGCCCTACCACTTATGAGGCCGCTAAGACAGGTGGTAATGGTGCCAGGGCAGGTGGTAGTGGTGGAAACAATGTCAACCACAATGAGCCACACCCAGAACCGCAATTGCCACCTCCTCCCCTGCTTACTGCAGAGGTGTTCTTTGCACAATTGCTTGGGAGTCAGCGCAACACGGAGCAATCTCAGAAGAACATGGAGGATTTTCTGTGTACCATTGCCAACAATGTTCAACACGGTAACAATCAGGGTGGTGGCAATGGAGTCAATTAGCACAGCAGCTTCAAGGATTTTATGGACACCAGGCTGCCAATATTCAAGGAGGCCACTGAACCACTTGACGCTGAAGAATGGATCAACACCATGGAAGACAAGTTTTGTGTGTTGAGGCTGACTAGGTATTGAAGACAGAATATGCTACACATCAGTTACAAGGACCAGCGGGAATGTGGTGGAAGCATCATCGCACCACCTTTCCTCCAAATGCTCAGATTTCGTGGAGAGAGTTCACTGAGGCCTTTCGTGGAGTTTATATTCCACCAGGGCTGATTGAGATGAAGTTGGGAGAGTCCTTGGCTTTGAATCAGGGCACCAAAACTGTGATGCAGTATTTGTATGCCTTCAACAACTTGTGCCGTTATGCTCCTGATATGGTTGACACAGATGCTAAAAGAATTGCTAGTTTCAAGAGAGGATTGAATCCAAAAATGATGAAGCATGTGGGTACCAATAACCGTGCCAGATTCAATGACTTTATCAGTGATTGCCTGAAGTAAGAAAAGAACAATAACGCCAGTATCGCAGCCAAGACTCGCAAGAGAGCACTAGAGGGTGGTCCGTCTCAAGCAAGAGCACCTATGGGAGGTCGTCCTCCCTATCGTCCATCGGCACCTGCGCGCTAGGTTTAGGCCACCACAGTAGAGAGGTTAGAATTTCAAAGGACCACAGAAGCCATACAAGATGGCAGTGTAGTCCAACAAGGCAACCGTAACTGTGGGACAGGGTAGCTCCAAGGGGGCTGTGGGATCTACTGGTACAGTGAAGGGACCATGCTACAATTGTGATCAACTAGGTCACTTCTCAAGGTTTTGTCCTTATCCGCCCAAGAAGAAGCAATAGACATATACCGCTCGTGTGCACCACACCACTATGGATGAGATTCCTGAGGGAGAGCCCATAACTGCTGGTAAGTTTTGTATCAACAAACACCCCACAGTTGTTCTATTTGATTCTGGATCATCGCATTCTTTTATGAGTCAAGCATTTGCACGGAAACATGAACAACTATGCACGTATTTGAGTTATGGTTACCGTATAAGTTCAGTGGGGGCTGATGTTTTGACCAACCAGATGGTTCGAGGGGCAACCCTTGAATTAGGTAACAGAAAGTTTAGAGTGAACTTGATCGTTATGCCTGGGTTAGTTTTGGATGTCATTATAGGGATGAACTGGATGAAAGATTGGGGAGCAACCATAAATACAGGGAGTCGACTACTTACCCTTAAGGATCCTCAGGGTGAGGGTACTTTTCAGGTACCATTGCCCAGAAGAACAAACCTTGTAAGTGTGATATGTGCTATAGAAGTCATTCCTATTCATCAGATTCCAGTAGTGTGCGAGTTTCTGGATGTGTTCCCAGATGAGTTACCTAGTCTTCCACCAGATAGGGATGTTGAGTTTGGAATTGAGTTAGTTCCCAGGACAGCCCCAATTTCGAGGAGACCTTACCGGATGCCTCTGGATGAGTTAGCTGAGCTAGAGAAACAACTATAGGAGTTATTAACAAAAGGGATTTATCCGACCAAGCAAGTCTGAATGGGGATGTCCTGCATTATTTGTGAAGAAGAAGAAAGAGGGGACTTTGAGAATGTGCATGGATTATAGGCCACTTAATGATGTAACTATCAAGAATAAGTATCCCTTGCCTCATATTGATGTTCTGTTTGATCAGTTAGCCAAAGCCAGAGTGTTCTCCAAGATAGATTTAAGATCCGGTTACAATCAGATCAAGATTAGGCCACAAGATATACCAAAAACCGCCTTTTCCACCAGATACGGGTTGTATGAGTATCTTGTCATGTCTTTTGGCTTGACCAATGCTCCTGCATACTTTATGTATCTGATTAATATGGTTTTCATGCCAGAATTGGATAAGTTTGTGGTAGTGTTTATTGATGATATTCTGTTATACTCCAAGAACGGGAAGGATCATGAAGAGCATCTGAGAATTGTCTTGACTAGACTTAGAGATCATAAGTTGTATGCTAAGTTTAGCAAGTGTGAATTTTGGTTAAAGAAAGTTCCTTTTCTTGGTCACATTCTGTCAGAAAATGGAGTTTCAGTAGATCTAAGCAAGGTGCAAGAGGTTATGGATTGGAAGGCACCGACCATAGTTTCTGAAGTCAGAAGTTTGTTAGGATTAGCGGGTTACTATCGCCATTTCATACCAGATTTCTCCAAGATTGCCAAACCAATGACAAGTCTGCTACAGAAAGATCACAAGTTTGTTTGGACAGAGGAGTGTGATGCAGCTTTCCACACTTTGCGGAAACTGTTGCTGTTCTAGCACAACCGGACATAGAGAAACCTTTTGATGTGTTTTGCGACGCATCAAAAACTAGATTAGGATGTGTTCTTATGCAAGAAAGAAGAGTTATTGCTTATGCCTCATGACAGTTGAGAAAGCACGAGGTCAATTATCCGACACATGATCTTGAACTTGCTGCAGTTGTGCATGCCCTAAAAATTTGGAGACATTATCTACTTGGTAATGTGTGCAATATTTTCATAGATCACAAGAGTCTTAAGTATATCTTTACCCAACCAGAGTTGAACATGAGATAGCGAAGATGGTTAGAATTGATCAAGGATTTCAACTTGAACGTGCAGTATCATCCTGGAAAGGCCAATGTAGTGGCAGATGATTTGAGTAGAAAGTCACATTGCCTGAATGTGCAACCCTTCCTCAAAGATGGGTTCGATCTGATGCACCCTGCCGTGTTACATAGTATTTAGATCAGTTGCTCTTTGGAGAGTAAGATAATAGAAGGCCAGAAGACCGACAAGGGGGTATTCCACATCAAAGAGAAAATTAAAGGAGAGCCATCTAAGCACTTTAGAGTGGATGAACAGGACGTGTTATGGTTTGACGACCGTCTTGTTGTTCCTAAGGATCGAGAGCTTAAGAATAAACTCATGGATGAAGCTCACCTTTCTAAGCTATCCATCCATCCTGGAAGTAGTAAGATGTACCAAGAACTGAGACCTCGTTATTGGTGGACAAAGATGAAGAAATAGATTGCAGCCTATGTTGCCAGATGTGACACCTGTTGTAGGGTGAAAGCTATTCATATGAAACCTGCCGGTTTATTGCAACCCTTGTCCGTACCTAGTTGGAAGTGGGATGATATAAGTATGGATTTTATCTCATGTTTGCCCACTACCCAGAAGGGACATGACTCGATTTGGGTGATTGTAGATCGTCTTACCAAGATAGCTCATTTCTTACCTGTTAAGACAGATTATCGACCACCTCAATATGCCGAGAAATACATAGAAAAAATTGTGCGATTGCATGGCATACCGAAGACCATAGTGTCTGATAGAGGGTCCTAGTTCACCGCTCACTTTTGGGAACATTTGCACAAAGGTCTGGGTACGAGTTTGATCCATAGTACTGCTTATCATTCTCAGATAGATGGCCAGACCGAGCGAGTTAATGCCGTTCTAGAGGATATATTAAGAGCCTGTGTGTTGTCTTCTAGGGGTTCATGGGAGTCCGGGTTACCTTTAGCCGAGTTTGCTTACAATAACAGTTATCAAGAAAGTATCAAAATGGCCCCATTCGAAGCTTTGTATGGCAGAAAATGCAGAACACCACTAAATTGGATTGAGCCAGGAGAAAGAAGGTATTATGGCATTGATTTTGTAGAAGAGGCCGAGAAGAAAGTTCATATTATTTAGCAAAATATGAAAGCAGCCCAATCATGTCAGAAAAACTATGCGGATAAAAGGAGGAGACCGCTTATGTTTGAAGTTGGTGACTATGTTTATCTAAAGGTCACACCAATGAAGAAGAAACGATTTGGAGTCCAAAGAAAGCTTGCCGCTAGATTTGTGGGACCGTACAAGATCTTGGAAAGGAGAGGTCCAGTAGCCTACAAGTTGGAATTACCTGGAACAATGAGTGTCGTTTTTCCTGTGTTCCATATATCCTAGTTAAAGAAATGTTTGCGTGTTCCGGAGGAGAGAATAGAACCTCGAGGCATAAAGCTCAAGTCAGATTTGGTATATCGTGAACAACCAGTTTGAGTTTTGGACACTAAAGAACATGCTACCCGGAATAGTGTGGTGAGAACATACAAGATATAGTGGAGTCATCATGATGAAGGGGATGCAACTTGGGAAATGGAAGAATATCTACAAAAAGCTTATGAAGATTTTTATAACAAATGGTTCGTAACCCAAATCTCGGGACGAGATTTTTATAAGGGGGGAGGGCTGTAACACCCCGGTGTTTAGCTTGCATTCAGCATTTGCAAATCACATGCATAAGCATCATCATGCACTAAGCATTCACACAAAAATGATAGCATTTTCACCTATGTGTGAGATTCTTGTGTTAATTAGAAATGACAGGATCATGCTTATTATGTTTAAGTCCCATGCTTGTTTGTTAATTCTAATAGTTCACTAATGTTTTGGAGCCAATTTGGAGCAAAGTTGATTTTTAAAATTTTATCCAAATTATTATTTTAAAAATAAGTTTAAAAATTTAGTTCCTATTTAAAGAACTGACTTTAAATCCCTATCTCAAAAACAATTGAGATTTTGGTTTGGATTCTTTTGACAAAGTTGTAGATATAAAAATTTAGAACTTCTATTTTTGGACCATCTCGAGAAAACGTCATTTGCTCGTTCAAAATTTGATTTGGGGGCTATGTTTGGAAAATGGAATTTGAAAACAAAAATTAAAATCTTTTCCTCGTCTTCGTGGGCCTCGGCCTCACTTCTTGGCCTGTAGCAATTTCGGCCCAGCCCCGCCACACGCATAGCGCGCTCGCCATTCCTGCTCTCCCACGCACGAACGTGCCCTCTGCCGCTCGCCCTGCCCGTGCTCACTGCGTGGCCGGCGTCCATCGGCCGCCGAGGGCGGTGGCGCACTCGCCGTTCCGACCAGCCCTGCACCGCCTTGAAGACCCCCTGTCTGAGACTTCCGCTCCACTCTCGCTCTCTCTCCCTCTCATTGTCCTATTCGAAATCCCAAGCGGGCGCTCGAGCTGCTGAGCTCGCCGATGCCCTCCGCCGGCGTACAGCTCCATCACCGCCACCCCATTTCCCGATTCCTCCCGGCCTGAACTCCGCCTCTTCTCCCTCCATCCGGTGCTCGCGCAAACTCCACCGCTCGAGCTAAGGTAAAGCCCAATTGGGCATTTTCCTCCACGGCGGTGCCATGGCCGCCCCGCTCAGGTCACCCCGGCACCCGCCTCCCCGCTCTTCTTTTCTCCCCTTCAAATGGTGCTCTGTGCTCACCTTGGAGTCGCGGTACTACTGCGCATCTCATCCGTCCTCGCCGTGGTCAGCAACGACCATCGCGCTGACGTGCAACTACCATCGTGCGCCATTGTCACTGGTGAGCATGCTCCGCCACTCAATTGCCGCCATATTCTAGCCGGTTAGGTGCGGCTCGGCGTCCCGAGCAGGCCGATGCCCACTGCGCCACCGGAGGGCTCGCCGCCGGCGAGATAGCGCCGCCGTAGCTCCTCTTTCCCTCTCTGCGTATGATGAGTAGGACCACGGGGCCTACTGGCAGAGACTCTAAAAGGGCTAGGGTGCACAGATCCGAGGACATGTAGCGTTTTGGGTTTGGGTTTTTCAGAAAAGAAAAAGAAATGATTTCCTTATTTCAGTAAAAAAATGCTTTAAAATTTTGTATCTTGCTCATTTTTGCTCCAAATCTGGTGAAACAAATTTTGCTAGGTTTCTTTTGAGTATATCTACAGCATAAAAATATTGCATGTTAAGTTTGAAATATTTTTTTGTGAAGTTTTATTTAATTCTTGTAATTGCTATTTATCTAAGAAAATGAATAGTAAATCTATTATTGCTCAGAAAAATATGGTTCCACTTGCATTAGTTTTCTTTTGTGATGTAGCTTCTAGGAAAAATATATGCTATGCATGTTCTATGTAAATTTTTTGATGTGTAGTTCAAGTGCTTTTTATTGATGATATTTGTTATTTTTGATAGAGAGAAAAATATGAATAAAATATGCAAGTGATAATTTTTGTACAGTGATTATTTACTGTGTAGATTGTTGAAAAGTGTTTAAATCTGTTGTTTGACACTTTTCGTAGTACAAACTATTTTATAGGGCATTTCTGTCCTACAGTTTGTCTATTTTGTGTAGGTAGTTCTAGTGATCCAAATGCAATGAAATTTTTGTGGCATGCTAGGTTAGATGATAGTAAGTCACTGTAATTTTCCTATATTTTTCTGTGCTACCAAAGTAGATGTTGTTGTTCAAACCTAGTTTCAATTAGGGTTTAATTAACCTTTTTAATGCATGTTTAGTTAATAATGTTTGCTTTGGTGTATCTTTGAAGCATCTTAGCTTGCTGTGGTGACTTGGTATGTAGTATAGTGGTTGTAGTAGTCATTTAGTAGTACATGTTCTTGGATGATGTTGACTACCTTGTAGAAGAGTTGTATTTGTACTCTATCCAATAAAGTAAACCTGTTCATCTACATTCCATTCATCATGATCATTACATGTCATCTCTCCAATGCACCTATACATCTACATCATACAGGATCACAGGAAGGAATTATGGTAGCAGTTTCCGAGGAGTCGGAAGAGCAGCCCGAGGTGCAAGAGTAGGAGGTGCCCAAGGCAGACGAGGAGGTCGGTGAGGATCTTCCAGAGTGCCCCGACCATCGCCCGAGCTCTTTCGAAAGAGGCAAGCCCTGGAGCATTTTTCTCCCTCAGTTTGCAAAACATTTAATTAATGTTCTACTCAATTGATGCATTAAGTTCAGGAGTGGTTTGCAACCGTTGCTGCATTATACCTTGTTTACCATTGTATACCATATCCTTGTTACCCTGGTATCTGCAGTCAAGTCAATGCTTAGCTAGCTTAGACTGGTAGAAGTCGAGTGATTTCCTGTCACCTACGAGCTATAGGTGAGTACCTGGATCTTGTTTGGCTTAATGTGGTGTCATGAGATATAACTAAGTGTTAATATGAAGTTGAGACCGGACGAAGACTTATAGGGTTTTGGACTGTAGTGATTTCCGTCTATGTTGATTAATGACCGACCGTTGTTGGGCCTCGAGTCATGTTGAACGCATGCCTCACATTTAGCTGGCCAGATAAAGTACTTTCCGACCGCAAAACTGGGAGATTATTCGGGCCGAGTAGATTGCCCACAGCGCACTGTACCAGGGAAGGTGTGGTAGGACACGAGGACGCGATGATAAGACCAAAGGGCAGTCGGTCGGCCCCCGGGTACATGTGGTTCCTGGCAAACTTGAGACTTTACCTGGATAGTTGACTCGGTGACTAATATCTCACTTTAGCGGGTGAGTGAGGTTTGTGTAAGGAATAAATTACCAGCTGGTTAATAATCGATTCGAATCGCCATCGTTCACTGGATAGTGAACACTTGACTTACTTCATCGTAGTAATGTTGATGGAACACCTGGACAGTTATAATGGATATGACATTATGGTAGTTGATATTGATCACTGGTTATCATTACTTGTTAATCACATGTTTACTCTAGTATAGGTGCAAATGTAGCCAACAGGTTAATAGTTATTAACTTGACAATAATGCTTTTGGAAAGATTCTTGTAATACTAAAAATGCCTTTTTTTGTAAATGAGTCAGCTACCCCACGATAAAGCCTTCATAATCCTTGGTGTCATTTTTATTTTCGGTTATATCGGGTAAATCTAGCTGAGTACCTTCTCGTACTCAGGGCTTTGTTCCCACTTGTTGCAGATGGGAAGATGTATTACGGCTACTGTATCAACTGCCTTTATCCTATGATGGGTGAAGCTTAGGACCATGGGCAGTGGTCGTTCCCTACGTCTCATCTAATGCTTTTGTTGGAGATGATCATCCGCCGGCACTGTACTTGAACTCTGTGTGAGTGTGTGGGTGAATTTGAACTAAATGCTTCTGCTACTTTTATTTGAACTCGGTTTGTAATAACTATGTTTAAACTCTGATGTATCTATGATGTGAACTTTTATGTAATTTGTGACAATGAACGCTAAACTTATTATGATCTTGGCTAGTATGTGAGTTGGTTTGAAATCCCTCGAGATTTCACGGACTACCGGGTTCTACGGGCTTAAGTTTGCTAAATCATTTGCTCCGGTGGATGATTTTCCTACTTAATTTCATATAATTGGTCGGTTCTGTTACACCCGTCCACACCAAATTGGGTAGGTTCTTAAATTAGTAGGACCGTAGTCGCATCGGTAAAGTTATCCTTAGTGGTGCTTTCCTGTCTAGCGGCGTCCCAAAGTAAACATTAGAAGGACATTTGAATCATAGCCTTGTCTTGCATAGGATCATTACCATAGGAATCCTCTCTACCCATCATATCTTAAACCTTGATTGCTACCCTTGGATAAAAAAGTTATTTGGCGATCCACACATATTTCCCTATGGATACAATATTTAAAACCCTCTAGGTGAAAGCTACAACGGTATCTGTGAGCCTGCGGATTTATTTGTGTGTATTAAAAATACCAACAACTACTTATGAGAATCAATCACATAGTCACTTGCTTTGATAGGGGGTAAGCCATGATAAATAAATATAATGAATTGATAAGCTCAAAGGATAACACGCGTAGAGATTAGAGATATACTACTCATCATAAAGGTAGGTAGACATCTGACTAGGCAAAAGATTGAATCCTAGGTAGGTTCTAATCAACTATGTCTTTCATCTACTCTAGCACATACACTATCATATATAGCACAAAAGACTCTTCATCTATGTATATGGAACATCAATGAAGAAAGCCAGATAGCATGATTTCCCACGTAATACAAATTCTACCTGTCCTACTAACGAGGGTGGATTATATAAGACTCAATGAAACTGTCACTTCCACGAACTACCACACGACCCAGCCAATAGGGTGCATTTGTAGGTAAACAACATCTAGGCATCATGCCTACATGTAATCTACCACTTAACTACCTCGAGAAAAGAGCTAAGCGCTTTGCAAACTTATACATAAACTCATCATCAATCATAACTATACCAAATATAGAACTAGAGCAAACTAGGAACATAATAAATAGAAACATAATGATATTTAGAATAAAGTCATAGAGAAAGATACAAGATAGTACCAAACTTGTAGACAATGATCCGAATCCGGGGCACAGGCGCCCAACTCTTGAATCTATCTAGTCTAAACCTATGTAGAATTTGAAGTATTGGAGTAGCTATTCTAATTCTCTGGTGGAGAGAGATCTCTAAACCCTAGCTCTGATGATGGCTTTCTCTTGATAATAATAATAATGAATTAGGGTTTCAACCTAGGGGTATGGCCTTGCTTATATAGCCTCCTCAAATGCTCTAGAGCCCTCGGATCAAACCGACCTTCATGCACGGTGTAGATTGATCCTCAAAGGCGGTTAGAGGCATGATCCACGAGCTCAGCCCTAATTGGCTGAGGGGTAGGGCTGGCACCCTGATGATGTGGGCGGGTGCCCTGTCCACCTTATAGGTGGGCCTCATCCTCTAGGGGGTGCCTTCCCAAGTCTTCTAGAGTCTTCTTGCAGATGCATGGGTCTTTATCTCTATATAAATATGACATGTGGGCCTTCTTTGGTTATTTCCTAATAACCCCCTGTAGAAAAAGACATTCACCAAAACTTATGGAAATCATCAGCTAAAACCCCTAAGTCTATGGTGATATTCATTTTAGGTCCTTTATCTTCTTTTGTTGACATTTAAAATTGATAGTTAATTACTGTCAACAAACTCCCCCAAGCTTACCTTTTGCTCATCCCTGAGCAAACAACTAAACATAGATGGATCAGGAGTTGCTGCAATGCTTTCACGCTTTAAAAGTATACATGCATTCAAACTGGAGTTCTTTTCTAGACTAGAGTGGACTGTTTTGACTTTCAAACTTACTCATGTTACTTCCAACCTGGGGGCTTTTACCTGCACTTGGGTCTTGAGCAATTGAAAGACAAAACAATTAAGTTAAGCACTATGTCTCAAGCTCTTTGCTCCACCTCTATTTTGGAGTTTTCTAGAGATTTTCAAAATAAAACTCAGAGTTCCATAAATATGACTCTTAAAAGTCTCTCCATGTGTGGTATTTGTGGATCCTCACTAAGGCATTAGAAAGGATTATGCCTTATCTCTTCTCTCAAAATATATAGTATTTTTGGTTCAAGGAAAACTTTGTCATGCCTGCTCTTCCTCACCCTATACTAATAAAGCTTATGTGGAGTTCACAGGTATGGAAATAGCTCACATACTTGCAGTGCATATGTTGCCTAGTCGAACCATGGATCTAGAGGGACTCGTCATACAATCAAATCAAGATGTGCATGTGTGGTTAATATGGTGGATAAAACAAGGGGTAGAAAGGAAAAGGGATGAATGTTTGATTCTACAATGCTCCATTGATGAAAACTTCTCTTTAAAACTTTAAAAGAAATACTTGGGCTTTTATGAGAGAGGATTTTTTTCAGAGCATTTATTTTTTTCTTACTCTCCCTTCTTTCTCTTTCTCTCTCTTCTCTTTTCTTCTTCTTCTTCTTCTTTGTTTTTAAATACTTGCCAAGTAACTCTTTGATGAAACATAATTAAGAGGATAAATGATAATAGTTGGAGCAGTTGTAATGATAAGTGGCTAGCAGAATAAATGAATCCTATGGGGAAAATATTTTTGGTGCTAACTCTTAGGGTAAGTGTAGAACATTTTTGGTGGATCTAAATGGGATAAATATGTGATGCGTACTTCTAGGGTAGATGTAGCAAAGATGCATGATGTGTGAAAGTGAATCTTGATTTTACCGCATGAAGAGCTCCTAAGGGTCTACACAGCTCGACCAAACTCAATACAAATACAAGCAGCAAATATGTGGAAGTTTCCTATACTAATAATTATATATGGCTATAGTAGGAATTTCACACTCTATCATATTAGGAACTCATCATGTGGTAATTTTAATTTTCCAAAACAAATCTCTAGAATTTAGTGTTGCTAGGAACAAGATAAACAATAGCTCAACCATATCATATCATGTTCGTCAATTACCTAGACTTTAGATTAAGCATATGCTCCCACATGTTTCTAGTTTAGAGTAAATCTTCATGTCTAATAATTTTATCCAATCCTTAGGAGAACTCTAGGTTGAATACTAGGTACTTAAAAATAATTATAGCAGAGCAACTGTTCATCATTTCCATCATGCATTCTTAAAAATCTACTTATCTATAGCAACAAGATTAAAGCACACCTTTGTACACACTCTTTTTATTTGTTTTTCATATTTAAGAAGCACACTAAAACAAATAGAAAATATTTATTTGGTTTTCTAAATTTTTATGCAAACATAAACAACACTACGAAGAAAAGCAGTAAATAAATTTTTTATTTGCTTTTGAGGTTTTTTAGTTTTTTTTAAATGCGTGAAATAAAATGAAAGAAAATAAACTTATAGAAAAGAAAAACTTATGTTGGATAAATGTGGGTCCTCCCCCAAGCTAGATCTTGATGTAGTCGATCACTCCAAGTAGAAGTACCTAAACAGGGTGCTCATGTTCTGGTTCATGGTTTCTTGGCCGTCACAGATCTCATTCAAGGTTCGGGTGGTGTTTTCATTCCATTGGCGCTGGCCTTCCCACCACTGGTTCTGTTGAGCTTGGTTTTCTTGTACGGTCTAGAGGGAGTTGTCAGTGCACTGATGGAACGCCACATTCTCTTCATGTATCTCTGGGTTGTAGTAGAATTCGGCATCAGAAGCACGTCTAGGTTGGAAATTCTAGTGGTGATGACCATGATGGGCACTAGAGGATGATGCTCCAAGAGGATCAATCGAGTGTCTTGCAGGCTGACTGTATGGGCGGTGTTGCCATTGTTCATCATCTCCATGTGGCCAATCTTCTTCTTCCATGTACTGGGGAGCAGGTTGGGAGGCAGAATGCTCCCAAGGGTTCCTCAGGATGCGGGGATTGCGAGCATCGAAATCATCATAGCCTATATGAACTGGCGCCTCAAGACTAGGGTCAGTGCTGAGCCATGTCAGCTCAGGCTGATATCCCATCACAGAGGCTGCCCTCCAAGGGATCCGATGTTTTACTGGTGCTGCCTGCACATCAACTAAGAGAACTTGCATAGTGTAAAGGCTAAGTCCTAGGTTAGGTAACCGGAGCCTGCCTCTATTTTCAAAAATCATGTATAGCCCATCATGCTCCCTTTTTAATATTCTAGCATGTCTAAAAGATTCATATCCATAACATGGTTAGGCTTCCTCGATAAAGTTAACTGAAGAATTATTTAGTGCCCCTAAGTTGGTGGCCAAACGAGTAATTAAAGAAGTGCAACCAATAGGGCCCATCAATTCATGAGTGGAAAACCAATGATCTACCAAGAGACGAATAGGTGAGACTCTAATCTTTTTGAGCGTAGCATAAAGCAACTGTAAATCTCCTACCCTAACCTTGCGGATGTCGTCTCTAGGAATCATAGCATAACCCATCCATTTATGTAAGAAATGAAGAGTGGGGAGTTGTATGCTATTGGTACGGGCTTGAAAATAAAAGTCTTCTCCAGTCATTTCTTTCCAAAATTGATTTTTCTCAAAGCCTGACAACGCATCATCTAAATCTATCGCAGTTCTTGGGTGGAAACCAAGGTGGTTACTTAGTTCCCTCCAAGTAAGATTAAATGGCTCCTTGAAAAATCTAAAGGTTATCGCATCCTCCGTGGTTTGTAAAGTGCATAGGAATTCGATGGTCAAAAGCTTTGAGCCTAACTCAGTTATGTCCCAAAATGACTCCCAACCCACCAATGGAAATATTAAATCAAATTTAGCATCCATATTTGTCTCATGGAGAAGTGCGAGGTCAAGAACTGGTGTGTGAGTGTAGGCCTTGTTCTTGAATTCCTTGAAAAGTTTCCTCTCCCGAGAATCCTTCAAACCAAGATGACTTTCCTTGAGGAGAATCTTCCTTGTTGGTGTTGATGATGATGATGGTGGTTGGTCGACCGGTGGGTTGACGCTCATATTAGAGTTGCCTCGTGAAGTGGACTGGGTCATGCATCCTGATCCAAGACTCTTGAGCGCGCTCTTCGTGGCTCCTTTGGCAGCTTTGAACATCTTGAATATCCTGCAAAAACCTTAGCAAAAACAAAATTTGTGGAGAATATTAGAGGGTTAGTGGTTAGCTGTCCATAATTAGTGGTCCAGGGGTCAGTTGTTTGAACAAGATTTTAGTTGAGAAATCAGTAGAACCTCCTCCCTAATTCTTTTTAATTGCTTCCTAGGACAACATGTCCACTAAGTGCACTACTTTCTTCTACTTATTGTAGCACTATACTCTCCTCTCACAAGATCACAACTACTCTTCTTCCTTCCCCTACTTCTTCTCTTACTCCTATTCTCTTTTCTTGCCTATGCTTGGAGCAGAACACTAGAAGTGGAGAGCTCGAGGTATGAGAGGTTTTCTAGAATGCTTGTGATGCAAAGAAGTGAGAAAAGGCAGGGTATTTATAGAGGGAGAGAGAGCAGGGCAGGCGCCCAAGTGGTGGGGGCGGCCGCCCACCTCCTGGCTCCTCCATGGCTGAATGTTTACCACTCACCTCTTTGCTTCATGACTAAGCAAAATAAGTGTGCTAGTGGTGGATTTGGATGATGGAAAAGAGAAGACAGTGGAGGTGAGTGGAAGTGGATGAAATAATGTGATGTGATATATGTGAGGTGGAGTCTATGACATGTGGTTCCCATAGGAGTGGACCCTATTATAAATATTTATATATGCAGAATCATTTAGGTAAAATAAAATGCATGAGTAGAAATATTTTTATGCCACCACAGTAAATTCTTAATACAACTTTTTACACACCGTAAAAATTATTTATATGGGGTGTGAATTTTATAATGTGATAGAAAAAATATTTATGTAAATTTAAAAGTAAACTCAGATAACTACCGACTTACCTTTCGACGAGGGTTCGAATTTTTGAAAGTCCTCCGAACTAGACTCCCAATTTTATTCTTTCTAAGTGTCTGACTCCTGTGACGATGACTCTGATATGTCTTCCTTGCCCTGGCATACCATCTTCACATGGAGTTGAGTTCGGGTTTTGGTTTGAATGCGAATTGTTCTTCTTGCCCATTTATAGTAAACTTGATTTCTCCTTTCCCGACATCAATGTGTGCATTGGCGGTGCTCAAAAATGGTCTCCCAAGGATGAGTGACACTTTTGAGTCAGGACTCATGTCTATTACCACAAAGTCTACTAGCATAAAAAATTCTCTTATCTTAACTAGGATGTTCTTAGCAATGCCCAACGGGTATTGAACTGATTGATCTGCCAGTTGTAAGCACATTGATGTTGGTTCGAGTGTTGCAAAATTGAGCTTATGATAGACTGCTGCTGGCATCACACTAACACTTGCTCCAAGGTCACAGAGTGCATTATTGAAATGTTGGTCTCCAATTGAACAATCAAGAGTGGGGTATCCTGGATCTTTCTTCTTCTCTAGTGATTTATTGAGGATGGCCTCACTACATTCTTCGGTCAGTTTGATCACCATAGTGGTTGGTAGTGGTCTCTTCTTGTTGAGAATGTCTCTGATGTACCTTGCATATGTAGGGACCTGTATGGCTCCAGTAGAGGTATGTTGACATATAACTTCTAAATAACATCCACAAACTTAGCAAATTGTTCATCTGATTGCAACCTTCTATTTTTTTGGGGAAATGGTAAATAATTTGTATCATGAAAATCTTGTCTCATTTCCCTTTCTTGAGGTTATTGTAATAATTCTTCAACTTCATTGTGATTTTCCACTTCTGCCACTGCTGGTACTGCTGGTGCCCTTCTTGTTCCTTTAGGATAAGGGGGATCTCTAATAGATTTTCCGCCTCTTGTAGTTATAGCACTTACCTGCTCAGGGTTAGTGGCAACAGGCAATGCAGCAGCTAGCTGTGCTAATTTGTCTTCAATCTTTTTATTAAACTTATGTTGCTTTTCAACCACAGATGAGAAAATTTCTATCTTACCATGAATGTCTTTGAAAATATTATCATTTACAACAAGCCTTTTATTAATGTCTTCATTGATTCTAGTTTGCTGCATGACTAACTCTCTTAAAGTAGGTTGCTTGGTAGAATTACCTGGATTCATACCTTGGGTAATGTTTTGCTATTTCCAACTTGGTTGATGTGGAATCTTTTTGATAGCAGTATTTGAATTCTGGTAAACTGTTTCAATGGCTCTCTGATCTTCTTTGTATTTGACCCTCTGAGCAAATTATCCATCTTGGTAGATAGCGCATTTACTTCTTCAATGGTTTCTGCACTTTGATGACAAATGTTGAACGTTGTCTTGGGGCCAGCTTTGATTATCTGCTATCTTGTCCATAAGTATCTTAGTTTTTCCAAGAGTGAGTGATAAGAATGATCCTTTAGTAGTTGCATTCAGGTGCTCACGGGTCTTTGGGATTAATCCATAATAAAAGCCTTGCATGAGTAACCATTCTTCCATTCCATGATGAGGACAATTTGATATATATCCTTAAAAATGCTCCCATGCTTCTAAAATGGTTTCTGTCTTCTGATGTTGGAAATTGGTAATCTTTCCTCTTAAGGCATTAGTTTTGCCTGCAAGGAAGAACTTTTCTAGGAAGGCCTTCAAACATTTCACCCATGTGTTGATGTCTTCTTTATTAGCATAGAACCACTGCTTTGCTCTTCCCACAAGTGAGAATGGAAAGAGGTGAAGTAGTATAATGTCTTGAGCAACTCCATCAATGGTGATGGTGCTTCCAATCTCTAGAAAAATCTATAGATGAGCACTTGCATCTTCATGTACCTTTCCGCTGAATTGGGTAGCTTGCACCATATTTATGAGGCTTGGCTTAAGCTCAAACTCAAGATTCTCAGTTTGAATGTTCTCAATGCGTGGAGCAGAGAATTCTTGCAAGGCCTTTTCTGCCATAGCTTCAGCAATTGGTGATGAGCTCCTTTGGTTGATCCGATTCTGATGATGAAGAGTTCAGTGAATCAGAATCAATCCTGCTACACCCTATATAAAATATAAACATAGAAAAATAACAGGGGTGATCCTATCAAAGTAGAGGTGCCTTGTTATGATTTCTCATTTTTATAAGTATATATTTACATAATTTTTCTCAATAGTTTATTCCTTCCCCGGCAACGGCGCCAGAAATGCTTGTTGACACTTCTAATACCACTTTCAGTACTAGGTTGTCAACCCTAGCATGGCGCCATAAGTGTTGGTATTATAAATGCTCTTCTAGAAAATAAATAAGGGATCTGCAAGTGCATAGATTAAATACCATTGTAGCACTTCACCAGGAAATATTCCAAGTATCGTTAATTTATATTTAGCTCAAGGGAAAGAACTAAGGACTTAAACTAGAGATGAACTTGCAAAACACAACTACTTATGAGAATCAATCACACAGTCACTTGCTTTGACAGGGGGTAATCCATGATAAATAAATATAATGAATTGATAAGCTCAGAGGATAACACACGCAGAGATTAGAGATAGACTACTCATCATAAAGGTAGGTAGACATCTGACTAGGCAAAAGATTGAATTCTAGGTAGGTTCTAATCAACTAAGTCTTTCATCTACTCTAGCACATACACTATCATATATAGCACAAAAGACTCTTCATCTATGTATAAGGAACATCACTGAAGAAAGCTAGAACATAGCATGACTTCCCACGTAATACCAATTCTACCGATCCTACTAAAGAGCGGTGGATTATATAAGACTCAATGAAACTGTCACTTCCGCGAACTACCACATGACCCAGCCAATATGGTGCATTTGCAGGTAAACAACATCTAGGCACCACGCTTAATGTAATCTACCACTTAACTCCCTCGAGAAAAGAGCTAAGCGCTTTGCAAACTTATACATAAACTCATCATCAATCTTAACTATATTAAATATAGAACTAGAGCAAACTAGGAACATAATAAATAGAAGCATAATGATATTTAGAATAAAGTCATAGAGAAAGATACAAGATAGTACCAAAGTTGTAGACGATGATCCGAATCCTGGGCACAGGTGCCCAACTGTTGAATCTATCTTGTCTAAACCTATGTAGAATTTGAAGTATTGGAGTAGCTATTCTAATTCTCTAGTGGAGAGAGATCTCTAAACCCTAGCTCTGATGATGACTTCCTCTTTATAATAATAACAATGAATTAGGGTTTCAACCTAGGGGTATGGCCTTGCTTATATAGCCTCCTTAAATGCACTAGAGCCATCGGATCAAACCGACCTTCATGCATGGTGTAGATTGATTCTCAAAGGCGCTTAGGGGAATGATCCATGAGCTCAGCCCTGATTGGCTGAGGGGTAGGGCAAGCGCCCTGATGACATGGGTGGGCGCCCTGTCCACCTGATAGGTGGGCCCCATCCTCCTGGGGGTGCCTTCTCGAGTCTTCTAGAGTCTTCTTGCAGATGCGTGGGTCTTTATCTCTATGTAAATATGACATGTGGGCCTTCTTTGGTAATTTTCTAATAACCCCCTGTAGAAATAGACATTCACCAAAACTTGATAAAATCGTCAGTTAAAACCCCTAAGTCTATGGTGATGTTCATTTTAAGTCCTTTGTCTTCTTTTGTTGACATTTAAAATTGATAGTTAATTATTGTCAACACTCGTATTGTTGGTTGCTCGAAAACATGGGTTGTTACAAGAGGTAGGCGCAAAAATATGCCTTCCGTCTAGATCCACCCAAAAATGTTCTACTCCTACACTGGGGGTGAACACAAAAACATGTTAGGTTTTCCATCCACCAAATAAATGCTCCAAGTTCTTGTTGATATCTCTCTCAAAGTTTTGTTGCAGAAAAGAGACATAGGGCTATGCAAAAGTGATTCATAAAAAAAAGAGAGAAAAGAAAAGAGAAAAAAAGAGTTGAGAAAAAATGTACAAGTGTCTGAGATATCTAAAACAATGGGTACTTAGATGCCCGCCTAAAAAAAGAGAAGAAGATGAATAAGATATCCCCTATTCTCTAGCAAATGTTTATAAATTTCAAAAGATAGATATGTTTTCAAGGAGCAAAGTAGAATGAGGATTAGCCACCATATGTATCCACACACATGCACATCTTGATTTGATTATATGACTCAACTCTCATTGGATCCATTGTTTGACTTTACAATATATGAACTGCAAGTATGCTCTAGCTTTCTCCCTACCTATGAACTCCATATAAGCCTTAGTAGTAGGAAGAGAAAAAGGCATAACATCTTCATTGCCTTGGTGAGGATCCACAAATACCACATATATTGAGAGACTTAAGAGTGTCATACAATAGAATCTCTAAGTTTTATTTTGAAAACTTATAAAAACTCTGGAACAATGGTGAAACAAAGAACTTTAGGCACAGTGCTTGACTTGATCTTCTATCTTTCAATTGCTCAAGACCCAAGTGAAGGCTAAGAAGCCCCATGGTTGAAGGTAATATGGGTAAGTTTGAAAGTCAGATCAGTTTATTCTAATCTAAAGAATTTTTGATTGATTGTATGTGTACTTTTGAGGCGTGAAAATATTGTAGCAACTCCTGATCCATTACTGAGTTTAGCTTTGCCTAGGGACTAACAAAAGTTAAGCTTGGGGGAGCTTTTTGACGGTCACTAACACCAATAATAAACCGTCAACATAACCTGCATTTATACTCATCACCAAACATATGTATTGGGGTTTAAACTAATGAATTCCATGAGCTTTGGTGAATATTTGTATGCAGGAGGTTTTATCTAGAAAATAGCTCAAGGACTACTCTCATACACTCCAAACAAGCAAACCGACGACAATAAGTGATTCAAGCCGCGAAAACTGCAAAAGACAACTCTAGAAGGATCCAGAAGACACCACGCAAAGCGTGGGCCAAAAGCTCACCATAGTGGGCCGGCCGGCCCACTAAGGAGGCTGCTCAACCTGGCCTAGAGACCATTCACCCTCCACCACCTCGTACTCCTTCCTACGATCTACACCGTTAATTCTAAGGCGGTTTTAGGTCAATTTATCCAACGGTGGTCCAAGGAGGTGACGCGGATTAATGAAATGGCAATTCCTTGCCCGCTACTCCATCTCCCCTATATATACCAACCCCTGCCCCCTCCCTCAGCAGATCCTAAAATCCTAATTTATATTTTCCTCATGAGGATCAGAGCCAACTATCAAGAGAAGATTTGTCCTCCATAGGATCTAGTTTTATGAATAGAAATAGCGAGATAGAGAGCGATGGAAGAGTTTGGAGGAGGTGTTGGCCTATCGGTGCTCTCTCTATAGATTGTACTTTGGCGGATCCAAGTTCTGCTTAAGCTTGCTTCTGAGATTACTCTGGTAATCAACTTTAGATTCAAGTAAGTAATTGTTTATATTATTCATCAGGATCATGACTCTCTTTTAAGTGCTTTAATCTATAGGACACTTTAGGTTAAAGTATTAATCGTAAGTGTAAGCATGGTGCTTAGACTTAGGTTAGTCATGGATGCACCCTGCATTCCAGATCGGTGGTAGCTCACGAGGGTGACTCTTATAGCCTCATTGAATCCTCTGTAGTCCACCTCCTGTTTGTAGGCCAAGTAGGACCCGGTTGCGAAGGAAAGCATCCTCTGTTAGTGTCTCTCCTTAGTAATATCCCTAGTTGAACAGTAGAAGACATAGCTTACCCAATATTAGAATTAGAGAATCCTCTCTACGCTCCTATTTATCCTAACATTGTTGCTTCTCTTAGTTAAGTTAAACCTTAACCAGTTACTAGCCCTTGTTAAGTTAGACCATAGTTAGTCTCACACGTTTCCCTGTGGATACGATACTTGGAATACATCCGGGTGAAAGCTACAGAGGTATTCATGCGCTTGTAGATTTATTTGTGTGCATTAATTTATACCAATAGCAAGGGAGATGGTGAGAGTAGCGTGTACACATCTTGTGGATCCACCAAGAGTAGCACAGGGAGGTGGAGTACTGTGCTCTCAGGTAGCACAGACCGGTTCACGTTTTGGAGGATCTAAGTGAAGGTTGATATATGTAGGTTCGGGGCCAGTCCTAGACCTGCATATGTCATGTGGTAAGGAAACCCCAGCTGGGCCAAATCAATACGAATTGCTATTTGCTCCATAGTAATAGGAGACATGATCAACTAAACTGCATCATAGTTAATGGTAACATGGTGACTTATGGAAATGAGAAAAGATGAGATGAGATGGTTAATGAAGTGATTGAGCTAGATTAGGTGCAAACATGATACTATTAATGACTTAATACAAAGCTAAAACATTGAAAGTAAGGATCCACTCATAGTAAGCTTTTCTACAAAAGTTACTTCTAGCTTCTACCTTACCTTTAAGCCGGCATAGCCTTGGAAGTCTTTTCTTTTAGTTGGGTAAGACTTGTTGAGTACCCTCAAGTATTCATGGATTGTTAACCTATGTTGCAGGTTTTGATTTGTGCTTCTAGTTCAGGTCATGTCGATGGGCTCAACATGATCTGGATGTATCTTCTACCTTAGGTGCTTCACTTAAGTTGCTTCCGCAATTCTACTCATATTTTGGAGCTTAAGTTAAGTTTGGTTTCAACATGTTTTGTAAACTAATATTGTAAGTCTTCCACACTTTGATATAAGATATTTTTGTATCACTGTTGTAATATTGTGGTAACTCCATGTTGATCCTATATGAGTTGTAAAATGTGGATGATTTAGGGTTCCCCAAGGACATCCGACAGACTACCAAGATTATGTGGCTTATGTGTGCACTAGTCAGAGGTCTGTGAGACAATGATGGGTATATGTGGGCCATATAATTTGGGTGGTTCTGCCACAACTGGTATCAGAGCTCATACATTGGATCTGCTACAACATTACCTTTGAAAACTTCAAAATGAATTTGCAAGTTAAAAGTTTTTGAAGGCAACAAACTAAAAATGCTCTTGAACCTCCCTTATGCTTACTGTAAGGCCTTGTGAGGACTTTTTGGTGATTCAAGTAGAAGGTGTAGAAAAGTTTTCAACTCTTCTTCAGCAAGTCAAGTGAAGAGTCAAACTTCTTCGCCAATGCTCTGTCAAGTGCTTTTCAACATCCCATCTGGTGCAGTGAAGACAATGTATAAATATTGCCCTGTATAACTAACTTGTGTCCTGACTAATGTTGTGAAGATGTATAGGATGAGCATGCATCATATCATTCACATGAGGTTAAAGTATAAAGATGTTAAGATTCTCTCCTTAAATTCTGGGACAATTATATTACCTTATAGTGTCTCATTTCAACGAATCTTGTCATGTACCAGGTTTTTGCCAATTACCACCTCTTGATAATCCTAGCTCCATGAGTTCCTAATCCTTGGGGGAATCTCTAGATGCACATCATTACAATGCCAACTCAATACAAAAATCTGGGATTAATCCTTGACTTCTCCACCTATAGATCTGTCATCCCTTGGTTTCCTCTGCCTTGACACATGTTATACCTTGATTCTGTTAGCCGACATGTGTTGGTTGAAAGTTACTGCAATGTACCCTATGGTGGTACCATGATCATTGACAATGGTATAGCGTCAGAACCTGGAATCTACTATGATTAGCTACCATAAGGAAATACTAGGCACACGCTGTAGTCGGGGTCTATGATCATGATCCATTATAGTCCACAATTAATGTACTTTCCCTCTCCTTGGAATCTCTTCTAGGAATTCACATCAGTGCTTTTCCTAAACTTCCTAAATCCCTTGTTAATTACAACCTTCCTTTGATCTCAGTTGCAATTCTCGAACCAATCCTTGTTGCTTTATGATCTTCTTGTAGGTTAATGTGCTTGACACATTTTCCTTTCTGTTACTTAACCCAAGCCTTTTGTGACTTCATAATCTCGGGATGAGATTTCTTTAAGGGGATGATTGTAACATCCTAGATGTTAAAAAAGCAACTAAAATTATTATCATGGGCATCATCAAGCATAAGCATCAAGTGTCATGTCATAAATGCATTTCATGTTGCAATTATAGCTTTTCTATGTTGCATAAGTAATGTTTCTTATGTTGCATATGTGATGTTTCATTTATAGCTTTGCTACGTTGCAAATATGGTGTTTCATATGTTTCTTATAATGTGTATCCCAAGTTGCATGAAATGATGTCAATGTTAGTAATTAGGGATCTATGGGAATTTATATAGGTGAATTTGCTTAAACAAATAAAATTTTGTTAAAATAAAAGTTGTAGTGCAAAGTGTACTTTATAATGAGGAATCAAAGATTGATAATATTTCTAAGTCAAATATGTTCAAATTTGAGCTTCAAGATTGAATTCACTAACTATTTCTTACACTTAGCCTTGGTGCCCAAGTCCCTGGAATGTAGTTAGTGAGTTCAAATTTTGGGGAATTATTAAATGAATATTGATAAATAAAATTTGTTCAACCCTTGTTCCATTGTTTGGTACTATGTTTGTACTTTGTTAATGTGTAATCAATTGTAATTATTGATTATTATTTGATTAGTAATTAAATGCCAAAGTAGCTTAATCAAAATTGCTTTTCAGAACCTGAAACTGAATTCAATCTATCAGTTTCACTGTACCCATCTTCTCAAATCAAAATCTTCAAAACCCTCAAGTTTTGAGTGTTGATCCTTTAAGCAAAGATGGAGAGCGCGTGTGGATGAACATCTTTTGTTCTTGGAGTTTTTCATGTTTCCATGTGAAATCAAGATAACGAGACGGAGTAAGTTGGAGTTTCAGATGGTGAACAGTAGGTCGGCAAGCAGCTGCCATGTGGCTGCTCACTGACGGCCGTCGCTCTGCAACGCCGTGTCCACACATGAGAGCACGCAGCTGCCTGCGTGGCTCACGTGAGCTAGAGCTGGCATGCCTAGACATTTTGCTTGAGCCTTACCCCGCCTTCAAATCATCGAGCTAGCCGCCGTCTCTCTCTCTTTTCCTCCCTCAGCTCCGCCGCCACCGAGCTCACCTCATCGGTCAAATTCACCATCCTTGCTCCACGTCTATCCAATGCCCCATGCCCATAGCTCTTCCTTGACCCTGTGTGTCACTTTAGCCCGCTTGCCTTGCCCCTCATCGCCAAATGCAGTTGCGCATGCCGTTTTCGTTGCAGTAGTGCCACCATGGTCGCCATGGTTACCTCCACCGTGGCCAGCCTACTGGGGCGCATCTCTATTGGCAGTTCTTAACACACATTTATACCGCCAACATTTCAATAAAATAAAGAGAATATGACTACCAAAACTTAGGAATAGGGCTTTACAACTAACATTTTCACGAGTTTTGGTATACATATGTTTTGTAGGAACAAATGCAGAAATTCACTAAAATGCGCTTTCCAGAAGGCGTTTTTGAGCAAAACAAACATCAAGCCCATCCAAACTTAGAACTAGACTGAGTTACTAGTGTAATAGTGGCCTAGGCCCATCCAAGAGCCCACACACCAAAGGCAGTGGCTAGGTACGCAGCCCAGGGTGCGGGCGCACCGCCCCTAGCTTAGCCCAGGCCCACATTTCTCAGGCGGTACAATTAATGCAGGGGGAGGCGGTTGCATGTGGTGCTTACCAAAAATACCTCACAAACCAACCTACTACACACTATATAAGAAGACCACCTCACATCATGGAGGATCATACACATTTTGTAGAAGAAGAAGAAGGGCTACATATTTCCATCAGCTTCTAGCTAGACTAGAGTAGGGAGTGAGAGAGGAAAAGAGTTAGAGGAATAATAGAGTAGTGGTACCTTCTACCTCATGTACATGGCGAGCCTAGTACCTCAGGTGGACGAAGTGCCAGACTTGTCGACTCCCCTCTACATTTGTACCTCTACAAACGTCGTGCTACTTGGAGAAAGATGTTTGTGTTCTTCTTTTGGTTTTGATCTCTTAAGTAAAGTTATCATTGTTACTACTTACTTGGAGGTTCATCATCCGTCCTTGTGGTGGGTGCTCTAGTAGATGACTCCTGATAAAGACGGAAGTTCCTGGCCAACGCTAGAGTAGTAACAGTTAGCGTAGACGTGGTGTCTAAGCAACATGTTACCTTCGTTTGCCTTGTATCCCACGGTTGAGGGGTAGGCGGCAAGTGGTGATAGCCTTGTTCGTCCTTCGTAATCTCCCACGTTCGGATATGGCGTAGAGCTACATGCCAAAGGTACTTGGCAGACCAAGTATAATTCAATGCACGAAGTGAGTCTATAGTAGCAAAGTTATCTTCACTTACTGCCCTTAGAAGAACCACACTACCAAGTTACCCTTCATCCTATTCTCCTAGGTAAACTAGCCAAGAGACTACTTACATTATCGTTCCTTTGGGAAAATATGATACCCTAAATACTTCTGGGTGAAGTGCTACAATAGTACTTTTGTGCGCTTACGGATCTTTCTGCTTATGCGAAGAAGCACCAACAAGCATTTCTAGCGCCATTGTCGAGGAATGGTTGTCATTTTAGTCTCTGAACCTAGTTTGCCTGTGTATCCTTTGTTTTTACCTTTCTTTTCTTTTTATTCTTTTTCAATGGAGCAATTTACCATTCAAAACCTTTCTACTCCCAAGGGTGAGTTCGTTGAACCTCCACAATCCTCGAAGCCAATTACAGCTTCTAGTTATGAACTCTACCCTAGCTTCATAGCCATGGTTCGGGAACAAAACTTCTTGGGGATGGATTATGAAACCTCTATCATCACTTAAGGGAGTTTGACTGCTCTGTGCTTGCCTGACCATTTCGGGCATGTCACAAGAAACTCTTTGGTGGAAGTTATTTCCATTCTCACTTGATGAGGGGGTGAAACAATGGTACGCCCACAACATAGGGAAGGTAGCTGGCGATTGGGAAGAGCTAAGGAACAGATTCTATCTTGCGTTCTTTCCTATATCCCGAATCGCTGCCCTACGACAAGAGATACTCAACTTCCAACAAAAAAGAGAAGGAATCCATAGGTGTAGCTTGAGACAGATTCTCAATTTTAACGAGATCTGGCCCTGACCTGTCTATACCCAATCGTGTGCTTTTACAACACTTTTGGATAGGGCTTAGCAAGGAATCTGCCCTATAGCTTGATATAGCTATCGAAGGTTCGTTTACCCATGAAACCATAACGGAAGGAGAAGCTCTCCTAGACTACATTCTAGAGAACACCCCCCGCTAGAACCCCTCCGTGTAGAGCCCGAGCTGAATCATGAGAAAGTCTCTTTAGCTGAGGCTGAGCCCATAGCATCTTTAGAGAGACCCTCACTTGAACTAGAAGATCAAGAGGAAGGTTTCCAACCTTCGAACCTTCTGTATTTCTAGGACAAATTTTTTGAAGATTTCAGAAATACCTCGAATTATGCATGTGAAAAGAGGCCACTAGTCCCTATCACTCCTCCTGAACCCCTAGATACAGAATTCCTTAGGGAAACTATAAAGGAGTTGACCACCATTTTGAGTTATGAATGGATTGAAGAAGTGGAACGTTCTTCTAAAGAAATTCAGATTTGTTTACCTTCTTCAACCATTCAATGCAATATCAAGGACGAAAAGGTGGATGCGCTATACAATCCTATGGTAGGGGCAAATCTTATGTCCTCATCCTTTGCTCATGCCTTTTTGGGCAATGAACCCCTTGCCCCTACCTGCAAAACTCTGAGGCTCGCCCCAAGGTCCATCATAGGAAGTATAGGGGTCCTGCATAATGTACGCCTGCATATGGATGATACCGTGATGGCCCTTGACTTCCATATTTTTGACGTTCAAGACTTTGATGTCTAGATTGGGCATCCCCTAGAAAAACTCTTCTTAGACCTAGCAAAAACAAGGGATCTAGATGTAAAGCTGGGGAGGGACACTTTTACCATTCCTATCACTCGAGCTAAAAACTCGGTGGCAGAATCGCTCTCCGATCTCGACTTGCCCAAGGAAGTTATGTCGGTTTTACCCTTCGAATCTCTAGAGTCGTCCTTAGAAAAAGATGGAAAGCTCTTTGTAGAAAAGAGGATGACTTAGGAGAAACCATGGATCTTCCCATAGAGGAAGTACTAGCACAACTGGTTGAGCTAAAACCCCTACCCGCTGGTTTATGCTATGCTTTTCTAAATGGCGACAAGAACACTCCTATAATCATTAGCGATAAGCTTTCTGATGAGGAGACATCCAAACTCATCACCATTTTAGAAAAAACATAGGTTGGTCTTTTGGTATTCCTTGCAAGATCTCAAGGGGATTAGCCCAACACTCTGTACCCACCGCATTCCAATTGACCCTACAAGTACACCATCTTGCGAACCCCAACGCAGGCTCAATAATGCAATGCGGTAAGTTGTGAAGAAGGAAGTCCTCAAACTTGTTTGCGCCAGGATTATTTATCCTGTACCACATAGTGACTGGGTTAGTCCTGTCCAAGTGGTTCCTAAGAAAGGAGGCATGACAGTCGTTGAAAATAATAAAAATGAGTTAATCCCACAATGTACCGTCATGGGGTGGAGAATGTGTATTGATTACTGAAAGCTCAACGCGGCAACAAAGAATGATTACTTCCCGCTGCCTTTCATTGATGAAATGTTAGAGCAGTTGGTGAAGCATTCTTTCAAATTCTCATCCACCCTGATGATCAGAGCCAGATGACTTTCATATGTCCATATGGAACATACACCTATCGTAGGATGTCGTTCAGGTTGTGCAATGCACCCGCATCATTCTAACAGTGCAAGATGTCTATTTTCTCAGACATGATAGAAGAAATCATGGAAGTGTTCATAGATGACTTTTTAGTCTATGGAAAAACCTTTGACCACTGTCTAAAGCAACTCTGGGGACCATGAAGAAGGATCCAATAGTTGAGCATGAAAGCTTCTCTTTTGAAACCCCTCAAGTTTTATGCTCACTTTCAAAGTCTCCAGAGTTGATCTTGTTTAGTACCGAGTGCTCTTACGAGGACCACAACCTCCTCTTAATCCTTGTTCAGAAACTTTTTAGGAGGATGGTTGTAGATGCCTAAGTCTATCACAAGTATTGCAAATCTCGTGGATGCACTATGGTACTAACCCTGCAACTTGAACATTAATGCTTAATGTTTGGTGGTAGAGCTGGGAACTATACATTGATAGATGCAAGAGAAAGTTCCCATGGTCGAGCTTGTGACCATAAAACAAAGCTCTACCGGGAGATATCCTGGATTATCTAAAAAAAGAGATTATCATAAAAACCCAACTTTTTTTAAAAAAGAAAGAACATGTTGTCAAGTTAGTATGCACCTTTGGGTATTCTTGGTTGCTAACCTTTTTAGGAAGAAATCAAGAAGGAGGGGGACGTACAATGCTTGAGAACATGAGGAGCTGCATCAACTATACACAGTGATGTTCTTTGGTGATGGAACATGATAAAAAAGGTGACCCTAACTTAGCACACTTGACTTTTACACAAAAGTCAAAGTGTGGGGGAGGATGGTGAGAATCTCACCACAAGTTCCATCCACACCAAAAGTCACTTTGGTTAAAAAGAGAAAAAATGATGACAGCTCTATCTTGCTAAAAAAAGGAGAGAAAATATGATATATATATATATATATATATATATATATATATATATATATTATAAAAAATTAAAGAGAGAAATAAAAGAAGAAAGAGAAGGAGGATTCTCCTCTTCTAGACCTTTGCTATCATCAAGGCTTATGATCCATACACACCATCTATGTGTGTGGCTTAAGCCTTGTTGATCACCTGAGTTGGACCATGTGCAACCAAGCAACTGCTGCAACCACTCCAAAGCTTCCTCTACATATGCTGCTAGTAAAAATACTTAGGTATGCAAAGGTAATAAAATGTTTACCAACACTGTTACTCATGTTTGTCTCCATGAAAATATGATCCTGCTCATACATGCTTCTCTTGCTTATGATATATGCTCTAGTTTGGATGAACTCGTTAACAGTGCATCCATAAGTCCTTTTAAATTAATCATGGTGCCTAGATTAAAATGGCCTACTTTAATCAAAATTAGACATGGTGTTTAATCTTGGTTAATGAACTTTGAGTATTTACTTTCATAAACAAAGGAAGTAATCAATAATGGAGATAAATCAAGGCTATGTTTAATTTTGCAAACTTTACCTTAGCCTTGTTTATGCTAAATGATAAAAAGTTGGGTGAACAAATAAAATAAAATAAAATAAAAATTTATAATAATAATAGTAATAAAAAATAATAATAAATAAAAGCATTAATAATTATAATAAACTTTAGGCTCCCCGATGATCAAACCTAGAGCCCTTGTTTATTTCCACTTTGTTTCTTTTTGTTTGAATAAACAAGTACAAGAATAAGTGTGGGGGGATGTCTCAAGCATAACAAACACACACTCAAGATCTCCCCAACACGTTGCACAACACCGAATGATCCAACTTGCAGAAGGACAAAACAGATGACTCCAGAGAGGATTGGCTAAACCTCTAGTTTAGCCAAACCATCTCTCACTTCTCGTAGCATCTTCATCTTCAACGGTGGTTTGTGCAACTCAACCCTCAACTCTCCCGAATTTCAAAGCTTAAAATTGAACAAATTCAAAATACAAAACAAATGATGCTCAATCACCATGCTATCCTTTGATTAAATTTGCATACTCTTTATTCCTCGCTAATATTCCTAAACTTGTGGACAACTTATCATAGGGACCCCATATTATCTAAGTAATTGGAATATGTGATATAGTGGGACAAAAATGAACCTTGCTCTCTCATGCAAAGAACTTGGGATTTCTCTTACAAAAGAAAATTTCAAATAGCATGCTCCTCAGTGATGTTCAAATTCCTACCAAAGCCATATCTAGTGTTTTAGAGCTTAAAGCCTCCAAATTTATGCCACTTATTTCTACATTGAGTTTTGTCAAGTCTTTTTGGCCATTGTTGAGAAAGTTATCAGGCCCCCAAGATCAAGATCACGTACACCTAGATACATAAGCTACTCTTACACTGAGAATACACTAAAACATGTCTCCATCCACTCAAAACTCTACTACACTAGGAGTAGACAAAAAAATGTTTATTAGGAAAATATTCCATGTTTTACAAGATAGTGATCTCTCTCAATATGTGGTTTAAGAGACATGAGCTATGCAAAAGTATGAAAAAAATTAGACACATGAAGGTCCAAGAAGAAGAAGAAAAATGGGGACACATGAAGGTCCCAAGGTATTGAAAAAAATGAGCACATGAAGGCTCATAAAACAAAAAGAGAAGAAACATGATAGCCATATCTCAAAATAAAAAGCTAGATAGAGATCACTCATACAAAAGGAGTATAGTATAGATTTAGAAATTATTTCATCCACACACTTGCACTTCTTGATCTAAGGGTATGCCATATTTCTCCTCGGATTCGAGCTTTGACTCAACAAAACATGCAGAGTAAGTATGCCTTCATATCTTTCCCTACCCAAAGATCCATATAAGCTTTTTAGAGGTAGGAAAGAAAGAAGGCAACACTATGATATGCCTTGGTGATGAACCAAACACATATATGAGCAATTTGAGAGAATCATTTGAGGACCTAAGCTATGTTTACATTTTCAAAATCACATGAAAACCCAAGTTTCTCAGTTGATTGATGCAAGGGGATTTGAATCCATGCTGTCCCATTATTCAATTACCCAAGATAATGTGGTAGACACTTCAAAAAGTTCACAAGTGCAAGTGAAGCTTGGAATAACTTGTATGCAGATGTCGTATCAAGGAGATGACCCATCTTAGTCCTTAACTTTACTCAAGGACGTGCAAAGGGCTAAGTATAGGGGAGTTGTTGGTGGTCCTTAACTCACATTTTTAACCACCAAATATCACATAAAATAAACCAATACGAACACCAAACTTAGAATTAGGGTTTATAACTGACGAATTCCACGAGTTTTAGTGTTTATTCATTTGCAGGAGGGTATTTATGGAAAAACACATAAAAGGACTAAAATGTGCAAGAGAACAAAGCACAAATACCATTCTACACAAGCCCAAAAGAGAGAGGCACACAATCAGACAAAAGAGGGCCCAAACGAGAAGAGCATACGGCTAAACCCAAATCAAATCGCATAATCTTTGCCAGGCACAAACTTCACAGGCCACCTCTTACCGCCTTCCCATGGTCGGTCTAGTTGGTGATGTCGGCAAATTCAATGTGGGGGAGGTGGTTTTGCTCTTTCCATGTGAGGGGATCTAGGGAATATTCCAAAAAATACACCCCTCCTCTCCACCTATAAAAGGAGGACCTTTGTCCCCCTTATTCCAACAACACACCAAGGGAAATACCACCACACTTGAGCATCACTCCAAGACTTAGGCCATAGCTAGTAGAGTTGAGTATTTGGGAGAGATGTGAGGGAAGAGTACGGGGAAGTGCCAGGCTTGTTGGTATCTCCCCAAGGTTGTACCTCGATGAGCACTTGTGCCTCAATAGAGCTTTCCGCTAAGTAAGTGTTCATGTTTCTTATGGTTATAAGTATTTTGATTAGTTAAGCTTCATTCTTACTTGTTTGCGGGTTCATCGTCCGTTCTCGTAACGGATACTCTAGTAAAGCGCCTTGATAAAGACGGATAACCCTGCGTGATGCTAGAGTAGTAGTCGATAGCATAGACATGGTGTCTAGGATAGAGGCTACCTTTGTTTGCCTCATATCCCTAGTTGAGGGGTAGGCGGCAAGTGGTGACTGCCTTGTCCCCCTTGTAATCCCCCACGTTTGGATACAGCGTAGAGCTAGAGGCTGGTATCGCTTGACAGACCAGGTGTAAGCTGGTGCCTGAAGCAAGCAAGTAGGAGTAAAGTTTATCTATCCTTAGACACTAAGCCAGAGGAATCCATCTCTACCCTCTCTAGCTTTACCCTTGTGTTGTCCTTGGATGAATTAGCTAGAAGAAATACCTATGTTCCCTGTGGAAATACGATACCCTGAATTCTTTTGGGTGAAAGCTACAACGGTAATTCCATATACTTGCGGATTCTTTCTGTAAACGTTAAGAAATACCAACAGGGAGATCTCTCGAGCATAACTAACACACATTCGAGATCTCCAACCTACATGTTGCACAAACATCAGATGATTCATCATGCAGAAGGATAAGACTGATAGCTTCAAAAGGGATTGGCTAAACCTTTGATTTAACTAAACCACATCAAAATCCCTTAACTCCTTCTGCTACAAGGATGGTTTGCGCAACAATTTCCTCAACTCTCCCAAAATTTTGAAGTTTGAAACATTGAACAAATTAAAAAATGCAAAACAAATGTCGCTCCACCTCTATGCAAATTTATGAACCACACTTCGTTCAAATTCCAAAAAGTGACATGTTCATAACATCTTTAAGATAGAAGCTTGCATAAAGTTTGTTCCATATACATAAACTTATGCTTGTGGGAAAATATTCTAATAGGACAATCATGTTGACTAAGTTGTTGAGAGGTGTGATATAGTTCTGACTTAGAAATACTACCATTTCTTTTAAAAATGCTTGGAGAATTTATTTTTCTAAAAATATTATAAAACCATAGTTTCACATACTCCTCAATTGGTGAGCAATTCCTACCAAGGCCAAATTTGTTATCTTGCAAGTTTCAAGCCTTCAACATATGCTGCTTGTTATTGTGTTGAGTTTGGTCAAGTCTTGTTGACCCCTGTTGAGAGACTTATCATGCTCCCAAGATCAAGATCATGTAAACTCCACATACACATGCTTTTCCTACACTGGGAGTACGCAAAAACATGCTTCCATCCACCAAAAACTTAGCTGCTACACTAGGAGTAGACACAAAAAAAATGTTTGTTAGGTAAATACTCTATGTTCTAAAAAATGATCTCTCTCTAAATATGTGGTTTAGAAGAAGAAACATGGGCTATGCAAAAAAAAACTTAAAAGAAAAAAAATGGACACATGAAGGTCCAAATACAAAAAGAAGAAAAAATGATGAGCACAAGCAGGCTCATGCATTGAAAAAATGAAAAAGAGAGAAAGATAGCCATGTTTCAAAACAATAAGTTATACAGAAAGATCATATCTACAAATGGAGTATAGTATTATTTCACCTTTTTTCCACACACATGCACATCTTGATATAATAGTATGGCACTTCTCTCCTTGGATCCTTGATTTGACTTTACAACATATGTACTACAAGTATGCTATTTTGTTTGTCCCTACCTGAAGCTCCACATGAACCTTTTAGAAGTAGGAGAAAACAAAAGAAGACAAAACATTGCTATGCCATGGTGAGGAAGTATATACCATTTGAGTGATTTAAGAGTGCCATTAGAGGAGTATAAAGTGAACTATGCTTTTCTTAAGAACTTTCAAAACTCCAAGTGGTAAGATATGAAATTGGGAAGATGACTTTGTTTCAAGAACTATTCCACTTTTCAACAACCAAAGGAAATATGTTAGCTAACACCACATATCCCACTTGTGTAAAGAATGTGTTGGAATAACTTTTCATGTATAGCCATATATGTTGGGATGTTATTCTCATGATTACTTTTATCTCTAAAATTTGCTCGAGGATGAGCAAAAGGCTAAGTGTGGGGGGAGTTTGTTGGCGGTGCTTAACTCATTTTTTCACCTGCCAACTTTACAAAAAATATGATCAAATGAACACCAAACTTAGTGATAGGTTTTAAATCTAACATCTTTCCACAAGTTTTGGTGAATTATCTTTTGCAGGACTTATATGAAAACCATGGAAAACACATCAAAAGGTGCAATCTAGAGAAGCATATTGCAAAACTACGCAAAGGAATAAGGAGAAGGCCAATCTACGGAGGAATTTGGGCCAAACACCAACACAACTGAAGTCCAGGCCTAACCAAGAACCCAGCTGCCAAAGGCGGTGGCGAGGCAGGCCACCCATGGTGTGACCACACCAGGGGTGCGCCCGCACCCCCCATGCTGCCTCTCGGGCCCACCTTTGGCAGGGCGGTAACTTTAATGCTCAGGAGGTCGGTTTGCCAAGTTTCCATGTATACACCCCCAAACCGACCTATATAGTGTATAAATAGAGGGTAAGAGCTCTCCTTCAAACAACACCTCGAGGGAGCAAGAGCAACACACAAGAGCAACATTCCAAAGGGCTTAGTCCCTAGTAGCTATCTGAGAGATGTGAGGAAAGAGTACGGGGAAGACTCAGGCTTGTCGGTGTCTCCCCGCCTTGTACCTCAATAGATACTTGTGCCTTAATGGGTTTTCGTGCTAAGTGAGTATTCATGATTCTTTTGGTTATAAAAGTCTCTAATTAGTTAAGCTTTACTCTTACTTGTTTGCAGGTTTGTCATCCGTCCCCATGGTGGATGCTCTAGTAGAGGACTCTTGATAGAGACGGATATTCCTAGCTAACGCTAGAGTAGTAGTCGATAGCGTAGACCTGGTGTCTAGGCCAGAGGCTACCTTCGTTTGCCTCATGCCCCACGGTTGATGGGTAGGCGGCAGTTGGTGATAGCCCTGTCCATCCCTCGTAATCCCCCACGTTCGGGTTTGACATAGAGCCATAGACCGGCATTGCTTGGCAGACTAAGTGATCTTTGGTGCCCGAAGTGAGCAAGTAGAAGTAGGGTTTATCTATCCTTAGACCCTAAGCCAAAGGAATCCATCTCTACCCTCATCAGCTATCCTTGTGTTGTCCTTGGACGAATTAGCTAGAAGAAATACCTCTGTTCCCTATGGAAATACGATACCCTGAATACTTTCAGGTGAAAGCTACAATGGTAATTTTGTACACTTGCAGATTCTTTCTATAAACGTTACGAAATACCAACAACGTACTAGAGTGAGATGCAACGCTCATCGCAGAAATCCTAGAAGTCGCTGCCCGTGAACATAGACCCTAGGTCTGTGATGATGCTATTCGACAGGCCGAATCTATGAATGATGTCGTCGAGTAGCTCTGCGGCCTTCTTCGCCATGGCCTGAAAGAGAGGCTTATACTTGATCTATTTGGAGAATTTGTCGATGGTGACGTAGACCCAGCCAAAACCTCCTGGTGTGGGCTTGAATGGCCCGATCATATCCAGTCCCCATGTAACACCCTATAATTTGCGTCTTTGCATATAGAGCTAAAACATTTTAATTTGGAATTTTTGTGCTTATGAAAATATAGGGAAATAAAAATTTTCATTAAACTAAAATTCATCCTAAGGCAGCAATATGTTTGAGCATTCATGCTGTTGCATTGGATTTATTGTGCTGAGTGGCTTTGATTCAAAACTCAAAATTGAATTGACAATCCTTTGTGAATGGATTTGAAAACCGGTTTAAAAAAATAAAAAAAAGAGAAGAAAAGAAAAGGGAATATTATCTCTCTCGTACTGCTGAAGGGCTCAGCTCGGCCTGTTTCTGCAGTTTTGCTGGCAGCCCAAGCCGATTCTCTCCGCGGACTGTTCCAGACTGCCGTGCCCATGCAGGACTCTGTCCGAGCAAATCCAGTTGACGATCCTGTTTCTCCCGGGATACCACGTAATTCCCATGCCTGGCCAAGTGGCCATACCTATAAAAGGAGGAGCTGCTGATGTGCCCCTCTATTCCGTCTCCGAGCCGTGGCTTGCCCTAGCTTCCTTGTGAGCCGCCGTCGCGCTGCTCCTGACCAAGGCCATCACCAAGGGGGCAGACGTCCCCAAGTACGCGCCGCTGGCCAGATCATGGTCACGAGATGATTCGGAAGAGCATCCGGCGGCCGGCCGTCACCAGAAATCCGGCGGCGCTGGTTTCGACCATCCCCATCTACACCGACAACGAGGAACAAGCAATCAAGAGCACGGAAACATCTACAAGATCCGATCAGCCAAGGAGTGGATTAGCGGGAGGTTAGTCCATGTGATGTGCATGTGGATTATATGCCGTGCATGCATACTATCATGCACGATCACAAGCAAGCAAAAAAGAAGGCACGATCTACAGCGCCATGCAATGTAAATTTGCATATATGGTGTATATACACATTCAACATGCATGCATGGACGTCCGGCAATCTTCGATGCCATCCATCACTACTCATCGGTCATCGTCCTCGACTACCACGATGACTATGACTTCAACTCATTGTATCGCTGAGCCCCCAAAACTTCTCCACGCCCGACCTGTGCCGAGTCCGCGCTGCCTGTTCCGAGCCCCTGGCCAAGGCCGCCATGGAGGCCTTCTGCTGCTTCACCGTCGTGCCTAGACCGCTGGCGTCGTCGAGTCGCTGAGAAGAGCTACCGCCATTGCGACCATTGCTGGGAGCCTCTCCGCTATCCGTGATGCTTTGCCGAATTCCACATAGAGTGCAGGAGGCATCGACCGTCCCGGAGAGCTCTGTTTTCTCTCCGTCCATTTCGACATGCTAAAACCTCCGCGGTGAGTTCGCAGTCCTGCTATCTTTCTCCCCGTGCTCTTCCTATCGAAATCCGAGGCTCCTATGTCCTTTTTGCCGAACTCCGGCAAGTTGCTTGCAGCCGTTCATGGAGTTTCCCTCAGCATGTCTCTGTTGCGGCTAGCAAACCTCACACATGCGCAAGAAACAAATGCTCTGTTCCTAGCAGTTAGGATTTGCTAGTTGGTGACATCATGAGTATGTTTGTGGCCGTTTTCCTATCCTATACAAAAATAAATCTCGAAATATAATGGAAAATATATGTATACATAATTAATTAAATATAATTTAGTTATTATGCGTATGATTAGTTTTCTAATTTGAAAGTAACATAGAAGCTGCACCTCGATATTTTGTATGCAGATATTAAATTTTTTTAATTGCTATCATCCATGTGTTTTTAAATTACAACCAAGTCAAATGCAGTTTGAGTAGCAGGTTAATTTCTTCTGCAAGCTAAAGTTTGAATGACTTCAATAAACATGAGACATGTTTGTAAATAAAATATGACTAGTAACTTTAATCGACTTTTGAATTACAATGTAAATTGACTAAATTAATATATTCCACATGGTTTTGTAAGCAAAATAAACCAAGCATATAGTCTTTGCTCTTATAAAGTAAATCTTTCGGTAAATTATTTCTCTTTCATTGTAGCTCCGATTAGCGTGCTTTTCGCGTCTATGTGTTCGTAGTAACACGTAGGTTAGTTTTCAAATTTCTTTAATTGTTTGGTGTACTGTTCTAATTATTATTCATTGTTTGCTTCGTGTATGATTGCTCGATGCGTGTGTGGTGATTTATTGATCAAGTCCAGTCGGTGAGATTTATGGGGAGATTCAACAAGCTATTAATTGAAGATTTGGATCAGAGAAAGGATCTTGATTTAAGGCAAGTATAGCTTGGGTTTTCTTTTTGTGACCATGATCTTGTGACTTGATTAATGTTTAAGCAACAAATGATAAAAATGACTTTTTAGCAACTTGAGGATTTATCTATAAGAGAATCTTCGGGATTTACAGTACAACTGTGAGGGCTATATGACTTTGGCTTTAGCTCAGTATGAGGACCTTTTCTAGCTTGTTAGAGGTTACCCTTATGGCGCAAATGGAGAAAAGCAGACTGTGGATCCCTGTGACTGGTTGTATCACACAGACTGACTTTTGAAATCTAGCGACCCTAATCTGTTAGACAAACTTTTGAAAGGCTTCATAGTGAACCCTGCCGACCTTCCTTAGAAGTGGGTCAAGAGATTAGCTACCTCGGGCGAAAGGGTAAATCACGACTCACAGTGAAAGTGTACACCTCTGCGCAGAGTTTAATAAACCGGTATACTAGCCTTGCTCAAGGACATGAGCGGCCTTGGAATCTTTACATTTAAGATTATGACTTTTGATTGCTAACATGCCCATTGTTTACCATTTTAAGCTCTACATTATTTATGTTACATTGATCATGAATTTATGGGATCTATACTACCTTGTTGCTATACTTGCGGAGTTCGACATGGACTTACCTTTGCTATTTCCCACACCTCAGGATAGTCTCTGGAGGTATTATACTTGTGATCAACAAGTCAGTTTGGTCCTGGAGTGAAGTCTACACCCGGTATTCAGAGTTGTTTTTTCTGCAGTGTTGCTTTTTAAGGTATATCCTGTAATATTGCACTATGTTTATTAAGCATTTGTCTCTTGATTCTACACTTGTCTCACTTCGTTAAATCCGGGTATGACAGAGTGGTATCGGAACTACGGTGAAAGAGAAACAATTTACTGAAAGATTTACTTTATAAGAGCAAAGACTATATGCTTGGTTTATTTTGCTTACAAAACCATGTGGAATATATTAATTTAGTCAATTTACATTGTAATTCAAAAGTCGATTAAAGTTACTAGTCATATTTTATTTACAAACATGTCTCATGTTTATTGAAGTCATTCAAACTTTAGCTTGCAGAAGAAATTAACCTGCTACTCAAACTGCATTTGACTTGGTTGTAATTTAAAAACACATGGATGATAGCAATTAAACAATTTTAATACCTGCATACAAAATATCGAGGTGCAGCTTCTATGTTACTTTCAAATTAGAAAATTAATCATACGCATAATAACTAAATTATATTTAATTAATTATGTATACACGTATTTTCCATTGTATTTTGAGATTTATTTTTGTACAGATAAACGGCCACAAACATACTCATGATGTCACCAACTAGCAAATCCTAACTGCTAGGAACAGAGCATTTGTTTCTTGCGCGTGCGTGAGGTTTGCTAGCCGCAACAGAGACATGCTGAGAGAAACTCCATGAACGGCTGCGAGCAACTTGCCGGAGTTCGGCAAAAAGGACATAGGAGCCTCAGATTTCGATAGGAAGTGCACGGGGAGAAAGATAGCAGGACTGCGAACTCACCGTGGAGGTTTTAGCATGTGGAAATGGACGGAGACAAAACAGAGCTCTCTGGGACGGTTGATGCCTCCTGCACTCTACGTGGAATTCGGCAAAGCAACACGGATAGCGGAGAGGCTCCCAGTGATGGTCGCAGCGGCGGCAGCTCTTCTCAGCGACTCAACGGTGGCAGCGGTCTAGGCACGACGGTGAAGCAGCAGAAGGCCTCCACGGTGGCCTCGGCCAGGGGCTCGGAACAGGCGGCGCAGACTCGGCACAGGTCGGGCGTGGACAAGTTTCGGGGGCTCGACGATACAATGAGTTGAAGTCATAGTCGTCGTGGTAGTCGAGGACGATGACCGATGAGTAGTGATGGATGGCAACGAAGATTGCCGAACGTCCATGCATGCATGTTGAATGTGTATATACACCATATATGCAATTTTACATTGCATGGCGCTGTAGATCGTGCCTTCTTTTTGCTTGCTTGTGATCGTGCATGATAGTATGCACGCACGCCGCACGGCATATAATCCACATGCACATCACATGCACTAACCTCCCGCTAATCCACTCCTTGGCTGATCGGATCTTGTAGATGCTTCCGTGCTCTTGATTGCTTGTTCCTCGTTGTCGGTGTAGATGGGGTTGGTCGAAACCAGCGCCGCCGGATTTCTCGTGATGGCCGGCCGCCGGATGCTCTTCTGAATCATCTCGTGACCATGATCTGGCCAGCGACGCGTACTTGGGGACGTCTGCCCCCTTGGCGATGGCCTTGGCTAGCAGCAGCGCGACAGCGGCTCACAAGGAAGCTAGGGCAAGCCACGGCTCGGAGATGGAATAGAGGGGCACATCAGCAGCTCCTCCTTTTATAGGGATGGCCACTTGGCCAGGCATGGGAATTATGTGGTATCCCGGGAGAAACAGGATCGGCAACTGGATTTGCTCGGACAGAGTCCTGCATGGGCACGGCAGTCTAGAACAGTCCGTGGAGAGAATCGGCGTGGGCTGCCAGCAAAACTGCAGAAACAGGCCGACGTGAGCCCTTCAGCGGTACGAGAGAGATAATATTCCCTTTTCTTTTCTTCTCTTTTTTTATTTTTTTAAACCGGTTTTCAAATCCATTCACAAAGGATTGTCAATTCAATTTTGAGTTTTGAATCAAAGCCACTCAGCACAATAAATCCAATGCAACGGCATTAATGCTCAAACATATTGCTACCTTAGGATGAATTTTAGTTTAATGAAAATTTTTATTTCCCTATATTTTCATGAGCACATAAATTCCAAATTAAATTGTTTTAGCTCTATTTACAAAGACGCAAATTTTAGGGTGTTACACCCTAGCATGCGAATGACTAGGAAGTAGGAATCGTCTGTAGAGCCTAGGCTGGAACGTGGATTTGCTTAACAAAAAAATAACAACCTTTACATTGGTGAATAAGTGCTTCTGCGTCGGTGATGGCTGAACGCCAATAGAAACTACTTTATAAAAACCCTATCAAGTCCTTGCTCATATAAGAAATCTTCTGATTCACTTAGTCTCTCTAACATTGCCCCACACGAGATCTTCTGTAATAGAACCGACCAAATTATAAGAGCACAAGTACAAAAACAAGCGCTGAAACACTCAAATTTTCGAACTTGAGCCCATATAATCCCGGTAGTCAATCGAAACCACGAAGGATTTCAAACCAACTCGTTTACAACCAAGATCACATCATTCAACATAACACATCACACGTTACATTTCACAAGTAGTTCGGAAATCCATTTACAACACACGGAGTCGCAAATTATTACAAACCGAGTTTATAAAGTAGCGCACACTGTTCAAATACTACTGCCAGTCTTACAGATCAACATCCCACAAAAGCATTTAGGAAAGTAACTAATAGACGATCATGCCCGAGTGATCTAGTCCTCATCACCCGCGAGGTGAAGGCAGTTCTTGCAGAAGCCCTGATAAAGCATGTCATCTGTAATAGGAGGGAATAAACCCTGAGTACTGGAATGTACTCAGCTAGACTTACCCGTCAAAAATTAGAAATAAAATGACACCAAGGATTATGCAAGGCTTTCATAAGTGGAGCTAGCTGACATCACATTTGTGGAAAAGCATAAGTAATTGAAACTTTTTTAACCTGTACTAGCAGTTATTTTTAGCATTAACCTGTCATCTATCTTAGCACCTGTACTAAACATTCACTTGATTATAATCAAATAATAATCTTATTATATCCAAAGTAGGTATAAATTGTGGCATCATTATATCATTCGCTTAACCATCTATTCAATTTAATGAGATCTACGTTGCCACTGCTCAAGTCAAGTGCTCACTAACCGGGAGCGATGGCGATTCGAATCGAATTCCTATCTAGCTGGAGGGGTATTTCTAACACTCACCGAGTCACGCCTGGCGAGGGCTGCTCAGGTCACCTTTGGTACAGTTCAAGAACAGCAGGCTCGACTGATGCCGCATCCCCAAGGGCGACACTCTGCCAGGTGCTAGGGACTCTAACCCCCCTTGGTCTCACGCCAATGTCCCCAAGCACATCCTTACTACCTCTAAGATGCGACCTACCATTCGATTCTTGGCCTGAACTGTATTACTCGGATTCGCGGTCAGAACGACTTATCCGGCCAACTAAGTGTTAGACTGCGTTCAACATGACTCAAGGACGTACAACGAATCGGTCCTTAAACGACTCAGACGGGCATAGCTTCGCACCCAAGACGTGAAGTGTCTTGCGGCTGCACTATCGAACTCCTGCCCGGTCTTGATTTCATTTTAAGGCATGGTTCCATCCACGATAGCTAACATAGCCACTCGTGACCCATTCCTACATCCCGCGGATGACCGGAAATCACCCGACTTCTACC
This sequence comes from Saccharum officinarum, assembly GCA_020631735.1. NCBI lineage: Eukaryota > Viridiplantae > Streptophyta > Magnoliopsida > Poales > Poaceae > Saccharum > Saccharum officinarum. The sequence goes on along the minus strand of CM036224.1, from coordinate 30,734,022 downwards.
GGACTAAGCAGGGCTAAGCATTGACACGTGCCTAAATTTAATTTAGGATTTAAGTATGATATCTGGACAAGGACAGGTATAATGCAACAAGTGTTTTCACACAACTCCTACAACTTAATGCAGTAAACAAGTAAAAGTACTCAAGATTGATATAAAACAATTGGGTCAGCATGCACCGGGGCTTGCCTTTCAGGAACAAGGAAGGGCGATGATCCGGACACTCCGGTAACTCGTCAATGGCGTTTCCTTCGTTGGCTGCCTCTTCGGGTTCTCCCGGCTGCTCCTGAACCTCCTCCGGAATCGCTCCCTCGAACTCGAGGAGTGTCACTCCCTCCGGTACACCTATTGCATAAATGCACAATAAATCTCATGGATGCATAAGAAGGAATGCAGCATGCTCGGGATGAAATGCACTACAGCAATTCCTAATGCTCTATTCAAATCACTTCAATAATAAGTCCAATTCTCTTCTCCGGTAGAGAAGTACTTACCTAATCTACACAACCTAATGTATAGATGTTCCTCCTTAGTTAAGGCCCTAACACCTAACAATCACAAGAACAACATTACTTAGGTTTCCACCAACCAAGCACAAAAAATCACAACAACACATTCTGGACAGCAGCTAAGTATTTCCATCACAACTGTAGATTCCTCAAATCCTAAAGGCATGATACAAGACAATCTGGAAAGCTTATAAAATGCTCTACAATTCACTTTCAGACCTCAACACTTAATTCCAAAGTTTACCTAGTCGACATTCTAAATTTCCAGAAATCTGTCCTCTCCCAAACAGAGCGCAGCCATTTCTGGACAGCCACTTTAAATAGCTACAACTCCTAGACTACTAGGCCAAATGCCACCAAATTTTGACACAAGCTAGTTTAACAAGTTTACTACCACTTTGGTATTCACAAGTTTTCCAGCAAACACTTTTATCAAGGTTCAAATCCAAAAATGCTACCAGCTGTCCAGAGAACCTAGAAATGTGAAAATTAAATATTTATTCATGTGTCAAACTACCTTATGACCAAACTAATGATGCTACTAGTTGACACATGACCCAAAACCACCAGAAAGTAAGGTGTGCCAACCCAAGACATTTATTTTAACCCCTTTCTTAATTTACTTAATTAATTAAGTGGGAAATTAAACTTATATGTAAGCTACTTAGAAAATTCTATAAAAATTACAGGAGGATCTCTGCCGTACTAGAAGGCTACTGTAAAAATTTTAACTAAAGTTATTCACAGAAACTCCCTACACAAAATTCACAAGCCAAAAAGGCTGATTTTTGCATAATTAATAATTCACATTGAAAAGTATCAAACAACATAAACCATATTTTTATTAGCAACCTTAGGGTACCAGGACACTCTCTATAAAATTTTAGAGCATTGCACATACAGAAAAATTATGAAAATTTATTCAAGTATCTCCTAATATAAAATGACAACATAACTTGAAAACTACTCAAGCAATTGTATCTAATCTTTTACCAGAGCTAGCATAGATATAAAATAGTACACCCACTAAATTTCACAATTTTTGGAGCACTAGAACTCCAGTTACAAATTTAACAAGTTTGTATCTATTTGAAAACACCTTTCAAGGGTCCAATTAATTACCTCAGAAATTAACTAACATCTTAGTGTTTTATATTTTTCCTACAAACTATACTTTACAGAGAACCAAACAAATTTGGAATCACCTCATTTGGATCTATATTGCATGAGATATAGAATTTACACTATAGCATGAAAATCTGCGAAAAGAATAAAGGAAAAACCAAAAACGAAAACCTAAACCGGTCACAGGGCCGGTCCAACCCGTCGGCGCGGCCCAACACCCGTGGCCCGCTCCAGCTCCCGGCCGTGCACGCGACCACAGACAGGTGGGCCTCCCCGGTCAGAGAGAGAGGGCAGGGGATCGAACGCCGCCGAGCTCCGGCGAGCTCTAACTCGTCGGCGGCGAGCTCTCCTGGGAATCTGAGTCTACCATCACGCTCCCCTTCAAGTTTTGCACTAGTCCAGGTGGGGGAGACGGCTAAGGTCATAGTGGAGAAGGTCGTCGTCGGCCATGGCGGACGGCGGCGAGAGCTCGACGGTACGTCGGCCCTTCCAGGCTTGGACTGAGCACGGTGATGGCGGCTATAGCACCAGCGAGATGTGGCAAATCTTTCAGAGCCAGTTAGAATACTAGAGGGGCACTGGTGCGGCCGGACCATGAGCATGCCCGCACGGCGGTGCTCAGAGCATGGCGGTGGTGAAGCCATTCCGGCTAAACGACAGTGGCTTAGATAGCTACATCTAGGCTCCAGACTCCACGAGGTGTGGGAAGACCCATGCGCTCGCTAGAGAGGGACGAAGTGGCTTAGACAGGAGTAGCCCCAAGTGGTGCCCGTCGGCGGCTATGGCAGACGCGGCTAGAGCGCAACCCGACACGGCTTTGTTCCAGCTTTCACAGCCCACCTCTCCTGTTAACATCTTCATGGAAGCATCTAGGGGTGCTGATAAGTCGAGAACACAAGCTAGAGAAGAAGAGAAGGGACGGAGAGGTACTGGCCACATGGCCGTGGCCATGGCGGAGCTTCGGTGAGGCCCACGTGGTGACGGCATCCCCAATGTCGCTCACCTAGGGTTCGATGGAGGCCAAGAGTTGGTCGAGGAGGTGCAGGGCAGTGTGGCGGAGCGAGGGACGCAATTTGGTCGGTGGTGATGCGGTGATGAGCACTCACGGCCACGGAGAAGCGCACGGCGGTGATGGCGGCTCGGTGCGTCCGCCTGGGCATGGAGAGAGCGAGAGAGAGGAGCAGAGGCGCGAGTGAGGTTGAGGCAGCGTCGTGGCTATCAAGAGGCCTGCTCGGACCTGACTGGTGGGGCCACGGCCGGTGTACGGCCACCACCGCGCGTCCACGTGTCGGCACAGACCTGCGGTCGGTCAGCCACCGGTGCTCTGAATGTCTGCAACGAAGCCGCCATCAGACAACTGACAGGGGAACTTTGGCGCCGATTATCTCATAATCTAGCTCGAGTCAGCAAAAAATGATAACAACAATTTTGTAGAGCTATGTGAGGACTACAAGTTTGTCAATTGGAGCTTGGACTGAATTGGAGCTTGGACTGGTTCGGCTTGGTTTGTGAGTTACATGGCGTCGAAATGGGGTACATTGAAACTAAAATTCCAATTTTCAGACTTAGAAATTTTCTAAGTGTTGGGCAGCCCCTCAAACCGACTTGTGGCCCATTTTTTGCATGTTCTGGTCATTTTCATGAGATGTCTATATTAGAACTTTTGTTCCTAAGGAAATTCTCTAGAACTTTGCTTAAGGTTGCTTCTTCATGCAAGATATCTAAGTTGGACTTTTTAAATAGTCAAACCAAAGCATTCTAGGGGTCAAGGGTTGGTCAACAGCACCTAGGAGAGCAATTTGGTCATTTTGGTCATCATGAACATTGTTCCACTAATTACCCTAAATGTAATTAAGGTGTTATAAGATATAATTAGCCACTCTACACATTGGTTACACAAAATTCCTAGTGTCACATAAGTTGAAACCAGCAAAACAATTGTTTTCCACAAAATGTTGCACTACCATGTTGCACATGTTTCAAGGCCTTGTTGCAACAATTAAGCTTATCATGGGATACTAACAACATTGCCATGTTTCCAAGTATGAGATCCCATGTTGTATCTACAAGTTGCATCACTCACATTTCATAAGCACAACAATTACAAACAAGCATATTAGAGTATGTTGCATACTCATGTTGCAAACAAAATAAAGACATGAATGAGATGAATGATGCTCATGCTTATGAAATGCAATGCAATTATGGAAGCCAAACACCTGAGGTGTTACATCTTCAACTCATTTATGCTCCCTGTTCCTAAAGACTTTGAAAAGGTGATTGAAGACACATATGTTTATCATAAACATTGTAGACCTTGTTGTGTTGAATCTTGAGATTAGTACACATAAACTAGTGCTAGAGAGGAAACCACTTTGCCAATTCATATCTTGAAGGTTTCCCAAGGACAAGCTTAGTGTCCTAAAACAAGCACTATTCAGACCATGACATGAGTATTTCACCTTTCTACTGCGCTGCCCTTGTGAAATGAGCATAGAGTTATAATTGTGAAAATATTCCTTCGGGTACTCTTGTCACTAACCATTCTAGGTTGGAGCAAAAAAGATTGAAGAAACAACAAATGCAAGGTATGTCCAACTAATCATTATGCAACATTGAATTACATTCATCCAATCTTAATTTTTGCAAAATTCAAGCTTGGGGGATAGACTTCCATAAATACATTTCTTGCCATATTGCTACATTATCGTGGTTGTCCCTACCTTTAAGACATTCTCAATTTGCTAAATAATAATCATGCTCTTTCATCACTTTTTGAGTAAATCTCTATTATGCTTTAATGCTGCCTCCATTTACTATTGTATATGTTTAGGTTTTGAGTAGTTTCATTCATCTCTTAAATAAGGCATGGTGCTTAATTTAGGAGGTAGTGATCTTACTTTCAAAGGCTTTTAATTGCGCGCGGTTAGAATGCCTTCCTAAATCAAATTAGACGTGGTGTCTAGGTTGATTTTTGAGCTGACAGTATGCTATAGTAGATGTTGGATATTCTGTTAGACTAACCCCTGTAGAGAAACTCCCAAATTCAAAATGGGAAAGTCCTAATATAAACTCATACTAGAGATGAAGAGAGACAAAATAATCTTGCACAAGGGAGACACAACTCATTCATAGCCAAAGAGAAAGAAGAAGAGTGCCACAAAGCATGATCCACAATTAAAGCACTCACTCCATGGAAGCAGGTGAACAAATCTCCGTCATGCCACTTGATGAAAAAGACCATCGTGGAGAATTTCGAGTTGCATTTTATTGTCAATTATTAATCATCAGGAATCAAGAAAGATTGACAAGAGGAGAGCATGCAACTTTCTGCACCCTCACTAGATTGAGAAACTGATGCATGAGGAAGGAAGGCCAACTCCTTAAGATGACCAACCATGACCTTCCTCCTATCATGTTCTCATCGCTCTACACGCTAGTTTGCAATCTCTCAATTAACTATTTCTTTATTTCTATAAGTTTGAGTTATTTCATAATGTCTATATATGATAATTAAATATAAGAGAAAATTAATCCTCTAGAAAAGAAGTAATAGTGAATGTTTCTATGCTAGTATGTTCAAATAAATTCTTCTATAGCATAGAAACTGACCCTTAGCTTTGTGACAACAATGCCCCTGTCATTACTTGTATACTCCTTCGGGTATGTGTGTCCACTAATGATTAGCAGGAATGAAAAAAAAGAGCTAAAGGTCCAAGCACAAATTAAAGAGAGAACGAAATATGGCATTACTAAATGTAAGAAAGAAGGAGTGCAACAGAGAAGACATTGGTGCATGAACAAAAGAACAAGAACGACCAACAAAGGAAAGCTTCCACAAGGTGTTATAGTGCCAGCACACTCCAACATTAAAGGTAACATCCTAAGATTAGTGATCATCACATTAAAATCCTTTTCTTGATGCTGGTATACACATAAATAGAGAACCAACCATATTTAAGTGACAATCTCATTTGACCCACCCTAATTAACTCAACATGCTTAGTTCTCTAATCTTTGTTCCTGTCACCACTTTCTTGATCTTATAATCTTAACTCAATGATTTGAAATGATTGCACGTCTTTTCTTTGAAAGTTGATAGTCATAATCATGAAATCATTACACAACATGCATAGATAGACTATCCTTCCATAAGGTTAAGAAATTTGATCTACCCAATTGATTTAATGCTACATTCATGCTCATTGTTTGATCCTATAACCCATGTTAAGTTCAAGCAAAACACATAAACATCAACTTTATCTTGCTCAATATGCCTAAGGTTAGAGAAGAATAAACTTTTGGTTCTGTTGGTGTTTTTCTACCAACAGAGCCCATGCACTTGATCTCTGCCTTGTCTCTATGAGCAGGACCCACTTTGAACATGTACAAAGATACTGCTAGTTTCCACAACTAGTACTTCACTTCAAACTGCTAGAAGAGCAAGGAACATGGGTAACACCATCTCAACAGGATTTGAAGGACCAGGAAGAGCCAACAAGCAATTGGATGTTCTATCCATTGGTGGAGCACTGTCTCAACAATCATCAACATCAATTAATGCTCCACTATAGGAGGAAGAACATCCCCGCTGCCAGTCTGCTACTTCATAAGATTGAATGACTACGTCAACATCTAGCTTGAGAGAAAGCACCCCCATGTATCCAGCTAAGTATTTTCTTCTCTCAGTTTTACCTTATTCTTTATGAGTTTTCTTATTTAGTAATAATAATGTTCTAAAATAATAGAAACAAAATAAAAAGGGTGTATCTAGTTTGCTTGTCTTTGTTCTTAAAGAAGTTAATAAAAGAAAAATCTCAAATAATCTCTTGCATAGAAATGATGAATAGTTGCTCTGCCGTAATTCTTTTCAAGTACCTAGTTTTCAACCTTGAACTCTCCTAAGTTTTAGACACGACCGTTTTGATCTAAGATTTGCTCTGAACCTAAAACTCGTGGGTAGCGAATGCTTGATCTAAGTCTAGGTAGTTGGCGGATATGATATGGGAAGGTTTTGAGTTGTTGTTTATCATGCTCCTAGAGATACTAGAGTTCTGGAGAATTTATCTTTGAAAATTAAAAATCCTGCATGATCAGTTCCTGTATGATGAGAGTTTAAATCCTACCACAGCCATATATACATGCTTACTAGATTAGGAAAGACTTTCACTTGTTAGCTTAGCTGCTTGTAAACATTGAGTGTGGTCAGTTTGTGTTGACCCTAGGGGATTAGTCATGCAGTTAAAATAAAGATTCACGTGCACTCCACCTACTTATGTTACTTCTACCCTGGAGGTATGCATTTAAATATTTTCTATGAGACACAACCCAACAAGTTGTTCTGCTCCTATACTGGGAGTGAACAGAACCCTTCATCCATTGCTAGCCCCTTTTGTTATAAGCTCCAACATTTCTGTTGCTATCTCTTATCTATGTTTCCAAAAAGATACTTGGAAATTATTCCATTGTATTCAGTTCCTTAAAAAAAAGAGTGAGAAAGAAAAATAAAGAGAGAATAAAAGGACAAAGGTCCTAATTATGAGAGATTTTTCAGCAACCCAAGTTCTCAATAAGTTCTTCAAAGTTCAAGAGAGGTATAAATTTCTTTCAAGGAGCAAAAGTAGAAATAGATATTCAGCATTTTTTTCTCTACCCCTTTATTTTCACTTACATCCACCATCATTACCACTATATACATATCCACTCAGCCCATATTTAGGATCACACACATGCACATCTTGATTTGACTGTATGGCTGGACTTGTCCCTCTAGATCCATGTGTCTGACAATGCAATAAATGTTTGCAAGTATAGATTCCTTGTCTCCCACCTATGAGCTCCAGATAGACCTATTAGAAGTAGGGTGAGAGAGAGAAGGTATAATGATGCCTTATGCCCAAAATACCACATATCTTGAGAGAAGAGAGAAGGCATACACCATAAATGCCTTGGTGAGGATCCAGAAATACCATAAAGGAGAGACATGAAAGGGTCATACATAGGAATCTCTGAGTTTTATTTGAAAACCCTACAGAACTCTGAAATAATGGTTGATCAAAGAGCTTGAGACATAGCGCTTGACTTGACCGTTCTGTCTTTCAACTGCTCAAGACCTAAGTGACGGCTACAAGCCCCATGGTAAAAGGTAATATGGGTAAGTTTAAAGTTAGAATAGTTCACTCTAATCCGGAGGAGAGTTCTTATTTGAACGCATGTGTACTTTTAAGGCGTGAAAGCATTGTAGCAACTCCTGATCGATCACTGAGTTTATCTTTGCTCAGGGATGAGCAAAGGGTAAGCTTGGGGAGTTTGTTGACGGTAGATAAGTATCATTTTTTAACCATCAACATAGCATGAAAAAGGACTAAACAATAATTACCACTTAGATATAGGGGGTTTACTGACATAATTCCACGAGTTTTGGTGAATGTCTATTTCTACAGGGTGTCAGCTGTAAAGAACTAAAGAAGGCCCACATGTCAGGTTTACATAGAGACAACAGGGCCACACATAACTTTTCTGTAACCTGGAAGATACGAGAAGACTCTAGAAACAAACCGGAGGTGAAACGGGCCCGAAAGCTAGGCGGGCGCCCAGCCCTAGGGGCGCCCACCCCACCCAGGTGGCCAATCAGGTTCCACCTCCTGGATCATGCCTCCACCGCCTTTGAGGATCAATAATAATCGTAGATCAATGTCGGTTTGATCCGAGGGCTGTAGTGCTTCCTAGAGGGCTATATAAGTAAGGCCCCTGGCCCCTAGAGGGGGCATCCCTTGAAACCCTAATTCATTATTTCCTGTGAGGATCATCAAGGAGGGGTCCCTGAATGGATCTCTATCTTAGGGCACATATAAGAGAGATTAGCTTTGTAGTCTCCATGTGAGATTAGAGTTCTTCTAGATTGAGAGAGTTAGAGTGGAGGGACGAGTTGGAGGAAGCCCGGCATGTGGGTGTCTCCTCTCCAGCTTGTACTTGCAGGTTCAAGTCTCCTAACCCGAGGCTTGGTTCTAGGATTCTTCAATAATTCAACTTCTAATACTAAGTAAGTATGTTGTTATTATTATTCTATGGTTTACGAGTTTACTTTATTCTCTTCCATGGTAGAGGATAGGGTAATCGTCTATTGCGTAAGCATGGTGCTTAGGCTAGAGATACTTGTAGATATCCCCTATCTGGCCAGATCCGTGGTAGTAGCACGGGACGTGACAATCCCGTTGCTTCCTTTGTACCCCACATCTCGTTAGAAGGATTGGTAGGATTAAGTGCCCTGGTCAAGCATCCTTTGTGGTGTCTCTTTTCCATCGATATGTCCCCATAGGCCAATAGTTTCATAGCTTACCATAGGTTGGAACCAGACTATCATCATAATCTTCTCTAATCGCTTATATCTTCGCTACCTTGTAGTGCGGCCCAGGGGTTAAGTATAGATTTAGGTTAGTCATTGCATGCTTTCTCCTTGCAGATAAACAAATGCGATACTCTAGAAATATCTCCCAAGTGAAATGCTCACCGATATCCATGCGCTTGCGGATCCTTTTCTGTGTGCGTTAACAAATATCAACACTATCTTGCGTCAAGATTAGCACTATCTCCAAACGAACCGAATCGAGCTTCTACTTGAGCCTCGTCACCTAGGAGTACCATTGGGTGCACCCAAAATGATTTCTAAGCCTATAGTACGTTTGGCGCAAACCGTGCACCTATCTAATATTGTCTCCTAATGGACCAAAATGAGATTCCACATGATTCACATCACCTAGGAGTTCTATCGAGTGTGTCCAAAATGATTTTTGAGCCTGTGGTACATTTGGCGCAAACCATGCACCTATCTTGCTTCAAGATTAGCAATATCTCCAAACGGACCGAATCAAAATTCCAATTGAGCCTCATCACCTAGGAGTTCCATCGGGTGCATCCAAAATGATTTCTGATCCTATGGTACGTTTGGCACAAACTGTGCGCCTATCTTGCGTCAAGATTAGCACTATCTCCAAACGGACCGAAACGAGCATCCACTTGAGCCTCATCACCTAGGAGTTCCATCGGGTGCGTCCAAAATGACATTTAAGCCAATGGTATGTTTGGCACAAACCATGCACCTATCTTGCGTCAAGATTAGCACTATCTCTAAACGGACCGAAATGAGCCTCCACTTGAGCCTCGTCACCTATGAGTACCTTCAGGTGCGTCCAAAATGATTTCTAAGTTTCTGGTACATTTGGCACAAACCGTGCACCTATCTTGCACAAGCACTAACACTGTCTCTAAACAGACTGAAATGAGATTCCACATGACCCACGTCACCTAGGAGTTCCATCAGGATCGTACAAAGTGATTTTTGAGCCTATGGTATGTTTAGCGCAAACCGTGCACCTATCTTGCGTCAAGATTAGCTCTATCTCCAAACAGACCCTGCTGAACTAGTCCAAGGCCCTTTAATAAAAGTTGTTGTTTAGTTTGTGTGCTACAAACTTTGTTGAAGGACCCAAGCCTAAATTCATCTCTAAGCTTGTCAAACTATGGGTTGAAGTTTGTATGTAGCTGTTGTTTCTCAGCACTTCAAAAATTCATGGTCACCATGTTGGCATCCTGCGTTCTCTAAATTTTATTAAGTAACTTGAATTGATCCAAAAATAAAAGTTGGAGATAACTCTCTAGTGGAGAGTATGCAAAAATTTGGAATCAATTTGATCAAGTTTGGCCCTTCAAAATCCAAGAAAACCGAGCCCTACTCTGATCATAGTTAAATTGTTGACAGTGCCTAATTAGAACTTAATTAACCGCTGATCTAAAACCCTAATGACCATGGTCCTTAAACTAAAGTTGTAGAGCGTTACGTGGGCTACAACTTTACCTTTGGGACCAAGATCCAATTCAGCCTGTATCTAGCCTAGAATTGCGTCCCATGTTGACCACACCATTACCCACCACGTGTTCGGTAGAATGCCTCTATGGGCGACGCGCGTCCAGGACGTGGCCGCCATGCGTGAGGTTGCGCTCCATCGTGATGCCATGTGCCCTGCTCCTCCTTGCGTTGGTGTGGACGTCGTGCTACTCGAAACGCTTCTCCACTTCCTAGGCTCGCTCTCTGCCCTCTCTAGCTCCCTCCCATGCCTCTAACCGCAAGCGCCGACGTCGTCGCCATGGATGGCTGAGCGGAGCTCGTTGCCGCTGGCACCCCTGCTCCTCCACGTGTTCTCCTCGCTCAAAGCTGTCTCTCTCGGTCATGTGCAGGGCGGGCTATCCATGCCAAGACCATTTGGTCACCGGAGCCGTGCCTCCGTCGCTGCTACTGTGGAGCCACCATGGAAGGCCGCAAAGCTCTCTGCCGCCATCGTGTCTCCTGCCTCAGGCCGCCCTCAGTCAAAGTAGAGCCCTTCCTCAGAACTGCGCCAGTCCGGTGGTGCTCTAGCGCCCCTTCCCTGCTCGCACCATCACTGGCAGCGCCACCGCCGCCTATAACAGCCACCATGGCCGCACATGCTCGTGGTCACACCGTTGTGAGCTCCTCCTAGGTGAGCTGTGCCCCTACTCGGGTGTGCGCGTGGCCCAGGATGGCCGTGCTGCTGCCACTTGCCGCCGCCACTGCCCCACCTCGCCAGAGGCGGCTCTTCTCCTCCATCCTCTGCTCTGTACGAAGAAAGGAGGACGAAGGACCTTGGATTCAAATTGGAGTAAAGGCAGGGTGTTATGTGAACATCCATAGACTCATGTGAATAGTACTCTAGGGACTGATTTGTTGTGGTTTTTGCTGATTTCTTAAAATGCATAGTAAATCATAGAAAATTCATAAAATAGCAAATGATGACTTTTTGGATTGTAAAATTGCCTATGCAGTGGATCTATAATATGTCATGTTTTAGTTTAAAGTTTTAGTTCTAAAAATAGATCTATGCTTCTAGGTTTTCAATGCTAGTTGTATTTGTCATTTTCATAACTGCAAATTTAGAGCTCCAAATGAAGTGAAATCTTTGTGGCATGCTACTAATGTGGCATGCTACTAATTTCTTGCCATAGCAATTTGTCTTTTTCATAGAGCTTGATATCCGTGTCCAAATGGCTTGCAATTTGGGTGGTAGACTATTGGGAGCATATGCAGGCCACTTTAATTTTGGTAGAATTTATTGTGCAATTTTGATATGTGTTCATAATTCCACCTAATTATTTAAATAAATTAAGAAATGTATTAAAAGAATTTATTTAGCAATGTACACTATGTTTTTTGGTGTTCATTACTCATGTGTGACATGTTGGTAAAGTTGGTTTTTTCCAATTATATGTTTGCAACATAAGTTCGTATTTATTTCTTGCAAATGAGGTTTCTAGACAGATCTGGGAATTTAACAAAGTTCTTCATGATAATGTGCTTTGTTGTGAAACTTATTTATACAAAAGTTATAGATAATTTATGTATCTATCTGCCGTTAAAAATTGGTGGCATTTGGACAAGTAGTTTAGGAGTTACAGCTGTTCAAAGTTGGATCATAGAATCTATTGCTCTCTGTCGTGTTAAACATGATTCGGTGTTTGTGTAAATTCGACATGTTAAACTTTAGAATTATGCTGTAATGATTATAAATAAAATGTATAAAATTTCATAAGCTTTCCATAATATCTTCTTTCAAGTCATTTGGATTTCTAGAACTCTAGATATGATTGATTTACTCAGCTACTGCATGTATGTCCAGAATTGCTGAAAATACAAGAATGCTTGGTTACTTTGCTTGCATGTTGCTAAGTGTGATTCATGTCCTTGGTGATTAAGTTAGTACACCTGAGACTTTGTAAATCTTGTGTCATGCTTGGTATTGCGTTCTTTGCTATCTTAGCATGATAGGTTGATTGATGTTTAAGTTAAGCATCGCAAAGTACTTAAGTGTACTTAGTGTAAACGATGCTTGTCTTGCTTACTATTTGTGATGCATCATCCATTGCACTTCCATATAATCACACACTTGCATCTTGCATCTTATCTATGTACGCTAGATGCATCACGTGAAGGACATGATGTGGGGCTGAACCCAAAGATGGTGTTCGGTGGATCCATCCCGAAGATGGAAGAACCCTCAAGTGCATACGTGGAGTGGAGATGTTCTGCAAGACAGTGCAAGCTAACATGACTGATTTGAGTCAGATTTCAGGCAAGCCCTAGAGCATTATAAGCCTACTAATTTCTAAAAATGCAATTGAGTATATATGTTATATATATTGTTGCATTAAGTAATAGGTGTTGGATGAAAACACTTGCTGCATATATATATCCTATCCTTGTCCAGAAAGTATACCTTGAATCCTATTTAGGTTTAGGTTCGAGTAATTGCTTAGCCCTGCTCTAAGCAGTAGAAGTCGGGTGATGTCCTATCACCTGCAAGCTTTTGGAATATATATGGCATGGTTGGCTATATTTGCTATCGTGGAAAAGTACCTTGTGTTAATGAAATGAGACTGGGCGGGATGACGATAGTGAAGCAACAAGACATGAAGGTATTGGGTGTGGATCTATCCCCATCTGTGTTACTTAAGGACTGATTCTTGGAGCCTTTCCTTATCATGTTGAACGCATGCCTCTCTCTTAGCTGGCCAGGCCCGAGTGCTTGACCATGAATCCGAGTAGCTCAACTCAGCCCGGGCTCCGGTAAGTATAAAGTGCGCCTCATAAGGGAGCCGTAGGCATGAGTAAAAGGGTAGGTGATTTAAAAGTCCTGATCGTCCTGGCAGGTGATCTAAGAGTACTAGCGCTGACTGAACCCACGAAGTTGGTTCCTGAGTTGTCCCAAAGGTGACCTAATGCTCCCCGACGGGGGAAGTCATGGATGAGAGTTAAGAATATCCCCTCAGCTGAGTTGTAATTTGATTCGAGTCGCCGTCTCTCACCGGCACTAACACTATCTCCAAACGGACCGAAACGAGATTCCACATGGCCCTCCTCACCTAGGAGTTCTATCGGGTGTGTCCAAAATAATTTCTGAGCCCATGGTACGTTCGACGCAAACCGTGCACCTATCTTGCATCAGAATTAGCACTATCTCCAAACAGACCAAAACGAGCTTCCACTTGAGCCTCGTCACCTAGGAGTACCATCGGGTGCATCCAAAATGATTTATGAGCCTGTGGTACATTTGGCGCAAACAGTGCACCTATCTTGCACTGATACTCAAACGGACTGAAACGAGATTCCACATGACCCACATCACCTAGGAGGTCCGCCGGTGCGTCCAAAACGATATCTGAGCCTATGGTACATTCAGCACAAATCGTGTACCTATCTTGCCTCAGGATTAGCAATATCTCCAAACAGACCGAATCAAGCTTCCACTTGAGCCTCGTCCCTTCTGATCCTAAGGTACATTAGGCGCAAATCATGCACCTATCTTATGTCAAGATTAGCACTATCTCCGAACGGACCAAAACAAGCATCCACTTGAGCCTCGTCACCTAGGAGTTCCATTGGGTGCGTCCAAAATGACATCTGAGCCTATGGTACGTTTGGCGCAAACCGTGCACCAATCTTGCATCAAGATTAGCACTATCTCCAAACAGACCAAATCGAGCTTCTACTTGAGCATCGTCACCTAGGAGTACCATTGCGTGCACCCAAAATGATTTATGAGCCTATGGTACATTTGGCACAAACCGTGCACGTATCTTGCACCAATACTAACACTCTCTCCAAATGGACTAAAATGAGATTCCACATGACCCAAGTCACCTAGGTGTTCTATCGGGTGTGTCAAAAATGATTTTCTTGCATGTGGTACGTTCGGTGAAACCGTGCACCTATCTTGCATCAAGATTAGCACTATCTCCAACCGGACCAAAATGAGCATCCACTTGAGCCTCGTCATCTAGGAGTTCCATCTGGTGTGTCCAAAATTATTTGTGAGCCTAAGGTACATTTGGCGCAAACCGTGCACCAATCTTGCACTGACACTAACATTGTCTCCAAGCGGACTGAAACGAGATTCCACATGACCAATGTCACCTACAAGATCCATCAGATCTGTCCAAAATGATTTTTGAGCCTATGGTATGTTCGATGCAAACCGTGTGCCTATCTTGCATCAAGATTAGCACTATCTCCAAACGGACCGAATCGAGCTTCCACTTGAGCCTCATCACCTAAGAGTACCATCAGGTGTGTCCAAAACGATTTCTGAGCTTATGGTACGTTTGGCGCAAACCATGCACCTATCTTGCATCAAGATTAGCACTATCTCTAAAAGGACCGAATCAAGCTTCCACTTGAGCCTCGTCACCTAGGACTACCATCGGGTGCGTGCAAAATGATTTCTGGGCTTGTGGAATGTTTGGCGTAAACCGTGCACCTATCTTGCACTAACACTAACATAGTCTCCAAACGGACTGAAATCACATACCCATGTCACCTAGGAGTTCCATTGGGTGCGTCCATAATGACAGCCGAGCCTTTGGTACATTTCACGCAAAACCATGCGCCTATCTTGTGTCAGGATTAGCAATATCACTATACGGACCGAATCAAGCTTCCACTTGAGCCACGTCACCTAGGATTACCATCGGGTGCTATTGATGATGGTTATCTACCATAATAAAGGGTTAAAATAAATATATAAAGGGCTAATAAATGATCACCAACATAGGTTTAGGGTGTCAACTAACGAAATTCCATGAGTTTTTGTGAATCTATATTTTGCAGGGGGGTATCAGAATAATTCAGGAAGTGATATCTTCCACGAGAAGGAACCCATGTCAATCGGCCTAATCTCCATGTCACAAATACGCAAGAGGCTTCTAGAGGACACCAGAGGACTCCATGAGGCGCCGCCAGGTGGGGCCGACCAGCCTCAACCCTAGGCCGACCGGCCCCTGGCCACCGCCCCTCGGCTCCTTCCTTTGCAAGCTACTTCAACCGCCTCCAAAGATGCATCCTAACCCTACGTGAAGGTCGGTTTGATCCAAGGGCCACGGTTCCATGCTCTAGGCTATATAAACAAGGCCCCAGACCCCCCCTCCAAAGGAGAATTCATTCAATCAATCATCAACCAGAAAGCAGAAGACCAACCAGCAAATCTCATCTCCATAGAGCTCCATCAGATCTAGGCATAGCTAGATTAGAATTAGAAGTAGAGGAGTCAAGCAGCCTTGGGCTCCAGATCTAGTCAAGAGGAGCTTGGTAAATCCAGTTCTTCTCTCTTGTATCAATATTGTTCTTCAGATATTCATCTAGTTCATCAGTTCTTCTAGTTCTTGATCTAGTTCATGTTCTAGTTCTTCATGTTCTAATTGTTTATGTTCTAGTTCGTAATTATTCTAGTTCATCATTATCTAGTTCTAGTTCATTGTTCTTGATCATTATTCTTGATACATTAGATATGATCTTGTTCTTAATCTATATTATATCCTTGAATATTATGAGATTAGTCTGCTTTGATTATATATTTGGCATAGATAGTTTATCATTATGTTTATACACATGTTTGCAAAGCACTCACCTTATTGAGTCATGGGTGGGTGGTCAACATTGGGTAAGTGTGGTACTTATACACTATTTACCTGCAAATGCACTCTATACTCCGGGCCATGTGGTAGATCGCTGGTGTGACATTCCTGTTGAGTCCTTTGTAGTCCACTCCCTAAGTGTAGAACTTAGTAGAACACGGTCTCATTACTTAGTTGTTACTCTGTTTCTTAGCTTCGTAATGGAGATGTTCCTTATTTATGGATATGAGATAACCTAGCCAATGATTGCCTGATATAATTGCACTAATCAATGTAGATTATGACTAATAGTTAATGGATTAGTTAGGAGTTATTCTCTTACTTTATATTCTGATCAATGACTTGCCATAGTAGTACTGCTCTAAGGAATATCATCTGAATGGTCTGATTATCATATATTTTATCTCTTTTTATTTGATTGATTTCTATTTGAGAGTAAAGGATAGTGATTTCGAATATTCATATCACATGTGTAGAGTAGCCTTTAATTAATATGTGCCCCTCTGTTTGTTCTCCTTTGGTTAAATATAAATAACGATACCTAGGATAAACTTGGGTGAAATGCTACAACTGGTGTATTTATCTGTGCTCTTGTGGATATATACTTTAATATCTTTATATAGTTAAGTGGTCTGAGTACAATACAACTACACTCTTGGTTTCATGTTGGGGATGACAACCTAACGAGAGTGATGCTAAGAAGTGTCAACAAGCATTTCTAGCGCCGTTGCCGGGGAGGCAATGGAATGGCACACTTAGTTAGAAAACATTCATAAGAGCATAAACATACTTCCACATCTAGGAAAACTCTTACACATGTGATATTCGAATTACATCACTTGATCCTTTACTCTAACAGGCTCACCCTGTCTTTTGTCTATTTTTTATCTTATGCAGGGTGATGTATGACTGGTTTTGAACTCCCGACAAACTATGTTGAGAACCCCGAAGCTCTAATCAGAAGAACAAGAGCAAAGCTCAAGAAGGCTCCAACCACTTCGTCTAAGATCAACCAATTGAGAAGAAGCTTAACACTAGACTTTGAAGCCATGGCTGACCGATCACTCCGTGAATTCTTCGCTCCAACCACTGCTAACATCAGGACTAGACCGACAGTAAATGTGGGACATAACGGATTTGAGCTCAAGCCTGCTTTGATCAACATGGTGCAAGCCAACCAGTTTTGTGGAAAAGCACATGAAGATGTGAGTGCTCATCTCCAACACTTTTTGGAGATTTATAGCACCTTCACCATTAAGGGAGTCGCAAGAGATGCCATATTGCTCCACTTGTTCCCTTTCTCACTCCTGGGAAAAGCAAAACAATGGTTCTATGCCAACAAGGACATGAATACCACATGATCGATCTGTGCTACTGCTTTTCTAGCAAAATTCTTTCCAGTGGGGAAGACAAATGCTCTACGTGCGAAGATTTCAACCTTCTAGCAACAACACGATGAATCAATCCCTGAAGCCTGGGAACACTTTTAAGATTACATATCAGAATGCCCTCACCATGGGATGGAGAATTGGCTACTCATGTAGACATTCTACCATGGGCTCACTTCTAGTACCCGTGAGAATGTGGATGCAGCTGTTGGAGGATCATTCTTATCGCTCAACATCACTGAAGCAACCACTCTGATTGAGAAGATGGCCTCTAACCAGGGATGGAATGAGGAACGCACTCAACCTCACAAGAGAGGAGGAGGAATGCATCAACTAAAGGAAGTAGACATGCTGTCTGCCAAGATAGACCTGCTCATGAAGAAGTTCGATGAACGCACCATTGAGAAGAATGAAGTCACGCACATCCATGATTCTCGCATGACCTGTGAAGAGTGTGGAGGCACTGGCCACTTAGGGAGCAACTACCCTGAGATTCAAAAGGATGTGAACTACATCAACAACAACTTCAACAATCGTCCTCAACAAAATCAAGGATGGAATAAGCAATCAAGGCCTAATTACTTAGGTAACTACTCAGGTAACTACCAAGGTAATAATCTTAATAATAACTTTAATCAACCACCCTTGAGAGAAATGATTTCTAATCAGAATAAAGTTATTGATACTATGTCTAGAAAGATAGCTTCCAATGATAAATTGCTTGAAAATATTAATACTAGAATGGATAGCTTTACTTCTGCCATAAAGAATCAACATAGCTTTAATAAAATGATAGAATCATAAATATCTCAGCTAGCAGCTTATATACCAGTGACCAAAAGAGGTAAGATTCCGAGGAAGCCAAAGGATTTAGAAACTGCAAATCTTGTAGACATTTATAATGCAGGGCAATACTTCACTACACCTCCAAAGCAATGGGGAACATGGGTAGACGACACTCTACCAGTGAAGAAAGAAGACCTAGGGAGACCTATCATCCCTATTCGCATTGGACCCTACAGCTTTGAAGAAGTTGTCTGTGACCTTGGAGCAAGCGTCAACATCATGTCCAGGGTAATCTATGAGAAAATTCATGGTGATCCTTTATTGTATACAACTATGTGTTTGCAGATTGCATATCAGACACTGTGCTACCCCAAGGGAATTCTTGAAGATGTCTAGATCGTAGTTGGACACTCGTATGTGCTGGCAGACTTTGTGATTATAGAAATAGGTGGAGACGAAAAAGCACCCATCATCTTGGGGTGACCGTTCCTAGAGTACCCACCATCGATTGTATGATCGAGGGAAGTACTTTCTACAAGACATTTTGCGACATCGGCTCTAACACCAACATAATGTCTAAGGTAACATATAAACATTTGTATAATACTAGACCCATGTATCATACATATGTGTAGCTGCAGATGGCGGACTAATCATTCTAACGTCCGGAGGGAGTAGTGAAAGATGTTATGGTCAAAATAAGAGATCACTACATTCCTACCGACTTCATGGTTCTTGACATGGGAGAAGAAGACGATGTCCACCTCATTTTAGGAAGACCCTTCCTCAACACTACTAGCGCAATCATCTACATAAGAACTGGAGAAATCCACTTCCAATTCCCTGGAGAGAAGGTACATTGTTATTTTAATAGTTACACTACTTGTGAGCAGCCTAGAAAGAACAAGAGGAGACATCGCTCTCAATGCCAAAAGAAACAAGCCATCAAAGAGAAAGAAGCTGCCCAAGAAGAAGCTATTCCAAAAGAAGAAGAAGAGAAGCCCAAGAAGAGTGAACCACAGGAAGAGACTCCTCAGTCCAAGAAAGTATGGAAAAGAAAAGAAACATCAACATCATCATCAAGTTCTCCAACACTTGACGAGCAACCATTCAGCTCCTTAGTTAAGCAGGAAGAAACCTCTGAAGACTGAACCAGACGTAAGGTCCGGGTCGACAGACCTAAATCTCTGAACCTTCGCCGAAAGGTAAATCGATATTTATCCGCACATTTAAATTAAGCATATCTATTTTGTTTACATTCCCTTAGCATATCATTACATTGAAAATAAAAATACCTTTTCCATTAATAACATGCATACTATTTAGAATTAAATACATATTTAAATTCTACATTTCATTTGAAAAGAAAATAAAAATAACTTTTATATTTTGAATCATCTCATTGCATGTGGAAATATATAAACTCTAAGCCCCATGTGAGTAATAGTGTGGTGTGGGTAGCAACCCATAATAATTACTCACTGTATATATATATATATATATATATATATATATATATATATATATATATATATATATATATATGAAGAAAAACTAGTTGAATAATAAAAGATAATTCAAGACTCCAAAATAATTAGGGAATAGTTTTCCACTAACCCTTAATATGTTCCACAAGTTTTGTTGTCTATTTGAAATTCAACAGGAAAAAGAGAAATTCCCTATGAAGCCCATGATGTCTTCACTCACTCAAGAGCTCTGCCTTGAACAATCATCAAAGGAGTGATGAGCATCTACGCAATCGAGGACTCAAGATGAACGACTACGTCAAAATCCAGCTTGGGGGAGAGCGTCCCCCGTATATCTCGATAAGTATTCCTTTTCGAGTGATTTATCTTTTATTCTGAAAAGTATAAAAAGATGCATAACTTAAGAAAACCAAATAAAAAGAGTGCTGTGTGATAATATTAGCAAGATAATATATTAGTTAAAATAAAAGATACAAGAGAGTATTAGAACTTAATTACCGTAGAACTCAATTTTAAGCACAATGGAAATGATGAATAGTTGCTCTGTCGTAATTCCTTTCAAGTGCCTAGTTTTCAAACATGAATTCTCCCGAGTTTTGGGTAGAACTGTCTTGATCTAAAGATAAACTCTGAGCCTGAAACTTGTGGGTTGCAAATGCTGGATCTAAATCTAGGTAGTTGAGTATGATATGAGAAAGTCTGAGCTGCTATTTATCTTGCTCCTACTGATGCTAGAGTTCTGGAGAATTTTATCTTTTGAAATCTTAAAATACCATGATGAGTACTTGTATGACAAAGCTTAAAATTCCTACCACAACCATACATAGGATAGAAAACTCCATTCATACTTTTTACTACTTGTACTTGCATTGAGAATTATCGAGCTCTGTTGACCCTTAGAGGCTTGTCATACTTTTAAAATCAAGATCAAGTACACTCCACTCAAATATGCTGCTTCTACACTTGAAGTACGCAACAACATGCCTTTTCATTTAGATCCACCAAATATATTTTTCTCCTACACTGGGAGAGAACACCACTCACATATCTTATAGGATTTTTGTCACCTATCCATACATTTCATAAGCCCTAGTTATTGTTGCTCTAGGTTATTATTATCTCTAAATCTTTCATTATAGACAAGAATGTTCTGGGCTTATATATTTAAAAAAAGAGAGAAGAAAGAGAAATATATGGAGAGTAAAACATGGACAAGTGTCCTACCAAAACAATGGGTACTTAGATGCCCGCCTCTCTAAAAAAACTATAGCCCAAAATATCTCTTAGTCTAAGTTCTTCAATTATTCAAAGAGAGATCAAAATCCCTTTCAAAGGAGAAAAGGTAGAATTAGATCCACTATCACCTTCATCATAAATAAACCACTCCTTGATCCATACACATGCACTTCTTGATTTGATCGTATGCCTCGTTTCTCTGGATCCACTGTTTGACTTTACAAAATATGCTTTGCAAGTATGAACACGCTGTTTCCATACCTATAAGCTCTAGATAAAGCATTAGATGTAGGATGAGAGAAGACAAATCTCACTTTGCCTTGGAGAGGATCCAGAAATACCACATATATTGACAGATTTTAGAGAGTCATACAAAAAGATACTTTGAGTTTTATTTTAAAAATCTTGCAAAACTCCAGAATAATAGTTGAATGAAGAGCTTGAGACATAGTGCTTGATTTGATTGTTCTACTTTTTGACTGCTCAAGACCCAAGTGAAGGCTAATAAGCTCCATAGTTAAAGGTAATATGGGTAAGTCTGAAGGTTAGAATGGTTAGACCTAATCTGGAGGAAAATTCTTGTTTGAACGCATGTGTACTTTTGAGGTGTGAAAGCATTGTAGCAACTCCTGATCCATTATGAATATTTGCTAAGGGACTAGCAAAAGGTATGCTTGGGGGAGTTGTTGACAATGGTTATCTACCATAATAAAGGGTTAAAATAAATATATAAAGGGCTAATAAATGATCACCAACATAGGTTTAGGTTGTCAACTAACAAAATTCCATGAGTTTTGGTGAATCTATATTTTGCAGGGGGGTATCAGAATAATTCAGGAATTGATATCTTCCACGAGAAGGAACCCATGTCAATCGGCCTAATGTCCGCATCACGAATACGCAAGAAGCTTCTAAAGGACACCAGAGGACTCCACGAGGAGGGCCACCACGAGGCGCCGCCAGGTGGGGCCGATCGGTCTCAACCCTAGGCTGACCGGTCCTTGGCCACCGCCCCTCGGCTCCTTCTTTTGCAAGCTACTTCAATCGCCTCCAAGGATGCATCCTAACCCTACGTGAAGGTCAGTTTAATCCAAGGGCCATGGTTCCATGCTCTGGGCTATATAAACAAGGCCTCAGACCCCCCTCCAAAGGGGAATTCATTCAATCAATCATCAACCAGAAAGCAGAAGACCAACCAACAACTCTCATCTCCTTAGAGCTCCATCAGATCTAGGCATAGGTAAATTAGAATTAGAAGTAGAGGAGTCAAGCAGCCTTGGGCTCCAGATCTAGTCAAGAGGAGCTTGGTAAATCCAGTTCTCCTCTCTTGTATCAACATTGTTCTTCAGATATTCATCTAGTTCATCAGTTCTTCTAGTTCTTAATCTAGTTCTTGTTCTAGTTCTTCATGTTCTAATTGTTTATGTTCTAGTTTGTAATTGTTCTAGTTCATCATTGTCTAGTTCAAGTTCATTGTTCTTGATCATTATTCTTGATACGTTAGATATGATCTTGTTCTTAATCTATATTATATCCTTGACTATTATGAGATTAGTCTACTTTGATTATATATTTGGCATAGATAGTTTATCATTATGTTCATACACATGTTTGCAAAGCACTCACCTTATTGAGTCATGGGTGGGTGGTCAACATTGGGTAAGTGTGGTACTTATACACTGTTTACCTGCAAATGCACTCTATACTCTGGGCCATGTGGTAGATCGCGGGTGTGACATTCCTATTGAGTCCTTTGTAGTCCACTCCCCGAGTGTAGAACTTATTTGAACGCGGTCTCATTACTTAGTTGTTACTCTGTTTCTCAGCTTCGTAATGGAGAAGTTCCTTGTTTATGGATATGAGATAATCTAGCCAATGATTGCCTGATATAATTGCATTAATCAATGTAGATTATGACTAATAGTTAACAGATTAGCTAGGAGTTATTCTCTTACTTTATATTCTGATCAATGACTTGCCATAGTAGTACTGCTCTAAGGAATGTCATCTGAATGGTCTGATTATCATATATTTTATCTCTTTTTATTTGATTGATTCCTGTTTGAGAGTAAAGGATAATGATTTTGAATATTCATATCACATGTGTAGAGTAGCCTTTAATTAATATGTGTCACTCTGTTTGTTCTCCTTTGGTTAAATATAAATAACGATACCTAGGATAAACTTGGGTGAAATGCTGCAACGGGTGTATTTATCTATGCGCTTATGGATATATACTTTAATATCTTTATATAGTTAAGTGGCATGAGTACAATACAACCATACTCTTGGTGTCATGTTGGGGATGACAACCTAACATGAGTGATGCTAAGAAGTGTCAACAGGTGCATCTAAAACAATTTCTGAGCGTAGGTATGTTTGACGCAAACCGTGCTCATATCTTGCACCGATACTAACAACATCTCTAAACGGATCAAAATGAGATTCCACTTTACCCACATCACCTAGGAGTTCTATCAGGTGTGTCCAAAATGATTTTTAAGCCTGTGGTATGTTCGGCGCAAACCGTGCACCGATCCTACGTCAAGATTAGCACTATCTTAAAATGAATCGAAACAAGCCTCTGGTACATTTGGTGCAAACCGTGCACCTATCTTGCACAAGCACTAACACTATCTTCAAACAGACCGAAAAGAGATTCCACATGACCCACGTCACCTAGGAGTTCCATCAGGATCGTCCAAAGCAATTTTTGAGCCTATGGTACGTTCAGTGCAAATCATGCACCTATCTTGCATCAAGATTAGCACTTTCTCCAAACAAACTGAATTGAGTTTCCACTTGATCCTCATCACATAGAAGTACCATTGGGTGTGTCCAAAATAATTTAAGAGCCAATGGTACATTTGGCGCAAACCATGCACCTATCTTGCACTGACACTAACACTGTCTCTAAACGGATTGAAATGAGATTCCACATAACCCACGTCACCTAGGAGTTCCATCGGGTGCGTCCAAACCAATTTCTGAGCCTTTGGTACGTTCAACTCAAACTGTGCACCTATCTTGCAACAAGATTAGCATTATCTCCAAATAGACCAATTCGAGATTCCAATTGAACTTCATCACCTAGGAGTACCAACAGGTGCATCCAAAATGATTTCTGAGCCTATGGTACGTTCAGGGCAAACCGTGCACCTATCTTGCGTCAAGATTAGCACTATCTCCAAATGGACCAAAACGAGCCTCCACTTGAGCCTCGTCACCTAGGAGTACCATCAGGTGCATCCAAGATGATTTCTAAGCCTATGTTATGATTGGCACAAACCGTACTCCTATCTCGCACCGGCACTAACAATATCTCCAAACAGAGTGAAATGAGATTCCACATGACCCTCCTCACCTAGGAGTTCTATCGGGTGCATCCAAAACAATTTCTGAGCCAATGGTATGTTCGACGCAAACCGTGCACCTATCTTGCATCAAGATTAGCACTATCTCCAAATGGAACGAATTCAGCTTCCACTTGATACTCATCACGTAGGAGTACCATTGGGTGCATCCAAAACAATTTCTGAGCCTATCTTGCACCGATACTAACACTGTCTCCAAACGGAATGAAACGAGATTTTACATGACCCATGTCACCTAGGAGTTCCGTCAGGTCCATCCAAAATGACATCTGAGCCTACGGTACATTCAGCGCAAACCATGTACCTATCTTGCTTCAAGATTAGCAATATCTCCAAACAGACCGAGTTGAGCTTCCATTTGAGCCTCGTCACCTAGGAGTTCCATCGGGTTCATCCAAAATGATTTCTGATCATGTGGTACGTTTGGCACAAACCATGCACCTATCTTGTGTCAAGATTAGCTCTATCTCCAAATAGGCCGAATCGAGTTTCCAGTTGATCCTCATCACCTAGAAGTACCATTGGGTGTGTCCAAAACAATTTAAGAGCCAATGATACATTTGGCGCAAACCGTGCACCTATCTTGCACTAACACTAACATTGTCTCCAAATGGATTGAAATGAGATTCCACATGACCCACGTCACATAGGAGTTCCATCATGTGCATCCAAACCTATTTCTGAGCCTACGGTACATTCAACTCAAACCATGCACCTATCTTGCACCAAGGTTAGCTCTATCTCCAAATGGACCGAATTGAGCATCCAATTGAACCTCATCACCTAGGAGTACCAATAGGTGCGTCTAAAATAATTTCTGAGCCTATAGTATGTTCGGTACAAACTGTGGACCTATCTTGCGTCAAGATTAGGACTATCTCCAAATAGGCCAAAATGAGCCTCCACTTGAGCCTCGTCACCTAGGAATACCATTAGGTGCGTCTAAGACTTCCAAGCCTATGCTACGATCAAACCGTGCTCCTATCTTGCACCAGCACTAACACTATCTCCAAATGGACTGAAACGAGATTCCACATGATCCTCCTCACCTAGGAGTTCTGTCGGGTGCGTCCAAAACACTTTTTGAGCCTATGGTACGTTGGACACAAAACATGCACCTATCTTGCACCAAGACTAGCACTATCTCCAAATGGACCGAATCGAGCTTCCACTTGAGCCTCGTCACCTAGGAGTACCATCGGGTGCATCCAAAATGATTTATGAGCCTATGGTACGTTTGGCGCAAACTGTGCACCTATCTTGCACCGATACTAACACTATCTCCAAATGGACTGAAATGAGATTCCACATGACCCATGTCACCTAGGAGTTTCTATCGGGTGTGTCCAAAATGACATTTAAGCCTATGGTATATTTGGCGCAACTCGTGCACCTATCTTGCTTCAGGATTAGCAATATCTCCAAATAGAGCGAATCAAGCTTCCATTTTAGCCTCATAACCTAAGAGTTCCATCGGGTGTGTCCAAAACAATTTTCTGATCCTATGGTATGTTCGGCGCAAACCGTGTACCTATCTTACGTCAAGATTAGCACTGTCTTCAAACAGACCGAAACAAGCATCCACTTGAGCCTCGTCACCTAGGAGTTCCATCGGGTGCGTCCAAAACGACATCTGAGCCTATGGTACGTTCAGCGCAAACTGTGCACCTATCTTGCATCAAGATTAGCACTATCTCTAAACGGACCGAATCGAGCTTCCACTTGAGCCTCATCACCTAGGAATACCATCGGGTGCGTCCAAAATGATTTTCTGAGCTTGTGGTATGTTTGGCGCAACATATGCACCTATCTTGCGTCAATATTAGCACTATCTCCAAATGGACCGAATCAAGCTTCTACTTGATCCTCATCACCTAGGACAACCATTGAGTGCGTCCAAAATAATTTCTGAGATTATGGTATGTTTGTCGCGAACCGTGCACCTATCTTGCACTGACACTAACACTGTCTCCAAACGGACTGAAATGAGATTTCACATACCCACGTCACCTAGGAGTTCCATCGGGTGCGTCCAAAACGACAGCTGAGCCTATGGTACGTTCCGCGCAAACCATACAACTATCTTGTGTCAGGATTTTGTAATATCTCCAAAAGGACCGAATCGAGCTTCCACTTGAGCCTCGTCACCTAGGATTACCATCGGGTGCGTCTAAAATGATTTCTGTGCATAGATATGTTTGACGCAAACCGTTATCTTGCACCGATACTAACAACGTCTCTAAATGGACCGAAATGAGATTCTAAATTACCCACATCACCTAGGAGTTCTATCAAGTGTGTCCAAAATGATTTTCGAGCCTATGGTATGTTCAACGCAAACCATGCACTGATCTTACATCAAGATTAGCACTATCTCCAAACGGACCGAAATAAATATCCACTTGAGCTTATAGTCTAAACAAAATCAGATTAAACATGATTAAATGAGCTACACAACCATTTAATCCATAATTAAGTGAATTAAAGGACTACGTCTATCACAATCAATATGAAACTAATTAACATTGTAATTATCTGAAGTGTTGTGGGATTTAGATTTCTTGCAATAAGATTATTTGGTAGAATATTTGATTTTTACATGTGTAAATATGTATGGGTTCTAGCAAATTTTATGTTTATCAACATAAATATGTATGTTTTATTGTTATTGTACAAAATCGTTTAGGCCATTTAACTCCATTTAAACATCGTTTAGACGGTCTAAACGCTAAACGAAGGGTGACCGACTATTTACCATTTAGCATTTAGGAAAAAATTGGCCTCGTCACCTAGGATTACCATCGGGTGCATCTAAAACAATTTCTAAGCATAGGTATGTTTGACGCAAACCGTGCTCTTATCTTGCACCGATACAAACAACATCTCTAAATGGACCGAAGTGAGATTCCACATACCCACGTCACCTAGGAGTACAATTAGGTGTGTCCAAAATGATTTTCAAGCCTATGGTATATTCTGCGCAAACCGTGCACCGATCCTACGTCAAGATCCAAACAGACTGAAACAAGCATAAACTTGAGCCTCATCACCTAGGAGTACCTTTGGGTGCGTCCAAAATGATTTTTTGAGCCTCTGGTACATTTGGCAAAAACCTTGCACCTATCTTGCACAAGCACTAACACTATCTCCAAACGGACCGAAACGAGATTCCACATGATCCACGTCACCTAGGAGTTCCATCAGGTTTGTCCAAAATGATTTTTGAGTCTATGATACATTCGGCGCAACCCATGTGTTGACACTTCTTAACGTCACTCGTGTTAGGTTGTCATCCCCAACATGACACCAAGAGTATTGTTGTATATATCTGCAAGCACACAGATAAATACACCCATTGTAGCATTTCACCCAGGTTTTCCTAAGTATTATTATTTATAATTTTACCAAGGAAAGGAAAATCGAAACAAGATTATATAAATAAATACAATGGCAGTAGAGATAATCATTTGCACTTACTCAATAATAAATATCAAAACAACTAATCCCTTGTCATGAAAAGGGGTAAGACAAATAAGATAAATGGTAAATGATAATCGTGGTTATTCTAGAGACAAGAAGGAGTTAACATTATTCAAGTCAAGTAGTCACGGAGATTAATTTAGAGATGTAAATCATAAGTATTTCTTATTCAATCAGTCTATTAATCAATCTAGCTATATACAATCATCTATGATATAATCAACATGTCATCTATGAATAAGGAACATTACTGAGAGAAAAGTCAAGAACAGAGTAATGATCTCTTCCCTGTAACCGCGTTCTACTAAGTTCTATACTCGAGGAGTGGACTACAAAGGACTCAACAGGAATGTCACACCCACGATCTACCACATGGCCCGGAGCATAGAGTGCATTCGCAGACAAGCATAATCTAAGCACCACGCCTACAATATGCCAGCCACTCAATCCTATCCAGAATTGGATCAAGCTTTCTACGAACATATTTGTAAACTCTCTACTAATCATATTCATATCAAGATGTAGAACTAGAACAATCTCAAGAATAGAATAAAGTTGAAATATAGAAATATATTGAAGTAGCATAAAGTCAAATGATGATTACAACAAAATTACCAAGTCTCTGACGAACGATCCTGATCCCAAGCAATTGCTTGCCTCTACTTGAATCAATCTAGACTAAACTCTAAACTTGAACTAGAACTCTAACTCTTTTTCTCTATGGAAACCCTAACTTCTGGCCTTGCCTTACCAAATGAGGAAGAGATGATATAATTCTTCAACTGATTCCTTGAGAGAAGATCCTAGGGGCTGTTTATATAGCCCAGGGCGTGGAACCGCAGCCCTTGGATCAAACCGACCTTGGCATGGGGTTTAGATGCATCCTTAGAGGCGGTATAGGTAGCTTGCCAGAGAAGGAGCCGAGGCGTCACAGGGGAGGCCGGTCGGCCTAGCCCTAGGGCCGGTTGTAACACCCCTGGGTGTTAAGCATGCATACACATCCCAAATCATGATCATTAGCATTGCATGCATGTTCATCATCATATGGCAAATTAAGTTGTACTTAATTAAATTGTGAAAAACATATGTTTGAACACTGAATTAGTAAAATTTCTAGCTAAGAGTGATAAAAATTTGTTGAGCTATAACTCTAAATGACTTAGAACTAATTAACATGATTTTTGGAGCAATTTTTGTATTCAAAATCTCCCCAAATTTTGCTTTTAAAAATATTCTAGAAAAATGAGTTTTCATTAAAATTTGGACTTTAAATCACTAATTCAAAATCTATTTAGAATTTTGAAAAGTGCCCTAAATGAAAGTTGTAGAGAATTAATCACTAATTCATTAAAATTTTGTTTTGGGGGAAACTTGTGAAAATGTCTTTTTCATCTTCAAAATTTGAATTTGAATCAAATTATAAAAATCTGAAATTTTATTTAGAAAAGAAAAATGATTTCTTACCTTAACAGGCCGCCGCCCCACTTCCGACCCAACGGTCGAAGCCGGCCCGCGTCTGCGTCCGCGTTCGCCTCCGCCCGCGCGCTCGCTCGCGCGCGCCCCGCGCTAGCACAACCGACCTCGTCAGGGCGCGCTCGCCGCGTGGACGCCGCTCGACGTCACCGGCGTACGAGTGGCGCCTCGACAGGTCCCACGTCCTCGCCCATGCCTTAAGCAGCCACAACACCGGCATCACTTCACCCAACTCGCCTCCAGTCTCCATTTCCTCCTCTCTCGCCAGCAGCAGCCGCGGAGCCGTGGCGGACGCTCGCGCCACCGCTCGCCGTCGTCGCTCCGCCACCACCGCATGCCCCCACGAGCGCGTCTCCGGTCAATTCCTCCCGGCCTCAGCCCTGCCTCGTTTTCCCCCATCTGGTGCTCACGCCAATTTCGTCGCTCGAGCGAAGGTGAGACCGATTTCGGTCGTCCGTCCACCGCGGGCGCCATGGCCACCACTCGGCCGACGCTGTGGTCCAGACCCGTCCGCCATCCCATCTTCCCTAATTTCCACCCTTTCCCGCCCACCGTCCTCTTGCGAATCCGTTGCTCGCTTCACCATGCCCAGTCGTGGCCAGCAACGCCGCCGGATGCCACCGCCGCGCGGCCACGCCGCCGTGAATGCCGGCAACCCCGTGGCCACGCCCCGCTCTCGCCCCCTCTCTGTTCGCTGGGCCAAGACGGCCTTGGGCCGGAGCCCAAGCCGGGCCGACTCGCTTGCCTTCCCCACGCGCGCGCTCGGGCCGAAAGCCGTAGCGGTCCGGTTGGATTCACTGGGCCGACCCGTTATCAATAAGAAAAATTGGTTTTTCATTTTCTTTTATTATTTGAGAAAGAAATACTTTGGAAAATGTTTGGGTAATCATTTTAGCTCCAAAAATTGTGAAACAAATTTTGTAGTGTTTCTTATGAGTAGATCTACAGTTTAAAAATATTGCATGTCAAGTTTGAAATACTTTAGGGTTTTTATTTAATCACTGAAATTGTTGTTTTCTTGTTAAATATGCAATAAATCACAGAAAGGTCAGAAAAATATAGTTCCACTTGCAATAATTTTCTTTTGTGATGTACTTTCTAGGAAAAATATATGCCATGCATGTTCTGTATAAAAATTCTTATGTGTAGTACAAGTGTTTAATATTGTAAATAATTGTTATTTTTGCTAGAGAGGAAAATATGAATAAAACCTGCATGTAATAATTTTTATATAGTGATTGTTTATGGTGTAGAATGTAGGAAAAATACTAAATCTGTTGTTTGATACTTTTCATAGTATAAAGTATTTTTATGCTCATTTTTAGGCCCTAACTTGTTATTTTTGTGTAGGCAGTTCTAGTAATCCAAATGCAATGAAATTTTTGCAGAATACTAGATTAGATGATAGTAAGCTACTGTAATTTTCTCAGATTTTTCTATGCTACCGAAATAGGTGTTGCTGTTCAAACCTAGTTGCAATTAGGGTTTAATTACCCTTGCTAATGCATAACTAGTTAATAGGATTTGCTTTGGTGTATCTTTGAAGCATCTTAGATTTCTATGGTGACTTGACATGATAAAGAATGTTGGTAGTAGTATTCGAGTACATGTTCTTGGATGATGTTGACTACCTTGTAGAAGAGTTGTACTCCTACTTTATGCAATAAAGTGAAACCTATTCATCCACATTTCATTCATCACGATCTTTACATATCATCTCTACAATGCACCTAGGCATGAGCACTTATACGTTTGCATCATACAGGATCGCAGGAAGTAACTCCGGTAGCAGTTCCCGAGGAGCCAGAAGAGCAGACCGAGGTGCAAGAGTAGGAGGTGCTCGAGGCCGACGAGGAGGTCGGTGAGGATCTTCTAGAGTGCTCAGACTACCGTCCGAGCTCTTTCGAGAGAGGCAAGCCCCGGAGCATTTTTCTCCCTCGGTTTGCAAATATTTTATTAATACTTTACTTAACTAATGCATTATGTTTAGGAGTTGTTTGCAACCGTTGCTGCATTATACCTTATTTATCCTGTTCTACCATATCCTTGTTACCTTGGTATTCGCAGTCCAGAAATGCTTAGCTTGCTTAGACCGGTAGAAGTCGGGTGATTTCCTGTCACCTGCGAGCTATAGGTGGTTACTGGGATCTGCTTGAAGAAGTATGTCATCTGAGAATAACTAAGTGTTAATGTGAAGTTGAGACCGGACGGAAACTTGCAGGGTTTTGGACTATAGTGTTTTCCGTCTGTGTCGATTAAGGACCGACCGTTGTTGGGCCTCGAGTCATGTTGAACGCATGCCTTACATTTAGCTGGCCGAATAATGTACCTTTCGACTGCGAAGCTGGAAGATTATTTGGGCCGAGTGGATTGCCCGCAACGCACTGTACCGGAGCAGTAGTGGTAGGATACGGGGGCACGATGATAAGGCCAAAGAGCAGTCGGGCGGCCCCCGGGTACAGGTGGTTCCTGGCAAGCTCGAGACTTTACCTGAATGGTTGACTCGGTGACCAATACCTCACTTTAGCGGGTGAGTGAGGTTTGTGTGAGGAATAAATTACCAGCTAGTTAATAATCGATTCAAATCGCCATCGTTCACTGGATAGTGAGCACTTGACTTGAGTTACTTCATCGTAGTAATTCTAATGGAACACTTGGACAGTTATATGGTATATGACATGATAGAAGTTGATTAATGAACATTGGTTATCCTTACCTGTTTAATTACATGTTACTCTAGTACAGGTGCAAATGTAGTTGACAGGTTAATAAAGTTTAACTTGATGCAAAGCTTCTAGAAAAGATTCTTTAAATGCTAAAAATGCCTTTTTGCAAAAGACTTAGCTACCCCACCTTAAAGCCTGTCATGATCCTTGGTGTCTTTTATTTTTTGGTTCTGTCGGGTAAGTCTAGCCTGTCATGATCCCACTTGTTGCAGATGGGTAGATGTATTACGGCGACTATATCAACTACCTTTTATCTTGCGATGGGAGAAGCTTAGGACCATGGGCAATGGTCATTCACTACATCTCGTCTGATGCTTTTGTTGGAGATGATCCTGAGCTGGCACCTTATTTTGAACTCTGTGTGAGTGTGTGATTTGAACAATGCTTCCGCTACTTTTATTTGAAACTAGTTTGTAATAACTATGTTTAAACTCCGATGTATTTGCGACGTGAACTTTTATGTAACTTGTGATGGTGACCGCTGAACTTATTACGATCTTGGCTGGTATGTAAGTTGGTTTGAAATCTGTCGTGATTTCACGGACTACCGGGTTATACAGGCTTAAGTTTGCTAAATCGTCTGCTCGGTGGGTGATTTTCTTGCTTAATCTCGTATAATTGGTCGGTTCTGTTACAGCTGGTATCGGAGCATGGTTTAGCGTGTTTACTGTTCACAAGTGTATTTAAAACAAAAATGCATTTGGAAAATGTGATTTCCAAACTAAAAGTGTGCCAGTGGTCATATCCTTTATGCCTAGTAAGGACTCTAGGTGGCTTATTTAAGTACTAACTTGGGGGTTCTTGCACCATATTTCTCTTTCGTTGCTCATATGGCATGCTATTGTATGAGTGCCACTTAATTGAGTGGTAATGTATGGATTAGTTGCCTCTACGCCTCGGTAAGTGTGAGATGTGAGAGCATGATCGGATACACCACCGATCTAGGGAGAGTGCTTATATGATACTGGAGTAATTACATGTTCTCCGCATGTTTTTACAAAAGTATCGCATGTATGGTTGTTCCGTCCGTTGAGGCGATGCCATCAATAGGACGATGTTTTGGATAGTTACTACCGTTGTACACGTATCTGGGGATTCGTGTAGAGCGTGTGGATAGATTTACTGCTTTCATGCATTCATGGGGAATTGGGCTAAAATGAATTTTCTGCAGGTACATAACAACGTTTCTCGTGTAGAACGTATTAGTTACGTATATGAGAGATCGCCTGTATGCCACCGAATTCTTCGCTAGATATCATTTATTTCCTAAGTTTGTGAGAATGTACGAAATGTACATACATCATGTTGCTTGTGCATTTCATTCATGTCATGCATTCCTCCCCTTATAAATTGATTATCCCCTTTTGATAAAAATTGTACCAACTTAAATTATGTTCTCACCGGATAATCAAAACTTTTAGTACAGATGGCCCGCACGAAGCAGACTGCCCATAAGTCCACAGGCGGAAGAGCACCCCGACACCAGTTGGCCCTGCGGGAGCGCCGCAGCACGAACACCTTTCTGAGCGAGTTTGGCATGCCAACTTTGCTTTGGAGAGTGCTCCATGATGTGGGGTACCCGGAGGGTCAGGAGCCGGTGTACTCTTGGAGTGAGAGCTAGTTAGCTGAGGATGGACTTGCAGCAGTGGAGATCACAGTCCCTGCTCTTGGTGATGCTCCAGAGTGGGATGGTTGGCATTTGGAGTTTGAGGGACGCACTCCGGTTGAGGGTGCAGAGGGAGCAGCTTTTCGTGTCATCAGGGACATAATAAGCAGATTTCCTAACGAGCTGGCAGCAGCCTTGGCTGGCACTTTTCCTAGAGATGATCCTCGCGATGCTATTTGGGTGCAGTCGCAAGGAAGTGCTTTAGTCAGAGGCCCAAACGAAGGACAGGCTAGTGACAACCATGCTATGAGTGCAATGTATGCAGCTATCAGAGCATACCAGGGTCTGGAGTGCACCTATTGGACGTTGACTGGTTTGTGTGGTGATGATTGGCTCAAAGCAAGAAAACAGAAGAAGAGGCAGGCACGTGCTATAGCTAGTTTGCAGGAGCAGTTGGCTGACATGAGCTTGCAATGGGACCAGGCTCGAGAGAGAGGTGATAGTGCTCTACAGCGGGTGCATACGTTGACTCAGACCAACAATAATGCAGACCGCATGATTGGACAGTTGGTTCAGGAGAGGAGTGAAGCCTAGAACGAGAGGAACCTTCTAAGGCAGAGGGTCGAGGAGCTAGAGGAGTATAACGTCAACTTGCATGAGGAGTTTCACGCGCTCTACAACGGGATTGGCCCGTATGCTCCTCCAGACGCCGCCGGTATGGACGTCGACGACGACGAGGATGAGCCTGCAGTTGCACCTACCGCCGACGACGACGTTGCTACTGATGGTAGCGATGGTGACGTCTCCGACCCAATGATGGCCCTGAGGAGTAGGCTAGTTGCCTTGCGTTAGCTGCTAGTCCCTGTCGCGATGACCTTTCTTTTGGTTTCTTGTACCTTGATGTATCTCGTTCGAACCTTGAGACTTGGTAGTATGTTGGATCTTGGTTGTTTATGCGATACCTGAGCGCATAAAAGTCCAGTGTATGTATGCTGGCAACGTGGTTGTGTTGGACATGCTGTTTGCATTCGAAGTAATTTAATTAGTGGTGTTGTTTTAATTGGAATGCGATTATTGTGCCTCTGTTTTATTGTATGACTTGTTCTCTCCAATGAATTCAGTACGGCATAATTTTTCATTCACTCACAATTCTTACAGCTTTACTTAATCATTACTTATTGCTGAAATATGCAGATGGCAAACACTCGCCGTGCCACGTATGAGGCTGCTGAAACTGGTGGAAATGGTGCCGGGGCAGGTGGGAGTGGTGAAAACAACGTCAACCATAATGAGCCACACCCGGAACCACATTTGCCGCCTCCACCACCGCTCACTGCAGAGGTATTCTTTGCACAATTTCTTGGAATTCAGCGCAATGCCGAGCAGTCACAGAAAAACATGGAAGATTTTCTGCGTACAATTGCAAATAATGTTCAACGTGGTAACAACTAAGATGGTGGCAATGGGGTGAATCAGTACAGCAACTTCAAGGATTTCATGGACACCAGGCCACCAATTTTCAAGGAAGTAACCGAGCCACTTGACGCTGAAGAATGGATCAACACCATGGAAGATAAGTTCCGTGTGTTAAGGCTGACTGAAGTACTAAAGACAGAGTATGCTGCACATCAATTATAGGGACCAGCAGGGATGTGGTGGAAGCATCATCGAACCACCTTCCCTCCAAATGCTCAGATCTCATGGAGAGAGTTCATTGAAGCCTTCCGTGGAGTTTATATTCCACCAGGGCTGGTTGAGATGAAGTTGGGAGAATTCTTGGCTTTAAATCAGGGCACCAAAACCGTAACACAGTATTTGCATGCCTTCAACAATTTGTGTCGTTATGCTCCGGACATGGTTGACACCGATGCTAAGAGAATTGCTAGCTTCAAGAGAGGGTTAGGTCCGAAGATGATGAAGCATGTGGGTACCAATACCCATGCCAGATTCAATGACTTCATCAGTGATTGTCTAAAACAAGAAAAGAACAACAACGCATACACTGCATCCAAGACTCGTAAGAGAGCCTTTGAGTCAGGACCATCACAGCCAAGAGTTTTCACTGCTAATCGTTCGACCTATCATCCGTCTGCACCAGGTGCAAGGTTTAGGCCGCCGCAGCATAAAACCCAGAACTACAAGGGACCACAGAAGCCGTATAATATGGCCATGCCGCCAGCAAGGACAGCCGCAACTACTGGACAAGGCAACTCTAAGGGAGCTATAGGATCTGCTGGTATAGTGGAGGGACCTTGCTATAATTATGATCAGCTAGGCCACTTTTCAAAGTTCTATCCTTATCCGCCCAGAAAGAAGCAACAGACCTATAATGCTCGAGTACACCACACCACTATGGATGAGATTCCTGAGGGAGAGCCCATGACTACTGGTAAGTTTCCTGTTAACCAAAACCCTGCAGTTGTTCTATTTGATTCTGGATCATCGCATTCTTTCATGAGTCAAGCATTTGCACGGAAACATGAACAACTATGCACAGATTTAAGTTATGGTTACCGTATAAGTTCAGTAGGGGCTAATGTTTTAACCAATCAGATGGTTAGTGTAACACCCCAGGTGTTTGTCACTCATTAAGCAGTGGGTTTGAGCTCAAACATGACAGATTAAGTGGAGATGACAATGCCAAAGTCAAACCTATGGAAATAAACCCTAACCTAAACTTGGATATTGCACCCTTGTTTACATATAGGCCCCTTTTCAAAATATATGCTTGGGTAGTGTTATTACAATATATTCATGTGTCTCACCTTAGTACTTATCTATATTGATCCCTGAAAAAGTTTCATGAAGTTTGGAATCAAAAAGTCACATGAAATGATAAGTTATATGCTAGCTTGGATTATAACTGAAATATGCCTTACCTCCCTTGGGAACTAGTGCTTATGCAACATACAAGTGCAACATGTGCAACAAACCTTTGCAACATGTGGAACAACCTAGGGAAGCATGTGTAGCATGTACCTTACAACAACACATGAAACAATTGAAATATGGCCTTGAAACAGGCACTATAATTATAGTGACTTCTATGTTTCAGTGCATGTGAGGACTACACTTTTGTGCAACCTATGCACGGTGTGTATGTTTAGCCTCTACAACACCTCAACTACACTTAGGACACTTAATAGAACAATGTTCATGTTGATCATTTTGCCTAAATGTGCTTCTAAGTGATGGTTGACCATGTATGAACCCTAGAACCTTTTTTGTTTGACCATTTCAAAAGTGGGACCTAGAAGCTTTGCATGACTATGCACCCTTTTACAAAGTTGGAGAGAATTTTATAAGGAACAAACTTTGTTTAAGAGTCAAGTCATGAAAATGTGTGGAACCTGCTCAAAAAGGGCTCACAAATCAGTTTGAGGGCTGTTTCCAACAATTAGAAATTTCTAAGCCTGGAAATTCATCGTCGTCGACATTTGCATCTCACGTTCTCTGAATTTTGTTAAGTAACTCAAGTTGACCCAAATATGAAAGTTGGAAATAATTCATTGGAGAACAACATGTAAAAATTTGGGACCAATTTGACTAGGTTTGGCATTGCAAAGTCCCAAAAATCGAGCCCTAGTTTAACGTGTTGACACTGGTGATTTGGGGACTGATTATCTCCTAATCTACAACACTAATGACCATGACCCTTAAACAAGTTTTGTAGAGGGTTATGTGGGCTTCAATTTTGCTTTTGGGCCCATGACCTAATTCGAACTGTAGACGGCCCAAATCAGTGTTCCACCTTACCCAAACCGCTGTCTGCCACGTGTTCGGTTGAATGCCGCAATGGCCGCCGCGTGCCCTGGACGTGGCCGTCATGCGTAGAGCGCGGTCGCCATTGCTGCCGCATGCCCTCCGCGTGTCTGCGCCCAAGTCCTCCGAACGCCGTGTCGAGCTACCGCAGACGCTCCTCCACTTCTCTGGTTCACCTCTACTTCGCCGCTCGCTCTTCTCGCAGCGACACCGCGCGTGGGCGCGTCCGCCATGGACGGTCGAGCCGAGCTCTAGGCCACCATCATTCCTTTGCATCCGGTCACCCTCCACCCGAGCTGACTACGCCACTACGTCTCTCGCACCTCGCCGCACCTCCAGAGCTCCTCGCCTCGCCGGTTTCGCCCCCGCAGCTTGCTATCATCGGAGCACCGGCCGCCGAGCCACCGGTCGCTGTGGCTGGGCCGCCTCGGGCAGCTCTAGGCCAAGCCATGTCCTTCTACAGGTGCGTGCTAGCCGTGGCTTGCCCTAGCACCACCGCTCGCCGCCAATGCCGCCATTGGCTGCTAGAACCGCGGCAGTGCCGTCGCCGTCGGAGCCGTGCCCCGGCGTGTCACCGCGCACGCGGCTAGGAGGCCATGGGCCACCTCACGCCAAGCCATGACTGCCTTCGGATGCGCCTCGCCACCGCGCAGCTCCCGCGCTGCTCCTCCGCCGCCGGCGAGCCGCAGGCCGGCCTTTCCCCTCGCCGGAGGCCGTCTCCCCTGCTTGGCCGGTTTGAGGAAGAGGACCGGTGTCTCCCCTCTCTCTCTGTCTCTCTGTGTATGTATGACAGGTGGGCCCACCCCGGGCAGCGGGTCCCGTATGTCGGTTTAAGTAGTGGCAGAGCATGGGTACCGAATCCGGTGCACCTAGCAAAATTTTGTTAGGGTTGTTTTCTTCTGTTTTTGAATTTCAATTTCATGTTATCTTTGAAAATCCATATCTCCTACTAGGAAAGTCCAAAAATGGAAAATGTGGACTTTTTGGAAACCTTGAGAAAGGACCTATGCAGTAGAGTCATAATATGTTAGATGTTTGTAGAAGTTTTCTGATGTTTTTATTTAAGCTTTAAAAATGCTCTATAAATGCTTATAAACTTGACCAGAGCCATATCTTGAGTTTTAGAACTCCAAAAATAGTGATTCTTGTTTTGTTAATTTTGTAATGACATGTACTTGCTAGGAAAAATATTAAACACACTTTTTGTTCACTGTTTTCTTAGGGTTTTGATTTGACCTTGATAAATAAGGAAATCTACATTATATTGCTTGTCATTTTATATCTTGAGTTGTGTTGCTCCAAATGATGTGAAATTTTTATGGTAGTCTTTCCATGCTATGAATGTACTGTGGTATAAATTTCATGGTCATTGCTTACTGTATGCTCAAGTTATTGAGTTAACTTGTTTATAGCTTGATAAATAGCTTGTAAATAATATATAAATGATAAAATAGAAAATGTTGTTTCATTACCTTAGTATGATGTTTCTCTATCATATTGATTCATAATATGGCCTTGTGTTCACAGAAAATATTGAGTGTTAAGTTTAACTTGCTCTCACATGATTTATTGCTATAGCCAATTGTCTTTTTCATAGAGGTTGTTATACATGTCCAAATGGTTTCAAATTTGGATAGTAGACTTTTGAGAGTATTTGTGGACCCCTGTAATTTTGGTAGAATTTATTATGCACTTTAATATGTGTTCATAATTCCACCAAATTATCTAAATAAATTAAGAAAATGCATTAAAAGAATTTATTTAGGAATGGACACTATGTTTTCTGGTGTTCATTAGTCATGTGTGACATGTTGGTAAAGTTGGTTTTGTCTAATTATATGTTTGCAACATAAGTTAATAATTATTTCTTGCAAATGAGGTTTCTAGACAGATCTGGGAACTTAGCAAAGTTCTTCATGATAATATGCTTTGTTGTGAAACTTATTTATACAAAAGTTGTAGATAACTTATGTATCTAGCTTTTGTTAAAATTTGGTGGCATTTGGCCATGTTGTTTAGGAGTTATAGCTGTTTAAAGTTGGGGTACAGAATTGCTTGCTCTCTGTCTTGTTAGACCAGTTTCTGTATTTGTGTAAATTCGACATGTTAAACTTTGGAATCATGCTGTGATGATATTAAATGAAATGTAGAGAATTTCATAAGCTTTCTGTAATGTCTTATTTCATATCATTTGGATTTGTATATCTCCAGATATGGTTGATTTGTGAAGCTATTGTTTACTTGTCCAGAAATTGATAAATTCCAATTATAGTTGTTTGCTTGTATATTGTTAAGTGTGACTTATGCCTTTGAGGGTAGTTAAGTTAATTAGCTCTAGGTGTTTATTAGAACTTGGGTATGCTTGCATGATTGCTATAGTTATTGCACTTCTATGCATTCACACATGTGCATGATTGCATCTCATATAGGTACGCTAGCAGAAACGTGTGAAGGATATGGCATTGGAGCCAAACCCGAAGACGATGTTTGGTGGATCCATCCCGAAGATAGAAGGATCGGGCAAGTTCTAGATGGGAGGATGCTCGCCAAGTGAATTCATCTGACATACTCTAACTTGAGTCGGATCCCAGGCAAGCCCCGGAGCATTATAAGCCTCCTATCTTCAAAGCAATTATATATATATATATATATATATATATATATATATATATATATATATATATATATATATATATATATATATATATATATAGAGTTGGTTGGAAACCCTTGCTGCATTATATCATTCCTTGTCCAGATATATGAATCCTTGAATCCTACATAGACTAGGATCGAGTAGATGCTTAGCCCTGCTTTAAGCGGTAGAAGTCAGGTGATTTCCTGTCACCTGCGAGATATAGAGATATTCATATATGGCACGGTTGGCTATATTTGCTATCGTGGAATGGAACCATGTGTTAATAAAATGAAATGAGACCGGGCGGGATGACGATAGTGAAGCAACAAGGCATGCAGGTCTTGGGTGTGAATCTATCCCCGTCTGAGTCGTTTAAGGACCGATTCGCTGTACGTCCTTGAGTCATGTTGAACGCAGTCTAACACTTAGTTGGCCGGATAAGTCGTTCCAACCGCGAAGCCGAGTAATATGATTCAGGCCGGGAATCGAATGGTAGGTTGCTTCTTGGAGGAGAGAAAGGATGTGCTTGGGGACATTGGCATGAGACCAAGGGGGGTTAGAGTCCCTATCACCTGGCAGAGTGTCGCCCTTGGGGTCGCGACATCATTCGGACCCGTGATTCCTGAATCATATGAAAAGGTGGCTTGTGCGACCCTAGCAGGGGCCTGCGTGGTGAGTGTTAGAAATACCCCTCCAGCTGGATAGGAATTCGATTTGAATCGCCGTCGCTCCCGGTTAGTGAGCACTTGACTTGAGCAGCGGCAACGTAGATTCCATTAAATTGAACGGATGGTTAATTGGATCACGATGGAAAGGTTGCCTCAATTTATACCTGCTATGGTTAATATTGTTTGCTCATAATAAAGTGAGTGCTCTAGTACAGGTTCTAATATAGATGATAGGTTAATGATAATTAACTTGATGCTTAAGCATTAATGATTGATCATCTATATTAAGCTTTTATGCAAAATGTTGTCAAGCTAGCCCCACTTTATATCAGCCTTGCATGATCCTTGGTGTCACCTTATTTCTAGTTTCTGACGGGTAAGTCTAGCTGAGTACTTTGTCGTACTCAGGGTTTTATCCCCACTTGTTGCAGGTTGTGATGTATCATGGCGACTGCAAGAGTTGGTTGGCTCCTGCCTTAGTGGCGGAGTGTGATCACGGGCATGATCCTTCTGAGTTATCTTCTCTAATGCTTTTGTGAAAGTTGACCATTGTACTGGCATGTATTTGAAATAAGAATAATGTTAGTTTCAAATTACTTTGCTTCCGCTACTTTTCAATGTAAATTAATAACGATGTTAAACTCTGATGTATATTGAATTACTTGTGAAATGGTTGTAGCATGTGACTTGTTATGTTGAATCACTACGATCTTGGCTTGTATGTTGGTTGGTTTGAAATCCCTCGTGATTTCATTGGACTACCGGAGTTATATGGGCTCAAGTGCGAGAATTTGATCACTCCGGTGATTGTTTTTGTACTTGTGCTCTTATAATTTGGACGGTTCTGTTACAGCTGGTATCGGAGCAAGATTCAACATTAAACTTGTCGTATGTGTATTTAAAACAAAGGTTTTGTTTTATAAAATCTGTTTTATCAACTTATAGTTATATATAGGTTTGTCAAATCTAAATTTTAAACCTAAGTATGCCAGTGGTCAATTTCCTTATGCCCATATAAGGATTATTAGGTGGCTTATATAAGTACTAACTTGGGGGGTTTTCAATTATGCATCTACGCCCAGGCCAAGGTATGTATGTGTGATGACTCTCTCACACTATGCTACCTAGAGTGTCAGATTAGAGGTAGCCTTCATATATGAAATAGCCATATATGTTGATAGTTTACTTTTATGCAACATCGCACCTACGCTCAGGTAAGTGTGAGTTGTGAGAGCATGACCGCACAACTTGCGGTCTAGGGGAGAGCTAGTTTTGGTTACTGGATTATTTACATGTTACACACATGTATATATGAAGGTACTTAATTGTGGGAGATTGATGATTCGGGTAGTTTTGGTGCTACATGTACGTATACGGGGGTATATGTATATGGGAGTGCTTATAATTTTACCTTCCTATTTCATTGTGTGCTATATTTGGGGAAATGTTTGGCTGCAATGAAACTTTTCTGCAGGTACGCTAACCATGAATGCGTAAGTCGAATGTAGCTGATGACTAGCTATATATCGAGAGAGTGCGTGTTATGCCACCGACATAGAACGTGATTGCCACCTTAGGTTGGCAATCTTGTGAGGACGAATAGGACGAAGCATGCATCTTCATGATTGTTGCCTTATGCATAGCTATGCTCCTCTCACCGTTGTTCTATAGTGCGTAACTTGTGATTGATGTGGTACACTATCTCCTCCTCGTTGATTTTAAACCTTGTGACTACCTTTACTTGCTATCCCTCCTTGTATAATGCTTGTTTTTACCACCCAAATTGTGTCACTTGAAATTTCACCTTGGTGGTGTGATCGATAATGGCGTTATGAGTAGCAACTAACGGTGCCACGATGAAACCGAGAGCCTCCTGTGGGTGGCCGACACAAGGTTGTGCTGCTCGGCACGCGCTGGTATCGTGCTTTCTAGTCATGATCCATTGCGGAACAACATCAACGTGTTATTCTCATGTGAACTTTTCCTTGGTTATCTTCCCACATCGCATCGTAAGATCCATATCTTAGACCAAAAGTAGTAGAGATTCCTTCTAAAGTTGCTAAGAGAATAACTGTGAAGAACAGGTTACTAACATAAACTTTAACAGACTACAATAGGTGGTAGACAAGTGACTTTGCTTAGTTGTCCCTGTATTGACGGCCACCATCTAGTGAGTAAAGTATCTCATCTCTGTTGGATAAAAGGGACACACAACACTTACTATTGGACAAGTCATCCGTTGGATAAGACTCGATCATCACATTATGCAAATCTTAACCTTTGTAGGCATAATGACCATGCAATCGAGGTCAACCATCTCTGGTGAGACTCTATATCTGCTGACTTCGATGGCAACCATCTGCTTTGTATCAACCACAATTATTGTGATCAAGAATGAAGATTTGGAACTTTTTAGTGTTGAGAGACAACTAATTAGTTACCAATAGGAAGGTTAATCTCTAGCTAGGTAACGATTCTTTGGTAGCTACGAAGGCCATGTCTTACAGAGCAATATCCAACAAGAAGTTAATCAACTAGCCACAACTTGAGTGATACTCTATCTTTTAGAGCCATTGTGATCAAGTCAATTCCGTCTTGGACAATCACATCGATAGTGCAAGGTGTCCTATTAGCTAAAGTGAAGAATTAGAGAAAGTATGCCCTAGTTTCGATCTGTATCCTTGTGCCCATAGGTACCACAAACGGTTTGTCCATAACTTTATTGGATGAAGTGTCAAGGAATATTCGGAAGCGGTTCCTTATCCTTGTAGGAATGTTCTCCAGGCAGAGTATGTGTTTTGCCCTTCAAAAGTAACCTGCAAGTTTAAAGCGTGTGCATCCTTGGATTGTTATATAAATTAATAGTCGAGATCTGCTGTTGGATGGCCCTTTTGAGGTCCCACAGATACTAGTTTACACTCTTTCATTTGCTTTTGCTTTCTCGTATCCCCAATGTACGAGCAGCCTTGGTTTCTGCAAATCAATTTATACCATCGCGAATCAAAAGCAATTTGAAAAGTGTCAAACAACATATTTTCCATCTTAGAGCTGTGGTTTGATCCTAAAAAGGAAGCCTCAAGGTGAAAGTTGGCCTGACAAAGTTGTTATGCTGCAAGTCAACTCAACTTATAGTACAACTAACTCACCAAGGAAAATTTTACTCAATCGCTTGGTGGTAGACTACTTCCCGCGGTTTAGTAAATATTACAACTTTTGTTGTCCTTAAGGCCTAGTTACATCTTTCTTTGGGAATTATTTTCCAATGATGACATACTTTGGTACCTTATACATGTTTTTACCAAGAGGTTGCATCTGATTCAACCCAGATAACTATTGTCTTTGGATAAAAGAATCTTATTAGATAACTGTTGGCAGAAATAGGAAGCCGACAGAGTTAGCTATCACATTCACTAACCATCGATAGACTCAGATAATACAGTGTTATCATCAGAGAAAGAGAACTACATGCATGGAATAGTAAGTAGCTTTCCATTAGCTGATATCTGAATGATTAAACATTTACGACCAACATAGACCCTGTCTATTGGTTAGTCAGTATTCTATAACCTCAGAGGATGTTTGTCATCTATGATCTCACCCTATTTGGAAGGTTGCACTCAAGCCATTCTGGTAGAGGGCTACTTTTCAAACCTTGTGAACATAGAGTCATTTCAATGAGTATACTTCTAAAGATTTTGGTCTAATGTAAAGTT
This sequence comes from Saccharum officinarum, assembly GCA_020631735.1. Lineage (NCBI taxonomy): Eukaryota > Viridiplantae > Streptophyta > Magnoliopsida > Poales > Poaceae > Saccharum > Saccharum officinarum. The sequence continues at coordinate 30,689,576 of CM036224.1, read as the reverse complement.
CATACGGACCATGTTATGTTCATTAAAGAATCAGGTACTTGTGAGTGGTCGCTCAAGGACCAAATGATCTCCGTACATTGAGAATGTAGTACTGTGCTATCTGGGATTCCTCCCAAAGTAACAATGCTTCATGGAAGTCAATGAAGGAAATTCTTCAGACAAATTTTACCATGAGGAGCAAGTATCAGAAAGTGCCTTCGACCAAATTGTTCACTGATGTTGAAGCTTTGTAGCTAAATGCTATAGCAAATGTTGGGAATTAGATAACATGCCTCTTTTCCTTAAAAGGTCTTCCATTCTGAATCTCGGGACGCGATTCTTTTAAGGGGGGAGGGCTGTAACACCCCAGGTGTTTGTTACTCATTAAGTAGTGGGTTTGAGCTCAAACATGACAGATTAAGTGGAGATGACGATGCCAAAGTCAAACCTATGGAAATAAACCCTAACCTAAACTTGGATATTGCACCCTTGTTTACATATAGGCCCCTTTTCAAAATATATGCTTGGGTAGTGTTATTACAATATATTCATGTGTCTCACCTTAGTACTTATCTATATTGATCCCTGAAAAAGTTTCATGAAGTTTGGAATCAAAAAGTCACATGAAATGATAAGTTATATGCTAGCTTGGTTTATAACTGAAATATGCCTTACCTCCCATGGGAACTAGTGCTTATGCAACATACAAGTGCAACATGTGCAACAAACCTTTGCAACATGTGGAACAACCTAGGGAAGCATGTGTAGCATGTACCTTACAACAACACATGAAACAATTGAAATATGGCCTTGAAACAAGCACTATAATTATAGTGACTTCTATGTTTCAGTGCATGTGAGGCCTACACTTTTGTGCAACCTATGCACGGTGTGTATGTTTAGCCTCTACAACACCTCAACTACACTTAGGACACTTAATAGAACAATGTTCATGTTGATCATTTTGCCTAAATGTGCTTCTAAGTGATGGTTGACCATGTATGAACCCTAGAACCTTTTTTGTTTGACCATTTCAAAAGTGGGACCTAGAAGCTTTGCATGACTATGCACCCTTTTACAAAGTTGGAGAGAATTTTATAAGGAACAAACTTTGTTTAAGAGTCAAGTCATGAAAATGTGTGGAACCTGCTCAAAAAGGGCTCACAAATCAGTTTGAGGGCTGTTTCCAACAATTAGAAATTTCTAAGCCTGGAAATTCATCGTCGTCGACATTTGCATCTCACGTTCTCTGAATTTTGTTGAGTAACTCAAGTTGACCCAAAAATGAAAGTTGGAAATAATTCATTGGAGAACAACATGTAAAAATTTGGGACCAATTTGACTAGGTTTGGCATTGCAAAGTCCCAAAAATCGAGCCCTAGTTTAACGTGTTGACACTGGTGATTTGGGGACTGATTATCTCCTAATCTACAACACTAATGACCATGACCCTTAAACAAGTTTTGTAGAGGGTTATGTGGGCTTCAATTTTGCTTTTGGGCCCATGACCTAATTCGGCCTGTAGACGGCCCAAATCAGTGTTCCACCTTACCCAAACCGCTGTCTGCCACGTGTTCGGTTGAATGCCGCAATGGCCGCCGCGTGCCCTGGACGTGGCCGTCATGCATAGAGCGCGGTCGCCATTGCTGTCGCGTGCCCTCCGCGTGTCTGCGCCCTGGTCCTCCGAACGCCGTGTCGAGCTACCGCAGACGCTCCTCCACTTCTCTGGTTCACCTCTGCTTTGCCGCTCGCTCTTCCTCGCAGCGACACCGCGCGTGGGCGCATCCGCCATGGACGGTCGAGCCGAGCTCCAGGCCACCATCATTCCTTTGCCTCCGGTCACCCTCCACCCGAGCCTACTGCGCCACTGCGTCTCTCGCACCTTGCCGCACCTCCAGAGCTCCTCGCCTCGCCGGTTTCGCCCCCGCAGCTTGTTGTCACCGGAGCACCGGCCGCCGAGCCACCGGTCGCCATGGCTGGGCCGCCTCGGGCAGCTCTAGGCCGAGCCACGTCCTTCTACGAGTGCGTGCTAGCCGTGGCTTGCCCTAGCGCCACCGCTCGCCGCCAATGCCGCCATCGGCTGCTAGAACCGCGGCAGCGCCGTCGCCGTCGGAGTCGTGCCCCGGCGTGTCACCACCTCACGCCAAGCCGTGACCGCCTTCGGATGCGCCTCGCCGCTGCGCAGCTCCTGCGCTGCTCCTCCACCGCCGGCGAGCCGCAGGCCGGCCTTTCCCCTCGCCGGAGAACGTCTCCCCTGCTCGGCCGGTTTGAGGAAGAGGACCGGTGTCTCCCCTCTCTCTCTGTCTCTCTGTGTATATACGACAGGTGGGCCCACCTAGGCAGCGGGTCCCGTATGTCGGTTTAAGTAGTGGCAGAGCATGGGTACCGAATCGGGTGCACCTAGCAAAATTTTGTTAGGGTTGTTTTCTTCTGTTTTTGAATTTCAATTTCATGTTATCTTTGAAAATCCATATCTCCTACTAGGAAAGTCCAAAAATGGAAAATGTGGACTTTTTGGAAACCTTGAGAAAGGACCTATGCAGTAGAGTCATAATATGTTAGATGTTTGTAGAAGTTTTCTGATGTTTTTATTTAAGCTTTAAAAATGCTCTAGAAATGCTTATAAACTTGACCAGAGCCATATCTTGAGTTTTAAACTCCAAAAATAGTGATTCTTGTTTTGTTAATTTTGTGATGACATGTACTTGCTAGGAAAAATATTAAACACACTTTTTGTTCAATGTTTTCTTAGGGTTTTGATTTGACCTTGATAAATAAGGAAATCTACATTATATTGCTTGTCATTTTATATCTTGAGTTGTGTTGCTCCAAATGATGTGAAATTTTTATGGTAGTCTTTCCATGCTATGAATGTACTGTGGTATAAATTTCATGGTCATTGCTTACAGTATGCTCAAGTTATTGAGTTAACTTGTTTATAGCTTGATAAATAGCTTATAAATAATATATAAATGATAAAATAGAAAATGTTGTTCCATTACCTTAGTATGATGTTTCTCTATCATATTGATTCACAATATGGACTTGTGTTCACAGAAAATATTGAGTGTTAAGTTTAACTTGCTCTCACATGATTTATTGCTATAGCCAATTGTCTTTTTCATAGAGGTTGTTATACATGTCCAAATGGTTTCAAATTTGGACAGTAGACTTTTGAGAGTATTTGTAGACCCCTGTAATTTTGGTAGAATTTATTATGCAATTTAATATGTGTTCATAATTCCACCAAATTATCTAAATAAATTAAGAAAATGCATTAAAAGAATTTATTTAGGAATGGACACTATGTTTTCTGGTGTTCATTAGTCATGTGTGACATGTTGGTAAAGTTGGTTTTGTCTAATTATATGTTTGCAACATAAGTTAATAATTATTTCTTGCAAATGAGGTTTCTAGACAGATCTGGGAACTTAGCAAAGTTCTTCATGATAATGTGCTTTGTTGTGAAACTTATTTATACAAAAGTTGTAGATAATTTACGTATCCAGCTTCTGTTAAAATTTGGTGGCATTTGGCCATGTGGTTTAGGAGTTATAGCTGTTTAAAGTTGGGGTACAGAATTGCTTGCTCTCTGTCTTGTTAGACCAGTTTCTGTATTTGTGTAAATTCGACATGTTAAACTTTGGAATCATGCTGTGATGATATTAAATGAAATGTAGAGAATTTCATAAGCTTTCTGTAATGTCTTATTTCATATCATTTGGATTTGTATATCTCCAGATATGATTGATTTGTGAAGCTATTGTTTGCTTGTCCAGAAATTAATAAATTCCAATTATAGTTGTTTGCTTGTATATTGTTAAGTGTGACTTATGCCTTTGAGGGTAGTTAAGTTAATTAGCTCTAGGTGTTTATTAGAACTTGGGTATGCTTGCATGATTGCTATAGTTATTGCACTTCTATGCATTCACACATGTGCATGATTGCATCTCATATAGGTACGCTAGCAGAAACGTGTGAAGGATGTGGCATTGGAGCCAAACCCAAAGACGATGTTTGGTGGATCCATCCCGAAGATAGAAGGATCGGGCAAGTGCTAGATGGGAGGATGCTCGCCAAGTGAATTCATCTGACATACTCTAACTTGAGTCGGATCCCAGGCAAGCCCCGGAGCATTATAAGCCTCCTATCTTCAAAGCAATTAATTATATATATATATATGTTATAAGTATTATTGCATTAAGTGGTAGGAGTTGGTTGGAAACTCTTGCTACATTATATCATTCCTTGTCCAGATATATGAATCCTTGAATCCTACATAGACTAGGATCGAGTAGATGCTTAGCCCTGCTTTAAGCGGTAGAAGTCAGGTGATTTCCTGTCACCTGCGAGATATAGGGATATTCATATATGGCACGGTTGGCTATATTTTCTATCGTGGAATGGAACCATGTGTTAATAAAATGAAATGAGACCGGGCGGGATGACGATAGTGAAGCAACAAGGCATGGAGGTCTTGGGTGTGAATCTATCCCCGTCTGAGTCATTTAAGGACCGATTCGCTGTACGTCCTTGAGTCATGTTGAACGCAGTCTAACACTTAGTTGGCCGGATAAGTCGTTCCGACCGCGAAGCCGAGTAATGTGATTCAGGCCGGGAATCGAATGGTAGGTTGCTTCGTGGAGGAGAGAAAGGATGTGCTTGGGGACATTGGCGTGAGACCAAGGGGGGGTTAGAGTCCCTATCACCTGGCAGAGTGTTGCCCTTGGGGTCGTGGCATCATTCGGACCCGCGATTCCTGAATCATATGAAAAGGTGGCTTGTGCGACCCTGGCAGGGGCCTACGCGGTGAGTGTTAGAAATACCCCTCCAGCTGGATAGGAATTCGATTCGAATCACCGTCGCTCCCGGTTAGTGAGCACTTGACTTGAGCAGTGGCAACGTAGATTCCATTAAATTGAACGGATGGTTAATTGGATCACGATGGAAAGGTTGCCTCAATTTATACCTGCTATGGTTAATATTGTTTGCTCCTAATAAAGTGAGTGCTCTAGTACAGGTTCTAATATAGATGATAGGTTAATGATAATTAACTTGATGCTTAAGCATTAATGATTGATCATCTATATTAAGCTTTTATGCAAAATGTTGTCAAGCTAGCCCCACTTTATATCAGCCTTGCATGATCCTTTGTGTCACCTTATTTTTGGTTTCTGACGGGTAAGTCTAGCTGAGTACTTTGTCGTACTCAGGGTTTTATCCCCACTTGTTGCAGGTTGTGATGTATCATGGCGACTGCAAGAGTTGGTTGGCTCCTGCCTTAGTGGCGGAGTGTGATCACGGGCATGATCCTTCTGAGTTATCTTCTCTAATGCTTTTGTGAAAGTTGACCATGGTACTGGCATGTATTTGAAATAAGAATAATGTTAGTTTCAAATTACTTTGCTTCCGCTACTTTTCAATGTAAATTAATAACGATGTTAAACTCCGATGTATATTGAATTACTTGTGAAATGGTTGTAACATGTGACTTGTTATGTTGAATCACTACGATCTTGGCTTGTATGTTGGTTGGTTTGAAATCCCTCGTGATTTCATTGGACTACCGGAGTTATATGGGCTCAAGTGCGAGAATTTGATCACTCCGATGATTATTTTTGTACTTGTGCTCTTATAATTTGGACGGTTCTGTTACAGTTAGAGGGGCAACCCTTGAGTTAGGTAGTCAAAAGTTTCGAGTAAACTTGATAGTTATGCATGGACTAGTTCTGGATGTCATCATAGGGATGAATTGGATGAAAGAATGGGGAGCAGTTATAGATACAGGAAGTCGGGTACTTAGCCTTAAGGATCCCTAGGGAGAGGGTACTTTTCAGGTACCATTGCCCAAAAGAACAGACCTTGTGAGTGTGACATGTGCTATGGAAGTCATTCCTATTCATCAGATTCCGGTAGTGTGTGAGTTTCTGGATGTGTTTTCAGATGAGTTACCTGGTCTTCCGCCAGATAGAGATGTTGAGTTTGGAATTGAGTTGATCCCTGGGACAGCTCCAATTTCAAGGAGACCTTATAGGATGCCTCCGGATGAGTTAGCTGAGCTGAGAAAGCAATTAGAGAAATTGTTGAGAAAGGGGTTTATCCGGCCAAGTAAGTCTGAATGGGGATGTCCTGCCTTGTTTGTGAAGAAAAAGAAAGAGGGTACTTTGAGAATGTGTGTGGATTATAGGCCTCTTAATGCTGTAACTATCAAGAATAAGTACCCCTTACCTCACATTGATGTTTTGTTCGATCAGTTAGCCAAAGCTAGAGTGTTCTCCAAGATAGATTTAAGATCGGATTACCATCAGATAAAGATTAGGCTACAAGATATACCGAAAACCACCTTTTCCACCAGATATGGGTTGTACGAGTATCTTGTTATGTCCTTTGGCTTAACAAATGCTCCTACATACTTTATGTATCTAATGAATACGGTTTTCATGCCAGAGCTGGACTAGTTTGTGGTTGTGTTCATTGATGATATTCTAGTTTACTCTGAGAATGAGAAAGATCATGAAGAGCATCTAAGAATTGTCTTAACCAGACTTAGAGATCATAAGTTGTATGCTAAGTTTAGCAAGTGTGAGTTTTGGTTGAAGAAAGTTCCTTTCCTTGGTCACATTCTGTTAGAGAATGGAGTTTCTGTAGATCCGAGCAAAGAGCAGGAGGTTATGGATTGGAAGACACCAATCATAGTTTCAGAAGTTAGAAGTTTCTTAGGATTAGCTGGTTACTATCGTCATTTTATACCAGATTTCTCAAAGATTGCCAAGCCAATGACAAGTCTGCTACAGAAAGATCACAAGTTTGTGTGGATAGAGGAGTGTGAGACAGCTTTCCACACCTTGCGGAAACTGTTGACCACTGCTCCAGTTCTAGCGCAACCAGACATTGAGAAACCTTTTGATGTGTTTTGCGACACATCAAAAACAGGATTAGGTTGTGTTCTTATGCAAGAAGGAAGAGTCATTGCTTATGCCTCCCGTCAATTGAGAAAGCATGAGATCAACTATTCGACACATGATCTTGAACTTGCTACCATAGTACATGCATTAAAAATTTGGAGACATTACTTACTTGGTAATGTGTGCAATATTTTCACCGATCACAAGAGTCTCAAGTACATCTTCACCCAACCTGAATTGAACATGCGACAGCGAAGATGGTTAGAATTGATCAAAGATTACAACTTGAATGTGCAATATCATCCTGGAAAGGCCAATGTAGTGGCAGATGCTTTGAGTAGAAAGTCACATTGCCTGAATGCGCAACCTTTGCTCAAAGATGGTTTTGATCTAATGCATCCTGCCGTGTTACACAGTATTTAGATTAGTTGCTCTTTGGAGAGTAAGATAATAGAAGGCCAGAAAACCGATAAAGGGATATTCCATATCAAAGAAAAGATTAAAGGAGAACCATCCAAACACTTTAGAGTGGATGAACAGGACGTGTTATGGTTTGACGACCGTCTTGTTGTTCCCAACGATTGAGAGCTTAAGAATAAACTTATGGATGAGGCTCACCTTTCGAAGTTATCTATCCATCCTAGAAGTAGCAAGATGTACCAAGAACTAAGACCTCATTATTGGTGGACCAAGATGAAGAAAGAGATTACAGCATATGTAGCCAGATGTGACACATGTTGTAGAGTGAAAGCTATTCATATGAGACCTGCCGGATTGTTGCAACCTTTGTCCGTACCTAGTTGGAAGTGGGATGATATAAGTATGGATTTCATCACCGGTTTGCCCACTACTCAGAAAGGACATGATTCGATTTGGGTAATCATAGATCATCTTACGAAGATAGCTCACTTTTTACCTGTCAAGACAGATTATAGACCACCTCAATATGCAGAGAAGTATATTGCAGAGATTGTGAGATTGCATGGCATACCGAAGACTATAGTGTCTGATAGAGGGTCACAATTCACTGCTCACTTTTGGGAGCACTTGCATAAAGGATTGGGAACTAGTTTGATTCGTAGCACTGCCTATCATCCTCAGATGGATGGTCAGACCGAAAGAGTTAATGCTGTTCTGGAGGATATGTTGAGAGCCTGTGTGTTATCTTCTAGAGGTTCATGGGAGTCATGGTTACCTTTAGCAGAGTTCGCTTACAATAATAGTTATCAAGAAAGTATCAAAATGGCACCGTTCGAAGCTTTGTATGGCAGAAAGTGTAGAACAACACTAAACTGGATCGAGCCAGGAGAAAGAAGGTATTATGGTATTGACTTCGTGGAAGAAGCCGAGAAGAAAGTTCATATCATTCAGCAAAATATGAAAGCCGCGCAATCACGTTAGAAAAGCTATGCGGATAGAAGGAGGAGACCGCTTGTGTTCGAAGTTGGTGACTATGTTTATCTGAAAGTCACGCCAATGAAGAAGAAACGGTTTGGAGTACGCAGAAAGCTTGCAGCCAGATTTGTGGGACCATATAAGATCTTGGAAAGAAAAGGTCCAGTTGCTTATAAGTTAGAGTTACCTGAGACAATGGGTGCTATCTTCCCAGTTGTTCATGTATCGCATCTCAAGAAGTGTTTGCGTGTTCTAGAGGAAAGAATCGAACCTCGAGGCATAAAGCTCAAATCAGATTTGGTATATTGTGAGCAACCGGTTCGAGTGTTGGACTCTAAAGAAAGGGTTACTCGAAACAGTGTGGTGAAAACATATAAGATACAGTGGAGTCATCATGATGAAGGAGATGCAACTTGGGAAACGGGTGAATATCTACAAAAAGCTTATGAGGATTTTTGTAACAAATGGTTCGTAACCCAAATCTCGGGACGAGATTTTTATAAGGGGGGAAGGCTGTAACACCCCTGGGTGTTAAGCATGCATACACATCCCAAATCATGATCATTAGCATTGCATGCATGTTCATCATCATATGGCAAATTAAGTTATACTTAATTAAATTGTGAAAAACATATGTTTGAACCCTGAATTAGTAAAATTTCTAGCTAAGAGTGATAAAAATTTGTTGAGCTATAACTCTAAATGACTTAGAACTAATTAACATAATTTTTGGAGCAATTTTTGTATTCAAAATCTCCCCAAATTTTGCTTTTAAAAATATTCCAGAAAAATGAGTTTTCATTAAAATTTGGACTTTAAATCATTAATTCAAAATCTATTTAGAATTTTGAAAAGTGCCCTAAATGAAAGTTGTAGAGAATTAAATTTTGAACAACTTTTGTTTTGGGGGCAACTTGTGAAAATGTCTTTTTCATCTTCAAAATTTAAATTTGAATCAAATTATAAAAATCTAAAATTTTATTTAGAAAAGAAAAATGATTTCTTACCTTAACAGGCCGCCGCCCCACTTTCGGCCCAACGGCCGAAGCCGGCCCACGTCCGCGTCCGCGTTCGCCTCCGCCCGCGTGCTCGCTCACGCGCGCCCCGCGCCAGCGCAACCGACCTCGTCAGGGCGCGCTCGCCGCATGGACGCCGCTCGATGTCGCCGACGTACGGGTGGCGCCTCGATGGGTCCCACGTCCTCGCCCATGCCTTAAGCAGCCACAGCACCGGCTTCACTTCACCCAACTCGCCTCCAGTCTCCATTTCCTCCTCTCTCACCAGCAGCAGCCATGGAGCCGTGGCGGACGCTCGCGCCACCGCTCGCCGTTGTCGCTCCGCCACCACCGCACGCCCCCACGAGCGCGTCTCCAGTCAATTCCTCCCGGCCTCAGCCCCGCCTCATTTTCCCCCATCTGGTGCTCACGCCAATTTCGTCGCTCGAGCGAAGGTGAGACCGATTTCGGTCGTCCGTCCACCACGGGCGCCATGGCCGCCGCTCGGCCGACACTGTGGTTGAGACCCGTCCGCCATCCCATCTTCCATAATTTCCACCCTTTCGCGCCCGCCTTCCTCTTGTGAATCCGTTGCTCGCTTCACCTTGCCCAGTCGTGGCCAGCAACGCCGCCGGACGCCACCGCCGTGCGGCCACGCCGCTGTGAACGCTGGCAACCCCGTGGCCACACCCCGCTCTCGCCCCCTCTCTATTCACTGAGCCGGCCCGTTATCAATAAGAAAAATTGGTTTTTCATTTTCTTTTATTATTTGAGAAAGAAATACTTTGGAAAATATTTGGGTAATCATTTTAGCTCCAAAAATTGTGAAACAAATTTTGTAGTGTTTCTTATGAGTACATCTATAGTTTAAAAATATTGCATGTCAAGTTTGAAATACTTTTCTGTAGGGTTTTTATTTAATCACTAAAATTGTTGTTTTCTTGTTAAATATGCAATAAATCATAGAAAGGTCAGAAAAATATGGTTCCACTTGCAATAATTTTCTTTTGTGATGTACTTTCTAGGAAAAATATATGTCATGCATGTTCTGTATAAAAATTCTTATGTGTAGTACAAGTGTTTAATATTGTAAATAATTGTTATTTTTGCTAGAGAGGAAAATATGAATAAAACCTGCATGTAATAATTTTTATATAGTGATTGTTTATGGTGTAGAATGTAGGAAAAATACTAAATCTGTTGTTTGATACTTTTCATAGTATAAAGTATTTTTATGCTCATTTTTAGGCCCTAGCTTGTTATTTTTGTGTAGGCAGTTCTAGTAATCCAAATGCAATGAAATTTTTGTGGAATACTAGATTAGATGATAGTAAGCTACTGTAATTTTCTCAGATTTTTCTGTGCTACCAAAATAGGTGTTGCTGTTCAAACCTAGTTGCAATTAGGGTTTAATTACCCTTGCTAATGCATAACTAGTTAATAGGATTTGCTTTGGTGTATCTTTGAAGCATCTTAGATTTCTCTGGTGACTTGACATGATAGAGAATGTTGGTAGTAGTATTCGAGTACATGTTCTTGGATGATGTTGACTACCTTGTAGAAGAGTTATACTCCTACTTTATGCAATAAAGTGAAACCTATTCATCCACATTTCATTCATCACGATCTTTACATGTCATCTCTGCAATGCACCTAGGCATGAGCACTTATACGTTTGCATCATACAGGATCACAGGAAGTAACTCCGGTAGCAGTTCCCGAGGAGCCGGAAGAGCAGACCGAGGTGCAAGAGCAGGAGGTGCCCGAGGCCAACGAGGAGGTCGGTGAGGATCTTCCAGAGTGCCCAGACCACCGTCTGAGCTCTTTCGAGAGAGGCAAGCCCTAGAGCATTTTTCTCCCTCGGTTTGCAAATATTTTATTAATACTTTACTAAACTGATGCATTACATTTAGGAGTTGTTTGCAACCATTGCTGCATTATACCTTGTTTATCCTGTTCTACCATATCCTTGTTACCTTGGTATTCGTAGTCTAGAAATGCTTAGCTTGCTTAGACCGGTAGAAGTCGAGTGATTTCCTGTCACCTACGAGCTATAGGTGGTTACTGGGATCTGCTTGAAGAAGTATGTCATCTGAGAATAACTAAGTGTTAATGTGAAGTTGAGACCGGACGGAGACTTGCAGGGTTTCAGACTGTAGTGTTTTCCATCTGTGTCGATTAAGGACCGACCGTTGTTGGGCCTCGAGTCATGTTGAACGCATGCCTTACATTTAGCTAGTCGAATAATGTACCTTTCGACCGTGAAGCTGGGTGATTATTCAGGCCGAGTGGATTGCCCGCAACGCACTATACTGGAGCAGTAGTAGTAGGATACGGGGGCACGATGATAAGGCCAAAGAGCAGTCGAGCGGCCCCCGGGTACAGGTGGTTCCTGGCAAGCTCGAGACTTTACCTGAATGGTTGACTCGGTGACCAATACCTCGCTTTAGCAGGTGAGTGAGGTTTGTGTGAGAAATAAATTACAAGCTGGTTAATAATCGATTCGAATCGCCATCGTTCACTGGATAGTGAGCACTTGACTTGAGTTACTTCATCGTAGTAATTCTAATGGAACACTTGGACAGTTATATGGTATATGACATGATAGAAGTTGATTAATGATCATTGGTTATCCTTACCTGTTTAATTACATGTTACTCTAGTACAGGTGCAAATGTAGTTGATAGGTTAATAAAGTTTAACTTGCTGCAAAGCTTCTAGAAAAGATTCTTTAAATGCTAAAAATGCCTTTTTGCAAAAGACTTAGCTACCCCACCTTAAAGCCTATCATGATCCTTGGTGTCGTTTATTTTCGGTTCTGTCGGGTAAGTCTAGCTGAGTACTTTCTCGTACTTAGGGCTTTGTTCCCACTTGTTGCAGATGGGCAGATGTATTACGGCTACTGTATCAACTGTCTTTATCCTACGTTGGGAGAAGCTTAGGACCATGGGCAATGGTCATTTACTACATCTTGTCTAATGCTTTTGTTGGAGATGATCCTGAGCTGGCACCTTATTTTGAACTCTGTGTGAGTGTGTGATTTGAACAATGCTTCCGCTACTTTTATTTGAAACTGGTTTGTAATAACTATGTTTAAACTCTGATGTATTTGCGACGTAAACTTTTATGTAACTTGTGATGGTGACCGCTGAACTTATTACGATCTTGGCTGGTATGTAAGTTGGTTTGAAATTCGTCGTGATTTCATAGACTACCGGGTTATACGGGCTTAAGTTTGCTAAATCGTCTGCTCGGTGGGTGATTTTCTTGCTTAATCTCGTATAATTGGTTGGTTCTGTTACAGCTAGCATCGGAGCATGGTTTAGCATGTTTACTGTTTACAAGTGTATTTAAAACAAAAATGCGTTTGGAAAACATAAAAGATTTTGAAAATTTGCTCTAGTTTCTTTGCCATGGGGTTTTAACTTTCACTTGAGCTTTGGATAATCAGAAAACATAAGTTATCAAGTCAAGCACTATGTCTCAAATTCTTCATCTTTATTTCCATCCTGAAGTTTTTAATTATATTTTTGAAATAAAACTCAGAGTCTGTATTGTATGACGCTTACAAATCTCTCAATATGTGACATTGGAATTCCTTACCAAGGCAACGATAGTGTTTTGCCTTCTAAAGTATTTTGGAATAAGGCAGAATATCATTGTGCCTTCTCTCTCACCGTATGACTAAGAAGCTTATATGGAATTTATGGGTGAGATCACTCATACATACTTGCAAAACATATATTGTAAAGTTAAACAATGGATCTAGAGAAACTAGTCATACAATCAAATCAAGATGTGCATGTGTGTGGATACAAGGAGTAGGTTAAATATATGGTGGAAGTAATAATGAATCCTAATTCTACCTTGCTCCTTTAGAAAGATTGATCTCTCTTAAAACTTAAGAACTTAGATAAAGAAAGTCTTGGCTATGCATAAATATATATATTTTTAGAGAGGTGAGTGTCTAGCACCCATTGTTTTGGTAGGACACTTGTCCATGTTTTACTCTCTATATATTATTCTTTTTACATAGCTCAGACTTCTTGTCTATCATGAAACAATTGAGAGATAATAACAACAAACATTTGGAGCAATAATAACTGAGGCTATAAAATGTATGAATAGGTGGAAAAATCCTACAAGGCATGTTTTTGTTGTTCACTCCCAGTGTAGGAGTAAAACATTTTTTATGGTGGTTCTAAATGGAAAGGCATGTTGTTGCGTACTTCTAGTGTAGAAGGAGCAAATTTAAGTGGAGTGTACGTGATCTTGATTTTAAGAGTATGACAGGTCTCTAAAGGTCAACAAAGTTTGACAATACTCAATGTGAATACAAGTAGCAATAAAATAAGTGCTAGTTTTCTATCCTATCATGTATGTCTATGGTAGGAATTTAATCTCTCTATCATACAAAGACTCATCATGTGTATTTAAATTTTTTTTTAAAAGTGAACTCTTCAGGACTTCATTGAAACTTAGAACAAGATAAATGTCAGCTCAAAACTCTTTCACTTCTTATCTCCCAACTACCTAAGCTTTGGATCAAGCATATTCCTCCACAGGTTTAAAGATTTGGCAATAATATTTTTGGAACGGAGGAATAATTCTTAAATGAAGCTAGATACTTCAGAAGAATTACAAATGAAGCAACTATTTATGATAGTTCAAGTTTTTTATTTGACACAAAAACAAGTTCATACACACTCTATTTTTATTTCAAAAGGCTCGCAAAGAAAAATAATCTAAACATATTAATATATATTTTTGTATTTTTATCATATTCCCCATTTTTTTAGATATAGTAGTAATACTAATAATAATAAGGGTAAGAAAAACTTACTGTTTGAGGGGGTCCTCCCCCAAGCTGGCTCAACTTCGGTCACTGAGGTGGAGCTGGTGGTGGGTAATCGACACCCATTTGCTCGAAGAAGTAGAGGAGGCCTTCATACGTTTGTGTCTCTTGTTCACACATCTCCCCAAGCGTGTTGCTCGTGCTCTCCTACCACTGTGTATGCTGATGTAGCGTGTTTATGATACCTTGTTGCCCCGTCTCAAGATGAGTGAGATGGGTATCAAAGTTCTAGAAGTCTGGCTGGTGGTACGGCTGAGGCTGAGGATGAGGTGGGTATTGCTTCGGCTCCCAGCGATGGTTCGGGATTTTTAAGTCCACCGAATCGGACTACTCCAGCTGGATTTATTCTTTGGGAGTCATAGTCATCCCTATGAGTGGTGACTGTGTGACTCCTTCATCTATCATCTTCGTAGTGGAGCTTAACTCAGGTCTTGGTCTGAATGAAAAGCACTCTTCTCGTCCATCAATGTTGAATTTGACTTCTCCAATTCCAACATCGATGTGGGCATTTGCGGTACTCAAAAAGGGTCTTGCAAGAATGAGTGACACTCTTGAGTCAGGTTGCATGTCCAGAACCACAAAGTCGACTGGTATGAAGAATTATTTGATCTTGACTAGAATATTCTCGGTGATTCCCATAGGGTAACAAAGTGACTGGTCCACTAGCTACAGGCACATCGAGGTTGGATCAAGCTTTGCATGTGGAAGTTTATCGAAGATCGCCTTAGGCATCACACTGACACTTGCTCCAAGGTCACACAACGCATTGTCAAAATGTTGATCTCCAATTGAACAGTCGATAGTGGGGCATCCTGGATTCTTCTTCTTGATTGATGTGTTGAGGATGGCCGCACTACACTCTTCTGTCAGCTTGATCACTTCATTGGTAGGCAGTGGTCTTTTATTGTTGAGGATGTCTCGAACATCCTTTGCATAGGTGGGAACCTGCAACGCATCTAACAAAGGGACATTGATATATAATTTTGAATAATCTCAACAAACTTACTGAACTGTGCATCCATCTTGAGTTTTCTATCTCTACGTGGGAAGGGTAAGATATTGGTGTCTTTGAAATCTTGCACTTGTGGTTGAACTTCTTCTACTTCATCATCCTTTTCTTCTGTCACTATGGGTATCACTGGTACTGGTTGTCTTCTCTGTGCCCCTTCTGGATAAGGTGGGTCTTTAGTGGTTTTACCATGTCTGGTGGTCTCATTGTTAGTGGCAAAAGAAGCAGCTAACCGTGATAATTGAGTTTCTACCTTTTATTATGATCAAGTTGGTCTTTTATAGCAGAAGAAAAGTCATCCATTTTAGTATTTATATCCTCTAGAATTTTATCATTAAAAGCAAGTTTCTTAACAATAGTATCATTAATTCTAGCTTCTTCCAAAATTAAATTTTGTAGAGGGGGTTGCTTAAAATTGGAAGAATTATTAAAATTGCCTGAGTACTTAGCTGGATATGTAGTATGTTGCTTTTGATTCCATCTTTGCTTTTGTAGCGTGGAAGAGTTGTTGATGATGTTTGCATCTTCTTAATTCTCCAAAATTTCCATTCCTAGGTACTCTTCACATCTGGTTTGAGCATCGAATGCATCTTGAATTGCTTGATGATCTTTCTTGAAATTGGCTCTTTGGTCAAGCCAGTTCAATAGTGTATCCATCTTTGTTGATAGTGCACACACTTCTTCTGGAACTTCTTCAATCTGGCGACAGCGTTGAGTGTTGTCTTGTTTCCAACTCTGGTTCTTTGCTATCTTCTCCATCAGATATTCTGCTTTTCCAAGAGTGAGTGACATGAATGAACCTCTAGCAGTAGCATCTAGTTGCTCACACGATCTTTGGGTTAATCCATAGTAGAATTTGTGCATGAGTAACCAATCTTCCATTCCATGGTGTGGGCATTCCAAGATGTTCTCTTGAAAATGTTCCCATGCCTCTTAAATGGTTTGTCCTTTTTGCTGTTGAAAATTGTAAATCTTTCCTCTTAAGGCACGAGTTTTGCCTATAGGGAAAAACTTTGACAGAAAGGCCTTCGAACATCTATCCATGTGTTGATGTCTTCTTTGTTGGTGTAGAACCACTGCTTCGCTCTCCCTTCTAGTGAGAATGGAAAGAGACGAAGGAGTATGATGCCTTGGGCGACGTCCTTTATGATGATGGTGCTTCCAATCTCTAGAAAATTCTGCAAATGTTTTGTGGCATCTTCTTCTTCCTTTCCACCAAATGTAGTAGCTTGCACTAGGTTGATTAGACTTGGCTTGAGCTCGAATTGAAGGTTGTCCATCTAGAGTGTTAGTCCGGTATGAATGTTCCTTACACTTGGAGCTAAACATTCAAGTAAAGTCTTATTAGCCATAGCTTCACTACTGGTGTTGATCTTCCTCTAGATTTGGTTGACTCTTGGATTAGAAATTGATAAGTCACAACCGAACCTGTATTACCCTGTATAAGATATGAACAAAGATGAAACAAGGGTAAGCCTGTCAAGACAGAGGTACTAGTTGTGATTTTTATTATGAGTAAGTGGTATTAATTAATCTCTTATTTGGAGATAGTGCTAATCTTGACGCAAGATAGGTGCATAGTTTGCGCCAAATGTACCACAAGCTCAGAAATTGTTTGGATGCACCCGATGGTACTCCTAGGTGATGAGGCTCAAGTGGAAACTCGATTCGGTCCGTTTGGAGATAGTGCTAATCTTGACGCAAGATAGGTGCACGGTTCGCACCGAACGTACCAAAGGCTCATATGTCGTTTTGGACGCACCCGATGGAACTCCTAGGTGACGAGGGTCAAGTGGTTGCTCGTTGTGATTTTTATTATGAGTAAGTGGTATTAATTAATCTCTTATTGCCATAAAGGTAATTCCCTTGAAAAGTAAATCCCTATGGCATCCCGTGTCGAAAAGTGAAGTTTTCCATCTCCCAAGCAACGACGCTAGAAATGCTTGTTGACACTTCTTTAACGTCACTCATGTTAGGTTGTCATCCCCAACATGACACCAAGAGTGTGGTTGTATTATACTTATGCCATTTAACTAAATAAAGATATTATAGTATATATCCGCAAGCGCACAGATAAATACACCCATTATAGCATTTCACCTAGGTTTTCCTAAGTATCATTATTTATAATTTTACCAAGGAAAGGAAAATCGAAATTGGATTATATAAATACATACAATGGCAGTAGAGATAATCATTTGCACTTACTCAATAATAAATATCAAAACAACTAATCACTTGTCATGAAAAGGGGTAAGACAAATAAGATAAATGGTAAATGATAATCATGGGTATTCCAGAGACAAGAGGGAGTTAACATTATTCAAGTCAAGTAGTCATGGAGATTAATTTAGAGATGTAAATCATAAGTATTTCTTATTCAATCAATCTATTAATCAATCTAGCTATACACAATCATCTATGATATAATCAACATGTCATCTATGAATAAGGAACATTACTGAGAGAAAAGTCAAGAACAGAGTAATGATCTCTTCCCTGTAACCGTGTTCTACTAAGTTCTATACTTGAGGAGTGGACTACAAAGGACTCAACAGGAATGTCACACCCGCGATCTACCACATGGCCCGGAGCATGGAGTGCATTCGCAGACAAGCATAATCTAAGCACCACACCTACAATATGCCATCCACTCAATCCTATCTAGAATTGGATCAAGCTTTCTAAGAACATATTCATAAACTCTCTACTAATCATATTCATATCAAGATGTAGAACAAGAACAACATCAAGAACAGAATAAAGTTGAAATATAGAAATATATTGAAGTAGCATAAAGTCAAATGATGATTAGAATGAAATTACCAAGTCTTCGACGAACGATCCTGATCCCAAGCAGTTGCTTGCCTCTACTTAAATCAATCTAGACTAAACTCTAAACTTGAACTAGAACTCTAACTCTCTTTCTCTCTAGAAACCCTAACTTCTGGCCTTGCCTTCACAAATGAGGAAGAGATGATCTAATTCTTCAACTGATTCCTTGAGAGGAGATCCTGGGGGCTGTTTATATAGCCCAGGGTGTGGAACCATAGCCCTTGGATCAAACCGACCTTGGCGTGGGGTTCAGATGCATCCTTAGAGGCGGTATAGGTAGCTTGCAAGAGAAGGAGCTGAGGCGGCGCAAGGGAGGGTCGGTCGGCCTAGCCCTAGGGCCGGTCGGCCCCACCTGGCAGCGGGTTGGCTCGTGTCGCCTCGTGGAGTCGGTTTAGGTCTTCTAGAATCCCTATCCGCATTTGTGACGTGGAGATTAGGCCAACTGCATCGGTTTCTTCCTTTGGAAGGAGGATAGTTCTGTATTATGCAGCTTAGCCCCTGAAAAACACAGAATCACCAAAACTCATGGAATTTATTAGTTTAAACCTCTAAACCTACTATGGTGATCCTTTTTATCATTTATTCCTCTTAAGTTGACGGTTTAAAATGATAGTTAATTACCATCAACACCGTGCAACTATCTTGTGTCAAGATTAGCTCTATCTCCAAACAGACCGAATCAAGTTTCCACTTGATCCTCATCACCTAGAAGTACTATTGGGTGCGTCCAAAACAATTTATGAGCCAATGGTACATTTGGCGCAAACCGTGCACCTATCTTGCACCGACACTAACACTGTCTCAAAATAGAATGAAACGAGATTCCACACTACCCACGTCACCTAGGAGTTCTATTAGGTGCGTCCAAACTAATTTCTGAGCCTATGGTACGTTCGACTCAAACCGTGCACCTATCTTGCACCAAGATTAGCACTATCTCCAAACAGACCGAGTCGAGCTTCCAATTGAACCTCATCACCTAGGAGTACCAATAGGTGCGTCCAAAATGATTTCTCAGTCTATGGTACATTTGGCGCAAACCGTGCACCTATCTTACACCAATACTAACACTATATCTAAATAGACAAAAATGAGATTCCACACGACACAAGTCACCTAGGAGTTCTGTCGGGTGTATCCAAAACGATTTCTGAGCCTATGGTACGTTTAGTGCAAATCATACACCTATCTTGCACCAAAACTAACACAGTCACCAAATGGGCTGAAATGAGAATCCACATGACCCACGTCACCTAGGTGTTCTATCGGGTGTGTCAAAAATGATTTTTGAGCTTGTGGTACGTTCAACAAAACTGTATACCTATCTGGCCTCAAGATTAGCACTATCTTTAAACAGTCCGAAATGAGCATCCACTTGAGCCACGTCACCTAGGAGTACCATCGGGTGCCTCCAAAATTATTTCTGAGCCAATGGTACGTTCGACACAAACCATGCACTTATCTTGCGTCAATATTAGCACTATCTCCAAACGGACCTAATCGAGCTTCCACTTGAGCCTCGTCACCTAGGAGTACAATTGGGTCCCAAAATGATTTCTAAGCCTATGGTATGTTTGTCACAAACTGTGCACCTATCTAACATTGTCTCCTAATGGACCAAAATGAGATTCCACATGACTCACATCACCTATGAGTTCTATCGGGTGTGTCCAAAATGATTTTCGAGCCCGTGGTATGTTCGGCGCAAACCGTGCACCTATCTAGCGTCAAGATTAGCACTATCTCCAAACAGACCGTATCGAGCTTTCGCTTGAGCCTCGTCACCTAGGAGTACCATTAGGTGCACCCAAAACAATTTCTAAGCCTATGGTATGTTTGGCGCAAACCGTGCACCTATTTTGCTTTAGGATTAGCAATATCCCCAAATGGACCGAATCGAGATTCCAATTGAGCCGCATCATCTAGGAGTTCCATCGGGTGCGTCCAAAAGGATTTCTGATCCTATGGTATATTTGGCACAAACCGTGCACCTATATCTAGCGTCAAGATTAGCACTATCTCCAAATGGACCAAAACAAGCATCTACTTGAGCCTCGTCACATAGGAGTATCATTAGGTGTGTCCAAAATGATTTCTGAGCCTATGGCACATTTGGCGCAAACCGTGCACTCATCTTGCACTGATACTAACACTGTCTCCAAACGGATTGAAATGACATTCCACCTGACCCACGTCACCTAGGAGTTCCACCGGGATCGTCCAAAATGATTTTTGAGCCTATGGCACGTTCAGCGCAAACCGTGCACCTATCTTGCGTCAACATTAGCTCTATCTCCAAACAGACCAAATCGAGTTTCTACTTGATCCTCATTACCTAGAAGTACCATTGGGTGCATCCAAAATAATTTATGAGCCAATGGTACATTTGGCGCAAACCATGCACCTGTCTTGCACCGACACTAACACTATCTCCAAATGGATTGAATCGAGATTCCGCATGATCTACATCACCTAGGAGTTCCATTGGGTGCGTCCAAACTAATTTTTGAGCCTATGGTACATTTGACTCAAACCGTGCACCTATCTTGCACCAAGATTAGCACTATCTCCAAACGGACCGACTGGAGCTTCTAGTTGAACCGCATCACCTAGGAGTACCAACAGGTGCATCCAAAATGGTTTCTCTGCCTATGGTATGTTCGCCGCAAGCTGTGCACCTATCTTGCATCAAGATTAGCACTATCTCCAAAAGGACCAAAATGAGCCTCCACTTGAGCCTCGTCACCTAGGCATACCATCAGGTGCATCCAAGACGATTTCTAAGCCCATGCTACGATTGGTGGAAACCGTGCTCTTATCTTGCACTGGCACTAACACTATCTCCAAACGGAGTGAAACGAGATTCCACATGACCCACCTCACCTAGGAGTTCTATCGGGTGTGTCCAAAACAATTTCTGAGCCTTTGGTACATTGGACGTAAACTGTGCACCTATCTTGCATCAAGATTAGCATTATCTCCAAACAGAGCGAATCGAGCTTCCACTTGAGCCTCGTCACATAGGAGTACCATCGGGTGCATCCAAAATAATTTATGAGCCTATCTTGCACCGATACTAACACTATCTCCAAACAGAATGAAACAAGACTCTACATGACCCACGTCAGCTTGGAGTTCTATCTGGTCCGTCCAAAACAACATCTGAGCCTATGGTACATTCGGCGCAAACCGTGCACCTATCTTGCGTCAGGATTAGCAATATTTCCAAACATACCGAATCGAGCTTCCATTTGAGCCTCATCACCTAGGAGTTCCATCGGGTTCATCCAAAACGATTTCTGATCCTATGGTATGTTCGGCGCAAACCGTGCACCTATCTTGTGTCAAGATTAGCTCTATCTCCAAACAGACCGAATCGAGTTTCCACTTGATCCTCATCACCTAGAAGTACCATTGGGAGCATCCAAAACAATTTATGAGCCAATGTTACATTTGGCGCAAACCGTGCACCTATCTTGCACCGACACTAACACTATGTCCAAACGGACTGAAACAATATTCCACATGACCCTCCTCACCTAGGAGTTCTATCGGGTGCGTCCAAAGCACTTTCTAAGCCAATGGAATGTTCGACACAAACCGTTCACTATCTTACATCAAGATTAACACTATCTCTAAACGCACTGAATCGAGCTTCCACTTGAGCCTCCTCACCTAGGTGTACCATCGGGTGCATCCAAAATGATTTATGAGCCTATGGTATGCTTGGCGCAGACCGTGCACCTATCTTGCATCGATACTAACACTATCTCCAAACGGACTGAAACGAGATTCTACATGACCCATGTCATCTAGGAGTTCCGTCGGGTGCGTTCAAAATGACATCTGAGCCTATGGTACATTTGGCGCAAACCATGCACCTATCTTGCATCAAGATTAGCAATATCTCCAAACAGAGCGAATTGAGCTTCCATTTGAGCTTCGTCACCTAGGAGTTCCATCGGGTGCATCCAAAATAATTTTTTGATCCTATGGTATGTTCGGCGCAGACCGTGTACCTATCTTGCGTCAAGATTAGCACTGTGTCCAAACGGACCGAAACGAGCAACCACTTGACCCTCGTCACCTAGGAGTTCCATCGGGTGCGTCCAAAACGACATATGAGCCTTTGGTACGTTCGGTGCGAACCGTGCACCTATCTTGCGTCAAGATTAGCACTATCTCCAAACGGACCGAATCGAGTTTCCACTTGAGCCTCATCACCTAGGAGTACCATCGGGTGCATCCAAACAATTTCTGAGCTTGTGGTACATTTGGCGCAAACTATGCACCTATCTTGCGTCAAGATTAGCACTATCTCCAAATGGACCGAATTAAGCTTCTACTTGAGCCTTGTCACCAAGGACTACCATCGGGTGCATCAAAAACCGTGCACCTATCTTACACCGATACTAACACTCTCTCCAAACGGACTAAATCAAGATTCCACATACCCACGTCACCTAGGAGTTCTATCAGGTGCATCCAAACCGATAGCTAAGCCTATGGTACGTTCCACGCAAATCGTGCACCTATCTTGTTTCAGGATTAGCAATACCTCCAAACGGACCGAATCGAGCTTCCACTTGAGCCTCGTGTAACACCCTAGTTTTAAACGTTTGCAAGTTTATCAAAATTTATTAGAATTTAAATTACATTATCGCCAAATAATAGTGCAGGAAAATAATAGTTTTTATAATAGAGATTTATTCATGTTGCATTCATGCCACTTGCATTTATTTTATTGAGTGGAAAAGAATTTATTAAATTCTGATTAGTAGTGAATTGATTTGGATCTATGTATAAAGTAAATAAATTCTTAAACAAGTCTAAGGTTTTTTTAAAAAAACTCAGAAGTATTTTAAATAAAACTTTTTGAAAATGATTTTTTTAAAGAAAATATAATAGGCTCTCATCTCTCTCCTTGTCGGGCCAAAGCCCCTTTCCCTCGCACCTCGCGCCGCTCGCCCATCCAAAGAAAGAGGAAAAGAAGTGCATACGGGGCCACTTGTCGGAGCAGAGCAGCGCCGCCACGCCTTGGCGCACGGTGGCAGGCCACCTCTGGCTCGCCACCGACCAAACTAACCACACCCCCACGCTCACCTCTTCAAGGCGAACTTGGCAGGGTAGACGCTACCGCCGGTGAGCTCGCCGTCGGTGAGAACACCACGGTCAGCGCCGCCTCCTACCATGTGTGGCTGACGTGTGGGCCCTTTTGACCATGGGGCCCCGCGTGACAGTCGCTTGGAACGGTTCAGGGTGCACAGATCTGGGGTACCCGTAGCGGATTAGGGCTGTTTTGGATTTCGATTTAAAGAAAATGTTATTTCCTTTTTCCCAAAAATGCTGAGAAGGCTTAGAAAATGTGGATCTAGAGTTCTAGTCTTCCAAAAATTGTGAAACAAATTTTGTAGTGTCATGCATGAGTAGATCTACAGTTTGAGTATTTTTACTGGTATTTTTATGGTACTTTTATATACTATTTTAATTAATATTGTTTTTGTTGATAACTTAGAAAATGAGTGGTAAATCAAATACTTATCAGAAAAACGTGAAACTTGATTTATTGGGTAGATCTTGTGATGCTCTATCTGTGATAAAAGTTTGAAGTAAGACTGTTATAGAATTATTTTAAGTGGTGTATTTATTAAGTTAAAGGCTGATTCTTGTGGCATTTTTAGTAAATAATCTATGCATGGAAAATTGCTGGAAAATTTTGTGAACTGCTCTTGTGCTAAGAAGTAGCTAAGAAAAATGTTAAATATGTTTTTTCACACTTTTCACTGTACAACATATTTTCATGCTAGTTCTGGATTGCTATTTGTCATTTTTGTACATAATGGAATATGCATTGTTTTGGGCTGAAATTTCTATGGTTTGGTCCAGTTGACATGTGCTACTTGCTGTAATTTTTACAGAATTTTCTGTGAAATATAATTATATGCTACCGTTATATGCATTTGTTAATACATGTTTAATTAAGTAAAACGGATGTGTTATATCTCATTTTATGCTACTTTTTATGTGCTCTATAACCTGTTCAACCTGCTGCTGGTAAAGTTGCCATGTCGCCAGTTTAATTAATGGATGCATGTCATGATGTGTGTTTATACACTTGCCCTATATTTACATGCATGATTTATTATATGTGTGTATATGCTAGTCAACTAGAGAAGAGTTTGCACGTATTCAATCATTAACAGTAAACATGTTGAACCATGCACCGCACCATGTCATCGGACCTGCACCGCTACCTACATTCATGATACTTATTACGCGCATATGCGTCATATAGGTTCGCAGAAGGAGCTTTCGGTAGCGGGGTTCGAGCAGCCAGAGGAGGAGGAGCAACAGGACATGGCTGCACAGGAGGTGCAGGCACCCGAGGAGGACGTCAAGGAGCTGCCTGCGTGCCCAGACCACCGCCCGAGCGCGTTTGAGTGAGGCAAGCCCCGGAGCATATCTCTCCTACAGTTTGCCAATTAATTAATTATTACGTCTTTTGTATTTGATGCATTAAGTATAGGTGTTGTTTGCAACCGTTGCTGCATTGTATACTCCTTGTCTACTTTTGGTATTTATACTATCCTTGTCACCCTGCTAGGTCTAGGTGCGCAATAAATGCTTAGCCCTGCTTAGACCAGTAGAAGTCAGGTGATTTCCTGTCACCTGCGAGCTATAGGTGGTTACCTTATCACTGTTAGCCATATGTTGATTATCATAGAATAAGTGTTGATAAAAATTAGAGAGCGGATGGAGTATTATAGGGTTTTGGACTATAGTGCCTCCGTCTGTGTCGATTAAGGACCAACCGTTGTCGTCCCTCTTATCATGTTGAACACATGCCCCAGATTTAGCTGGAAGGATAAGTCATTCCGACCGTGAAGCCTAACACTTTTCGGGCCGGGATCGACCTAACGCACAATACTGGTGCTAAAGGGGGTGCGACAGGGGCACGAAGAGTGAGCCCAAGCGTAGGCATGGGCTGAACATCCTAGCAGCCAGGAGGCCCTCGGGTATGGTTGGTTATTGTCGATCCTGCGACTGTACCTAGAAAGTGCCATGGTTACCTGTAACTCACTAGAGCTGTGAGTGGGGTTTGTGTGGGGAATAAATTCGCCAGCTGGTTAGAAATCGATTCGAATCGTCATCGCTCCTGGTTAGTGAGCACTTGACTTGAGCCACATCATCATAGTAATGGTTATGGAACATTGGAGTTGGACATGATGAATTATTGTGGAAAGGCTACAATTGGACATGGTACTATTGTTGTTGAATTGAATCAAATGTTGCTTAGCGTAGCTGCTCATGTAGTAAACATATTATAATTATAAGCTATTGCTAAAAGATGGAAACGGTTCATTTATAGTACTTATGCTTTTCTGCAAAAGAGTCCAACATGCCCACTCAGATAAAGCTTTTCATAATCCTTGGAGTCCATTTATTTTTGGTTTATGATGGGTAAGTCATCTTTTCCCCTCATTATTGCAGATGGCCAAATGTTCTATGGGTACTGCAGCACCTATTTCTACCCTATGTGGTGAAGCAGTCGGATCATGGGCGTGATCTTCTCTAAGTATCTTACCTATGTTGCTTTTGTGGACTATGATCATTATCTGGCACTGTATCTAAACTAAGTGTTCGTGTCTGTGGTTTTAAAACTATTTGCTTCCGCTACTTAATTGAAGACTTGGTATTGTGATAATTATATTTATATTTGAACTCCGATGTATCAGATTATGTTTCAAACTGGTGTATCATGCGAACTGTGACCGCTAAATGTCTACGATCTTGGCTGATGTGGAAAAGTTTGAAATCCTTCGAGATTTCACGGACTACCGGGTTTATGTGAGCTCAAGTAGGCTTGATTATTCGCTTCGGCGGGTGATTATCTTACTTGGACTTATGTAAATTGGGCGGTTCTGTTACAGTTTCTCACATCTCTGAACCTCGCTCAATGCTAGATTTAGATTTCTTTAGGCAGGCTCAGATTTTAAAGAAAACCAACAATACAATTTTTATGAGGTATCACGATATGATTACTGAGATCCCACTTCCTAACCCGGGGCTTGGAATCTATGCTGTCAGAGACTATCTTGTTGGTTTGTAGCCTTTACCCCTAAACAGGAGGAGTACATCTGCCTAACTTGCGAACGCGCCGCCCATGCACTACTATGGGGCAAATCCAACACTAGAAGGGTTAGGATACACTGCATACACTGATCAACCGGGCACATCAAGACAACATCATCCATGGGCACCCTCACTATCACATCACTCATTAGGATCTTCTCAAGAAGATTCTGAAGAGGGACATAGAAGGTCCCGATCATGCGACTCTCGGCCCAGATGATCTGTAGATCGTCCTAAACCATCACGAAGACATCAAGAACCACCAGACACTCTGTCTCAGGTGTAGAAGGGCAATTGGCTCACCTAAACCTTCGAATGAACACCATCTCTGAAGAACAAGTCAATATTAACCAGAGACTCGCTGATTAGCAACAGTGGAATGCCCAGTTGGTGTAGCCATGGATAACATCCAGCAAAACCAGGATAGAGATGGACAGAACTAGGATGCCTTCTTCTCCATCCCTCAGTTTTACCCATACCAGCCGCCGCCGCAGTAACACCCCTTGGGAGAGAGTTCCCAAGGTCTCTTCTTCGACAACATTTATGACACTGACAACAACAAGCTTGCGGGAGGAGCCCCCAAGTTGTTTTTCCTACCTAGCTTGAGATAGGAGATCTCAAGTTTTTTTTGCTGCATCACCTTCCGGGAGGTAACCCGAGAGCCAAGTATCCCGTAAAGCCCTGGTAGTTATCTTATTATTAGTATTACTATAGGTTGTTTAATTTCTATTTAGATAATGAAAAATAACAAAAACCAAATAAAAAGAGTGTTTCCTTTCTTTTTAATAAAAATATCAAAACCTAAAAACTTAAAGTAGAAACCATGATGGAAATGATGAATAGTTGCTCTGCCTAAATTCCTTTAAAATACCTAGTATTCTGCCTTGAATTCTCCTAAGTTTTGGATATGACTGTTCTGATTTGAGAATCTATCCTGAATCTAAAACTTGTGGTTGGCAACTACTTTATCTAAGTCTAGGTAATTGACAGATATGATATTGAAAGGTCTGAGCTGTTATTATCTTATTCCTAGAGATACTTGAATTCTGGAGATTTATATTTTTGAAAACATAAAATTATCACATTATGATTCCTATATGATGAGAGCTTTAATTCCTACCACAACCATATATACAAGATTGCTAGACTAGGAAAACCAGCTCATAGGCTACTTTTTGTGTTGAGTTTGGTCAACCCATATTTGACCCTTGTCGAGAGGTATGTCAAGCCCCCAAGATCAAGAAAATTACACTCACAATTTGCACCCTTGCTACTTCTACTCTGGAAGTACGCACCACCATATTCACCCATTTAGATCCACTCAAAAATGTTCTACTCCTACACTGGGCATGTAACGATGAGTAGAAAGACTAAGACCTTGATGTAATATTGGAAAACTTAGATGTGTTTGTGGCGATACCCGAACGTCAAAAGTCTAGTGTATGTATGCTGGCAACTTGGTTGTAATGGACGCGATGTGTTGCACTTAAGTAATTTAATTAGTGATGTTCTGTTAATTGGAATGACTTATTGTGCCCCTGTTTTATTGTATAAATTTATTCTCTCCAGTGAATTCAGTACGGCATAATTTTTCATTCACTCGCAATTTCTACAACATCGCCTAATAATTACTGTTGCTAAAATATGCAGATGCCGAACACTCGTCGTACCGTGTATGGCGCCACTGAGGCTAGTGGCAGTGCCACTGGTAATGAGAACCATGATCCACCACCGCCTCCTCCTCCACCATACACAGCGGAGCAGTTCTTCACACAGTTCCTTGAAAGTCAACGCAACATGGAGAACATGCAGCAGAATATGGAGGCTACCTTGCGCAATATTGCGGACAACACCCGCCGTGGTCTAAACTAGGGTGGACATGAAGCAAATCAGTATAGCAGTTTCAAGGATTTCATGGACACCTGGCCACCGATTTTCAAGGCAGCCGCTAAACTCTTGGATGCAGAAGAATGGATAAATACAATGGAAGACAAGTTCCATGTTTTGAGGATGATAGAAGTGTTGAAAACCGAGTATGCAGCTCATCAGCTACAAGGCCCTGTGAGAATGTGGTGGAAGCACCACCGCACCACTTTTCCCCCTAATGCCCACATCACGTGGAGGGAATTTACTGAAGCCTTTCATGGAGTGTACATTCCACCTGGTTTGACAGAAATGAAGCTTGGGGAATTTCTAGCACTGAATCAAGGCACGAAGACCGTGACACAATATCTACATGCATTCAACAATCTAAGCCGCTATGCCTCTGACATGGTGAATACTGATGCCAAAAAGATCGCCAGTTTCAAGAGGGGTCTGAATCCCAAGATGATGAAGCACGTGGGTACCAACACGAGAACTGGTTTCAATGACTTTGTTAGTGACTGCTTGAAGCAAGAGAAGAACAACAACATATATGTTGCATCCAAGACTCGTAAGAGGGCTTTTGAGTCAGGTCCGTCCCAGTCTAGGGCCCTGATGGCGAATCGTTCTACGTATCATTCCCCTGCCCCTGGTGCAAGGTTTAGGCCACCACAACGGAAGAATCAGAATACCCAGCAACCTCAGAGGAACCAGAAGCCATTCAAAATGGTGTTGCCACAAGCTAAGACCGGACAAGGCAATTCATCTAGAGCTGTTACTCAAGTAAGGGGACTATGTTTCAACTGCAACCAACCTGGGCACTTTGCAAAGTTTTGCCCCTATCCCAAGAAGCAGTAGACTCAGTATCAAGCTCGTGTGCACCACACCACTATTGATGACATCCCAAAAGGAGAGCCTGTGATAGCCGGTATGTTTTCTATCAATGATCATCCTGCAGTCGTTTTGTTTGATTCTGGATCATCTCATTCATTTATAAGTCAAGCATTTGCTAAGAGGTTTGAGCAAAAGATAGTTGAATTGGAATGTGCTTATCGAATAAGTTCAGCAGGGGCTGATCTGTTGACTAATCAGATAGTTAGAGGGGTAAACCTGAATATAGCAGGCAGGTAGTATAAGCTTAATTTTATAGTTATGCCAGGGCTAGTTTTGGATGTGATTATGGGAATGAACTGGATGAATAAGATGGGAGTAGTAATTGATGTTGGAGGAAGAAGTATTTCTCTCAAGGAACCTATGGGAGAAGGCACATTTCAAGTAACCTTACCGCAGAGAATAGATCTGGCCAGTACAACTTGTGCAGTCCAAACTACTCTTCTAGCTAAGATTCCAGTAGTGTGTGAGTTTCTGGACGTCTTTCCAGATGAGTTACATGGCCTTCCACCAGACAGAGATGTTGAGTTTGCCATTGAACTAATCCTTGGAACACCGCCAATCTCAAGAAGGCCTTATTGGATGCCTCCAAATGAATTAGCCGAATTAAAGAAACAACTCCAAGATCTGTTGAATAAGGGTCTGATTCGTCCAAGTTCCTCGGAATGGGGATGTCCTGCACTATTCGTGAAGAAGAAGAAGGATAACTCCTTACGTATATGTGTGGACTATCGGCCACTGAATGCAGTGACAATTAAAAACAAGTATCCTCTACCTCGGATTGATATCTTGATTGATCAATTGTCCAAAGCCAAGGTGTTCTCCAAAATAGATTTAAGGTCAGGGTACCATCAGATCAAGATTAGACCACAAGATATACCCAAGACTGTGTTTTCCACCAGATATGGTTTGTATGAGTATCTTGTCATGTCCTTTGGTTTGACAAATGCTCCTGCATACTTTATGTATCTGATGAATTCGGTGTTTATGCCAGAGTTGGATAAGTTCATGATTGTGTTCATTGATGACATTCTGGTATACTCAGAGAACGAAGAAGATCATGCAGAGCATCTTAGGATTGTCTTGACTAGACTCAGAGATCATTAGCTATATGCTAAGTTTAGTAAGTGTGAGTTTTGGCTGAAGACCGCTCCTTTTCTCGGTCATGTGTTATCTGAAGATGGAATCTCAGTGGACCCTAGTAAGGTACAAGAGGTTATGGATTGGAAGGCACCAACCACAGTTCATGAGGTTCGTAGTTTTCTTGGATTAGCCGGGTACTCGTCGTTTTATACTGGATTTCTCAAAGATTGCCAAGCCAATGATGAGTCTGCTACAAAAGGATCATAAGTTCGTCTGGACAGAGGAGTGTGAGGCAGCTTTCTACACCTTGCGAAAATTGCTAACCACTGCTCCTGTTCTGGCATAGCCGGACATAGAGAAGCCCTTTGATGTGTTTTGCGATGCATCTAAGAATGGTTTAGGATGTGTTCTAATGCAAGATGGAAGGTTCATTGCTTATGCCTCACGTCAATTGAGGAAGCATGAGGTTAATTATCCTATGCATGACTTGGAGCTTGCGGTAGTTGTGCGTGCTCTAAAGATTTAGAGACACTACTTGCTAGGAAATGTGTGCAATATCTTTACAGATTATAAGAGTCTCAAGTACATCTTTACTCAGTCTGAGTTGAACATGCGACAGAGAAGATGGTTAGAGCTAATAAAGGATTACAACCTGAATGTGCACTATCATCCGGGAAAAGCAAATGTAGTAGCAGATGCCTTAAGTAGGAAGTCACATTCTCTTGTTGTGCAACCGTTGTTTGAAGATGGGTTCAATGTGTTGCATCCTGCTGTGTTGCATAATATCCAGATTAGTTGTACTTTGGAGAGCAAGATCATTGAAGGTCAGAAAACAGATAAGGGAATATTTCATATCAAGGAGAAAATGAAGAGGGAACCCACCAAACACTTTAGAGTGGATGACCAAGGAGTGTTATGGATTAAGGACCGTCTGGTAGTACCCAAGGATCGAGAGCTCAAGAACAAATTGATTGATGAAGCTCATCACTCTAAGCTATCTATCCATCCTGGAAGTAGTAAAATGTACCAAGAATTGAGACCTTGTTATTGGTGGACCAAGATGAAGAAGGAGATTTGCAGCGTATGTTGCCCGTTGCGACATGTGTTGCAGAGTGAAAGCTCTTCACATGAGACTCGCAGGACTATTGCAACCTTTGTCTATACTAGATTAGAAATGGGATGATATAAGTATGGATTTTATCACCGGTCTTCCCACCACAGAAAAGGGAAATGATTTGATTTGGGTAATTGTAGACCGCGTTACCAAATCAGCTCACTTTCTACCAGTCAAGAACGCTTTTTGACTACCTCAATATGCGGAGAAGTATATTGCAGAGATTGTCTGATTACATGGTATACCGAAGACTATCATGCCTGACCGTGGTTCATAGTTCACCGCTGATTTTTGGGAGCATCTTCATAAAGGTTTGGGTACTAGTTTGATTCGTAGTACAACTTACCACCCACAGATAGATGGGCAGACAGAGCGAGTTAATGATGTTCTTGAAGATATGCTTAGAGCTTGTGTGTTGTTGCCCAGAGGTTCATGGGAATCATGGTTACCTTTGGCAGAGTTCGCTTACAACAATAGTTACCAAGAGAGTATCAAGATGGCTCTATTTGAAGCATTGTATGGTAGAAAATGTAGGACACCACTAAATTGGGTTGAGCCTAGAGAAAGAAGGTTTTACGGGATCGATTTTGTCGACAAGGCTGAGAAAAAGGTCTGTATTATCCAACAAAACATGAAGGCAGCATAGTCACGCTAGAAGAGTTATGTAGATAAGAGAAGAAGACCACTAGAATTTCAAGTTGGTGACTATGTCTACTTGAAAGTTGCCCCAATGAAGAAGAAACAGTTTGGAATCAAGAAGAAGCTCGCTGCTAGATTTGTAGGACCGTACAGAATCATAGAGAAGAAGGGTCCAGTAGCGTATAAGTTACAACTACCAGAAGCGATGAGTTCGATCTTTCCAGTTTTTCATGTATCACAGTTGAATAAGTGTTTGTGTGGTCCAGAAGAGAGAATAGAACCTTAGGGCATTCGGATCAAAGCAGATTTGGAATACCATGAGCAACCAGTTCGGGTTTTGGATGCTAAGGATCGAGTCACTCAAAATAAAGTGGTGACAACTTACAAGATACAGTGGAGTCACCATGATGAAGGTGATGCGACGTGGGAAACAGGAGAATATCTGCAAATCACTTATAAAGATTTTTATAATAAATGGTTCATAACTCAAAATCTCGGGACGAGATTCTTATAAGGGGGAGGGCTGTAACACCCTAGGTGTTAAGCATTGCATTAGCATCTTAAATCATGAACATTAGCATCAAATGCATTCATAATCACATGAAATGTAAGTGTAAAGTTGAATTGAAACATTTGAAACATTACTTTGAAACATGCATGTTGCATATGCTAGTTAGTTTTAATTTTTCCCTAATTATTCTTGCTAGGTTAGTAAAACATGTTTGGCTATAACTTTAAATCATCTAGAATTATTTAGCATGATTTTTGGAGCAACTTTTGTATTCAAAATTTCCCCAAATTTGGATTTTAAAAATCTTCTAGAAAATGGGTTTTTATTTGAAAAATAGACTTTGAATCCTTAATTCAAAATCTATTTGGAATTTCAAAATGTGCCCTAAAGAAAAGTTGTAGAGAATTAAATTTTGAACAACTTCTATTCTGAGGTCAAATCTTGAAAATGCCATTTCTTCTTCAAAATTTGAATTTGAAATGGTTTATAAATTCTGGATTTTGAAAATGGAAAAGAAAAAGCATTTCTCGGCTTAGCGGGCCGCCGCCTCACTTTCAGCCCAGCAGCCCAAGCCGACCAGCTCCGCGCATGCGCGTCCACGCTTGCGCCCCGCTCGGTCCGGCCTGCTCCCGTGGCCCAGCCGCGCGCCGCCTCTCCCTCGCGCGCGCGACGTCCTACCTCGCTCAGACGAGCGCCGCCGCGTGGCGGACGCATGCCGGTGCCGCCCTCCGCGTGGACGTCGGTGGCCCCCGCGTGCCCAGCTCCATGGCAACCTGCCCGCGCCACTGCCTTCTCCCTATCCCTCATTCTCTCTCTCTCTCCCACTTTGAGAAAGCCGAATGCTCTCGCGTGCTCTCCCCCGCTCGCCACCGCTGCCACCATTTCCGCCGCCACGTTGCGACGCCGGCGAGCCTCCTCCAAGTGATTGCTCGCTCATCATGCTCCGCCACCTCCTCCTCTCCCCTGAACAGGCCTCAGTGCTCCTTCTTCGCCTCTAATAAGGCTCAATCGAGCTCTTCCCGCAGCGCCACCATGGCCGGGCCGCCGAGCTCGCGCTCTGCCCTCCGGCACCCTCGCTCTCTCTCTATCTCCGTAAGCTACTCTCTGGTGTTCGCCATCACCTCGCGAACCCCATGCGCCCGCTCGCTGGTCCGCGCTTGGCCGGGGTTAGCTGTTGGCCACCGGCGGCCACCGCGCTGCCACGACGTCATGGGCACCGAACGTCATGGCCACGCAACCCCCCCTTTCCCCTCTGCTCTTCGGCCGACATCCGTGAGCCAAGCCACCGAGCCAGGCCAGCCTTTCCCTGCGCTGGCTGCTGAGGCCGATTTCGGCAGCGGGCCGGTGGATCTCATTGGGCCGGCCCGTTAGTCAAAGGAAGAAATGATTTCAGTTTTTCCATTATTATTTGAAAAGAAAAATGCTTGGGAAAATTGTGGTGTATCCCTTTTAGCTCCAAAAAATTGTGAAACAAATTTTGTAGTGATCCTCATGAGTAGATCTACAGTGTAAAAATATTACATGATGATTTTGTGGTACTTTTCTGTGGAGATTTATTTAATCTTTGTATTTGCTGATATCTTAGAAAATGTGTAGTAAATCAAAGAAAAATCAGAAAAATATAATTTCAAGCTTGTTACTCTTCTTGTGTACTGTAGTTTATAAGAAAAATATATGTCACACATGTTCTGTGAGAGATTATTGAGGTGTAGTTCAAGTGCCTTTAAATGGTGATTTTTGTTATTTTTGATAGGGAGCAAAAATTGTATAACACATGCATGTGATAAATTTTGTGCAGAGATTGTGTACTGTATAGAGCATAGGAAAAATATTAAAGCTGTTATTTGGTACTTTTCATAGTACAAAGTATTTTCATGCTCATTTTTATGCTAGAGCCTGTCATTTTTGTGTAGGCTATGTTACTTATCCAAATCCCATGAAATTTTTATGGTGTGCTATTTGGAGTAAAACTCTGCTACTTTAAATTTTGTAGATTTTTCTAGGCACCAAAAATAGATGTTGCTGTGTAACACTAGTTTAAATAGGAGATAAAATGTTATTCTTTATGAGTAATTTAGTAAGATAGTGAGAGTTTGGTGTATCTTTGAAGCACCCAACTACCTTGCTGGTGTTACGTGATAAGTTAGTGTAGTGGTGTTGGTAAAGTATAGTAGCACTTATGTTAGGGTTATATGCTAGCTAGTGTAAGAATAGATGACATGTATTGCAATGATTAATCTTGGATGATGTTGACTACCTTGTAGAAAGCTTTTATCCCTAATCTATACTATAAGTTTCAATGTGCTCATTTGCATATCATGTCATCATAATCATGGCATTCCACCGCATCCGATGCACCATCTGCATGCTTACTTATGCAATTGCATCATACAGGATCACAAGGAGCAGTCGCCAGTAGTAGTGCCAAAAGAGCAGACCGGGGCAGATCCACAAGAACTCTAGCCACAGGAGGTGCCCGAGGAAGAGGAGCAAGGAGAGCACTTACCTGAGTGTGTAGATCACAAGCCTAGTTCGTTTGAAAGAGGCAAGCCCCGGAGCATTCTAAATCCCCTACTTTATTCAAGCAATTCTTTATATATAAGTTATATATTGTTGCATTAAGTTATAGGAGTTGAGTGAAACCGTTGTTGCATTTATTACTATCCTTGCCCACCCGGTTACCTATTACCCTATTAGGTCAGGATCGAATAATTGCTTAGCCTTGCTTAGACCGGTAGCGATCGGTGATTTCCAGTCACCTATATTGATAGGTGGTTATTGAAAGAATTTAGCTATGAAAAGCGTGATATCCTCGAATTAACCATGTGTTGGTGGAGAATTGGAGACCAGGCCAAAAAGTTAGAAGCAACTAGACAGGGTTCTGGGGTGCGGTTAGTTTTTCGTCTATGTTGATTAAGGACCGATCATTGCTTGTCCCTCTTGTCATGTTGAACGCATGCCTCACATTTAGCTGGCCGAATAAAGTACCTTTCGACCGTGAATCTAGTGACATGATTCGGGCTGGGACCTACATGGGTGCGTGTACTGGTGCTGAAGGGAGTATGACAGGGACGCGAAGAGTGAGCCCAAGGTGCATCCTAGCAGTCGAGCGGTCCCTGGGTACTGCGGCCCTAGTTTATCTCGTGACATTTACCGAAATCGTGTCATTGGTGATCTGTAGCTCACTTGATCGGTGAGTGTGGTTTGTGTGAGGAATAAATCACCAGCTGGTTAGGAATCAATTCGAATCGCCATCGCTCCTAGATAGTGAGCACTTGACTCGAGCTACAACATTGTAGTAATTATGATGGAACATTGATGGTTATTGGATAATAGTGGAAATGCTAAATTTAAATTGGTAACTGGATGTATTGTTTAATCAAGTGATTGCTATAGTATAGGTGCTTACCTAGTTGGATAGGTCATAATAAAGATGATGCAAAATACTTAAAATAGTATCTTCATAGTAGCTTATGCTTTTTGCAACTGAGTCAGCTAACCCCACTAAAGAAAGCCTTGCATGCTCCTTGGTGTCGCTTATTTCTGGTTTAAGACAGGTAAGTCTAGCTGAGTACCTTCTCTCTAACACCCAAATTTTAGGAGTAATAAATTTTATATAATTTAGAGAAAGGGAATTAAAATTTTAAAACTATTTGGTGATGCATTCATGCTGTTGCATTTATTTTATTTTGTGGTGTGGATATATTTGTTTTATTTTGAATTGGTTTGAAGAATTTTATTTGGAATAGTTTGAAAACAAACAAATAAAGAAAAGAAAGAAAGAAAATAAATAAGGCAAACTTACCTTTTCGGCCTGGCGGCCCAGCTAAGCCGAGCCCAAGCTTTTCCCTCGCGCTGATGGGCCGTTGAAGCCGAGCTGCTCGCCCGCTCTTCACCGCGTCTGCGTGGGCCGGCCCAGGCGAAGCCGCGCGCGTTGTTCTCTCTCGGGTGACACTGACGAACCGGGCCCCCTTGTCAGCGCCCTCTTCCACCTCCGGTTCGTGGCCGAGACGAACACTACCGTAACCAAATCCACCGAGGAAACCGGGATTTCCTACCCGAAAACGTTGAATTGGAGCAATAAACGTGTAGCCGCTTGCCTCCTCTCCTCGTTTTCCATCTAACCTTTGAGCCAAACCTTTTGAAACCAAGCTTCATCGGTTCAAAACCCTAGGGAGTTGTGGGTGTACGTCGTCGGAGCTTGTCGGTGAACCCGCGCCTCTCTTCTTTGCATTGGTGAGATTGCCATCCTTCCCTCTTTCTTCCCATGCTCTTCTTTAGGTTTTTAGTGCTTGGAATCGTGAGTTTGCGAAGTTCCAGTGAGTCGGCAATGGCGTCGCCGCCATCCCGAGCCGCGTTTCATCCTCGGTCCGTCGTAGCTCTTCTAAACCGCGTAGAGGTGTTCGCATTGAGCTCTGCATTTGATTGGTGTCGGTTGCGAGTCATCTGGTGGTCTAAAACGGCGAAGCCGGAGCTTTCCGGCGAGCCATGGAGGTCGGCCATGGCGGCCACCAGCCGGCGCTGGCGAAGGAGGCCGCGTCTCTCTCTCTCTTTCATCGGGAATGATACCAGCCGTCCAAGATTAGATCAAGGGCTCAGATTAGAAGATACCCTTTCGGCCGTAATATTTGCTAAAGAGCCCTTGACCTTCATTATATTAGAACCCGCGGTCCTTAGCGCAATATCCTGAATCCGTTTTCGTGTTTTGAAAGCGTATTCTCTCCCGGTTAAGTCAAAATACGTTTTCAGATATTTACAATTTTGCCACTAGAATTGTTTTGGTCATAAAATTTTTATTTTAACTCCGATTTGATCCGTTCAAGTTGCGTTAGGTTCGTATTTGCAAGCTCTACATGTTAGTGTAGTTGTACAGTTAGTTTTGATAATTTATTTTTCGAGTTTATAATTAAGTATTTATTTATCTATAGGAAATCTTAGAAAATTCATAACTTTCACGTTTTAACTCCGAATTTGGTGATCTTTGCGTCTGTGTGATCGTAGAAACGTGTAGAAGAGTTTTATAAACTTTTATTACTGTTCTGCTACTGTTGGTGTACTATTCTAATTGTATCTCTTTGTTTGCTTCGTGTTTGTTTGATTGGATGCATGTGTGTTGTTGATTGATGATCGAGTATAGAAGGTGAGCAGTATCTGGACGATCAGGAGTATTACTTTGAGCCAAGTCAGCAGTATCACTTGGGAAGCTTTGATCAAGGCAAGTATAACACAGGACTATCCTTGTTACCTATACATTGAATTGTCATACATATGCATGTGCTTACCTTGACAACCTTAGAGATTATAACTTAGTGATTGTTATCTTGATTCCTTGTCAACCTTGGGGAATGCATATGGGTAGCTACTGCTAGTGCTTAAACTAAGAACAATGATCTTGTAATTTGATTAATGGATTAAGCAATCAACTATTAAGATGATTTTATTACTGTTAAAAGGGGGCTAGAGCATGTGTATTATTTTGATGCTCTGGTTTCTCTCCATAAGGACTTATCTGTAAGTGATAACCGGGATATACAGTACAGCTGTGAGGGCTATATGGCTCTGGCTTTAGTTGTTCAAGAGACCTTTTCTAGCTTGTTAGAGGTTACCTTAAATGGCGTAAGAATGGCTTGCCACGTTGGGTGTAGTGCGAGCCCCTGGCCTAGTGTGTATAGGCTGCGGTTGTTGTGCCACAGGGAAGGGGGGTTCTACATCTGCCTGCCGAGTGAATCTAATGGCCCTAACTTGTTAGACGAACTTTTGAGTGGCTTTATATGGTTCTCGGGTGTTTGGGCTTGATCTCCCCACTCATTTGGAAATCATGACTCACAGTGAAAGTGTCACCTCTGCGCAGAGTTAAAAACTGGTATACTAGCCGTGCTCACGGATACGAGCGGCCTTGGGGATTCTTATGGAATAGTTGATCATAACTGTTATATCATGCTAAATTATTGTTGATTATTATTTGCTCATGTTAATGCTATTCATTATCCTTATTACAATTGATCATTGGTTCTTTAATGGGAAGTGGTTTATCTTGATGCTACTCAATTGCTAATATATGATTAAAAGCTAAACGCAGTTAAACAATGTCTAGCCTTTTTGAGCCTCATGAACCCTGTGTTATATTTGTTGAGTTCGACATGGACTCACCCTTGCTATTTCCACCATAACAGATGAAGATATAGAGGAAGATTATCGGAATGAGTACTAGTCTTGGTGTCAACCAGTCAACCGTGTCCCTGTGTGGAGTTTCCGCTGAAGAATTACTATTAGTTATTATTACCTATCGTTCAAGACTATGTCTTAAATATTTATTCGTTATGTAATAAGCACTGTGATGATACTTTGTAATTTGTCAACTTATGTGTGCGACTGTTTCCTGGGGCGCACATGAGTCTTTTATGCATCCTATTTTTGTCCTTAAAAATGGGTGTGACAGATTGGTATCGGAGCCGTGTTGACTGTAGGACGCGAGCCTAGTTAGAATGGTCGTTAGTAGCATCCATACTTCACTTAATTCATGCTTCCTCTTTTCACCTTGTTAATTACTAAAGTTTTATGCTTCCTCTACTTTATTCTATTGCAAAAATACATTGATTCTATCTAATCTATGTCTAAATCTTGTAGATGTCTCCTTATCCTCGTCTGTCAGCTGCACAGTACGTTGCCCGTTTCAAACCTCAGGAGTTGTATGAAGATGGTGATCAAGAGCTATCTGATGCTGAATCAAGAGTTGGTGATACACCAATGGAGAATGTAGTTATGGGGTGGACTACGAAGTTTCATATCATGGTTCCTAAAGCTGATGCTTTCTTCCATGACATGTTGACAAGAACCTTGGACAACTACTACTACGACTGGGAAGCTACGTTGGAGTATCGCAGTGCAGAGTATAGTCATCCATGGATGGATTCCTATTGAGAAACAGAGTTATGGGTTAAGAAAAGGGATCCTACCACTAAGGAGTCTAAGGTGGAGTCAAAGTTCATTACCAGAGTGAGCCGGGCAACCGTGGAGACAAGCATGGAGGATGTCGCTTTCAATGCATTTGTTTACTACCATGGTCTACGCTCGGACAAGACGTTAAAGGGTGCACTCCGGCATTTTCCTTGTTTCTTACATGACAAGGGTATTTGGACCGTGATGCCTGCAGATGATTCCTCCTTGACTTTACAAGCTACGGTGGGATTAGCTCGTGAATTGGCTCTCCATGAGGTGGATTTGAAGGATGAGTTGCTGAAGGAAAAAGAACTTAAGGAGCAAGCTTATAAGGAGATTGACCAATTAAGGGCGGAGTTAGGTCATCCCAAGATTTATGAGAAGCTTAATTAGGAAATAGGAAAAATCCCTATGTAATAAGAACGATAGTAGTTGCGAGTCAATTTTAAGTTGGATTGTTTTGAGAGTCAGTTTGTGGTGTGAACAATTGTGTGATTGATGGATTGTTATTATGATAATGTGTGATTTGGATCTTTGTAATGTGTGCTGGAGTTTTGTAGACATGCCTACAAGTTCCATGGTTAAGAATATTAAGTTTGATCAAAATATATTAGTTGAATATGAGGTTAACTTAGTTCTGTCCTTTGCTGATTTTTGGATCAGTCTGGGATGTTTTAGAAATAACTTAAAATCCGTTCATGAGAAATTTAAGAAATTTTACTGGGAATAATTAGACTTCTATATATTTCCAACCCCGCAAGAATCACCTTATTATCTATTATGAGCTAAGAGATATACCTGTTCCAAGTTGGAGTTACTGCACAGTCTGGAATTCTGAAACAGTTTCGGTTAAGTTCAGTTTTTGGCCAATTTATTGACAGAATCAGAAAAAGTGTTGTGAATAAAAGTTGTAGATAATTTTGTAAGCTTTCCAACCATGTAAAGATCATCTGAATTGGACGTCTGTAGCTCGAGATATGATAGTTTTACTGAGTTGCTGAAATTGGAGTTCGCCCAGAAAAATCAGATTTTGCCTATCTATTGAATACATCACCTCGGATCGTACTGAATTTCAATTTCTATGTTTTTGGAAACAGATGTCAGGCAGAGGTCGTGGCAGAGGTCGTGGAGGTGTTAACCCACCCATTACTATGGAGGAATTCATGCAAACTCAGAACCAGATGATGCAGATGTTTATGCAGCACATGCAGAACAATCCCCCTGCAGGAGGACCACCGCCTGTGCAAGTGAGGGATAAGCGTGGGGAATTTTTGAAGGGACACCCTCCAGTGTTTTCTCATGTTGCTGATCCTTTAGAGGCAGATGATTGGGTGAGGGCAGTGGAGAAACAGCTGAATATAGCCCAATGCAATGATATAGAGAAGGTGTTATATGCATCTGGTCAGTTACAGGGGACAGCTCAGACTTGGTGGGAGTCGTATCAAGCTGCACGCCATGACAATGCTCCTCCTATCACTTGGAATGAGTTTGTTAGAGATTTTTAAGCTCGTCATATTCCTGAAGGTATAATTGAGCTGAAACAGGAAGAATTCAGAAACCTTAGGATGGGACAGATGAGCGTTAGTGAATATCATGACAGGTTCACCCAGTTGGCTCGCTATGCTCCTAATGAAGTGAGAGAAGATGCAGACAGGCAGCGTCTTTTCTTGAAGGGAATTTATTATGATCTTCGCTTGCAGTTGAAGGGGAACAACTATGCTAGTTTTCAAGAGCTGGTAAATAAAGCTATTGTGCTTGATAATGAGCGCAGAGAGATGGACAGGAAGAGGAAGATGAAGGTACAAAGCTCAGGAAGCAACAACCGTCAGCGCACTAATTCTCAGCATGGTTTTCATCAGAAGTTTTAGGGACCGGTTAGTCAATGGAATCGCAATCCGAATCAGAGGTGGTCCCAGAATTGGCAAAGTAATCAGTCACAACAGCGTTCATCATATCCACAGCGTCAACAGTATCAGCAGACTGGGCAACAGACTCCTCACACTAGAAATTCCAATGTTACCCCCATGAAGAATAGTGCTCCCAGCACGCCTACTAGATGTTTTGTCTGTGGTAAAGAGGGGCATATGTCTTACCATTGTCCTGAGAAGCAGAACCAGCAGACTCCTCAGAGCCAGAAGAGCAACCAGAGGCAATCTGGTACTGGAAGGGTGAATCACGTGTCTTCTGATACAGCTCATGATGCACCAGAAGTTATGATTGGTACGTTCAATGTACATTCCACTCCCGCAACTGTTCTTTTTGACTCTGGAGCATCTCATACATTCATATCCAACATTTTTGTTAAAATGCATAGTATACCCATGCTAGCTACGAAAGAACCTCTCTTAGTAAATTCACCTGGAGGTACCATGCAAACCAGTAATCGTTGTCTTCCAATTAGTATGGTATTAAGGGGGGTAGAGTTTAAGATAACTCCTATAGTGTTGAGGACATCTGGTATTGATGTGATATTGGGTATGGACTGGATGAAGCAAAATCAGGCAGAGATTCAGTGTCAGCAGAAAGTGGTAGTTGTGACTGCACCTAATGGAGATAAAATCAATGTGGATGTAGCAGTGCAGAAGCAACCAACCGCTGTGGTGAATCAGCTTGAAGATACTATTAAGGAGAATTCAGTGATTGAGGAATTTTTGGATGTCTTCCCTGATGAATTGCCAGGTATGCCACCTGACCGAGACATTGAATTTCTTATTGAATTACTTCCTGGAACTGCACCTATAGCCAAACGACCATATAGGATGGGAGTAGATGAATTAGAAGAACTTAAGAAACAAATTAAAGAATTACAAGATAAAGGTTTTATTAGACCTAGTTCATCACCTTGGGGAGCACCAGTTATTTTTGTTGACAAGAAAGATGGCGGTCAGAGGATGTGTGTTGATTACCGGTCACTAAATGAGGTAACTATCAAGAATAAGTATCCTTTGCCCAGGATTGATGACTTATTTGATCAGTTAAGAGGTGCTTGTGTGTTCTCTAAGATTGATTTACGTTCTGGTTATCATCAGTTGAAGATTCATGTTTCTGATATTCCAAAAACAGCTTTTACTACAAGGTATGGATTGTATGAGTATACTGTTATGTCATTTGGATTGACCAATGCACCTGCATACTTTATGTACATGATGAATAAGGTGTTTATGGAATATTTGGATAAGTTTGTGGTGGTATTTATTGATGATATACTGGTATTTTCCAAGACGGAGGAAGAGCATGCTGAACATTTGAGGTTGGTATTGCAGAAACTTAGAGAGCATAAACTGTATGCGAAGCGAAGTAAATGTGAGTTTTGGTTGAAGGAAGTTTCTTTCCTTGGTCATATTGTTTCTAATGGAGGGATATCAGTGGATCCAGGTAAAGTAAAGGATGTATTAAATTGGAAACCACCTATTGATGTTATCGAGATTCGTAGTTTCTTGGGATTAGCTGGATATTACAGACGGTTCATTGAAGGGTTTTCTAAACTTGCTAAACCTATGACATCTCTGTTAGAGAAGAATGCCAAGTTTGTGTGGTCAGATAAATGTCAAGCTAGTTTTGAGGAATTGAAGAAGAGGTTGACTACAGCGCCTGTTTTGGTTTTGCCAGATTTGAGTAAGAAGTTTTCTATTTATTGTGATGCTTCTCGTCAAGGTTTGGGATGTGTTCTTATGCAAGAAGGCAGAGTTGTGGCTTATGCATCTAGGCAGTTGAGAAAGCATGAGTTGAATTATCCTACACATGATTTGGAGTTAGCAGCTGTAGTTCATGCTTTAAAGATTTGGAGTACCAAAGAAGATTGTATCTGATCGAGGATCGCAGTTTACGTCGCATTTTTGGAAAGCTGTGCATGAATCATTGGGAACAAAATTGAATTTTAGTACAGCATATCATCCACAGACAGATGGACAGACTGAAAGGACCAACCAGGTATTAGAGGATATGTTAAGAGCTTGTGCATTGCAATATGGAACTAGTTGGGATAAGAGTTTGCCTTATGCAGAATTCTCTTACAATAACAGTTATCAACAGAGTCTTAAGATGGCACCGTTTGAAGCTTTGTATGGACGTAAGTGTAGAACTCCATTGTTTTGGGATCAGACAGGTGAATCTCAAGTGTTTGGTACAGATGTTCTTAGAAACGCAGAAGATCAAGTGAGAGTGATTCGTGAGAATTTGAGAGTAGCACAGTCTCGTCAGAAGAGTTATGCTGATAATAGAAGAAGAGATTTAGTTTTTGAGGTAGGTGATTATGTCTATTTGAAGGTGTCACCAATGAAAAGTGTGAAGAGGTTTAACATGAAAGGTAAACTAGCACCAAGGTATGTTGGACCATTTAAAGTTATTACTAGACGTGGGGAAGTTGCTTATCAATTAGAGTTGTCTGAGAATTTATCTGGAGTACATGATGTGTTCCATGTTTCACAACTTAAGAAGTGTTTACGGGTGCCTGAGGAGCAGATACCTTTAGAAGAGTTGACTGTTAAGGAGGACCTTACATATGAAGAGTTTCCGATTAAGATTTTGGAGACTGCTGAGAGAGTTACTCGAAGTCGGATTATTAAAATGTGCAAAGTACAGTGGAATCGATATTCAGAGGTAGAGGCAACTTGGGAAAGAGAGGATGAATTGAGGAAATCATATCCGCAGTCGTTTGAGTAAGCAGTTCAATCTCGAGGACGAGATTCTTTTAAGGGGGGTAGAATTTGTAACACCCAAATTTTAGGAGTAATAAATTTTAAATAATTTAGAGAAAGGGAATTAAAATTTTAAAACTATTTGGTGATGCATTCATGCTGTTGCATTTATTTTATTTTGTGGTGTGGATATATTTGTTTTATTTTGAATTGGTTTGAAGAATTTTATTTGGAATAGTTTGAAAACAAACAAATAAAGAAAAGAAAGAAAGAAAATAAATAAGGCAAACTTACCTTTTCGGCCTGGCGGCCCAGCTAAGCCGAGCCCAAGCTTTTCCCTCGCGCTGATGGGCCGTTGAAGCCGAGCTGCTCGCCCGCTCTTCACCGCGTCTGTGTGGGCCGGCCCAGGCGAAGCCGCGCGCGTTGTTCTCTCTCGGGTGACGCTGACGAACCGGGCCCCCTTGTCAGCGCCCTCTTCCACCTCCGGTTCGTGGCCGAGACGAACACTACCGTAACCAAATCCACCGAGGAAACCGGGATTTCCTACCCGAAAACGTTGAATTGGAGCTATAAACGTGTAGCCGCTTGCCTCCTCTCCTCGTTTTCCATCTAACCTTTGAGCCAAACCTTTTGAAACCAAGCTTCATCGGTTCAAAACCCTAGGGAGTTGCGGGTGTACGTCGTCAGAGCTTGTCGGTGAACCCGCGCCTCTCTTCTTTGTATTGGTGAGATTGCCATCCTTCCCTCTTTCTTCCCATGCTCTT
Source organism: Saccharum officinarum (assembly GCA_020631735.1). NCBI lineage: Eukaryota > Viridiplantae > Streptophyta > Magnoliopsida > Poales > Poaceae > Saccharum > Saccharum officinarum. The sequence continues at coordinate 30,645,029 of CM036224.1, read as the reverse complement.
CGTTAGGTTTTTAGTGCTTGGAATCGTGAGTTTGCGAAGTTCCAGTGAGTCGGCAATGGCGTCGCTGCCATCCCGAGCCGCGTTTCATCCTCGGTCCGTCGTAGCTCTTCTAAACCGCGTAGAGGTGTTCGCATTGAGCTCTGCATTTGATTGGTGTCGGTTGCGAGTCATCTGGTGGTCTAAAACGGCGAAGCCGGAGCTTTCCGGCGAGCCATGGAGGTCGGCCATGGCGGCCACCGGCCGGCGCTGGCGAAGGAGGCCGCGTCTCTCTCTCTCTTTCATCGGGAACGATACCAGCCGTCCAAGATTAGATCGAGGGCTCAGATTAGAAGATACCCTTTCGGCCGTAATATTTGCTAAAGAGCACTTGACCTTCATTATATTAGAACCCGCGGTCCTTAGCGCAATATCCTGAATCTGTTTTCGTGTTTTGAAAGCGTATTCTCTCCCGGTTAAGTCAAAATACGTTTTCAGATATTTACAGTTTTGCCACTAGAATTGTTTTGGTCATAAAATCTTTATTTTAACTCTGATTTGATCCGTTCAAGTTGCGTTAGGTTCGTATTTGCAAGCTCTACATGTTAGTGTAGTTGTACAGTTAGTTTTGATAATTTATTTTTCGAGTTTATAATTAAGTATTTATTTATCTATAGGAAATCTTAGAAAATTCATAACTTTCACGTTTTAACTCCGAATTTGGTGATCTTTGCGTCTGTGTGATCGTAGAAACGTGTAGAAGAGTTTTATAAACTTTTATTACTGTTCTGCTACTGTTGGTGTACTGTTCTAATTGTATCTCTTTGTTTGCTTCGTGTTTGTTTGATTGGATGCATGTGTGTTGTTGATTGATGATCGAGTATAGAAGGTGAGCAGTATCTGGACGATCAGGAGTATTACTTTGAGCCAAGTCAGCAGTATCACTTGGGAAGCTTTGATCAAGGCAAGTATAACACAGGACTATCCTTGTTACCTATACATTGAATTGTCATACATATGCATGTGCTTACCTTGACAACCTTAGAGATTATAACTTAGTGATTGTTATCTTGATTCCTTGTCAACCTTGGGAATGCATATGGGTAGCTACTGCTAGTGCTTAAACTAAGAACAATGATCTTGTAATTTGATTAATGGATTAAGCAATCAACTATTAAGATGATTTTATTACTGTTAAAAGGGGGCTAGAGCATGTGTATTATTTTGATGCTCTGGTTTCTCTCCATAAGGACTTATCTGTAAGTGATAACCGGGATATACAGTACAGCTGTGAGGGCTATATGGCTCTGGCTTTAGTTGTTCAAGAGACCTTTTCTAGCTTGTTAGAGGTTACCTTAAATGGCGTAAGAATGGCTTGCCACGTTGGGTGTAGTGCGAGCCCCTGGCCTAGTGTGTATAGGCTGCGGTTGTTGTGCCACAGGGAAGGGGGGGTTCTACATCTGCCTGCCGAGTGAATCTAATGGCCCTAACTTGTTAGACGAACTTTTGAGTGGCTTTATATGGTTCTCGGGTGTTTGGGCTTGATCTCCCCACTCATTTGGAAATCATGACTCACAGTGAAAGTGTCACCTCTGCGCAGAGTTAAAAACTGGTATACTAGCCGTGCTCACGGATACGAGCGGCCTTGGGGATTCTTATGGAATAGTTGATCATAACTGTTATATCATGCTAAATTATTGTTGATTATTATTTGCTCATGTTAATGCTATTCATTATCCTTATTACAATTGATCATTGGTTCTTTAATGGGAAGTGGTTTATCTTGATGCTACTCAATTGCTAATATATGATTAAAAGCTAAACGCAGTTAAACAATGTCTAGCCTTTTTGAGCCTCATGAACCCTGTGTTATATTTGTTGAGTTCGACATGGACTCACCCTTGCTATTTCCACCATAACAGATGAAGATATAGAGGAAGATTATCGGAATGAGTACTAGTCTTGGTGTCAACCAGTCAACCGTGTCCCTGTGTGGAGTTTCCGCTGAAGAATTACTATTAGTTATTATTACCTATCGTTCAAGACTATGTCTTAAATATTTATTCGTTATGTAATAAGCACTGTGATGATACTTTGTAATTTGTCAACTTATGTGTGCGACTATTTCCTGGGGCGCACATGAGTCTTTTATGCATCCTATTTTTGTCCTTAAAAATGGGTGCGACAGATTGGTATCGGAGCCGTGTTGACTGTAGGACGCGAGCCTAGTTAGAATGGTCGTTAATAGCATCCATACTTCACTTAATTCATGCTTCCTCTTTTCACCTTGTTAATTACTAAAGTTTTATGCTTCCTCTACTTTATTCTATTGCAAAAATACATTGATTCTATCTAATCTATGTCTAAATCTTGTAGATGTCTCCTTATCCTCGTCTGTCAGCTGCACAGTACGTTGCCCGTTTCAAACCTCAGGAGTTGTATGAAGATGGTGATCAAGAGCTATCTGATGCTGAATCAAGAGTTGGTGATACACCAATGGAGAATGTAGTTATGGGGTGGACTACGAAGTTTCATATCATGGTTCCTAAAGCTGATGCTTTCTTCCATGACATGTTGACAAGAACCTTGGACAACTACTACTACGACTGGGAAGCTACGTTGGAGTATCGCAGTGCAGAGTATAGTCATCCATGGATGGATTCCTATTGAGAAACAGAGTTATGGGTTAAGAAAAGGGATCCTACCACTAAGGAGTCTAAGGTGGAGTCAAAGTTCATTACCAGAGTGAGCCGGGCAACCGTGGAGACAAGCATGGAGGATGTCGCTTTCAATGCATTTGTTTACTACCATGGTCTACGCTCGGACAAGACGTTAAAGGGTGCACTCCGGCATTTTCCTTGTTTCTTACATGACAAGGGTATTTGGACCGTGACGCCTGCAGATGATTCCTCCTTGACTTTACAAGCTACGGTGGGATTAGCTCGTGAATTGGCTCTCCATGAGGTGGATTTGAAGGATGAGTTGCTGAAGGAAAAAGAACTTAAGGAGCAAGCTTATAAGGAGATTGACCAATTAAGGGCGGAGTTAGGTCATCCCAAGATTTATGAGAAGCTTAATTAGGAAATAGGAAAAATCCCTATGTAATAAGAACGATAGTAGTTGCGAGTCAATTTTAAGTTAGATTGTTTTGAGAGTCAGTTTGTGGTGTGAACAATTGTGTGATTGATGGATTGTTATTATGATAATGTGTGATTTGGATCTTTGTAATGTGTGCTGGAGTTTTGTAGACATGCCTACAAGTTCCATGGTTAAGAATATTAAGTTTGATCAAAATATATTAGTTGAATATGAGGTTAACTTAGTTCTGTCCTTTGCTGATTTTTGAATCAGTCTGGGATGTTTTAGAAATAACTTAAAATCCGTTCATGAGAAATTTAAGAAATTTTACTGGGAATAATTAGACTTCTATATCTTTCCAACCCCGCAAGAATCACCTTATTATCTATTATGAGCTAAGAGATATACCTGTTCCAAGTTGGAGTTACTGCACAGTCTGGAATTCTGAAACAGTTTCGGTTAAGTTCAGTTTTTGGCCAATTTATTGACAGAATCAGAAAAAGTGTTGTGAATAAAAGTTGTAGATAATTTTGTAAGCTTTCCAACCATGTAAAGATCATCTGAATTGGACGTCTGTAGCTAGAGATATGACAGTTTTACTGAGTTGTTGCAAAATTTATGTAAAGCTTTCCAACCATGTAAAGATCCGTTCAACTGCTGTTGCGAAATTTATGTAACATGTGATGGTGATTGCTAAACCAGTACGATCTTGGTTTGTATGTTGGTTGGTTTGAAATCCTTCATGATTTCATAGAATCTCAGGTTATACTGGCTTAAGTTAGGTCAATTATCTGCTGTTGCGAAATTTATGTAACATGTGATGGTGATTGCTAAACCAGTATGATCTTGATTTGTATGTTGGTTGGTTTGAAATCCTTCATGATTTCACAGAATCTCAGGTTATACGGGCTTAAGTTTGGTCAATTATCTGCCTCAGCGGAAGATTTTCTTACTTAATCTCGTATAGTCGTGTTGATTCGTTTACATTTGCTAAGGGACTAGCAAAGGTTAAGCTTGGGGGAGCTTGTTGACGGTCCTTAATGTCAACATTATACCTTCAATTAATGCACAACATAATGGTAAAAGGGTTATTAGTGCATAGTTGTAGGGTTTATTCTAACAAGTTCCACGAGTTGTGTTGCTCTCACCTCTTTTGAAGAATTATTGATATTTCACCACATAAAAGTATCTCAAATGACAAAACAAAACACACCATTATGAAGATCTTGTCGAGACGATCAAAATGGACATATCATTTGCTATATTTGGAGTCTCGACGAGAAAGTCCCTGATGAATACGCCTAGGAATTCTCTGGAACACTCCGGAACCATCACTAAGCAAGAGTTTTATGGACTAACATGACAATTTCCACAGCTTTGGTGATTTGTGAATTTTCAGGGATTAAAACAAAATAAGCCGGGGAGGAGTTGGAGCCAAGGAAGCGAACCAAATCAAGTCAAAATTCCGCAAGAATTGATGGGAAGGTTCTAGAGGACACCAGAGGACACAGGAACAAAACGGAAGCTTGATGGCTGACAGGTGGGGCCAGCCGGCCCCACATGTTAGGCCAGCTGGCCTGGGCCCACAAGGAAGAGAGCTCTGCTTCGTGTGACGGCCTCCAACCAACCTCTATGATATATCTCGACCATTGTTTCAAGTCGGTTTGATCCGAAGGCTGCAGTTCATCCCTCCGGGCTATATAAGCAGGGCAGACCCCTCCCTAAGGAAATCAATCACAATCATCATCAGTTGATCTCTCATCCAGAAGGCCAGAGAGAAAAGCTAGGGTTTCCAATTAGAAGATTAGAGCTCTACATCAAGTTTAGGGTTAGATCTAGCTAGATACAAGTAGAGTTGAGCGTGGCTCAGGATTCCAGATCGACGTCAGGAGATTTGGCAATTCTATCATTGTATCTTGTAATTATGACTTTGTTCTACTTCAATATCATTATATTCTTGTCTATTTCATTCTTAGTCTATTCTAGTTCTATCTTTGATATAGTCTTGATTGATAATAAGTTTAGGCATAAGTTCGTAGAGCGCCTAGTTCAACTCCGGATTGGATTAGGTGGTAGAAGTAATGTAGACGTGGTGTTTAGATTATATTTACCTGTCAATGCACCCTATTTTCCGGGCCATGTGGTAGATCACGAAGGTGACTTTTATAGCTTCATTGAATCCTCTATAGTCCACTCCCTAAATCTAGGACAAGTAGAACCCGGTTACTTGGGGAAGGATTGCTCTGCTCTTGAATTCCCTAAAGTAATGTTCCTTATGTTTAGATGGAAGATTGATTATGCTATAGATGATAAGGAGTAGATTAGAAAACCCTGAGACTTGGTAGATAGGACATAACCCTAGGAATTAAATCTCTAACCATGTCACTTTAGTCTGTATCCACTTGATCCTACGAGTTCTCTCTAATTATGGATTCCCTATCTTATCTCAATATCATTATCATTATTATCAGTATCATTTGCCTTACCCCTATTTAAATAGAAGTGGTTAATTGATTCATATCTATAGTATGTATTTGTAATTCTTATAGCCATATCAATTTTCTCTTTTAAACCTTGTTTAGAAGCTCCTAGTGGTACTATTATAAATAACGATACCTAGAACTTTTCTAGGTGAAATGCTACAATGGGAGTATTTTATCTGTGCGCTTGCGGATAAATTTTTATATTTTATAAGTGCCATAATTATAAGTACAACCACATTTCTTACATTGTGTTAGGGATGACAACCTAGTGAGTGCGACATAAGAGATGCCAACAGAAACACAAGAAAATAAAGTGTCAAGTCAATCAAAAGTTGTTAACCATATGATTCAAGGCCAACAAAGCTCCTATTACCCAATTCAATATGGACACTCTCAAGCAATGATTCTAGGACCATCACCATCATACAGCTATGGACCAATAGCAATTTATGATCCAAGCCAATGGAGGCAAAATCAACAATAGCAAATAAACTTTCAAGCACCACAACCTGAATCCTCTGTGGCAAACAGCAATCCACAAGAAAACAACAAACAAGAGAACTCTCCATCAACCTCAATGGCAAGCAAAGGAAGAATCATGACAATCATTGGAGGAAATAGCATTGATCATGAAAACAACAACCAAAAGAAGAATTACTTTCGAAGAGTATATTCTATCTCAACGGAAGGCCCATACAAAAAGACAAGATGGTCTCATCTACCAATCACATTTTCTGAAGAGGATTTACAATTGAAAGACTATCCACACATGGATGCAATGGTAGTCGAGGCAAATATTGACGGATGGGCTGTCTCAAAAATTCTAGTTGATAGTGGAAGTTCCGTAGACATCATATTCATAGCAAAAATCGATGCCATGAAAATTGATCGTAAACTTTTAGGAAGAGCTAAACACCCACTCCACGGCTTCGGTAGGAAGCCAATTCACTCAATAGGAAGAATAGTTCTTCCTGTATCATTGAAAATAGTAAGCAATACAAGAACAGAACAAATTGCATTTCATGTGGTGGACATCCATTATCCCTATAATGCACTTTTTGGGAGGGGAACTTTGAATGCATTTGAAGCAGTAATAAGCTACTCTTACTTATGTATGAAGATGCCTGCGATAAATGGAGTTATTATAGTTCATGGAGACCAAACTGAAGCAAGAAACATTGAAAAAGAATACACTCCTGGTCGGAAAAATGTTCATACAATCAAAGAAGAAGAGAAAGAAGAAACAGAAAATGCAAAGCAACAAGCAAAAGCTCAAGCTATCGAAGAAACAAAAAAAAGTGCCTCTTGACTCATTAGTCCTAGACAAACAAGTAATCATAGGGACAGGACTTTCCCAAGAAGAAGAAAACAAACTCATAAAATTTCTTCAAAGCAACAAAGATGTTTTCGCATGGACATCCAATGATATAGGAGTGAGCAGAGATATAATTAAGCACAAACTTGACATCAATCCAAATTTTGGACCCAAAAAGCAGAAGCTAAGAAAGTTAGCTGAAGACAGAATCCAAGATGCAAAAGCTGAAGTCTAAAGATTGCTAGATGCTAAAGTCATAAGAGAAGTTCAATTCACAACTTGGCTAGCAAATATCATCATGGTCAAGAAAAAGAACAAAAAATGGCGAATGTGTATCGATTTTATAGATCTCAACAAAGCATGTCCAAAAAACAACTTCCCACTACTAAGAATCAACACACTAGTTGATCAAGCAGCTGGAAGTGAAATGCTAAGTTTTCTGGATTGCTTCTCAGGTTATCATCAAATCTGGATGAGAAAAGAAGATGAAGAATTCACAAGTTTCATCACGCCATTTGAAACATACTGCTTTGTAAGAATGACAGAGGGGCTTCGCAATGCAGGCACAACATTTGTCAGAATGACTTCAACAGTGCTAAAAAATTAGATTAGCAAAAATTTGCTAGCTTATGTTGACAACATAGTTGTCAAAAGCAAGAAAATACAAGATTATATTAAGGACCTCCAAGAAACATTCTCAAATTTGAGGAAAGGAAATTTGAAACTAAACCCTGAACAATGTACCTTTGGAGTTCAGAAAGGAAAGATCTTAGGTTGCATTGTATCAACAAAAGGGATAGATCCAAACCCATACAAAGTACAAGCAATCTTAAACATGAGAATTCCTAAAAATATAAAAGATGTTCAAAAATTGACTGAAAGACTTGCAGCTTTAAACAGATTTATCTCAAAATTAGCAGAATGAAGCCTGTCAATATTCCAAGCACTCAAAGAATCTAAAAGAGACTTCGTCTGGGGACCTTCGCAGCAACATGCGTTTGAAGAAATAAAAAAGTACCTACTACAACCAAACACATTGGCTTCACCAATACCAAGAGCAAATTTACTCCTATATGTCTCAGCCATAGAACATGCAGTAAGTGCAGTACTAGTCCAAGAAAAAGAAAACAATCACTCAAAACATCAAGTACCAGTTTACTATGTCTTAGAAGCATTACCTGGATCAAAATCATACTACTCCGAGATCAAGAAAATCACATACACAGTTTTAACAGCATCAAGAAAGTTGAAGCACTACTTTTAGGCTACAAAATCAGAGTTCTCACAAATTACCCTCTGAAAGAAGTACTACAAAGTTGCAGAACAACAGGAAGACTGGGAAAATGGGCAGTAGAATTATCTCAATATTTCACAGAATTTGAAAAGAGAACACCAATAAAGTCTCAAGTTCTAGCAGATTTTATAGCAGATTGGACACCCTCTCAAAGTCCAAGCAAAGAGAACAAACAACCAAAATGGACAATATATTGCGATGGCGCATGGGGCTTCGTAGGGGCTGGTGCAGCTGCAATAATTACTTCGCCCTCAGGCATAAGAATGAAATATGCTGCAAGATTGGAATTTCAATGTACAAACAACATAGCAGAATACAAAGCCATTCTATTGGGACTTCACAAAGCAAAAGCAATGGGAATACAAAGATTAATAATTAAAATAGATTCATAAATTGTAGCAGGACACATCGAAAAATACTACAAAGCAAGAGACCTAGAATTAGCAAGATACTTGCAATTTCTCAGAGACCAAGAAAAACATTTTGAAGGTTTCACAGTCAAAAACATCTCAAGAAATGATAATTCAGATGCTGATGAACTAGCAAAAGTTGCAGCACAAAATACAAGCCTCCCTCAAGATGTTTTCTATCAAATCTTGAAACAGGCATCCATCAAAGCAGTACAAGTTACCCTAGAGAAGTCCACATAACACAAAGTGAAGATTGGAGGACCCCAATCATGGCCTACCTTCGCGGACACTATGAACCTGAAAACGAAGTCAATGGCATAAGAATGAAGCAAAGAACAAGAAATTACAAGATCATCAACAATCAACTATACGAACAAGGAATATGTGCACCATTACTCAAATGCATATCAACAGAAGAAGGAAAAAAGTTGCTATCAGAAACACACGAAGGAATTTGTGGCACACATCCTGGAGCAAGAACAATGGTAGGAAAAGCATTTCGTCAGGGATTTTATTGGCCATCATCCCAAAATGACAGCAAAGAAATTGTTAAGTCTTGTCACAGTTGCCAAATGTCTGCTAGCAAAACAAAGGCTCCAGCAACAAATTTATAAACAATAGAACCAACTTGGCCATTGGCAAGATGGGGAATCAACATCATAGGAAAATAGCCTGCAGCACAAGGAAACCTTCAACACGCAGTAGTAGCAGTGCAATATTTCACTAAGTGGATCGAAGCTAAACCAGTGACAAACATGTCATCTACCACAATGAGGAAATTTCTTTGGCAAAACATCATATGTCGCTTCGGAGTTCCAAGGCACATAACAGTAGATAATGGAACTCAATTTGACAGCTAAAATTTTAGAGATTATTGTGAAAGTTTGGGAATTCAATTATGTTTCGCATTAGTAAAACACCCACAATCAAACGGAGCAGTTGAATGAGCAAATGGAATTATATGCAGAGGAATATCAAAATACCTAGTGGGGCTGCCCAAAGGCAAATGGGTGGATGAGTTACCTAAAGTTGTTTGGGTGCACAACACTATAGTTTCAAGGTCAACAAACTTCACTCCATTCGAATTACTTTATGGAGAAGAAGCAATGACACGTGAAGAGATACAATTTCAAGGTCGAAGAACAAATATCGAAATAATAGATGAAGATGAACAAATAACTGTCACACCCCAAAATTTCTATTTTGGGATGTGACTTAGAAAACACTAAATAACATTAAATGGTTTTATCAGTTTTCTAAAAAAATTCCCAACTTTAGTTAAGTTGTTGATATTCTAGATAGTGGAAAATGTGGGATTCTAAAATTTTTCCAATACAACTTAGTGGTTTGTTGCATTCATGCTGTTGCATAGTGTTTATGTATGAAAAATGAATTTCAATGATTCCAAATACGCTTAGGGTTATATCTCAACCTTGTCTTCTAGAATCCCTTCCCAATCTCTTTTTATCATGAATATAGCAACCCAACAACTTGTTTTTTCACTAACGGGCTTAGTCTCTCTCCCCTTTTTATCACAGCAGAAGCCTAAATTCTTGTTTGTTTCTAGCATGTCACAGTATATCCATTTGTGCTCATCTCTACGTTTCGGGCCAAACCTAAATCAGCCCAACAGCCCCTCCCTTCTCTCTCCCACTTTCTAGTCGACTCTCCCCTCTCTGTTATGTGAAGTGGCTGCACCATGCCAATCCCTTTTTGCACTTATTCACTCCTCTTGCTGTTGCACTGGCGCCTCTCCCTTCTCCTCATTCAAGAATAGAGCCACCAATTCCTTTCTCTATTAATTCTCTAACCACATTTATTCCATCGGTTTTTCTCTCATCAATTACATGAAAGCATGCAGCCATATGTGCTCCTCTCTTTCTCACGCACAAGCAGCAGCAGCACATCCCTCCTCTCTTAATTTTCTTAATCACACACCACCCTTTATTCCTCTCTTAGCAGCACCTTTACTCTATATTTTCAATGGCACATGCATGCACATAACAACCAGCCATCTCTCCTCTATTTTCTCATGCATAAATCAGCAACATTCCTTTCTTCCATCCCCTATTGATAGCTCACCTTAATTCTTTTCAAGTGCATGCACCCATGCAGCAATTGGTAGCCATAACCTCTCCTTCTTTTCTCCCCCTCACACTCACCCATTAGATGCCGCCTCCTCATCTCCTCCTCTCCTCCCTCATGCAGCATCAGAAGAAGAATCTCATCTTCTCCCCTTCATTCCCCATGGCTGCCCTCTTCTCTTCCAATAAAACTATCAGTCTAGCCAAGACTACACCCCTCTATCTAAGTTCACAAGCACCTCACAAAGATCCTAATTATGTAATTAAGGTGCTTTCCTTAGCAAGAGCTCTCCTAAACAATTCTAGAGAAAGGTCACACAAACCTATGCACTAGTACTTTAGCAATGCCGGGGAGCTCCTACACAATTCTAGTAAGCAAAAGCGTAAAGCCACCTATGCTCACTAGCAATGCTCAATAGCAAGGCAACTAATGCCAAACTAGAGAGCGCAAATTATTTAGCTACACAAACTAAGCAATATGACTAACAAGGTTACACAAACCAAATTAGCCACGCAACGGGAGCTACTTCTATGCTACACAAGCAAGAAAGTAACTAGCAAACTACACAAGCAAACTAGTAACAAGAGCAACTACACAAGCACAAGTATATGAATGTAAATACAAGCTTGTGAATCGAAAGCAAACCACCAAGAAGATGTACATAATGTTGACACGACAGTTTTTCACCGAGGTTCACTTGGTTGCCACCAAGCTAGTCCCCGTTGTGCGGATACACCCACTTGATGGATCACGAGCTAATTGACTATCAAGAGTCAAACCCTCAGCGGGTGCCGCACATCCATTCTCAAGATGGGGATCCTCCAAGCCACGAGCTTTATTAGAGTTGCTCTTCATGATCCCTGCGGGGTGAGCACAATCCCCCTCACAAATCCTCCTCCGGAGCCACGCACAATCTCCACGCGTGCTTCAACGGAGTCGCAAGCCACCAAGCCGTTTAGGAGGTGGCAACCTCCAAGAGTAACAAGCACCACCGGCTTGCAACTCGATCCCCTAGTGCCACTCGATGCAATCCTCATGATGTAACGCACTAGAATCGCTCTCTCACTCGATTGGATAATCACTATCAAGCTCAAGTGAGTTAGAGGGCTCCCAAGCACACCAACACAAGCCACCAAGGCCTAAGGGTGCTCAGCTGCCGGCCATGGCCGGCCACAACAATTATTTATAGCTCCACAACGAAATAGAGCCGTTGGAAACCCACTGGGTGTTTTTCGGGGGCGACAGACGCTGCACAGTAGCGTCCGTCGCTCCTACATGTGCCACATGTCCCAGCGATCGAAATCCAACGGTCGACTTTTTCAGCAACAAACGCGTCCGACGCTTCACGGGCGCGCATCTGTCGCACCGATAGACGTTGTCCAGTACGCTCCGCGCCGCACTCGAACGCGATAGACGTGTCTGTCGATCGACCGATAGACTCGGCTGAGCGTCTATCGCTGCCACCGCGCGCTCACCCAAACACGACAGACACGTCCGTCGCCTCAGCGACAGACGCGGCCCGGTGTCCGTTGAAGCCGAGGCTCGCAGCGTTGCACACGCCACTCACGACAGACACTGACGTCAGCGTCTGTCGCTCGAGCATGGCCGCGTCCGATGCACGCGCCATCACCGAGCAACACTGCACTGCTAGGGTAAGCCGACAGATGCACGGCCCGATGTCTGTCGCCCTGTGAGCTAGCGTCTGTCGCCTATATTTCATGCGAAACTCCACCTTTACTTGCTCCACTTGTTCCACCCTTTCACATATGAGCTATCCCAAGTATGTGTAACACTAAAGCACATGTTTTAGCTCAAGAAACTCCTCCGTGACTACGCCTCCACTACTCAATATCGGCGTAAAGGAAAATAGTCATTTCAACTCCTCGAAAACGCCTCTCTACCCAAACCCCTCTCTACCGCTCAAACACCACCGCCTTTGCAAATGTGCCAACACTAACAAGTGATCACCACCTTGTGCACGTGTGTTAGCATTTCACAAATATTTTCTCCTAAGGGGTTAGGCACTCAACTTGCCTCGCCACTCGATCCTAGCACGTATGCAAAGTTAGATCGCTCAAGTGGCACTAGATGACCAATATGCAAACAAGTTTGCCCCTCTTAATAGTACGGCCATCTATCCTAAACCCGGTCATCAACTTCTCTACACACCTATGATCGGTGCAATGGAAATGCCCTAGGTTATACCTTTGCCTTGAGAATTCCATTCCATTTCCTCTGATGTTGATGCAACACATGGACCAACCATATCACAAATGATATGATCCACTTCATATCATCATGTGACCTTGGTCCATTGATCTTGACCTCACTTGCTCTTCACCGTTGCGTCGGTCCATCGGCGCCAAGTCTTGCTCAAGTTTCACCGCCTCATGGTCCATCGCTCCAAAGCCTCCGACTTGCCCTTCACACTTGCAACTGGTCCGTCGAGCCAAGCCTCATCTTGATCTTTGCCACCTTGGTCACCTGACTCCATGTCATGTCTCATATGCAATGAGCTCCTTCATGACACCATTACATGTGGACTAATCCCTGTGTATCTCACATTAAACACAATTAGTCCACCTAAGGTTGTCACTCAATTACCAAAACCAAACAAGGACCTTTTAATCTCCCCCTTTTTGGTAATTGATGACAACCCTACAAAGATATGGAAATTAAGATCTTTTGGACTTTATGCCACTTATTCAACATTTTAAGATCTATGTTAGGATTTGGATAAGCACCATAAAATCTGACTTGGTAGTGATAACTCCCCCTACATATGTGCTCAAATGGTTTGGTTTCAAGCTTGCACATATGCATAAATATGAAATTTGTGGGAGGGTTAGCACTACTAAGTGATGCTAAGGTGTATAGAATAAACCTTTGTAGTTCGATACCATTTGATAGCTCGATACCATTTGAAAATCACAAGTTTGCCATCATCCTTAGCATCATGAGTAGCTAGACATCAAAAATACTAGAAACCCTATGAGATCAACATTATAAGCAAGGTTCTAGTACCACATGTAGAAATAAGTCTAGCTACCATCCTATGCATGCTAGTTATCATATCATCATTCAAGTTCTATAACTAGCATACAACACACAAGCATGCATATTAAATATAAAACTTATGCAATGCAAGCAAGCACATGAATATGCACATATCAAATGCAACCAATCAATGTTCATGAGCTTGCTCCCCCTACTTGTGTGCTTCTTTTGTCCAAGAATTTTGATCCTTCTCATTCTTCAATGTTGCTCCCTCTTACTTGTGTGTTTCTTTTGTCCAAGAATTTTGATCCTTCTCATTTCTTCAATGTTGCTCCCTCTTTGTCCATGTCCATCTTTTATCTTCTATCTCTCCCCATACTTTTTTATCTTCTATATCTCCCCTATACTCATATCTTTGTACAATCTCTCCCCCTTTGTCATCAATTCCCATAAAAGGTGTTCTTCTCAATTGATACAAAGGCTTGCATTGGGGTAGATGGTTGAGACTTGAATATTGCATTTTTATGGACATCACTACACATGTTGGAATGACATTACTTGTATGTTGCTCTTGAGATACCACTTAGGATCTTTGACCTTGATACCATTAGGTGGGGCTCCTCCCCCTATGTCATAGCATGGGTCATTCACTTGATAATCTTGAGCTCTTGTGTGTGAGAGAACTTTCTTCATTTGATGATCACTTAAAGTTGAGGATCACTTGTGGAACCACCGTCTTGTATAAATGATATCATGTGTAGAAATACCACGAATAAGGGTGTGATACCAATTTAAAGAATCCTCTATCATGGAACCACTTGTAGGATTTGTCAATATGATCTTTTCTTGAACATTTTCTATCTTTATGAGTACCACTTGTAGGATATCACTTGTAGATCATGATCTAGACACCACTTGTAAATACCAATTGAAGAAATACTTTGAGTCTAGATACCATTTGAAACACCCTAGATGTCCATTTGCATTGTTGTCTTGTGCTTGTACCCATATCATTGTCATGAGCTTCTAGTATGACTTGAACTAAGTTGATTTGCCTAAGATTCTAAGTCCGGTTTGATCCAATGACAGGCTTCTTCACCCCTCGTACTAAGGGTTATCTTGCCAATGTTGTACTTGTCACTTGTTAGCAATCCAAACTAGATCAAGTACTTGGGTTCACTAGCTCATGAACAAATTCATACACATACCACTAGATCAATTAAACAATTCAAGCAATAGTGGTAGGCTATGAATTTAAACATTTTATTTGTTATGCATGATCCTAGTAAGCATGTACTATATGCACTAATCGCATACTTGTAAGGGATGAAATGATCATGCACATTACAATGATACCTTTCTTATGTTGGAGTAGAGGATAATCACATAGATTCCAATTCATTACTCCAATAGCAATATGAAGTCCAATTTATAAGCTTGGTGAAGACCAATCATTATAGAGAAATCCATTCTTCACCCATATGAAATGAGAACCACTAATAATCAAGTGCATTATCTCTTGTTGTGGTTGGCTTGCTTTTTCTCTTTGATCAATGCTTGCATGAGAGAAGTACTTATGATACCAATTTTATAACCATGACTAGCTCTCTTTTGGGTGTTGCTTGCTTTTCTTGATCAACCCTATTGATTGCTTCAATTAAGCACCTCAAATGTCCCTTGAATTCATCACTTCCATGTTAGCCTTCCAAGCCGGTGCTCGGTTTACCCACCCATGGGTGGCAAGCCCTCTCAGCAGGGAGAAGTGACCTCTCTCCAAAGAACCATCCTTGACACTTACTTGAATTACCTTTGATTTATTGATCTATGGACTTAACTTGGTGAGTAACCTTGAATTATTCTTTAAGTCCTTTTCTTTCTACTTCTTTAATTCCTTTTCTTTCTACCAAATGATCTCCAATCATTACTAGAACTTGAACCTCATCTTCATCTTGAGTTTGATCTTCATTTTCAAATTTGAGTACCAAATTTGTACACTAAGTACATTCCACAATCAATGCCCTTGTACTCATTTCTTGTCATGCTTCTAGATCAATTCAAAACCAAACTTAGGTACCTCAAACACTTATAAATATGTTTCCAACTTGAGGACCTTTCACTTAAAGTGACTCTAGATCAATCCAATAATTGTCACTTTTCTAGCAGATTCTGTACCCTTCAAAGAATAATTCATATCTCTCAATATACAGGTCCAAATGCCACGAAATTTCATGGAGATGTGAATTACTAAGTCATCTAGCAACTGTAAAAATTTGAGCTTCATTTGACTTCTAGATTGCTACTAGATTTTAAATCTTCCACCACTGCTACATGCTAAAAACTGCTGCACTATAGATGACAAGATGTGCTATAAAACCATAGCATTTCTCATCCAATTATCATGAAATTTATACAGCATCTCATATCATAAGTCTAGAGCATGCATACCAAATTTCATGCCAATCCAATATGATTTGGTCACTCAAATTCAGACTTGATCTCAGCTAGCTCAGATTTTCAATAATGGACAGATTTCAATACATTGAGCTATACTTCACCAAATTGAATCAAACTTGAAACTAACTTGTTTGAACACTTTCATAAGACATATATCCATTCAATCCACTTACTAAATATCATCTCATGAATTTATCCAACACAAATCAATCCAAATTTGATTGCTAGGCATTTAATCCATTCAATCATCTCATAGCAAGCAACATTGCATATATATCCAATTCAATCAACTCATATGCACCCAAATAAAATGATCAACTAGAGATACACCTTGGTTATCACATGATCATCCACTTAGCAAGCTCCAACTCAAATATTTGCAAGCCATCAAATATATCCAATAAATCACCACAATCTTGAATGTTGCACTTGTATGTTGTAGCATTTGAACTCCACTTATTTTGACTTGGCATTGGGATAGAATATGCACTAAGCTTTAAAACTTGATTCAACATATGATGACCAATATGAATCCAAATGAATCAAGCCTCCAATGCCGATGGTACCTACAAACAATTATCCACTTTTTGATGGTACCCAAACAAGTTTGGGTCCTCTCAAGTTAGGAGCAACATACTTAGGCAAAGCCTTAGTATGGGTAGCGGGATATTTTGCAATTCCAACCAATGAGGTACCATTGCCATCCTTTCTAAGCATGTTAGTATCATTAATTGAACTAGGCTTAGAATTATTACCTATGGGATATGAATGAGCCATGTGTCCCCTTTCCTGGCATAAATAGCATCTTCTCTTTGGTTGAGCCTTTTCTTCCTTGCTCATGTGATGCTCTTCATTGCCTTGCCTCTCATGAGTTGCTTGAGCCTTCTTCTCAAGCTTGGTAGGACACCCCGAGGCAAAGTATCCCATATCTTCACACTTGAAGCACTTGATGTGAGCCAAATCTCTCTTCTTATCTTGAATCTTGCTCATCATCTTGGCATCTTGGATTTGCATTGGATACCTTCCTCTTCCACCCCTTCTTGTTTTATTCTTCTTCTTCATCAAGTCACCATCATCATCCTTGTGGTTGATCTTGACTTGAGATTGGGGTGTGGTTTCTTGCTCAACTTGTGGCTTTGGTTGAGGCTCTTTTTGTTGCTTCACTAGTTTCTTGGTTGGGCACATTGAGGTGAGATGACCCCAAGTGTGACACTTGAAGCACTTGACATGCTTGAGCCTCTCTTCTTCTTTCTTTAACTTGATCTTTTCTTCATTAGGGCAACCATTTGCAAGATGTCCCATTTCATGGCATTTAAAGCACATAAAATGAGAGAGCTTCTCTTGTTCTTGCTTCTTCATCTCTCTTTCATATCTTCTCTTCCCCCATCTTTTACCTTTGATATTGCTCTTGTTGAAGCCAATGCCGCTCATGTCACCGTAGCTTCTTTTCTTGTTCAACATGTGCTCAAAGGTGACTTTTGAGTTGTAGCACCTCTCTAACTTGTTGCTCAAATTCTTCACTTCATTTTTTAGCTCATTGTTCTCCTTCAAAAGGTTAGTCTCACAAGACATAGAAGTAGAACAAGTATCTATGTGTGAAGAACATGGCATATCTAGCAAATCATCACAAGAGGTGGATACATGCTTTTCCCCTACATCACTAGAGTTAGTCACATGTTGCAATTGATCACTAGACTCATGTGATGAGCTCTCATTATTTTTAATTTTCTTGGAAAGCGTTTTAATGAGAGAAGCATGTTTTTCTAATAATTTCTCATGAGATGCAAAAAGTTTCTCATGAGTCAACATTAGCTTCTCATGTGAAGATTTAAGAACATCAAGTAAGTGCTTATGTTCCTCACATGAGTTCTTTAGAAATGAGTTTTCATTTTCCAATTCCATTGTTTTAGCTTTCTCATTTTCTAAAGACATGGCCATGCAAGAAAGTTTACTAACAAGCTCATCATATGAATCAACATGATCAATCACATTATCATTCGATACCTTTATGTCACCTAGTGACTTGAAGCAATGTGATGTAGTGGATAGGCTTGTAGTAGCATCATTATCAAGGCCCGAGCATGAACTTTCATCACCATCAACTGTGCTTAGGGTAGAAATGTCACTTGCAACACTTGATGCATCATCACCATCCTTGTCAAGTGAACTTGTGGTAAATCAATCATCATCATCACTTGACCATGA
>CM036224.1:30556854-30626632 GCA_020631735.1 Saccharum officinarum | reverse complement strand
CGTGCGGCTTGCTACGGCTCCCGCCCGCGCGCGTACGTGACTGACCAGGTGGCCCCACGGTCAAGAGAGAGACGGAGGGAGGAGAGACGACCGCGACTCCGCGAGCTCTAGCTCGCCGACGGACGGCGCCTCGGCGAAGCTACGGTACCAGTGCGTTCACCTCAACCTCGTGCACCTAGGGGTACCCTCAATTGCTAGGATTATGGCGGCTAGAGAGGATGGCAGCGGTCATGGCGGCGTTGCGTCGCGGCTCGACCCACTCCGACGAGTCCCGCCGCATCCCGGCTCAATTTGCCTACCCTATGAGCTTTAGCATACCTAACTATACCTACAGCATGGAGGAGAAAGGATAGGGCCCGAATGGCATGGCCACGTGCGAGCTCGACGGCGGCGGACATGGCGGCCCGGTGGAGCCGCTTCGCAGTGTAGCTTACCTGAAGCGATAGCGAGGGTTCGGTGAGGGCGAGGAGGTGGAGGGGCTCACGGGGGTGCGGTGGTCTAGACGGTTTGGCGAATGGAGCTGCGGTTTGGGAGAAAGGCTCGAACACGGTCGCGTTCCGCTTCTCTGGTCACCGCCCCGCGCGGAGGAGGAAGTAGAGGAGGAATGGTGAGACGAGTGGTGGGTTGAGGTGGCGGCCCAACTTCACGCCCGCGCGCATGCGTGCGATGTGGAGGCGACGGCAGGGCGCGAGCGCCACGCGGCCACCGAGCTCTGTCCGAGCGCCACGACGCGAAGCTGTCGGTGACGGTCGACTGAACGAAGCCTGGGTGGTGGCCTGACAGCGAATGTTTGACGTTGATTAACTCGTAAACGAGCTCGAATTAGTGACACCTCCAATTAGCAAAGTTGTAAGACCTATGTGAGCACTACAAGTTTGTAAAAGCATCATGAGCTGGTTCGGTTTAGTTAGTGACATACAGGGCCCTGAAGTGAGGTACCCAGAAACTGAAACGAGTTTCAGTTAGCTAACCGACTGAAACTCGTTTTTCCAGGCACCATATCTCCTAAACCATTTAGAACTAGGTGATGGTGATATTGACAATGTTGTAGAGCTATGCATGGACAACAACTTTATCAATTGGCTCAAAGACTGGTTCGGCCTAGTTTGTGAGTTACCAGTTGCCAAAGTGAGGTACAGTGAAACGGTTTTCAGCTTCACACTTAGCCAAAATTGCTAAGTCCCAAAACAGCCTCTAATACTGACTTGTGGGCCATTTTTGAGCATGTTCTGGTCATTTTCATGAGATGGCCATATTAGAACTTTTGTTCCTTATGAAATTCTCTACAACTTTGCTTAAGGGTGCTCCTCCATGCAAGGTCTCTAAGCTAGACTTTTTAATTAGTCAAACTAGAGCATCCTAGGGCTAAATGGTGGTCAACTACACCTTGGAGGGCATTTTGGTGATTTTGGTCAACATGAACCTTGCTCCATGAGTGACCCTAAGTATAACTAAGGTGTTGTGAGATATAATTGGCTACTCTACCCTTTAGTTACACCAAATTCCTAGTGTCACATACTTTGGAACAAGTAATTCAATACTTTCACCCAAATGTTGCAGGCTCATGTTGCACATGTTGCATGAGTGTGTTGCATAACACTTGCTAATTATGTTACACTAAAGTGGTTGACATGTCTCACAAAGGAAATTGCACATAAGGTACTTGTGTGTTGCACACTACTCACTCTTACTTCACATGAAATATAAACATATGTGACAATGTTTCCAAAGCATGTTTCACATATTATAAGCTTATGCATGAAATGAATGATGCTTGCTTATGCTTATGCAAATGCAATGCAATTAAGGAGCTAAACACCTGAGGTGTTACAGCCCTCCCCGCTTATAAAAATCTCATCCCGAGATTTGGAAAGCGTACCATTTTTCATAGAATTCCTTATAACCATCCCGTAAATAGTCTTCCCGTTCCCATGTAGCATCACTTTCACTACCCTGATTACTCCACATTACTTTATACCACTTAACCACTTTGCTTCTAGTTACTCGTTCCTGAGTATCTATCACCCGGACTGGCTTTTCTTCGTAAGTTAAATCAGACTCAAGCCTGATATCTCCTAACGGGACTCTTTCCTCAGGAACTCGAAGACACTTTTTGAGCTGAGATACATGGAAGAAGTTGAATATGGCACTCATTTCTAGAGGTAACTGGATTTTATACGCAACAGCTCCACTCTTTCCTATGATCTGGAAAGGACCCACGTATCTTGGCGCAAGTTTCCGCTTAACACCAAAACATTGGACACTCTTCATTGGGGAAACTTTCAGATAAACGAAGTCTCCAACCTCGAACTCGAGCGGTTTTCTACGACGATCAGCATAACTTTTCTATCTAGCTTGGGCTGTAGCCATATGTTTTTGGATGGTACGGACTTGTTTCTCAGCTTCATGAACAAAATCAATACCATAATACCTCCTTTCACCAGCTTCTACCCAGTTTAGTGGAGTTCTACACTTACGACCGTACAAAGCTTCGAATGGAGCCATCATAATACTCTCTTGATAACTATTATTGTACAAAAACTCGGCTAGAGGTAACCATTTTTCCCAAGAACCCTTGGATGAAATGACACATGCCCGCAACAGATCTTCCAAGATTTGGTTAACCCATTCCGTCTGTCCTGATGTCTGGGGGTGATAAGCAGAGCTTCTCACTAATTTGGTTCCCAGAAGGTGATGCAAGTGCTCCCAAAAGCGAGCAGTGAACTGGGGACCATGGTCAGATATGATAGTACGAGGTATCCCATGGAGCCGGACTATCTGATTGAAGTACAACTCAGCATAGTCAGTGGGACGATAGTCCACTCTAACTGGAATGAAGTGAGCTGATTTGGTCAAACGATCCACAATTACCCAGATGGAGTTATGATTTTTGACAGTAGGAGGAAGACCGACAATGAAATCCATACTTATCTCTTCCCATTTCCAACCTGGGATAGAAAGTGGTTGAAGCAACCTAGCTTTCATGTGCACAGCTTTAACTCTACAGCAGGTGTCACACCTGGCCACATATGCAGCTATTTCTTTCTGCATCTTGGTCCACCAATAGTATGGCTTCAAATCATAATACATCTTATTGCTACCAGGATAGATGGACAACTTAGAGGAGTGGGCTTCAGACATAATATCATTTCTAAGCTCTCGGTCCTTAGGCACAACTAACCTATCCTTGAACCATAGTACACCCTCTTCATCTACCCTGAATTGTGTAGTTTCTTGCTCTTTCATCTTAAGCTTGATGTGGAATATACCAGTGTCAGTCTTTTGGAGCTCAATAATTCTGCTTTTGAGAGTACAACTGACAGTGATGTTGTACAAGACTGCTGGATGTAGGAGGCGAGATCGATGAAAATCAGTTTCAACTAGGGAATGGCAACGAGACTTATGGCTTAAAGCATCCGCAACCACATTTGCCTTGCCAGGATGATAGTGCACTTGAAGGTTATAGTCCTTAATTAACTCAAGCCATCTTCTTTGACGCATATTTAACTCGGGTTGGGTGAAGATGTATTTGAGGCTTTTGTGGTCTATGTAGATATTGCAAACATTGCCCAACAGATAGTGTCGCCAGGCTTTCAAAGCATGAACAACCGCGGCGAGTTCTAAGTCATGTGTTGGATAATTCACCTCATGTTTCCGAAGTTGTCGAGAGGTATATGCAATTACTCGGCCTTCCTGCATCAGAACACCTCCCAAACCTATGCCTGAGGCATCACAATAAACATCAAATGGTTTCTCGATATCCGGTTGTGCCAAAACCGGAGCTGAGGTTAGGAGGGTTCGCAGTTGGTGAAAAGCCGCATCACACTCAGGAGTCCAGACAAACCTGGTGTCTTTCTGCAGCAACCGAGTCATTGGCTTGGCTATTTTGGAGAAATCCAGGATGAAGCGACGATAATAGCCAGCCAAACCAAGAAAACTCTGGACCTCGTGAACCGAGATAGGAGCCTTCTAGTTCAGTACTTCTTGTACCTTAGCGGGGTCCACCATAATTCCTCCATCGGACAACACATGCCCAAGGAAAGGTACTTCTCGAAGCCAGAATTCGCACTTACTAAACTTTGCATATAGTTGATGTTCACGCAGTCTTGTGAGGACTATACGCAGATGTTCAGCGTGATCTTTCTCATTTATAGAATATATCAGGATGTCATCAATAAATACCACCATGAACTTGTCCAATTCGGGCATAAACACCGAATTCATCAAGTACATAAAGTGCGCGGGGGCATTTGTCAAGCCGAAGGACATAATAAGATACTCATAAAGACCGTATCTGGTAGAGAAGACGGTTTTTGGAACATCTTTAGGACGGATTTTAATTTGATGATAGCCAGATCTTAGATCAATCTTGGAGAAAACTTTAGCTTTAGACAACTGATCGAACAAGATGTCGATGCGCGGTAGAGGGTACTTATTTTTGACAGTGACTGCATTGAGAGGTCTATAATCAACGCACATTCGTAATGACTGATCCTTCTTCTTTACAAAGATAGCAGGACATCCCCACGGCGACGAACTAGGACGAATCAACCCCTTCTTCAAAAGTTCATTCAATTGCACCTTAAGTTCAGCTAGTTCATTCGGAGGCATCCTATAGGGTCTCCTAGAGATGGGAGCTGTGCCAGGTAACAACTCAATTTTAAATTCCACATCCCGATCCGGAGGGAGTCCCGACAAATCATCAGGAAAAACGTCCGGAAACTCATTCACTACTGGAATTTCGGCCAACGCCTTTGCTTGCACAGCATGAACTTCCCTAGACAAATCAACTTTTCTGGGAAGTTGTACCAGAAAACCCTTTTGATCTGTAGGATCTCTGAGCATAACTACCCACGTGGATGTATCAATGAGTACCCCATTCTGACTCATCCAATTCATGCCTAGAATAACATCTATGCCTAAACCCGGCAAAACCACTAAGGCAAGCGAGTACTTTCGCCCTTCTATCTCAAGCTCAAGATTCCCCACTACTTTATTTGTGGAAATATTCCCACTTGCTGCGCTAATACAATAACCTCCACCTTCAACAGTATGCAATTTGTGTGCAAACTCTGATGCAAACTTAGGACTGATAAAGGAATGCGAAGCACCTGAATCAAAAAGTACCACTGCAGGGTGTTGGTCAACTAGGAACTTACCAGCAGTGACAACCTCACCAGATGGGATTTCCTCAATACTGTTATAATGAGCGTGCCCTTGACGGCCACCTTGGTTGACATTCTTCTTAGGGTATGGACAGTTCCTGGACCAATGGCCTGGCTTGTTGCAGTTCCAGCAGGGCATGTTGCTAGGAGGGACACTGGAGCTGCCTTGGCTCGAACTACTTTTTGGCAGAGCCACTGTATATGCCTTGCGAAACCCAGTCTTCACTGGCGCCTTCTTTTGCGGAGGACGGAACTTAGCACTTGTGGCAGTAGGGCGAGGAGGAGCCCTCGGGGCAGCTGGAGCTCGAGACTGTGAAGCACCTGCCTCAAGTGCCCTCTTGCGGCTCTTAGAAGCAGCATAGATAGAGTTATTGTTCTCTTGAGTCAGAGCATCACTGATAAATTCATTGAAAGTAGTGCACTTGCTAGTGCCCATAGTCTTCATCAGCTTTGGGCCGAGGCCTCTTTTAAAGCTAGCAATTTTTTTGGAATCGGTATCCACAAACTCTGTGGCATACCTTGCTAGGTTGTTGAAAGCTTGCAGATATTCAGTCAAGCTCTTATTGCCCTGCGACAGCCTCATAAATTCTGTGTGTTTGATAGCCATAAGACCTGGAGGAATATAGTTCCCATGGAATGCAGCCTTGAACTGGTCCCAAGCAATCGGGACATTTGCAGGCAATGTGGAACGATAGTGGCTCCACCAAATACCCGCTGGACCATGTAGTTGGTGAGAAGCATATTCAGTTTTCAGCTCATCGTTCAAGCGAAGCAGACGAAACTTTTGTTCAATAGTATTCAACCACTCATCAGCTTGCAGTGGTTCCTCCGCCTCCTTAAAGAGCGAGGGCTTAGTATCAAGAAAGTCCTTGAAATCACTGTACTGATTCGGTTCTGGGCCCTGGCGGCCATGACGAGCCTCCCGGTTGGCAAGCTGGCGCATAGCATCTGCCAGCATGCGCTGCCCTTCGACCACGGTCTGCATTAACTCAGCCAGGGTAGGTGGTGGCAGAGGGGGTGGCTGTTCCTCATCCTCATTGCCACGACCCCGACGGAGATTGTACGAAATCTGCAAAATGCATAGCCAATGAGCACTGACGATGTGGGAAGTTTGTAGATGAATTATTGTAAATATATCAAACTGACTTCATGAATTAGACTTCTCAAAATAATCATGGCATAATAATTCATCACAACCGCACAATCCATTCAAGCGGATCAATTGGCGCAATCATGCGAGAGAATCCAACAAGATGTACTTTGATAAAGGCTCACTCACAAGGAGCACAGCAGTTACTGAACCGTTTACGTTAAAATCTACGTGATTTTTGATCTTTCGCCCGGTACTTGGATTCGATTTCAAAGTTTTTAGTTGACTGAGAAAGGCTACTTCAAACTGACCACAAGGAGACTTCTCAACGGTAGAGCTCCATGGTGGATCATGACTAGCCACCTCGATACCAGCGCGTGCCAAGCAGCACAACCTTATGTCGCGCGCCATAGGAGGCCCTCGGTTTCGTCGCGGCACCGAAGGGTGCTAATCGTGACACCATCATCGAACGCCACATAATAAGACATCCAATTGCGATCGAAATTAACAGGTTCCAACTAAACATCCAGGAAACATAGGGTCCGACCTTACATCCCAAAAGTCAAGTTATTACAAAGCCTCACTCTAACACAGGGAGGGCACAAAAGACAACCCTAACATTATAGCTACGTGATAACTACTCTAAGCATCGTCCTCAGAGTCGGTGTAAGGATCTCCCCGCCGTCCTCATCACTAACAGGCTCTAACTCCTCATCTTCTTCTTCTGGTTCTTCTTCTGGTTCGGCATCTTGGGGTCCGTTGACCTTCACTTCATCATCATTTTCAGCCATGAAGATTCCCAAACCCATGTCCTCATCTGCGTTGATATTTCTAGGCAGCAGAGGATTTAGCTGGTTGTTCAGGCGGTGCACTTCTTCATGAAGATTGTCATTGTATTCTTCAGCATTCTCCAACTGTTGCTCGAGCTCAAACTGACGAGCTCTCAGAACGTTCTCCTCGTGCCAGGCTTCATCCCTCTGATTCATGACACGGACCAACATGCGTTGACAGTTGCGGTTTGCTACTGTCAATCTCTGGACTGCAAGGGTTTCCTGGTCACGATCACGAATCACTTGCTCCAATTGCTGACGCGCTGCATTCCTGGCAGCAGTCACTTCAGCCAACTCTGCCCTCAGCCTTTCCACCTCAGTAGGCTCAGGGCGGGGCTCACGTGGAGCGAGCTGGTGACGCGGTGCCCTGCCCCCAGTGGACTTGCGAGCGGTCCTCTTGGTACGTGCCATCTATAGCAACAAGATACGACTTAAAGTGAGGATCATTTAGGGGATACGAAATTTACTTTAGTCGGGAGTACTGAAATTTTTAAGGAGGGAGTAAATGATATGTATGATATAATTAAACATGATGCATGCACGTTCCGTACGCCCTCTCACCTTAGTAGAAACCTAAAGTTCTAACGCTAGGCGGTGGCATACATACGTTCTCTCATATAAGCGAAACTATCGGTCTACTCGTTACGCTGTTAGTGTACCTGCAGAAAATCTCATTTCAGCCCAACAGTTTCCCAACATATGCACACAAGAAAGCAGTAATTTAAATACTTTCTATATACACATCCCCTGATGTATATACTTCAGTATCAAAGCTACCCGATATAAATATATTCCCACAATTAAGTGCTTACGTAATTACATGGTTTAAACATGTAAGTATGCAAGTCACCAAAACTACTCTCCCCTAGATCGCCGGTTTGGACAATCATGCTCTCACAACTCACACTTACCAGAGCGTCGAGGCAATTGATCCATACATTACCACCCAAGTGGATGGCATCCATACAATATCACGCCGTATGGACGACGAAACGAAAACAAACAAGGCCCCCAAGTTAGTCTTTATAATAAGCCACCTAAGAGTCCTTATTTGGGCTAAGGGATGTGATCACTGGCATACCTATGAAAATAGTTTTTAATGTTTTACCCTTTTTCATAATCAAATACTTTTGTTTTTAAATACTCGTACGATGTGTTTAATGTTGAATTATGCTCTGGTACCAGCTGTAACAGAACCGACCAAATTATAAGAGCACAAGTACAAAAACAAGCACCGAAGTGCTCAAATTTTCGACTTGAGCCCATATAATCCCGGTAGTCAATCGAAACCACGAAGGATTTCAAACCAACTTGCTTACAACCAGGATCGCATCATTCAACATACAACATCATACGTTATGTTACACCAGTAGTTCTGAAATAAGTTTACACACACGGAGTTGCAATTATTACAAACCAAGTTTATAAAAGTAGCGGAAGCATAAACCCACCAGTTGTTTAACTACTGCCAGTCTTGTTGATCAACAACCCACAAAAGCATCAGGAAAGTACATAAAGATGATCACGCCCTAGTGATCTAGTCTTTGTCACCCGCAGGGTGGAGATAATTTTTGCAGAAGCCTTAGTAGAGCATATCATCTGCAACAGGAGGGAATAAACCCTGAGTACTGGAATGTACTCAGCTAGACTTACCCGTCGAAAACCAGAAATAAGATGACACCAAGGATTATGCAAGGCTTACACAAGAGGCTAGCTGACATCACATTTTTGCATAAAGGCATAAGTAATTGAGACTCTTATAACCTGTACTAGCAGTTATTTTTAGCATTTACCTGTCATCTATCTTAGCACCTGTACTAAACATGCACTTGATTATAATCAAATAATTATCATCATTATATCCAGAGCAGGTATGAATTGTGGCAACATTGTATCATTCCCTTAACCACCAGTTCATTTAATGAGATCTACGTTGCCGCTTCTCAAGTCAAGTGCTCACTAACCGGGAGCGACGGCGATTCGAATCGAATACCTATCCAGCTGGAGGGGTATTTCTAACACTCACCGAGTCACGCCTGGCGAGGGCTGCTCAGGTCATCTTTTGTACAGTTCAGGAATCGCGGGTCCGAATAATGTCGCGTCCCCAAGGGCGACACTCTGTCAGGTGATAGGGACTCTAACCCCCCCTTGGTCTCACGCCAATGTCCCCAAGCACATCCTTTCTCTCCTCCAAGATGCAACCTACCATTCGATTCCCCGCCTGAACCATACTACTCGACTTCACGGTCGGAACGACATATCCGGCCAACTAAGTGTTAGACTGCGTTCAACATGACTCAAGGAGGTACAGCGAAGCGGTCCTTAAACGACTCAGACGGGCATAGCTCCACACCCAAGACGTGAAGTGTCTTGCGGCTGTACTATCGAACTCCCGCCCGGTCTCAATTTCATTTTTAGGCATGGTTCCATCCACGATAGCCATAAAGCCACTCGTGACTCCTTCCTACATCTCGCGGATGACCGGAAATCACCCGACTTCTACCGAACTAAGCAGGGCTAAGCATTGACACGTGCCTAAACCTAATATAGGATTAAGTACGATATCTGGACAAGGACAGGTATAATGCAACAATTGTTTTCATACAACTCCTACAACTTAATGCAGTAAACAATTAAAAGTACTCAAGATTAATTTATAAAACAGTAGGTTCAGCATGCACCGGGGCTTGCCTTTCAGAAAGGTCGAAGGCCGATGGTCAGGGCACTCGGGCAAGTCTTCAGCGGCGTCTCCTTCGCCGACTGGTTCCGCTGGCTCCTCTGGCTGGTCCTGGACTTCCTCCGGAATCACAGGCTCGAATTCGAGGAGAGTTACCCCCTCCGGTACACCTATTGCATGAATGCACAATAAATATCATGGATGCATAAAGGTGCAATATGCTCGGAATGAAATGCATTTCAGAAATAAAATACTCTATTCAAGTCACTTCATTAATACGTGCAAATCTCTTCTCCGGAGGAGAAGTACTTACCTAATCTAACCAACCAAAGATATAGATGTTCTTCTTCGGTTAAGGTCCTAACACCTAACAAACACAAGAGTGACATTATTTAGGTTACCACATCCAACCCAAAATATCACAGTAAGACATTCTGGACAGCAGCTACTTGTTTCTAACATACTGGAGATTCCCAAATCCAAAAGATATGGTCTAAGATAATCTGGAAAGCTTAAGAAATGCACCACAAAATATTTTCAGACCACAACACTGAATTCCAAAGTTTACCTAGTCGAAATTACAAGGTTCTAGAATCTGTCCTCCCCAAACAGAGAGCAGTTAATTCTGGACTGTCACTTAAAACAGTAATAACTCCTAAACTACTAAGCCAAATGCTCCCAAATTTTGACACCAGCTAATTTATCCAGTTTACTACAACTTTGGTATTCACAAGTTTTCCAGTAAACACTTTTATTAAGGGTCAAACCTAGAAATACTACCAGTTGTCCAGAAAACCAAGAATTGCAAAGATTAAATATTTATTTATGTGGCAAACATCCCATAAGACCAAACTAATGTTACCACAAGTTCACAAAGGTCACAAAAACACCAGAAAGTAAGGTGTGCCCACCTAGAATATTTATTTACACCCCTTTCTTAATTTACTTAATTAATTAAGTGAAATTTCAAACATATATGTAAACTGCTTCTAAAATTCTACAAAAATTACAGGAGACTCTCTGACCCAAACAGAGGCTATTGTAAAAATTTGAACTAATTTTATTCAAAGGAACTGCCCATACAAAATTCACAAGCCCAAAAGGCTGATTTTTGTATAATTAACAAGTCATATTAAAAAGTGTCAAACAACAGATTTCCTATTTTTCTTAGACACTTTAAGGTACCAAGACATTCTCCAAAAATTTATAAGAACATTGCGCATGTAGAAAAATTACTAAAATTTATTCAAGCATTTCCTATAATAAAAAGATAGCATTATAACTTGAAAAGTACTTAAGCACTACTGCCCAACTTTTTACCACAGCTAGAGCAAGTATAAATTAGCATGCCCACCAAATTTCATAATTTTTGGAATACTACAGTTCAAGTTATACATTTAACAAATTTGCATGCATTTCAAAACACATTTAAAAGATCTATTTAATTCTCCAGAAACTAAACATTACAATACCAGATTTATATTTTTCTAAAATACTACACATCATGTAGATCCTAACAAAATTTATCTCATGATTTTTGAGCAAGTAAAACCCTAGATCTACATTTTCCAAAACTTAACCAAAACTGTGACAGAATAAATAAAAATCAAACAAATCTTATTCGTTACTGGGCCGGCCCGGGAAAGACGCGGCCCACGACTCGCGCGCGCGGCCCGCTCTCGCGTGCGGCTTGCTACGGCTCCCGCCCGCGCGCGTACGTGACTGACCAGGTGGCCCCACCGGTCAGAGAGAGAGACGGAGGGGAGGAGACGGCCGCGACTCCGGCGAGCTCTAGCTCGCCGACGACGGCGCCTCCGGCGAAGCTACGGTACCAGTGCGTTCACCTCAACCTCGCGCACCTAGGGGTACCCTCAATTGCTAGGATTATGGCGGCCAGAGAGGATGGCAGCGGTCATGGCGGCGTGCGACCGTGGCTCGACCCACTCCGACGAGTCGCCGGCATCCCGGCTCAATTTGCCTACCCTATGAGCTTTAGCATACCTAACTATACCTACAGCATGGAGGAGATAGGATAGGGGGGGCCGAATGGCATGGCCACGTGCGAGCTCGACGGCGGCGGACATGGCGGCCCGGTGGAGCCGCCTTCGCAGTGTAGCTTACCTGAAGCGATAGCGAGGGTTCGGTGAGGGCGAGGAGGTAGAGGGGCTCACGGGGGTGCGGTGGTCTAGACGGTTTGGCGAATGGAGCTGCGGTTTGGGATAAAGGCTCGAACGCGGTCGCCGTTCCGCTTCTCTGGTCACTGGCCACGTGTGGAGGAGGAAGTAGAGGAGGGAATGGTGAGCGCGAGTGGTGGGGGTTGAGGTGGCGGCCCCAACTTCACGCCCGCGCGCATGCGTGCGATGTGGAGGCGACGGCAGGGCGCGAGCGCCACGCGGCCACTGAGCTCTGTCCGAGCGCCACGATGCGAAGCTGTCGGTGACGGTCGACTGAACGAAGCCCGGCGTGGTGGCCTGACAGCGAATGTTTGACGTTGATTAACTCGTAAACGAGCTCGAATTAGTGACACCTCCAATTAGCAAAGTTGTAGACCTACGTGAGCACTACAAGTTTGTAAAAGGCATCATGAGCTGGTTCGGTTTAGTTAGTGACATACAGGGCCCTGAAGTGAGGTACCCAGAAACTGAAACCGAGTTTCAGTTAGCTAACCGACTGAAACTCATTTTTTCCAGGCACCATATCTCCTAAACCATTTAGAACTAGGTGATGGTGATATTGACAATGTTGTAGAGCTATGCGTGGACAACAACTTTGTCAATTGGCTCAAAGACTGGTTCGGCCTAGTTTGTGAGTTACCAGTTGCCAAAGTGAGGTACAGTGAAACAGTTTTCAGCTTCACACTTAGCCAAAATTGCTAAGTCCCAAAACAGCCTCTAATACTGACTTGTGGGCCATTTTTGAGAATGTTCTGATCATTTTCATGAGATGGCCATATTAGAACTTTTGTTCCTTATGAAATTCTCTACAACTTTGCTTAAGGGTGCTCCTCCATGCAAGATCTCTAAGCTAGACTTTTTAATTGGTCAAACTAGAGCATCCTAGGGCTAAATGGTGGTCAACTACACCTTGGAGGGCATTTTGGTGATTTTGGTCAACATGAACCTTGCTCCATGAGTGACCCTAAGTATAACTAAGGTGTTGTGAGATATAATTGGCTACTCTACCCTTTAGTTACACCAAATTCCTAGTGTCACATACTTTGGAACAAGTAATTCAATACTTTCACCCAAATGTTGCAAGCTCATGTTGCACATGTTGCATGAGTGTGTTGCATAACACTTGCTAATTATGTTACACTAAAGTGGTTGACATGTCTCACAAAGGAAATTGCACATAAGGTACTTGTGTGTTGCACACTACTCACTTCTTACTTCACATGAAATATAAACATATGTGACAATGTTTCCAAAGCATGTTTCACATATTATAAGCTTATGCATGAAATGAATGATGCTTGCTTATGCTTATGCAAATGCAATGCAATTAAGGAGCTAAACACCTGAGGTGTTACATTTTCAATCTTCTATGTTATGCCTTAGTGAGAATTAAGTTAATTAGCTCTAGGTGTTTATGAGAACTTTGGTATGCTTGTTTAATTACTTTGTTTATTGCACTTCTATGCATTTATACATATGCATTATTGCACCTCATTTAGGTATGTTAGCTGAAGCACGTGAAGGACCTAAGGTGGAGCCAAACCCGAAGATGGAGTTGGTGGATCCATCCCGAAGATCGAAGGACCGGACAAGTGGTAGATTGGAAGATGCTCGCCAAGCGAATTCATCTGACATACTCTAACTTGAGTCGGATCCCAGGCAAGCCCCGGAGCATTATAAGCCTCCTATCTTTAAAGCAATTAATTCTATATATGTTATAAGTATTGTTGCATTAAGTGATAGGAGTTGGTTGGAAACCCTTGCTACATTATATCATTCCTTGTCCAGATATATGAATCCTACATAGATTAGGATCGAGTAGATGCTTAGCCCTGCTTTAAGCGGTAGAAGTCAGGTGATTTCCTGTCACCTGCGAGATATAGGGATATTCATATATGGCACGGTTGGCTATATTTGCTATCGTGGAAAGGAACCATGTGTTAATAAAATGAAATGAGACCGGGCGGGATGATGATAGTGAAGCGACAAGGCATGGAGGTTTTGGGTGTGAATCTATCACCGTCTCAGTCGTTTAAGGACCGATTCGCTGTACGTCCTTGAGTCATGTTGAATGCAGTCTAACACTTAGTTGGTCGGATAAGTCATTCCGACCGCGAAGCCGAGTAATGTGATTCAGGCCGGGAATCGAATGGTAGGTTGCTTCTTGGAGGAGAGAAAGGATGTGCTTGGGGACATTGGCGTGAGACCAAGGGGGGGTTAGAGTCCCTATCACCTGGCAGAGTGTCGCCCTTGGGGTCACGACATCATTCGGACCCGCGATTCCTGAATCATATGAAAAGGTGGCCTTGCGACCCTGGCAGGGGTCTGCACGGTGAGTGTTAGAAATACCCCTCTAGCTGGATAGGAATTCGATTCGAATCGCCGTCGCTCCCGGTTAGTGAGCACTTGACTTGAGCAGCGGCAACGTAGATTCCATTAAATTGAATGGATGGTTAATTGGATCACAATGGAAAGGTTGCCTCAATTTATACCTGCTATGGTTAATATTGTTTGCTCCTAATAAAGTGAGTGCTCTAGTATAGGTTCTAATATAGATGACAGATTAATGAATATTAACTTGATGCTTAAGCATTAATGATTGATCATCTATATTAAGCTTTTATGCAAAATGTTGTCAAGCTAGCCCCACTTTATATCAGCCTTGCATGATTCTTGGTGTCACTTTATTTCTGGTTTCTGACGGGTAAGTCTAGCTGAGTACCTTCTTGTACTCAGGGTTTTATACCCACTTGTTGCAGGTTATGATGTATCATGGCGACTGCAAGAGTTGGTTGACTCCTGCCGTAGTGGCGGAGTGTGATCACGGGCATGATCCTTCTTATTTACCTTATCTCTAATGCTTTTGTTGGAAGTCGACCGTGGTACTGGCATGTATTTGAAATAAGAATAATGTTAGTTTCAAATTACTTTGCTTCCGCTACTTTTGAACTTAAGTTGTAACAACTATGTTGAACTCCGATGTATATTGAACTACTTGTGAAATGGTTGTAACATGTGACTTGTTATGTTGAATCACTACGATCTTGGCTTGTATGTTGGTTGGTTTGAAATCTCTCGTGATTTCATTGGACTACCGGAGTTATATGGGCTCAAGTGCGAGAATTTGATCACTTCGGTGATTGTTTTTGTACTTGTGCTCTTATAATTTGGACGGTTCTGTTACAGCTGGCATCAGAGCAAGATTCAACATTAAACTTGTCGTATGTGTATTTAAAACAAAGGTTTTGTTTTATAAAATCAGTTTTATCAACTTATAGTTATATATAGGTTTGTCAAATCTAAATTTTAAACCTAAGTATGCCAGTGGTCAATTTCCTTACGCCCATATAAGGATTATTAGGTGGCTTATATAAGTACTAACTTGGGGGTTTTTCATTTATGCATCTACGCCCAGGCCAAGGTATGTATGTGTGATAACTCTCCCACACTATGCTACCCGGTGTGTAAGATTGGAGGTAGCCTTCATATATGAAATAGCCATATATGTTGCTAGTTTACTTTTATGCAACGTCGCACCTACGCTCAGGTAAGTGTGAGTTGTGAGAGCATGACCGTACAACCTGCGGTCTAGGGGAGAGCTAGTTTTGGTTACTGGATTATTTACATGTTACACACATGTATATATGAAGGTACTTAATTGTGGGTGATCGAAGATTCGGGTAGTTTTGGTATTACATGTACGTATACAGGGGTATATGTACATGGGAGTACTTAGAATTTTACTTCTCTGCTTTCATTGTGTGCTATATTGGGAAATGTTGGGCTGCAATGAAACTTTTCTGCAGGTACGCTAACCACGAATGCGTAAGTCGAATGTAGCTGACGACTAGCTATATATCGAGAGAGTGCGTGTTATGCCACCGACATAGAACGTGATCGCCACCTTAGGTTGGCAATCTGGTGAGGACGAATAGGACGAAGCATGCATCTTCATGATTGTTGCTTTATGCATAGCTATGCTCCTCTCACCCTTATTGTAGTGATGCTTTTGTGGTTATATTGTTATTTTCTGTAGTTATGGAAAATACCAAAGTTGTAGCTAACTTACTCATCTAGCTTGTCCTAAAATTTTATGACCCTAGGCCTTATGGTTTGAGAGTTATAACTTTTAAAAGTTTACTATCAGGTTTTGCTTATGCTCTGAATAGATCTGAATGTTTGGTTTGTTTGACCTATGTGTATAGGGAATCATGTCTCGGAGATAATAGAAGAAGTGTAGTACTTTTTCTAAGCTTTCCAAAATGTCCTATAGCACTAATTTTGGTGGTAGAAATTTCTAGTTATGAACTTGCCAAGTGGAATGACAGAATCTATCCACATCTGGGCAGAGATGTCTTCTTTGTCTTGTTTAGCCTTGTTAGCTATAGAATCATCTTAATATGATAATAAGAAAGTTATAGACAACTTAATAAGCTTTACATAAAGTTAAGGTTCAGCCTTGTTGTGTCCCTAGAACTCCAGTTATGCATTTTTGAAGTTCTTGTCAGTTTCTGTCCATATTGGTATAGATCTAAAACATTAGCATTTTTGGTCATGTTAATCTATGAATTTACTTTTGGTATGAATAACTAAAGTGTAGTCATCTTCCTAAGCTTTCTAGAAAGTCTAGGATCACCTTTATAGAATGTCTACAACCTCAGTTATGGTTGAAACAAGTAGTTACTATGCTGCTGTCCAGATTCTATGCACATGTTAAGTTAGTCACCTTAGCTAGCGTTTGTTTTGAGCTAAACTTGTAGTTAGTTCGTGCTTGAGATGAATGCTTATTTTAGGTGAGCCTTGTGCTTTAGATTGGTTGCTTAAGCTCAATCGTTTGAATTTTCTCAGATGTCTGCTTGACTGATGTTGTATGTATGAGTGTTATCTAGGTAGTGCCATAGTTGTCACCTCGTTTGTCCTCGGTAATCATGCGAGTGTCGAATAGCTTTATCTTAGGGCAACACTCGAGTTACGTGAAATGATCTCTTGGTGTTGTCTGCAATTAGGTTCTCTCTCTTAGGAGACTGAGCCTGTAGACTTGGTGGTTTGCCCTTGAATGTTTGTATCCATGCCTTTGCTTGACCAAAAGCCTAAAGTTTAGTTCTCCTATATGTTTGTATGAGTCGTGGATGTTTTCCAACCCTTTTTGTGAAGACCCTTATCGACTGACCAACCAAGTTAACTTTTATCAACGCTAGCCTTTGACCATGGTTCGTACATTGCCAGTTGTGGAGACCGCACCCAAATTTATGTTGGACCTCTCGGTTGCCTCTCCTAAAGGTTAGCTAATGCGACGAAATGTCTTTTTGTTGTGACCTCTAAATCGTGTGCTTGCAAATTCATGCATCTACCTTATTAACTCAATCTATGACTACATATCGGTTTTTGCCCTGAAAATTTTGCTTAATCTGTCCCCAACCTTCCCAAGTCTTAAGATGTTCATCAGTCTTGATCTCATGTTATTGCTCAACATGATTGAATCTTCTGTTAATCTTTTATCTGGTACTCCCCTCGGTGGACACAAGTCGTACGTAGAATTTAAGCAAGAGCCTCTTGCTCAATTATCCTTGACAATTGCGCGATGTTCTCTTGTGCTATATGTTGATCTTCGGATCATTTTTGTGTTGATTCTAAACCTTGTGACCACCTTTGCTTGATATCCCTCCTTGTATGGCGCTTGCTCTTACAGCCCATTGGTGCCACTTGAAATTTCACTTTCATTGTGCGTTTAGTAATGGTGTTATGAGTAGCCGCTGATGGTGCCGCGACGAAACCAAGGGCCTCCTGTGGCTGCAGACACATGGCTGGCTACCTGGCACGTGCTGGTATCACGGTTTCTAGTCATGATCCATTATCAAATGGCATACGATGTGTTATTTTCTTATGTTCTTTTCTTGATTATCTCTCCAAATCGTATCGTAAGATCCATATCTTAGACCGAAAGTAGTGGAACTTCCTTCTAAAGTTGCTAAAATGAAATTCTTTGAAGAACAGGTCACCGACATAAACATTAACAGACTGCAATATGTGGTAGTCAAGTGACTCTACTTAGTTGCCCAAGTATTGACAACCATCATCTAGGGAGCCACGTATCTCAGCTCTATTGGATAAAAAGGACACACAACACTTAACGTTGGATAAGTCATTCGTTGGATAAGAATCGATCGTCACATTATGCAAGTTTTAACCTTTGTATGCATAATGACCATAACATTGAGATCAACCATCTCTGGTGAGACTCCATATCTGCTGACTTCGATGGTAACCATCTGCTTTGTATCAACCACAATTATTGTGATCAAGAATGAAGATTTAGAACTTTTTAGTGTTGAGAGACAACTAATTAGTTACCATTAGGAAGATTAATCTCCAACTAGGTAATGACTCCTAGTAGCTACGAAGGCTATGTCTTATAGAGCAATAACTAACAAGAAGTAAATCAACTAGCCAACAACTTGAGTGATACTCTATCGTCCAGAGTCATTGCGACCAAGTCAATTCCATCTTGGACAATCACACTGATAGTGCAAGGTGTTCTATCAGCTAAGGTGAAAAAGTAGAAAAAGTATGTGTTTTGCCTTGCAAAAGTAACCCGCAAGTTTAAAGCGTGTGCATCCTCGAATTGGTATGTAAATTAATAGTCGAGATCTGCTGTTGGATGACCCTTTTGAGGTCTCACAGATACTAGTTTACACTCTTTCATTTGCTTTTGCTTTCTCGTATCCCCAATGTACGAGCAGCCTTGGTTTCTGCAAATCAATTTGAAAAGTGTCAAACAACAGATTTCCCATCTTAGAGCTGATATTTGATCCTAAAAAGGAAGCCACAAGGTGAAAGTTGGCCTAACAAAGTTGTTATGCTGCAAGTCAACTCAGCTTACAATACAACTAAGTCACCAAGGAAAATTTTACTCAATCGCTTGGTGGTAGACTACTTCCCGCGGTTTAGTAAATATTACAACTTTTGTTGTCCTTAAGGCCTCGTTACATCTTTCTTTGGGAATTATTTTCCAATGATGACATACTTTGGTACCTTATACATGTTTTTACCAAGAGGTTGCATCTGATTCAACCTAGATAACTATTGTCTTTGGATAAAAGAATCTTATTAGGTAGCTGTTAGCAGGAATACGAAGCCGACAGAGTCAGCTATCACATTCACTAACCCATCGATAGACTCAGATAATACAGTGTTGTCATCAGAGAAAGAGAACTGCACGCATGGAATAGTAAGTAGCTTTCCATTAGTTGATATATGAATGTTTGAACATTTACGACCAACATAGACCCTGTCTATTGGTTAGTCAGTATTCTATAACCTTAGAGGATGTTTGTCATCTATGATCTCACCCCATTTGGAAGGTTGCGCTCAAGCCATTCTGGTAGAGGGCTACTTTTCAAACTTTGTCAACATAGAGTCATTTCGACGAGTATATTTCTAAAGATTTCGGTCTAGTGTCAAGTTCATACGGACTATGTTGTGTTCACTAAAGAATCAGATACTTGTTAGTGGTTAGCTCATGGACCCAAGGATCTATGTACATTGAGAACGAAGTACTGCGTTGTCTTGGATTACTCCCAAAGTAACAATGCTTCATGGAAGTCAATGAAGGAAATTCTTTAGATAAAGTTTACCATGAAGAGTAAGTATCAAAAAGTGCCTTTGACCAAATTGTTCACCGATGTTGAAGCTTTGTAGCTAAATGCTATAGCAGGTGTTGGGAACTAGATAACGTGCCTCTCTTCCTTAAAAAGGTCTTCCATTCCGAATCTCGGGACGCGATTCTTTTAAGGGGGGAGGGCTGTAACACCCCAGGTGTTTATCACCAATTAGGCAGTGAGTTTGAGCTCAAACATGATAGATTAGTGGAGATGACGATGCCAAAGTCAAACCTATGGAAATAAACCCTAACCTAAACTTGGATATTGCACACTTGCTTACATATAGGCTCAATTAAAAGATATATGCTTGGGTTTTGTTATCAAAGTATCTTCACATGTCTCACATCAATAACTATCTATATTGATCCCTGGAAAAGTTTCAGAAAGTTTGGAATAAAAAATTCACATGAAATGATAAGTTATATGCTTGTTTGGATTATGACTAAAACCTGCCTTACATCCCATGGGAACTAGTGTTGTGCAACATACAAATGCAATATGTGCAACACATCTTGGACACATGTGGAACACCCTAGTGGAACATGTGTAGCATGTATCTTGAAACAACCACATAAAATGACTATAGCATTTCACTTGAGTTCTATGTTTCAAGGCATATGAGGCCTACACTTTTGTGCAACCTATGCCTGGTGGGTATATTTGGACTCTACGACACCTTAACTACACTTAGGACACTTAATGGAACAATGTTCATGTTGATCATTTTGCCTAAATGTGCTTCTAAGTGATGTTTGACCATGTATGGACCCTAGAACCCTTTCGTTTGACCATTTCAAAAGTCTGACCTAGATGCTTTGCATGACTATGCACCCTTTTACAAAGTTCTAGAGAATTTTATAAGGAACAAACTCTGTTTAAGAGTCAAGTCATGAAAATGTGTGGAAAGTTCTCAAAAAGGGCCCACAAGTTAGAATTTGGACTGTTTCCAACACTTAGCAATTTTAAAACCCCGATTTCAGTGTCTTCGACATTGACATTCCGCGTTCTCGAGTTTTTACTAAGTAACCTAAATTGGTCCAAATGTAAAAGTTGGAGCTTATATGATAAGGAAGAGCATGCAAAAAGTTGGGTTTAGTTTGATCGAGTTTTGACCTCCAAAGGCGAGTTTCCGTGACCTTTGTCAATTTGTTGACATTACCATCTTGGGGTTTGATTAGACACTAATCTGTTGCTCTAATGATGTGGCACCCTAAATAAGAAATGTAGAGCATTATGCGGGCTGCAACTTTGCTTTTGGGTCCATGTCCAAATTCGGCCTGCAACCGGTCTAAAATCGTGTCCCACGCTGATCACTTCGCTGCCCGCCACGTGCTCAGTAAAATGCCTCTATGGGCGGCGCGTGTCCGTGAGCGTGGCAGCCATGCGAGAGCTTGCCCCACTCCATTGACGCGTGCGCCAGCCTCCTGCCGTACCTCAGAGCCCTCCAAAGCGGACGCCCGAGCTTCTCACTCCCCTCTCTCCCTCGTTCGCCCTCGCCTCCCTGCTCTCGGTAGAGCACGCCGCCGCCGGTGTTGCCTGCTGCCGCAGCCGGCCTCCTGCAGCCTCTGCCGGCCGAGCCCAGGGCCGGGCGTGGCTCTGGCTGGCCACGGCTGGCCCAGCCGCACCACCAGCCGGCCTCCCCCTCGCCTCCCCGGCTGGCCGAAGCCCCTCGCCGGTCGACCGAGCCGGCCCTGAACCTCCTCTGCTCTCCTCCAACTGAACTGGAGGAAGAAGAAGACCGGGTGGGAGTATGACATGTGGGTCCCGCCCGACTTCATTTGGTGCCCGAATTTACGGATTTTCTTTTATCTTGTAAAATCTATATCTCATATTTGGTA
Source organism: Saccharum officinarum (assembly GCA_020631735.1). Lineage (NCBI taxonomy): Eukaryota > Viridiplantae > Streptophyta > Magnoliopsida > Poales > Poaceae > Saccharum > Saccharum officinarum. Next base: position 30,605,197 of record CM036224.1, on the reverse strand, counting down.
GCTCCAAAAATTGTGCAATTTGTTTTGTTGGAATCCTTGTGAAGTGCTCTGCATGTTAGGGTAATTGGTTGTGCCATGCATGCATGTGTTTGTGCTGTAGAAATTCATTAGTGAAAAGTGGTTTTGGAAAGGGATTAACTTGCTTTCATCAATATCTGGAGTTTTAGAAGTCCAAAATTAGTGATTCCAATTTTGTTGGTCTTCTAGTAATATGCACTATCTAAGAAAAATATAAAACTTATAGGTTGTTTCCGGGTTTCAGGATGTTTTACCTAGATCTTGTTAAATGGAAAATAAATGCTTGTTTTTCTTGTTATTTTTATATCTTGAGTTGTGATGCTCCAATTAATGTGAAATTTTTATTGTAGGATTGTCATGCTGTGGATGTACTGTGGTATAAATTTCATGGTCATTGCTTACTGTATGCTCAAGTTATTGATTTAACTTGTTTATAGCTTGATAAATAGCTTATAAATAATATATAAATGATAAAATGGAAAATGTTGTTCCATTACCTTAGTATGATGTTTCTCTATCATATTGATTCATAATATGGCCTTGTGTTCACAGAAAATATTGAGTGTTAAGTTTAACTTGCTCTCACATGATTTATTGCTATAGCCATTTGTCTTTTTCATAGAGGTTGTTATACATGTCCAAATGGTTTCAAATTTGGATAGTAGACTTTTGGGAGCATGTGTAGGCCTCTGTAATTTTGGTAGGATTTATTGAGTACCTTGATGATGTGGTCATAATTCCACCTAATGATCTAAATAAATTAAGAAAATGTATTAAAAGAATTTATTTAGTAATTGACACTATGTTTTCTGATGTTCATTAGTCATGTACGAAATATTGGTAAAGTTGGTTTTATCCAATTATATGTTTCCAACATAAGTTAATAATTATTTCTTGCAAATGAGGTTGCTGAACAGATTTGAGAATATTGTTAATTACCCTATGCAAATGATGTTTTCATGTCTTGTGTGCTATAACAAAGTTGTTGTGAATTTCATGATCTAGACGCTGTTAAATTTTGGTGGCATTTGGCCATATGGTTTAGAAACTACAGCTGTTCTAAGTTGGGTTCAGATCTAGGTTGCTCTCTGTCCTTCCAGTACAGATTCTATACCTTCTGTATTTCGACCTGGTAAATGTTAGAATCAGGTTTAGATGATATTAAATGAAATGTAGAGAATTTCATAAGCTTTCCAGAATGTCATCTTGCAAGTCATTTGGATTTAGGGATCTCCAGTTATGATTAATTTACTGAGCTACTGTATGTATGTCCAGAAAGTGACAGATTTTAGTTGTAGTGCTTTGATTAACTTTGCCATGCTTATGTATTGAAGTGTGACACATGTCTTTGTTGGTACTTGGTTTGGTACCCTAGGATCTTATAAGACTTGTGTCTTGATTGATGTGTTTGCAATCTTCTATGTTATGCCTTAGTGAGAATTAAGTTAATTAGCTCTAGGTGTTTATGAGAACTTTGGTATGATTGTTTGATTACTTTGTTTATTGCACTTCTATGCATTTATACATATGCATTATTGCACCTCATTTAGGTATGTTAGCTGAAGCACGTGAAGGACCTAAGGTGGAGCCAAACCCGAAGATGGAGTTGGTGGATCCATCCCGAAGATCGAAGGACCGGACAAGTGGTAGATTGGAAGATGCTCGCCAAGCGAATTCATCTGACATACTCTAACTTGAGTCGGATCCCAGGCAAGCCCCGGAGCATTATAAGCCTCCTATCTTTAAAGCAATTAATTCTATATATGTTATAAGTATTGTTGCATTAAGTAATAGGAGTTGGTTGGAAACTCTTGCTACATTATATCATTCCTTGTCCAGATATATGAATCCTTGAATCCTACATAGATTAGGATCGAGTAGATGCTTAGCCCTGCTTTAAGCGGTAGAAGTCAGGTGATTTCCTGTCACCTGCGAGATATAGGAATATTCATATATGGCACGGTTGGCTATATTTGCTATCATGGAAAGGAACCATGTGTTAATAAAATGAAATGAGACCGGGCGGGATGATGATAGTGAAGCGACAAGGCATGGAGGTCTTGGGTGTGAATCTATCCCCGTCTGAGTCGTTTAAGGACCGATTCGCTATACGTCCTTGAGTCATGTTGAACGCAGTCTAACACTTAGTTGGCCGGATAAGTCATTCCGACCGCGAAGCCGAGTAATATGATTCAGGCCGGGAATCGAATGGTAGGTTGCTTCTTGGAGGAGAGAAAGGATGTGCTTGGGGACATTGGCGTGAGACCAAGGGGGGTTAGAGTCCCTATCACCTGGCAGAGTGTCGCCCTTGGGGTCGCGACATCATTCGGACCCGCGATTCCTAAATCATATGAAAAGGTGGCCTGTGCGACCCTGGCAGGGGTCTGCACGGTGAGTGTTAGAAATACCCCTCCAGCTGGATAGGAATTCGATTCGAATCGTCATCGCTCCCGGTTAGTGAGCACTTGACTTGAGCAGCGGCAACGTAGATTCCATTAAATTGAACGGATGGTTAATTGGATCACGATGGAAAGGTTGCCTCAATTTATACCTGCTATGGTTAATATTGTTTGCTCCTAATAAAGTGAGTGCTCTAGTACATGTTCTAATATAGATGACAGGTTAATGAATATTAACTTGATGCTTAAGCATTAATGATTGATCATCTATATTAAGCTTTTATGCAAAATGTTGTCAAGCTAGCCCCACTTTATATCAGCCTTGCATGATCCTTGGTGTCACTTTATTTCTGGTTTCTAATGGGTAAGTCTAGCTGAGTACCTTCTTGTACTTAGGGTTTTATCCCCACTTGTTGCAGGTTATGATGTATCATGGCGACTGCAAGAGTTGGTTGACTCCTGCCATAGTGGCGGAGTGTGATCACGGGCATGATCCTTCTTATTTACCTTATCTCTAATGCTTTTGTTGGAAGTCGACCGTGGTACTGGCATGTATTTGAAATAAGAATAATGTTAGTTTCAAATTACTTTGCTTCTGCTACTTTTGAACTTAAGTTGTAACAACTATGTTGAACTCCGATGTATATTGAACTACTTGTGAAATGGTTGTAACATGTGACTTGTTATGTTGAATCACTACGATCTTGGCTTGTATGTTGGTTGGTTTGAAATCTCTCGTGATTTCATTGGACTACCGGAGTTATATGGGCTCAAGTGCGAGAATTTGATCACTTCGGTGATTGTTTTTGTACTTGTGCTCTTATAATTTGGACGGTTCTGTTACAGTTCGACCATCAGAGCCATGATGATCCACATTTTGAGACCATGGTGTCCGCTACTCCTACTATCATGGAGTCAGCCGTGCTGCGCATATTGTGCCTGCATTCCCCCGCAAACTGTGATCCCAATTATCAAACCCTTTGGCCACAAGGTAGATATCATCCTTGCACATGCCTCTACAAAATTTCTTGGCCATAGGTGTTCATATGCAGGAGATGTCATCGTCTCCGTGTTGACTGCTCTTCTGCCATGGCTGCTGTACCATTGTGCTTTGCATTGACGTTTCTCGCTAATCCACTATCCAAATCGCCAAACCCTTTATCCAACATGTCCATCATATCCTTGCACATGACTCTGCAAGTTTTGGTGGCCATACATGCCATGATGGCCAAGATATAGAGGCCACAGTAACTGCTACCGCTGCTGTCCAGCAGACAGCAGTGCAGCTTATTTCGCATTCACGTTTCCTGATCAACCAACACTCAAAATGGCACTCCCTTTTGCCAGCACATACTCCATACAATGCTCAACATCCCCACAAACTAGATCACCATTTGGTGCTACTATTTCCATGCCTTTGGTGATCATAATCCCCGCTATCCGCCGGTGTGCATGTCCTGGATGCATCGGAGTTTCACCACGTTCCCCGCTAAACCGCTATATGAATTGTGAGCCCACTTACATGATGTTGTGTATATTAGTTGCACACATTCTCACCAAGTGTACTTACTGTACCTTCAGTGCAGCGCCACATTTTGGTGGAAATATTTCAGAAGCACTTCCCATTGATCTAGCATCCACCGATTTGCACACATTTGTCACGATGTGTTTCCAATTAATCACCAAACATATCCGGAAGCACTCTCTCATCCATGTTAGAACAATCACTCCCTCTTATGCAATCTAACACTTGTATCATCTTATATTCACATCACTCTTTATTATGTTCTATCCATCTTATTATACACAACTCCATAGTCATCAACAATTCATCTATAAATCCTTGTGCTCTATAAATCTTCCAAGTTAGCTATATCCATCATGTTTATTCCATTACTATCATTTACCGAACCTTCTAACTTCTACCTTCGATCTTTCATGCCCTTTAATAGTAGTTTCGTTTAGTTGTTTTTGCGCTCAACGATTGTAGTTACAAGCCCTCTACGTGTTTTAAAACCTTTATATCTTGTTTTATAATGAATGATGTATTGTTTCTAGGTTTGTCTATGAAGCTTGTGATGGTTGTTATGTTCGTTAGAAGAGGCTATACAAGGATGATCCAGAAGGAAAGTGGGACAAGTTTGAGCACTATTTGAGGCAAGTGTAACATGAGTTTCCTTGTTACCTAATGACTTTATAATCACTTTCATATGCATGTGTCTAATGTGATGCTAAGGACTTTACCTAGAACTTGATATCTTGACTCTTTGTTTACCTATGGGATTTGCATATGGGTAGCTTGCTTAGCTTGCAGTCACCAAACAATTATGATATTAATCTTGACTAATGGATTATGGAACCAATCTTAAAATGATGTTTTCAACAAGGGGGCTAGAGCATGGGGTTTTGGTGCTCTGGATTCCTCTCCGTAAGGACTTAATCATTGAATAGACCACCCAGGACATACAGTACAACCACGAGGACTACATGGCTCTGGTCTTAGCCAATTACTCTGATTAGTTCTAGCTTGTTAGTGGTTACTGAAAGGCGCAAAAGGGGGGACCATGGTGCTTATGGGCCCTGTCCGACAAGGTGAGTGTTGTGGTCATGAAGTGTGCCACCTTGGAGGAAGGTGTCCATGACTCTTGGGTATCTGAAACCTAGCGACCACTAACTTGTTAGGGCATCTTTGGAAAGGCTTCGTAGTGATCCCTATCTACTCACCTTGGAAGTGGGTTGCTAACGTTCTGGCAAAGGGCAATCACGACTTGTGGTGAACGTGTACACACTCTGCAGAGTCTTGACCAAATTGATATATTAGTCGTGTTCATGGACACGAGCGGCCTGGACCTTTCAGTGAATAGTGGTTACTTGGTTGGTTTGGGATATGATTAATCTTGATCTTAATTATACTTACACCTTGGGAGCTTAAGCATAACCTAGCAACATAGGTTTAATAATAAAATACGACCAACTAAAAATGCTTACCGTAGTCAACCAAGTCAGCTTTCTTGAGTCTTGCATCCCCTCATGTTATACTTGTTGAGTATGGTGCGCTCACACTTACTTTACAATCAACAAAAATCACAGATGGGTACCAAATGGTGATTCAAAGGCGGAGTTCCCTGAGATGTTCCAAGAGTACTAGGCGAGTGTACCCCTAGTCAACTGTCCCTGTGGAGTATGGAGACCCAAAGAGAAGATAAAGAATAGTTTCCGCTATGCTTCTGTAATAGTTGTAAGTCATGATGTAACTATGTTTGATATATAATAAAGCATTGTTCTTTGATAATTTCCATTTCTGTCACTATATGTGTTGTGTGGACATCCTAGGCACATATATAGTTAGTGCTTGGTCTTCTTTGGAAAACCAGGTGCTACAATAACAAGCAAAGACCTAATAGAAGAAGAAAGAATGAAAGTGATCTAGAATCTTGAGAAATATCAAAAGGAAACAAAAAAGTTGGTACAATAAGAAAGTTAAACCAAGATAATTATCATCAGGGGACTTTGTCTTGAAAAGAAAAAGAAATGAAGACACAATCGGAAAGTTTCAGCAAAAATGGGAAGGGCCATATCTCATCATAAGAACCAACAAGCTGGGAGCGTTTCACTTAGCAGATATGAGTCGGAAGGAAATTGATCACACATTCAACATTGAAGACCTACGAAGATATTACCCTTAGAATTTAATTTTTACATTCGAAAAGTTTCAATTCAAATGTAAATGAGCTGCACTCTTTTTCCACTCAGGGGAAGCCCTTCACAAGGTGAGTGGTTTTTTAATGAGGCAGTCTCTATTGTAAATTCTCATCAAATATAAATGAGAAACTATTCCCCTAAATCTAAGTTTAAAGAGTACAAAAAAAAGAAGGGCCAAAAAGTATACTAAAAATATACTAAAATATCGGTCAGAATAAACCAAAGTAGGTATCATCATTTTTTGAGCAAGCAAAAACTAATGCTAACCTATCTAAAACATAAAGTCTACACATCGCCTTCGCTAAAAATGAGGGGACTGCATTTTCAAAATTCACTAAGGTGAATTATGACTTAAAAAATGAAGTCTACACATTGCCTTTGCTAAAAAAAGTGAGGGATGGCATTTTTAAAATTCACTAAGGTGAATTATGACTTCAAAAATGAAGTCTACGTGTTGCCTTCGCTAAAAAAGTGAGGGGACAGCGTTTTCAAAATTCACTAAGGTGAATAAGTACTTCAAAAACGAAGTCTATGTGTTGCCTTCGTTAAAAAAGTGAGGGGACGACGTTTTCAAAATTCACTAAGGTGAATTATGACTTCAAAAATGAAGTCTACGTGTTGCCTTCACTAAAAGTGAGAGGACGACGTTTTCAAAATTCACTAAGTTGAATTATGACTTCAAAAACAAAGCCTACGCGTTAACTTCGCTAAAAAAGTGAGGGGACTGTGTTTTTAAAATTCACTAAGATGAATTATGATTTCAAAAACAAAGTCTACGCGTTGCCTTCGCTAAAAAGTGAGGGGACGGCGTTTTCAAAATTAAGGTGAATTATGACTTCAAAAACGAAACCTACACATTGCCTTCGCATAATAAACCATATTACAGAAAGACAAAACATGTCTCCCAAACCAAAGTTTACACAAATACATACAAATCACACTTTATTATATCACAACAAATTTATATATCAAACATTTTCTGAAGCAACAATAGTTGTTGCTTCATCAATCAAATCTTCAACAACTCTATCTAAAACATGATCCACCTCTGAACTAAGGTAATCATCAGAAACATAGCACGGCGAAGCACTTGAACACGAAGACTGGAAACACACAAAAAAGACCATTAGCATTTTCTTTACATATGTCTCCCTATCACAACAAAAGCAAAGATACCTGAGAAAATTTGCTGCAATCAATAATACGGGGCAAACATGACCTCTTATTTTTAGCAATAGAAAATCCAGTTTCGAATTCTAGAAACAAGCACATCCCATCAGAACAAATAAACAAAGTAAAACAACACAACAATATTTACGTTTGCTTACATTTAACAAATGCATCAAAAGTAGGTTTTGCCTCTTCAGTAGCATACTCCAATCACAAGGTAGGTTTAGCGACAAAGTTACCCTTACACATTAAGAAGGACATAACCTCAACTTCATCCTGCCCAAATTCAACATTTACAAAAATGTTAAGAGTTTTTTAGATCCTCACCCCTCAAATCTAAATACTAAACCATAACAAACTAAAGTACATGATCACGAGCACCATCATCCCTCGCCCTCTCTTGTTCAAGTCTTTCTTGCCTCCTCTCAGCCTCTACATCAAAAGCAAGTCTTCTTTCAAGCTGCTGCAACAAAACAAAAGAATAGAACAGATAAGAAAAAAAATATAATATAAGAAAAAGATAATGAACCAAAATCACACATAGATAACCTACTTTCTCCATCTTTTGCTTAGCTTTCATAAAGGCATGCTCCCTTCCACCCTGATTCCAATACTCATGAAAATACCTCTTGCAAAGCATTTGAGTACGAGTGGAGACCTGATTAAGAGATTCCACTGACGAAAACCTGTAACTTGGTCGTATAGTTTCTCATACAAAGGATCATTAGCTTCCTTCATCAAATGAAAAAGAGCACGGATAGAATACATGCAACTCAATCAGCAGAAGTCTGTAAAACTATGGATAAATCTTCATATTGGCGACAAAGCTAGGCAAAAAATAAATCAAATTCGCCTAACTCCCAGCATGGATCCTCTGGCTTCGCCCCAAATTTGTCATAACAATTTTTGCAAAGTTCCCACAAACGATTGCACCTTTCATAAAAAACTTGATCTTTTTCAGCAGACTTCTTTTTAACATATTCCTTCTTCCTTTCAAAAATGGCAAAATCCTTTTTAAGCTTCTCATATTCTTCAATTTTTGTCTCAAGCTTCGCTCCAATAGAAATACAATTTGTTTCCATAGCGGGTAAAGTCTCAACTGTTTCAACTCTTTCTCTCTCTTTTGTTGCAAGCTGAGACTTCAAAGACTCAATTTTATCCACAAACTTCTTCTCACGAAGAGCAGTATTCTTCACATCCTCTTCCATAGATTTTCTCAATCCTCTTTGCAAAAGACAACGCTGCAAAAACAAGTCAAAAACAACAACTGCTGACGTAAGCCATATATATATATATACACATATATATATACATATATATATATATATACATATATATATATATAAGGAAAATAAAAATAACAGACAGAACATATAACCATTAAAAATAATTAACCTTGTACATCAAGGAAATGCTAGCATCTGCTAATTCAAGTGAAGATTTGCCAGCAAGCTCAGCTTCAGCATTAGGAACTGCGAAGGCATCGTCAATAAATCTGGATAACTTAAGCTCTGGCTTCTTTGGCATGATACGAAGCTTATCCAAACCAATGCCCACAAATTTGAAAGTATCTAAATTCACACCTTGAGCTTGACAGTACTACAGACACCTCTTATAGGCTTCAAGATCAAACTCAGCCGGAGCAGCCTCCAAAACCTCGGTCGAAGTAGCAGGTTCTTGAGCAACATCTTTCATTTTTCCAACATCAACAGTTGATTCCTTGTGAGACAAGGTATCAGAAAAAATTCCTCTGCGAAGACAAAAATATAAATCAAAAGAAGACAAAAACAAGACAAAATTACACGAAATAGTAAAGTAAAATCACCTATAGAAACACCCTTTTCAAGCTGATAAGACACCCTGTCACTAGTATTCACATTAATAGTAGACTCAAAAAGATGAGAGGCATGATCATGTTCGGCCTCCTAGTCATGAACCTCATCATCAGATTCATCGAAATCAAGGGCAAAAGTAGTAGTGCCCTTAATTTTTGTATCTTCGCACCAAGTACAATATCTTTAGAAGCACCCTTCTGAGTCCCAACTTTAGCATTTTGCTCTACTCGCATAACATTCTCTATCACAACTTGGGTTACATTTTCTGTATCTTCACCACCCAAGTCAACATCCCCTTCGGGCGAAATCACAGCGCCCATCTCATCACCAAAATTCCCTGCAGCGTCCCGAGGAGTTTCAAGAGAAAATCTTTGAGAGGATGGCCCAACAGTTTCCTACGAAGCCAACACCTCACCTTCTTCTTGTGACCTAATAGTAGTGGCAGTCACAGTCATCAGAGAAGAAACCGGATTAACTAGAACAGAAAAAATATCTTCACCAATATTTTGTTGTGACGAAGACAAAATAGCTTCAGTAACACCATCATGGGAAATATTGGCCATCAAATTTTGAAAATAGTCACCAAGTGGAGTCAACATAGAAGGAGCCAACCCACTAAAATAAAAAATTAAACTAAACATTCTCATCTCATCATCACAAGACATTTTCTTAAAAGCTTCATCAATAAAATTTTCTAACACATCAGAGTCAGAAAGCCTAGCAGTATTCGCTTTCTTCTTTAAAGCTTTTTTTTAGTAAGCGGAGTCCCACCTCCCTTTTTTCTAGTAACATTCTCAATACTAGGCTTCGCAACTCTAGTATAGGCTAGGGCTGGCCTTTCACCATATTCTATCTGAGCGACATCAAAAATTCTATTCAACCTCTTGTAATCTGAGCCAAGGATTTTATCTATCAGATCTTTCTCTTTCTTCAAAAACTTACCAAGAATCTCAACAACTTTAATCTCAATAGCAGCAACAAAATCTTTGTCTTCAGAATATTTCTTTAGACGAAAAACCTCATTATCTGGAAAGATATAAGTTTTCCCTTTGACTGACTTCTCATGAAATCGAACAAAACCCTAATCTTTTTTCAAAGGCCAAATCCGAGCAGTAATACACTCTTCGCAAAAATCTCGGGCACTTTGCATACTGGCAGCAAGCTTATAAAACTTTTCACAAGATTTAGAACTTCTCAAACTTTGAAATTCAAGCTTGCAGTCAAAACTGTTCTTATGCATCTTCGTAGTCAAAGGATATCTTTTTACAATGTTGTTAGCCTGATTCTTCTCCTCAACAAGAGGAACTTTATGATAAAACCAATACAGGTACAAATTTTCAACCCACTTATTCTTTAAAGCAGGAGCTATCTGTTTAGCACCACGATCTTGCTTAAAACTGCAGCATCCAAAATATTTGATAATACTTTTACCATCAACCATCACTACAAGAAACTTGTTAATCCATGACGGATTCTCGGTGACGAACTTACAAACCGTCACTAACAGACACAATTCGTGACAATAATCATTTTTCGTCATGAATGTGCACCAATGGACATTCTCGGCCCACTAACTCGTGAGGATTTTATCCGAATCGTCACAGTGTATGATTTTAAATTCGTCGTACTCTAGTTAGCCCAAAATAATAGGTCCACTATCAATATTTAGTACAAAGAAAAATAAAAATATGATTGCAAAAAGAATCAAACACAAAAGATGATTTGTTAAGTTATTTGAACTACATAGTTTTGTTACTTTGTTGCATGTATATAGTGCATATGGCAAAACTAAAAATATTTTATATATATATATATATATATATATATATATATATATATTATATATATATATATATATATATATATATATATATATATATATATATATATATATATATATATATATATAGACGGAAAAAAATTGCAACACGTTACAATTGAACCCAACAACTACAACAAAACTAGCAACATACCTTACCATTAGGTTAGTTCTTCTGTGTGACTAAGTATGGACTTAAGAGCAACTCCAACAGTTCCTTATCCCAGGTTGCCATCCTTATATTTTTTGGCAAACGGAGAAAAAAATCGCTCCAACAGTTCCCCATGTCAGGTTGCCATTTATCCCAACTTGGCAAAAACGGGCTCTCAGCGCGTAAAAATACGCGCTCAACTCGCGCGCGCATCTGTGGTCCCGCACCTCCTCCGCCGCTCCGTTCTCCTGTCTCCCAAGCCGCCGCCGCACCCTTCCCCGCCTTGCCGTGCCGCGCGCCTCCCTGCTCCTTGCCCGGCGGACGCGCCGAGCAGCCGAGCTCGTTTCGCCGTGACCCGTTCGCTCCGCCGCGACGCGCCGCCGAGCCACCACAGGCACGTCCTCGCCCTCGCCGCCGCTGTTCGGAAATCGCGTCGTGCGTCGCCCCGCCATGGAAGGAACCGCGACATCAACGAAATCCCGTCATGCGTCGCCTCGCCATGGAAGGAACCGCGACATCAACGAAATCGCGTCGTGCGTCGCCAAGCCACAGCACCATCCTCTCCGTCCGTGCCTGGATGTGGACGCCCGCCGCGGCCTCGGCCAAAGCCCCCATGCCCATCTGCGCCATCGCCCCCGGCTCTGCGGCAGTCTTGTGTGAGGTGGCGCCGTCGTCAAAGCCGTCCGAGTGGGGAACATAGGAGATGACGCCGTCGCTGCAGGCTAGCTCCTTGTCGCCGCCGCTGTCCGGCGTGGGGAACAGGCGGCGCTGGGCGGCCACTAGCTCGGAGAGCGTGGCGCGGATGGAGCGGGCGTCGATGTGGCTTAGCCGTGCGAGACGGTGAGCCAGGGCCCGTCCTGGGTTCACGTGGCTCTGCGTGCCGTAGGCCACCACCAGGAAATGGTGGCCGTGGGGACTGCTGTGCTGCTGATGGTGTTCTTGCTCGTAGCCCTCGGCGAGCGCCTTGCACGCCTGCGTGCCAAGAGTAGTCAAACTTGCACGCTTGGCCGATGACGATGGGCCTTGGTCGGCGCGGCCGGGGAGCGGCGCACCGTGACGGCGTCGCCATCGGTGGAGGTGAGGGGGAGAGGATGCGGGCGCGGACGCCGAGGCAGTGGCCGGCGGTGGCGCGGAGGGAGCGCCCTCTGCCTGGTCATCGCCCAAATGTACTTTCCTCTTCTTTTTTTATTTTACCAAGTCAAGAATGCCAAACTCTTGGAGAGAGACTGTTTTTTTACTTGGTATACAGTTTTAGGAGTTGTCAAATCACAAGATTTGTCAAGTAGAATTTGGCAAACTGTTGGAGTTGCTCTAAGTGATTTTATTTATTTGCTGCTGGTCTGTGCCCTTGGCCTAGCATCTCATTTTTTTCCGAAACTGTCGGCGTGACCCATTCCATCAGCCTGGGCTACCATTTAAAAAATTGTATATAATTAGAAAAAAAAATGACACGGTAGATGGAGTTTGAACCACGCACCTGGTGGCTCAGAACAACTGGACTTGCCACTGCACCAATGGGTCGGTTGACGTGAAAACGATTCTGGCAGTGTTTAGTTCCTTCAAAATTCCAAAAATTTTACAAGATTCCCTGTTATATCAAATCTTTGGACGCATGCATGAAGCATTAAATGTAGGTAAAAAAAATAACTAATTGCACAGTTTGTCTGTAAATGTCGAGACGAATCTTTTGAGCCTAGTTAGTCCATGATTGGATAAATTTTACCAAATAACAACGAAAAGTGCTACAGGAACTTTACACACACTTTACAACCATCTAAACACACCCTCTATCATTCTTTTCATTTATGCAGGAGCAAGTAAAATAGAAAGTTACGCTGGAGGCTGGGTTCGAACTCAAGACCTTGCAACGAAGAAAAACAAACCTTAGCACTTTAACTGCTGTGACTTCATGTCCAAACTAGTTCCTTTACTCTTTTAGTATATAGACGTACATGTTCCTCACGTAGGGAACCAACAGAGTCCAGTCACGTAGAAACGGTCATGATGACATCATAAACGTAAACTTAAAAAAAAATAAAAACATCAATACACGGTACATGCTGATGCTCGGACCCTACTTGTCGTTCGGACATGACCTTCTCATATGAGTTTCGGTAGAAAAATAAATTACTTAAATACTGGAAAGTTAAGAACATAAACACAAGCTTTTCTCTTTTTAATCTGTAGTTAAAATTTGTAACAAGTCTTTCTCCCTCATGCTAACTCCAAATAAGATGATTCTCTTTTCTAAAATTTTCTAAAATCATGCTCTATCAATTTATTGTATTCTTACACCTATTATTTTTGTTAAACTTTTATGTGACTTTGTTTTATCAATTAAAAATTTGAATTTCAAAAAATAGCAACTTCAAATAACATTTTGAAGCAGTAAATGATTTCAGCTGAAAAAGTCATAAACACAAAAGTTGTAGAACTGATAAAGATCTATAACTTTTATTTTGGTCATTGGTTCATCCGACAAAGTGATAGTAATATTATTCACAAAATTTACATTTCTCTCTTATAGTATATGAAATCATACGAGAGATATATAAAATTTATGAACAATGTTACTATCACTTTGTTGGATGAATAAATGACTAATATAAAAGTTGTAGATCTCAATGAGTCCTACAACTTTGTAGTTGATAGTTATTCCATTTTAAATTAATTACTATCCTAAAAATTTGTTTGAAGTTCATATATTTTGAAATTCAAAATTTTGAATTGTTTAAACAAAATTGTATGGAGAAATGACAAAAACAAAAGTTGTAAATATCGATGATTTTTACAACTTTGTTGTTGATGAATTTTTTATTTGAAGTCATTTACTCCACGTTTTTCACAGATGGATACATTTCGTGTAGTAAAACAAAAGAAAAACATTAAGCTACGTTGGGCTAAAAATAAAGGCTAAATTCAGCCCAACTCAAGTCTGTCTCGTGCTTAGTCGTCGGATCATAAACATGGACGACTCAAATGCAGCTGATCTCCGACAAAAGGAAAAAGTCTTTTTTTCCTCCCCCAACTATCACAAAAATCCACTTTTTCTCTCTCAACTTCAAAACCGGACAAACCACCTCCCTCAACTTTTCAAACCGTGCATTTTCTTTTCCTCCCTCAACTTCACAGAAGTTGAGGGAGGTGGTTTGTCCGGTTTTGAAGTTGAGGGAGGAAAAGTGAACTTTTGTGAGAGTTGGGGGAGGAAAAAAAGACTTTTTCCCCGATAAAAACCCCCCAAACCCTACGCGGCTCTCTCCACCAGCCGTCGCCCCTGACACCTCCTCGCCCGTCTCCACCAGTTGTCGCCCCCGACACCACACCGTCTCACCACCGATGGTTGCTCCGCGTGGATCTCATCCCTGCATGTTAGATCCACGCCTGCCAAGGCGAGCTGTGACTGCGTGCACCGACGGCAGTGGCGGCGAGCAGCAGACGTCCCCTGGGTTGAGGGGTAAACTATGGCCCTGTTGCGGATCCGACCGCAGGTAGGATCCACAAGGTCTTTAGGGTGGCATCATCCAAGCTTCGACAGGGCCGAGCGCGCGGAGGCTGTCACTGCGGAGCCGGTTCCTGGGGCTGTGGCTAGAGTCAAGGTGCAACAGACGGGGCCCGTGTGCTCCGGAAGGGCGAGCTGTGGGGGGCCGAGGTGCCGCTACGGCTGCACCTCGGGAGGGCCCATCGGCGGGCGGGGCCTGCCATACTGACGCCGTCGTGGAAGATTGAGGACGATGGAGTCTAGGAGGGGCTGCCCGCTTCCGCCGCAGCGAGGAGGAGCTCAGCATCGGCTTCGGCACGCTAGCTCGGCGCCAGCCTCTGGGAGCACGGCGGCGGAGAACTGGACCAGGTGAGGGTTTCTGTTCACTCTAACCTTCTCCCACGTTTCATACGAATTAGATTCTGATGGATTGTTGTGGATTCTGTGCCTTGTTCCGTTCTTCTGAATTTTGAAAGCAAATTCACATTATATTAGCAGACGTCACAAGTTCAAACTTGACACAAATTGGAATTTAATTCTCTGCCACAGCAGAACTGTGTAGGTGGTAGAAGCAAGATACAGTAGTGTTTATTATGCATGCGTATGTGAGGATCCAATTTTTAGGTCGCTTCCTGGTGCAGAAAAAAGAATCTATGGTTCTTGCATGTGGATCTATACAAGCTGCTGTTAGAATGTGAGTGTATTAGGCCCATGAGGCTAGGCCCATGTGGCCCATGTATGGTTACCTATATAACTACCTTTCTAGGGTTAGCGTAAATTAATAGATTCTCATTCCCTAATATGGTATCAGCAGCCTAGGGTTAGTTTTCTCCTCTCCTCCTCCCTCCCGGCCGCCGCCGGCGCCATGGCCGGCGCCCCACCTCCTCCTCCCTCCTCCTTCAGCTCCTTCCCTCCCCTCTCCTCCTCTTCCTGGGCCCAGATGGTGGCCTCTCCACCCGCCGCCGCCCCTATAGGCGCGGCCGCCGCTCCCTCTGGCGCCGCCCCTCCTGGTGCCGCTACTCCTCCTGGCGCCACCTCTCCTGGTGCCGCCATCCACCCTCCAGGCGCGGCCGCAGCCCTGCGTACTGGACCCGCCCGTGCCCTGGCTGCCACTCCTGGCCTTGGCGCGGTGGGGGAGACGGCGGAGGGTGCAGCGGCCCTCCAGCAGCCGGCGGACCTCCTGCAGCCGCTCCATCTGCTGAACGCTGGCGCCTCAGCTGCTGGGCTCCGGACGCCGCTGCCTGGGGACCTCCCTCCACTGCACGAAGGCGCGTCTGCTGCAACTGCCGGTCTCCAGTCGCCGTCGCTTCGGGGTCACCCTCTCCTGCACGCCGCTGCCGGGGGCCTGACTGGACCGGCGCCGCCCCTCCACAGTACGGGGCCGGACTCCGCCCTCGCCACAGCCCTCGTCGCTGCCCGGGCTGCCGCCGCAGAGGGGCAGGCTCGTGTGCGTGCGGCTGCCCTCGTGTGGAAGCGTGAGCGCAACGCGGCCGACGCCCTGGCACGCCAGATCGCCGAGGCGGAGCAGCTTCTCGCCTCTCCTGCCTCCTAGGACGCTGTGGCCACCTCTTCCGACTCGTCGGGACGTCGTGTGTCCCACACCGCCGTCCTCTGGCACGACCCGGCCGACCCACTCGTGACCCAGCTGCACTACCAGACCGGGGGGAACAGAACATTCGCCTCCTCGTTCCAGTCGTCCTCGAGCCGGAGTCGCCCTCCTACGCCCGCTGGTGGGATCTCCTCATTCCGGTCGTCCTCGAGCCGGAGTCGCCCTCCTATGCCTGCTGGCGGGATCTGGTGCTTCTCACTCTCCGCCGCTACGCCCTCGACGACCACGTCCTTGTTGACACCTCGGTCGCCGTCCAGTCGCCGTCGTGGCTCCGTCTCGACAGCATCGTCCTCTCCTAGATCTTGGGGACGATCTCTCTGGACCTCTATGACCTCGTCCGCAACTCTCCTGACGCGCGCTGGGCGTGGCTTGCCCTTGAGGGGCAGTTCCTGGGCAATGCTGAGGCCCGGGCTCTGCGTCTCGACGCTAGCTTCCGCACCTTCGTCCAGGGTGACCTCTTCGTTGGCGAGTTCTATCGTCAGATGAAGGGCATGGCGGACTCCCTTGGCGACCTCGGCTGGCCCGTGGAGGAACGTATCTTGGTCCTCAACGTCCTCCGCGGGCTTAGTGACCACTACGCCCATCTCAGGACGTGGATCACCTGTCAGCGGCCCTTCCCCACCTTCCTGCAGGTCCGTGACGACCTGGTCATGGAGGAGCTCACTCAGGGCATCCAGCCAGGGTTCACCACCTCTTCGGGGTCCTCGTCTTCTTCGACGGCTCTGGCTGCTACTCCGTCGCGTCCGTATGCTCCACCACGTTCGTCCGCTACATCGCCGTCGTCGTCTCCTAGGTCCCCCTCCCTCCGGGCCGAGCGGGGGTGGGGGGGTCGTGGCGGTTGCCGTCGCCGTGCTGGGGGTCGCGGGGGCAGCCGTGGTGGTGTCACCCAGGTTCCGACTGGTGGGCAGGCACCGGTTGGACCGCAGGGGGGACACCATGGCCTTCGTTCCACAACCCCTGGTCAGGGCGCATCTCTATGTGGCCCTACCACGCTCCCGGTGGTGAGCCTCGCCCACCGGTGGCCATGCTCACTGGCGCTCCACCTCTTGGCGTCTCCACTACACCTCCGTGGGCTGCACCTGCCGACACCCCTCCTGGGTAGCGGGCTGGGACTAGGCGGCCTTGGCTCGCTCGTTCAGCACCATGGGCCTGACACCTCCTGTCGGACCGGAGTGGATCACCGACTCGGGTGCCACCTACCACACCACCCCTGACCCTGGTATACTTTCGTCTGTCCACTCTCCCTCTTCTTCTCTCCCTTCGTCCATTATGGTCGCAAATGGTTCGTGTCTTCCTGTCACGTCTGTGGGTACCGCCGGTGCTCATGGCTCCTTTCATCTTCCTAATGTTCTTGTTGCTCCTTCTATGGTTCACAATCTTCTTTCTATTCGTCGTTTTACAGCTGACAATTCTTGTTCTGTGGAGTTTGACTCTTCTGGTCTTACTGTAAAGGATTTGGCTTCCCGGCGTCCTCTGCTCTGATGTGACAGCACCGGGCCCCTTTACACTCTTCGCTTCCCGGCGACTACTTCTACTTCGCCGTCCGTTTTGTCAGCTGCTTTCGTCGCCTCTACTTCCTCTACCACTTGGCACCAGCGCCTCGGCCATCCTGGACTTGATGCCCTGATACAGCTCAGTCATAGCTCCGGTCTTCCATGTACTCGAGCTCATGATGAGCATTTGTGTCATGCGTACCAATTGGGTCGACATGTTCGTCTTCCTTTTCATAGTTCTACTTCACATGCGGCCCGCATTTTTGATCTTGAACATTGCGACCTATGGACATCTCCTGTGATCAGTATTTCTGGTTACAAGTATTATCTTGTGGTGGTCGATGATTTTTCGCATTATTCGTGGACTTTTCCCCTGCGTGCGAAGTCTGACACTTTCTCCACGCTCCTGCACTTCTTCACTTGGGTGTCCACACAGTTCGGCCTCACCATCAAGGCCGTCCAGTGTGACAATGGTCGTGAGTTTGATAACTCCACCTCCCGTGCCTTCTTTCTCTCTCACGGTGTTCAGTTGCGCATGTCTTGCCCGTATACCTCTTCCCAGAATAGCAAGGCTGAGCGGATGATTCGTACCACCAACGACACCGTGCGCACCCTTCTGTTTCAGGCCTCTCTCCCTGCTCGCTTCTGGGCTGAGGGCTTGCACACCTCCACCTACCTCCTCAACCGCCTTCCTTCCGCTGCCTGTACCGCTCCTACGCCACATCACGCCCTCTTCGGTACCCTTCCTCGGTTCGATCACCTTCGCGTCTTTGGGTGTGCGTGTTACCCCAACACCAATGCCACTTCTTCCCACAAGCTGGACCTCCGCTCCACTCTCTGTGTCTTCCTCGGGTACTCTCCGGATCACAAGGGGTACCGGTGCTTTGACCTTACCTCCCGACGGGTCCTCATCTCTCGCCATGTGGTGTTCGATGAGTCCGTCTTTCCCTTCTCCAGCACACCCACCACCACTCCAGTTCCTGATCCCTCCTCCCTCTTTCCCGCTGACACGGTGGTCCAGCCACCTTTTCCATGGTCTCCTGCAGGTACTGCTTCGCCGCGCTCATTGCCGGGCACCTGTCCCGACTCCCCGGAGGGTCCGGGCCCGTCGTCCTCTGGCGCGGCCCCGACCTCTCCGTCCAGCGCAGCTCCGGGGACCTCGTTCCCCGATACTGCCCCGGGGGGGGCCATGCCGGTCGCCGTCGCCCGGTGCTGCTCCGGCACCTCCTTCGTGGTTCGCGGCGCCGGTACGGGTGTACCAGCGCAGGCCGCGGCCGCCGCCACTCACGGTCCCTTCTCCGCCGGGGACACCTACACCACCGCCTCGGTCCCCGCTGGCCCGTAATGCACAGCCGGTCTACCACCCGCTGCTTCTTCACCGACACCCGCGGTATGTTCACCCGATGGTGACACGGCACACGGCTGGCACACTGCCACCCCGGGCCCTTGCGGCATCGACCGACGACGCGCCGGTCTCCCCGATACCCTCTTCCGTCCGTGACGCCCTGTTGGATCCTCACTGGCGTCGCGCAATGGAAGAGGAGTACGCCGCGCTCCTTGCCAACTAGACGTGGGAGTTGGTGCCCCGGCCACCAGGCTCCAACGTCGTCACCGGCAAATGGATCTGGACTCACAAGCGTCGGGCTGATGATACTCTCGAGCGCTACAAGGCTCGCTGGGTTCTCCGGGGCTTCACTCAACGCCCTGGGGTCGACTATGATGAGACCTTCAGCCCGGTGGTCAAGCCGGCCACCGTCCGCACCGTGCTCTCACTGGCGCTTGCTCGGTCGTGGCCCGTCCGTCAGCTGGACGTTAAGAATGCCTTTCTACATGGCCTTCTCACCGAGACAGTGTACTGCAGTCAGCCGACGGGGTTCGTTGATTCCTCCCGTCCTGACATGGTCTGCCGGCTCAACAGGTCTCTACGGCCTCAAGCAAGCACCCCGGGCGTGGAACCATCGGTTTGCTGCTTTCCTGCTGACACTGGGGTTTGTGGATGCCAAGTCTGATACATCTCTGTTTATCTATCACCATGGAGCCGACACTGCGTACTTGCTGCTCTATGTTGATGACATTGTCCTCACAGCCTCCAGTGACCCACTTCTCCGCCGGATCATCACCGCTCTTCAGCAAGAGTTTGCTATGAAGGATCTGGGTGTGCTCCACCATTTCCTCGGGGTCACTCGGGGTCACTGTTGAGCCTCACCCTGCCGAGTTACTTCTTCACCAGCGACAGTATACTCGCGATATCTTGGGGCGGGCTGGGATGACTGACTGCAACCCCTACTCCACTCCAGTTGATACTCAGGGAAAGCTGTGAGAGGCTGAGGGCCACCCAGTGTTAGATCCCACTGCATACCGGAGTCTTGCTGGTGCCCTCTAGTACCTCATCTTCACCCGGCCGGACATCACATATGCAGTTCAGCAGATCTGTCTTCACATGCATGATCCCCGGGAGCCTCACCTCACGGCTCTCAAGCGCCTCCTCCGCTACCTCCGGGGTACGATCGACTATGGCCTCCTCCTTCACCGGTCCTCCGCTGACCTTGTCGTCTACACTGACGCTGACTGGCGGGGTGTCCGGATACTCGCCGCTCCACCTCCGGCTACGCTGTCTTCTTGGGTGGCAACCTGGTGTCCTGGTCATCTAAGCGCCAGCCTGTGGTCTCCCGGTCCAGTGCCGAGGCGGAGTACCACGCTGTTGCTAATGGCGTGGCTGAGGCCTCCTGGCTCCGGCAGCTTCTCGCCGAGCTGCACACTCCGCCCTCCCGGAGCACACTGATCTACTGCGACAATGTCAGTGCGGTCTACCTCTCCACCAACCCCATCCAACACCAGCGGATGAAGCATGTGGAGATCGACCTACACTTTGTCCATGATCGGGTAGCCATGGGCGAGGTGCGGGTCCTTCATGTTCCGACCACCTCTCAGTTCGCGGACATCTTCACCAAAGGCCTCCCGCCCTCGACCTTCACCGAGTTTCACTCCAGCCTCAACATCACCAGTGGCTAGTTGTGTCTGTGGGGGACGTGTGTGTGGTCTTTCTTCTTTCTTGTTCAGCCTGGAACTCCGCTACGCCGGTAGTTCAGACTGCGGGAGGGTGTTGGAACGTGAGTGTATTAGGCCCATGAGGCTAGGCCCATGTGGCCCATGTATGGTTACCTATATAGCTACCCTTGTAGGGTTAGCCCAAATCAATAGATTCTCATTCCCTAACAGCTGCTAGTAATAGAAAAGTAGAACCTAAAAAGTTTCGGTTAGCACAACAGTCAGCCAAACTACTCAGCTCATGTTTCTGTTGCTTCCTGCTAGGTTTTCTCCTCTTCCAATTTCTGCTATTGCTGGCACAAGAACTGGAGATCTTGACCTGGTGTGTTCAGAACTTAGAAAATTTCTGCTAATGGACTTAAAGGCGCTGCTGGACAACTTAAAGGAACCTGATTGTGCAGGCAATGTGATTGGGTGCCTGAATGTGTTTTTATTTTGGCTTGTGTATTTTGCTGTAGGTGAGCCAGCGGAACTCCCTATGGGAGAATCCTCACGCAGCAGCAACTTCTTGGAAGAGCCGTCCTGAGCGCCAGAGCCATGAGGTCTCAGGCAAGTACAAAATCAGCGTGTTCAGCTTAATAATCATGGATGAGCAATCTGTATAGTGGCAGAGTAAACTTATTTCAGAAAATATATTCCTCTCATGTTTACCTCTTACTAAATAAATTTGAACTGATCTGACTCAGTACAGATAAGGAAAATAGTCATGGATGAATATGTCTATTATCCCAAAATAAATACAGTTTACCTTGGGAAATGTTAGTCCAAAAGCAAAATAGTCTTAAGGTTGATGCCCAGTGCTATCACAGATACAGTTTGCATAGTATTAGACACGGTAATTTTCTGTCATTGGCAAATTCTAATGTCTTGTCTTTTAGTGCCCCGTCATGAAATCCATGTGCGTTCGCCGCCTCTCTGAGCTCCCTCGTGAGAAGTTGGTCGTGGTTCTTATGATCAGTTTGTCACTTAGCATGTAGCTGCAGATATTATAGACAGTTTGGCATTGTCTAATACACAAACTATTAATATTGTTACAGATACTAAGCCTTTGACATAGGATTAAGTACTGTACTTGTGCCGGATGATTTTTATTTTCAGTTAGCAACATTGTTACAACTACATTGCAGCCATAGCAAGCTCTTCCGATCAGAGCCGTTTCTTTTGAAGAATGCTAACACAGACTCTGCATATGCAAATATTTTCTACAATATTGAAACAAAGAAGGAAAACTCACGGAGAAATAGGATCGGCCCCCGCGTCGCCCCGTCTAGGCGGCACGGGTGGCGACGCCACCACCGCCCACCTCTCCTCCCTCCCTCCCGTGCCTCCTCGCTGTTGCCGGAGCGCGCTGCCGGAGGCCGCGCAGCCCGCGAGGATGGTGGCGGCGGGGCCCTTCTCCCTTGTTCCCTCCTTCTCTCCTCCCTGTGGAAGTTCTTTCCGGCGATGGTGGTGGTTGCCCCGGCGGCCGGCTCTCGGATCCACAGCACCAGAGACCGGATCCGGTGCTCTTGAGGCCAGATCAGGCGCCCCCCGCTTGGATTTGGTCGGGGCACAGTCGGCGTGGGCGGTGGCGCGCGGAGGGGCCGGGGTCATTGGACGGCTCGACGCGGCGTCCGGCTATGGACGGCGCGAGAGCCGGCAGATGCGCGAGGACGACGCCGGGCTCCTTCTCCGCTTGCCGCTTCCTCAGCCATGGCGCGTTGCTCGCTAGGAGACGTCAGCTACAGCGGCGGCGGCGACCCAGGCACGTCGGGGAGCCGCTAGCCGCAGCCTGCGTGGGCGGCGGCGCGCGGAGGGGCCAGGGTTGGTGGATGGCTCGGCGCGGCGGTCGGCCGTGGACGGCGCGACACCTGCGGCTACGTCGGGAAGCCGCTGGCGGTGGCCGGCCACACATCGCCTCACACGGGCGGCGGTGCCTGTCACTCTGCCATTCGTGGTCGGCGGCTGGTGCAGCAGAAGGACCGTGGCTACTGCGCACGGGGCTGAGGCGCCATGGCGAAAGCCTTGTCTTGGGCCGATGACGGCGACGCCTTCGGGCGCCGTTTTCTTCATCGGAAGCGTTCATCGAATGGCCCTCTCCCCTGTGCGCAGTGTGTCTTCCTTAGGTGAAAACCTTGACCGTCTAGTCAGGCAACGGCGGCACAGATGTGTCGTGTCCCTCCTTGGAGGCGTTGTTTAGGAAGCTCGTGCTCGTGTCTGTGGCGGCAGCTAGCGTCGTGGCGAGGAAGGTGGAGGCTTAGTTGAGGATTCAAGTTTGCAGTGTCCACGACGGAGGAAGGTGGTCAGGAGGAGGGCGGTGACGCAGCGATTGGAGGGCTTTGCATCTGCTTGGCAATGGAGGGCGACGGTTTGATAGGATCGTCCGCTAGTTGTGACCACGAAGTTGGCAAGGAGGCCGGCGTGGAAGATAGTGGCCAGCAGATTTGAGTTGCCGAGTTGACCTGCGTGGTTTGGTGGTAGGCAGTCCCGCACAGCGGCGGCTGTTTCCGGTGCAAAGAGGCGTTCTGACTGGCAGCCTGAAGACGTGTGGGACACTTCTACCTTCGATGAGACAACTAGGTCTTGGAACTCTGTAATTCTGTAATAAGAAACAGCTATATGCATTGGTCGATGCAGAAGCTGGGATATTAATATATTCCCTTTTCTAAAAAAAACTTGTTGATTAAGATATAATGTCAAAGATATTGTTTTTCTTGTTCTATCTTTAATCTGTCACTGTTGGCAAATGGAATGTTTGTTGTAAATCTGAGCCTATACTTGTTTTTTCATTCAGGTATGTGAGAAACAGATTCACTGGAGAATCTGATTGATGTGAGTTCAGGTCTTACAACTTAGTTTGTAATATCTGATTTTTTTTAATGGAAGGTTAGGCTCTGATCTCCAAGTTTATTAGCCTTGAAGGCTATCAAATATGTTGTTAGGTGTTTTCTGTGTGCTATTGTTAAAAAGAATTTAGCTATCATTGATAGGTCTACGCTAAATTGCTAACTGACAATAATATCTGGTTATGTGCGCAAAAGAAACTCTGATTTTGTGTTCTAAATTCTGTTCACCTTGAATAGTCCTGCGCCTAGATTATGTTGCTCTAAATTCCGATGAGAGCTGCTATGAGCCAGCTACTGCTGGTGCAGCGGCTGTCTGTTCACCTTGAATAGTCTTGCGTATCTCCTGATCATGTGCTCTAAATACTCATGAGAGCTGTTGTGAGCTAGGTGCTGCTAGTGCAGCTGCTGTGCAGCCACAGCTACCACGGAACCATAGATTGTGCGTGTGCATATGTTCTGGATTTATTGTCTTGTAAGTTCTAATGCAGAAGCTTTTATACTAAGTGAACTGAACTGTTGTATAGTAAGACTAGCATACTAAAATAAAAATTGTCCTTGGTGCAGCTAAGATTATGGAGGAACTCCATCATCGATCCAATCAACCAAACATCCATGGGGACTTCAAATCAGTAAATAAAAGCAGGGACTTCCAAGTTAAATATTTTGAATTTGGGTTTGCTACAATTGTCCAACTTAGGATGGGTTTACTACAAATAGCATCTTGACATGTGGGAATGAATTTCGGGATATGCTCTTGGAGCTCATTACTACAACAAAATTTATGTTGTTCTTTTTTACTGGCAGCATGTAACCGTTTACCCTTTGTAATTGTTTAATCCTCATTGAAGGATGACTGCAATGAAATACGGTAAACGTAATGAATGAATATGTTCTGTAGTTTATTTGTATTAATAATTTTATTGTCTCTGTGGCTGAATGTTGTGTGTGCTATAATAATGGGCTCATTGGCTGAAATAATAAATTAAGAAATGGGCTGAAAACAAATTGCAAATGGGCTGAAAGCTGGCTAAAAATGGCCCATCTTTGATGCTGGGCTATTAATGAATGGGCAGGGATGCCCATGTCATCATCCACGCCATCATCCATGTAAGATGATAACGTGGCAATTAATCCTTGATGGTTATTTTTCATCACAGGAAATGGATTTGAGCTAGGCTAACTAGGCCTCGGGCTTTATCATGACGGTTTAAAACCGTCACTAATTTCGTTAATCCGTGACGGTTTTCGGTAAACTGTCATAGGGGTTAATATGTGACGCTCAATCCATGACGTTCTCTGAAATCATCACAGATGCTGTATAGTGATGGTTTTTTAGTGATCCGTGACGGAAATTTTTCGTCATGGATTAACAGGTTTCTTGTAGTGCATCTTTCTCTGAAATTGAGTATGCATCTCATGAATAGAACAAAAAGCTCTAATATCCAAATTTTCTCTCTGAGACTTCACTGCACAAATAAAAAGAGCAATTTTTGCTATCCCATTTGGAGTCAAATGATGCATCTCAATATTATAAACCTTCAGAATTTCTTCAATAAAATATTGGCATGGCATATGAAGACCAACCTTAAAATGATCACGAAAAACAACACATTCATCGGGTTATGGCCTGGGAATTGTCTCATTCTGAGGAGGCAACCTAACATCCGCCTTTTCTAGCATACTATTTTTAACCATCCACTGCAATTCAGATTCATCAAATAAAGACTTGCCAAAGTTCAGAGATTTCGTATCATCACCAACAAGTTCTAACTCGGATGCAGAAATATTAGACAAGTCCTCATCAGAAACAGACTGATCGGATTCAACTGGTGAATTCTCAGAAACATTCTTCTCTATGTCCGACATCTAAATATAAAATACAAAAACAACAAAAATATACATGCAAAAGTGTCCGATACAACAAAACTAAAAAATATCAAGCTTAAAAATACAAAAAAAACATAGAAAAATTACCTTCGGCAGCAAAAAAACCAAAGTGGGCTTCGAGGAAAATCGACTTCACGACAACAAAAAAAAATTCAGCTACACCTCCCCGTCTTCGATCAAGTACCCAAAAGGGGAGGACACAGCGCAGTATATATAGGCGGCTTCGGAATCTGATTGTTAAAAAACAATGTTCACAACCTAACGGTCATAAACGACCAACTCCAAAGTTCGAAACGACGTTTTATGTGACTTCATTTTAAAAATTCAGATTTCACGAATTTCAGATCTTTGGAGTAGGCCTTCATCCGCGAGAGGCTACTATTGGGAATATTAACTTTGCCTAAAAAAACTTAGGCCCAAACTTTGGAGTACGGAAAATATTAAAATATCCTAACAAAATCTACTTGCAGATAAAAGTATAGCGAATGATGTATTTTGACTTCGCCGCACAAGATTCGACTTCGCCAAAAGAATGAATAAAAGTGAAAAAAAGATCAAAAGCAAAGGTGAAGACAAAGTTTTGGCTTCGTCGTCAAGAAATCAACTTCGCTTTTGGCTTCGTCGGCAAGGAATCAACTTCGCTGGACAGCGTAGTAGATAAGGAGCAAGAAATGACTAAGTCTAAAAGAGCAAGTTCACTGAAGAAGAGAAGATTGAACGTGAAAAAGGAGATCGAATCAGGAAGAAATGACCACTTTGCCCTTGCAGTAAAGAAGGGTTGTAAATATTTTAGTCAGGAGTAAAATAGTCATTTATGTAAAATACGAAGACTAGAACCCTATAAATACCCCCTCTGACATGTATAGTACGACCACGGAATGAATACAACTTTGACTTGCATCCAGAACATTTTTTATGATTGTGTGAATTATGTTACTTGACTTGAACTTTTCACCCAACACAACCCTTACTACCGGACCCGGTGTATGGTGGTTAGTCCCGTTTTCCGTGTGGATATAGTTACACACCTCTACAGAGTTTGAAAGCCTGAAGTCCCTCGGGATGGAATCTTTTGGTTGTTCCTACTTTTTATACCCATGGTAGAGTTGATGTTTTTATGAATTATAAATGTTGATTACTTTGCTCGCTATCATGAACTTATAGTTGTTAAATACTTTAGTTATAAACCATAAGCATGTCATACTTTGAAGAAATGTCATTGCCTTTTTGCAAATGTACAAATGTCTGATAATACCCTTACACCCACCGAATATTTATATATTAGAATTAAGTCCTGCAAGTACGAAATGTACTCACAGTGCTGCCGTTAAGTTGTATTGCAAGTAGGTAAGACATTGGCCTAAGCCAAGCTCAATTCAATGCAAGGTTAGCAGACCTTGGAACAAGCGTTCTCCAAGATGAGCTACGTGTAATCCGATGTATTTGCGAGTGACAAAAGTGTAACTTAGAGTCGAGTCGGTGAATCGTTTAAGTAATAAACTTGAATTATGACTTTTCGAAGTACTAATCGTCAAAGATGTTTCACTATGAGTTGGAGACTTGATTGTTTAACAAGTGATTTGTTCGGCATGCTTTTGTATCGGGTATGTTTGTGTAACTCATGGCAAATATCCTAAAGAGAAGGTGCGGGTGGCACTCTCATGGGGGCCTCGTGGTTGAGACGATGACCCCCCGTCCTCTGACATCCAGGGAGGCGGGGGGAGGGGCAGATGGATAAGGCAGTGTGGGGCTGTGGGCAGCTTGGGGAGGGCATGCAAGCATTTTTTTTTTCTATTTTTTTGGCCGGCCAGTGACTTTTCCTCAGGCCGTGCGGGCGCGAAGAGCATTTTTTTTGCGCCCACAGGGGCAAATTTTGTACTCATAATTTTCTGTGTGTAAAATGCCAACAAAGAAATATTTAAATAGACAGAAAAACAAAAATTTCTCTATCGGTGTAGCACTTACAGAGAAATTATCTTTATTTTTTCTGGCGGTGGCGGTCATGTAGTTATCCTGTCAGTTATCATCTTATTGGCAGATTAATGTCTATTTCCCTGTCGGTGGAGGCAAAACCAACAGAAAAAAGTGGTGGGACAAGATTAAACGAGGGTGATGTCAGTTAGATGGGAGTAGACTAGAATTAAAGTTGACATGCCCCACGTTCGTCCGTTACTCCTGAAAAGAGTCAAACGCTCGCATCTCCTATCTGATAGAGCATGCGCAGGATAAAAGATTAGCTATGATAGACTCTACGCATGTTGCGACCTGATCATATCTACGAGATATTGATTCCCTAGGCTCAGACACGTGTGTTTAGAGCTAAGCCTGGGCAAAATACCCGATACCCATTACCCATACCTGAATTATCTGAACCCGGACCCGAATTACCCGAACTCGAGGTACCCGATCCTAAATTCGGATAGCGATTTTGATTACCCGAAATTAATTTGGATAATTCGGATAATATCCCCCGGTACCCAAACTACCCGAACTACCCAAAAATTTATTTTTGTCTTTCTATTTATCATATGTTGTTAGTTGAACACTTTCACTTGTCACTTTATTAGAATATAATTCTCTCTATTTGAACAAGTGACTGTAATATATTATTCTCTGCAAATTGCTGTTGAAATTCTATACAAATTGTTGCTGAAATTATGTATAGATCGCTTCTGAAATTTAGTGTAGTTTGTTGTTTTCCGTAAATTTGGGTATATTGGGTAATACCCGAACCCGAACCCAAATTATCGGGTACCCGAATTTGCGGGTAGTTTTTTTCGAGACAAAAATCGGGTAGCAGTTTTTATTACCCGAATTTTGAATTACCTAAATTATCCGACCCGAAAAAATCAGGTAACCCGAACACCCATGCTTATTTAGAGCAAAGCTCACATGCATGATTCCAACTACTAATTCCAAACTGTGCAATAAGTGATGGTTGCAAAATCATGACTGGATATATCGCATCACCTAGCCAGTATAAAAAGGGGCTGGGCCATACGGCCAAAGCAAAAGCACAGACACCTAAGATTGATTAGCAATATGGGGATCCACAAGGCCATCGGGCTGGTGCTAACCGTGCTCGTCGCCGGGCAGCTCGTTGTTGGAGTCGCCGCTGGGCGATACAACAGCCAGGGGATACCGATCTTGGTCGACTCGAATCCAAGGCCACAGGAGCATGCAACGAGTACTCTTCCTGCTCATGGTAGTAGCAGCTATACAATTCGTTTGGTTATTTGAGAGTCAGACTATGACCATCGATCTGCACTTGTTCTTTTACATGAGTAGGCAGCAGCACTGCGGGCCTTTCCGACGAGAAGACCCTCTTCGCCGCACGTGGTTATTTCCATCCGCCAAACCTTCCGCCTTGCCGCCGCGTGGCATGCTGAACAACACGAGGCCTCCCTATCGGTAGCCGTTTCCTGCCATTTAGCTCAGCAGCTCCGGCTAAATTTATGTACTATCATGGTATTTATATTTCCATCGAACACAGAATAATTCCAGGAATACTCTCTTATATTTGTCTATACTATAGTATTATTTAACTACAATCAGTCAAGGAGGCTTCCATGTTGCAAAAAGTATACGTTCCATCGAGTATTTAAAGCACTACTGGAATACCTTAATAATGACACATAAGCTGTCATATTATAGCAAAACAATGCTCGAGAGGCAATCTCAACAATTCTTCATTAAACACAAATTCAAAAGCTTTTACATTTTAGCAGTGCCACCGGCATGTTATTAGTGAATAACTAATAAAGCAAAAAAAATTATATATACGAGTACGAGCACAAGAAAAGATCAGAACAAAAAGCTGACATTAAAAAGAACATACACAAGATAAGAACCCAAGCAATCAAAAACTAAAGAAGAATATCGCAAGACTTG
Organism: Saccharum officinarum; assembly: GCA_020631735.1. Taxonomy (NCBI): domain Eukaryota; kingdom Viridiplantae; phylum Streptophyta; class Magnoliopsida; order Poales; family Poaceae; genus Saccharum; species Saccharum officinarum. The sequence goes on along the minus strand of CM036224.1, from coordinate 30,575,872 downwards.
CTAGAGTGCGCAACAGATCAGCTCGACTCACTATTATACCCATAAGTCGGCGCTCCTCAAGCCTAAATCCACCAGAGCCCGCAACAAAAAAAAAGTCACAGGCCTAACCCATCCCAAAAAAACTAGATTGCTAAGTGAGAGCTACCCTGTCTTGTATGTTCCGCTCTCCCAACAGCAATTTCTAATGTGGAACTAAGCCTCATAATTCCCCTGTCGGTCCATTACACATCAGAAATTGATGTTGAAGAGCACAACATATATGATGGGGGCAATCTTCACCTATCGGACTAGTCTTTTGGGTTAAGTTAGGCCTGAAGCCTTGTTTGTTGTGGGCTCCAATGGACCGACCTGAGTCAGAAGGGGGATGGCTCATGGGTGTAGTGAGCCAGGCAGGAAGAAAGGAAACCAAGAAATCAAAAACTTAAGAAGAATATCAGTATAACATTCGATGGTAACATAGCATTTATCTGACATAGTTTTAGATCTGCTACTGCTACGCGCTATGTGGATATGTTCATTAGATCCAAGTTTCCTAATCAATGTAGACTTCGCATTTATTGTTGAATGCCAAAAAAGAAGTTTGTTTCATTTTATTTGAAATAGCCACCTCACCTATTTATTCATCTTTCTTCAAAAAGACACTGTCACAAACAATAAATTAAGAAATGCACAGAAAAGTGCACACTAGATTCCATCAGAGAGATGGCTTAGGAAGAAACGAACGGCCGCAAAAGACTGGCTTGGTTTAGTGCAAATGAGATAATGAATTGCTTGAGTTGACATGGTACAGAATGACATTAATTGATAAATCATTTTAGTAATAGTAACAGCATCAGTTCTAGTCTTCTACTCCCTCCGTCCTCAAATATAATGTATCCAAACAATTTTATAGGACATATTATGTGGTGAAATAAATGACACATGTGGTTCCCCTCTAATTACCATATTTGGATTAATAATGATATATATGTCTGGTAGGTATGCATGTGAATGTTATAATCTAAACCCTAAAGTCCAAATTACTCCCCTCAAGTTTGGCATATGTCCAAATTACCCTCTAAACTTACATTTTGTTCAATTTACTCCATCTAACTATTTCAGTTGGTCCAGTTTACCCCTTAACATGATTTGTTATTTTTGTTTCTCCACGTATTAGTTGAGTCTTAATATCAACTTTTGTGATATGATAGAGATCATCATAAGTTATGTTAGAAAAATATATCTTAATTTTTTGCCACTATTTTGATAGCTTAGGAAATTTAATAATAAATTAATACTAGAGATACAATATCGTATAAAACATAATGACAAAAAATTCATAGTGCATTTTTTCTAACATAAAATACAATGTCCTCTATCACCTCACAAAATTTGAAGCTAAAATGTAATTTGTACATACAGAAACAAAAAAGAAAAATCTCTTTAAGGTGTTATTTGGACCAACTTAGATAGTTGGAGGGAGTAAATTGAAACAAATGTTAGTTTGGTTGGTTATTTGGACATAAGCTAAACTTGGAGGGAGTAATATGGACTTTTTCCTAATCTAAAACCCCTTATAATTTGGGACAAATTTGAATGCTTGGGTATCGTATGTTATAGGAGTATTAGGACGGAGGGAGTATTCACTATCCATATGCACCATACATAGACCATCTCCACCAGATATCCTATTTTCTCTCTTCTAAAAATCAGTTATAGAAGATCTCTCAAAAACATTTTAAGGACATAGGAGTGCTCCACTACAGCAGGTTACTCAAAACTAATCTATTCTGAAATATCGTGCTCACATGTACGTCTTTGGCTGCTGCTCCATTCATCTGCTTCGTCTCTCTCCCTCCATAGCCGCACGCAGGGCAGCAGAAAACCCATGGCCGCTAATGATGTTTGGAGAAGAAATCAATCAGCCACTGATGCTGCTTCGCGGCATGCTAAAAAATTCAACCAGCGCAAATGGACGAGAAGAAGAGGGAGGGGCACATGGGATAGGAGATGGAGATGCTAAAGAATAAGATAGGAGATCTGGAGGAGCTGTCATCTCTCCTATATTGCAAATTTCCAAGGATAGGAGATGGAGATGCTCTTACAGTGTCTCAAGTATGATTGTAGGAAAGCACAGTGAGCACTGTCTGTGCAATCGTGCAAAATAAAACAAGTAATCCAGCAAGCAGTGCCAAGCTTAACCATGGGTTTCTCAGGTGGTTATGCCTCAACCATGCTATCCACCTGTTAATGCGACTCTGGTAGTACATTTCCATCCTGTAACATATTGGCTTCAAGTAGAAATCGCCTGTGAAATCGAACACCACACCTTTAGTTAACCTGCTAAACTGTGCTGAGACCACCTTATCACTATGAAGATGGTGCACTATGATTCCTTGTTGTGAAAGCAGAGTAACATCCTCAGGTCTGCTGATTAACTGAGACATGAAAATGACATAAGCAGTAACACAATTGCCATATTGAGGGCAACTCTGCTCAAATGCAATCATATTCCTGAAAAGAGCACCAGTCCTGTCTTCTACGGGTAAGCATGGAATTTCGAGTACACCATCATTAAATGTTAGGTCCAACATTGAGTGACTATTCTGCTTATCAAACTCCTTTCTCTTGAAAACAATTCCTGCTTCCTGGTATTGTGTTGCTCGATGCCAACGACTGAGCTGCCCAGCTCCCAAGGAGTTGGATTGCTGATTATGGAATGGGTCATGTTCACCTTGTTCATCCATGTGATCTACGTTGAACAACCTGCGAAACATATTGAAAAGATATCCACCTAACTGAGGCTTTGCATGCTGCCCTTGCACCAGTCCCATGCTCGGTTTAAAGTGCATGTGACACAGGTGGAGCAGATGGCAAAAATCTTTGGGCTTGTTGTATTGACCAAATGCCTTTGTAAAATACCGCAGATTTTCTTCTATGTAATTAGCAACATTTTCTGCAAGTACACTGTCCATTGCTGAACCCATGAGGACTTCAAATATCTTCTTAACAACCAAGAAAGGAATTTGATTCTCAAAGAGAAATAAATCAACCACTAAATATGTATCATACCACTGCACAGAGGATTCTTGCAGCCGAGTAGAATTTCCACTCTCTGGACTTCTTTGGCTGGCCTCAACTCGTTCCAATTCTATCTCATGTATTGTATCTACCATCCTTTGTGCACTATTTTCTGGGGATATGTTTTCTGCTTGTGTTGTGAAACCTGTTCCAGTTATGTCATCGGGGTTAGGATTACTTGCATGCACTTGTTGAGTTACTCTTTTAACTCCATTCATACCGTTAAGATAAACCAATATAAAGCATCCATCAAGCAAGAGCATCTGCCTGAAGCTTTTGCTATCCAATTTAATTCCACTAGAGTAGCATGCTCTTGCTTGATTCTCTATATCACCAATAGCATGTAGATAGTCCCGGAGCCTCTTCGTACAGTTCATTTTAAGAATATAATCCAAGCAATACCATTTATTCCTCTGCATAAACTGTAAGTTGGCATATCCATGGTGATATGGACCAATGGACAAGACAAATGGTTCAAAAGCTAAACTATCAACTTGGCGAACAAGTTGATGGACTGTGTAGATCTGGCACAGATTGTCATTCCCACCAATGTCCCTGTAAGATAATTGGAGATAACTTAGGTCTCTTGCCGTAGAATTTGCTATTTCTTCAATTTCTGCAGATTCAGCGCTACTTCTCACATCCTCCAAAATCATTTTTGGATCTATTTAGCTGTGGCCACCAAAGTCACAAGAATGAACAAAATATTTAGACAAAAAAATAGTTTGACCAACGAAGATATAGAGAATAAGAAGTATTCTAGAATCACTGATGGGAAATATAGTTTGACCAACGAAGATATAGAAAATAACAAGTAGTATTATAGAACCAGTGATGATGGGAAAATAGAGTTTGACCAACGAAGATACAGAAAATAAAGTATTCTAGATGGGAAAATGTTTACTTAGGACCGAACCTATCAAACGATAGCGATGCCTAAATTTTTTTTTCCTTGAGAAGAGTACAGATGAATAGACCAACTTCAATAAGGCCAATCTCGACATTAAGTATATTAACATGGTACTGTATTGACGAAGAGAAAGATGATAAAAATTTCATAGGAGTATATAGAGTTTCACTGGGATGAAAACTGTTTCCGAAATATTGGTGCGTAAACTGGGCATGAAACGCCACTGACACTGGCCTAAGTATTACGCCCCACTAGGGCTGCGCACCCGATGCAACCGACGAGTTCGGTTCGGTTTTATCGGAGGAAGATCGGTTTTTGAAAGGTTTCGAAACAGATCGGTACAAGCAGATTTCAGAAATCGACGAGTTCGGTGTCATTGTCTTCAGTTCGCTATTCGGTGGAAGCCGATGTTCATACCTGCCCGCTCGCCGTTCGCAAGCGCGGCCGCGATCCAGTCCTCAACGAGCGCCCGCTCGCCGTTCGGACTCGTGGCCGCACTGAAGCCGGATGGGAGAGGGCTCGACGGCTCATGGCATGCCTTAGCCCGCCGCCGCCAATCCTCGCTGCTCGCCAACGCCCAGCGCCGCGCCGTCGCTGAATGCGGGGGGCATCGGAGGATATTATGGTGTGGTGTGGGAGTGTGGCTGTTGCGTGGTGGGCTGCGAAGTTGGGCTTCAGTGGGTTGGGGGGTCGGTAGAAAAGATACCTTCCCTTTTTGTGGTTGTTCGATTCCTTCTTTATCTAAAAAAACTGATTTTGTTTAAAAAAACTGATTTTTTATTTTAATTTTTACTCTCTCCGTCACTTTTATTTCTTGCTTCCCCAGAACTCAAGCATACTTAACTTTGACTAAATACATAAAATAAAGTATTAATATTTATAGTACACAATTAGTATTATTAGATGGATGTTTGAATCTATTTTTATAATAAATTTGTTTAGAGATACAAATATTGCTAATATTTTCGATAAACTAAGTTAAACTTGATAAAGTTTGATTGGCATGAAACCCATGACGACACACTTACATAGGAACAGAGGGAGTACAATTTATGTGGTGCAATTTTGACAGTGGTTTTTACCGTTCTACATGAGGTAAACAGGATTATTTTGATAGCTCAGTGATAAATAAGATTAAAAATCTTTTCAAAAAAGTTGTCCAATTTTTTAAAAAAATTGCACAATTAAAGCTAGATCATGAGGTTTGCAAACTTCATTTTTTGCTTAGAATAACTCTAGATGTTTCCTATAATTAGCGAGTTACAAAATAAGTAGCAACTTCGATTTATTTCTCTCTCCAATAGTTTCTATATTAGCTTCCTAAACGAACTGTATTGCCAAAATTTGAAAAAAAACCAAACATCTTTTAATAGTTTTTTTTGTCTCTTACCGTTGTCTCACCTAATACCCTTTATCTAGTATTAATTAACCCTGTAAAGGGAGTGTCAGCTCCTCAAGAAGAAGACCTGACCACTTCGCCCTAAATTCTCTCCTCCGTCCGATCTGCTGTTCAATGGACCACATTTGTTGAATCAGATTTTACCGGAATCAGCTTCTTCTACTTTTACTTACCTTCTACAGCTTCTCTTCGGCGTTTATTTACCTTATTCGGCTTCTCGTCAGAATCCGAACAACCAAATAAATAATCAGCTCCTGCTTCTTCTTCCCGACGCTTCTAAGAATATCTCGACTCCTCCCGTACACGCCGCCACGCTGCGTCCGCCTCCGCTTCCCTCTCTCGCTCCCTCTCGCTCCCTCTCGAAGGTGCCCAGTCCGGCGGATGGCCACGCGGCACACTAGCGGGGTCGCGGCGCCCTAGGCCTATGCTGCGGTGGCGCTCGTGGTCTCCGCCAGCGACCGCTGGCACGGTTTCCCCCGGTGCTGCCTCCTCCTGGTGCTCCATGAAACCCTAGCTGCCTCTTTGTTGCCAGCAGCGGCGGCGGCCATGGTGTCTCGGCGTCCTCCTCGCCGATCGCCGCCCGATCTACGGTTCAGGTACAGTCGTGTGGTGAGAGATTTGGTTTTCGTAAAGGCTCTCGTTGCATGCTTATTACGTCGATTTTGCTGGGTACATGTTACTAAAAGAAGGAAGGTCCATCGATGCCTTACCCTGAACACTTAGAAAAAATCTCAAGTCTGCATGATGTGTTCGTATCCCTCCAAATTTATTTATTTTATTATATATCACGTCATGTGTTCAGCTAAATTTTAGGGAGATATGCTAATGCCTTATGATTTCCTGGTTATGATAGTTTGCAATAATATGAACACTGTGCTAAGATTGCTTATTCAAAGATTTTGGTTTCAATAAACTTCCAGCCACAAAAAATGCCATTTAATCTTTCCTAAAAAAAGGGTCCTGCCTATAAACCTATGTTGTTTTTGCTACTTGCTTTGGTTTACTATTCACTTTGGTCATCGCTGGACCTAGCAGGACAATGTGTTGCCCATTTGTTTGCAGAGGAAGCTCCTACCTAACATGAGCTCTCATGTTAAGTTCTAAGTGAATTTTCTCTCTATAGGAAATTAGTACACTTTCTAACACAGGACCACACGTCTCAACCTGTGACTTCATGACAATATGTGTGCCAACATATTTCTGTTGCTGCCACCTTAAATTGATGAAACCTATCTCCGTGAAAGAACTCTTCTAACATGTTGTCGTGCCCAACATTTTTCCGCAACATCTCCTCCCCTTCTATCTAGAATATCTAGATTTTTCTGTTTCTCTTCGGATGTATTTAGATTTGGGTTCCCGTTGCTTTTCTCTCTTATTAATATAGTTCATTTGACACTCTCTGCACAGAGGCCATTGTTGTGGGCACACAAGATGGGCGAGCGAACATAGGCACGTGCATGTTTTCCACTCTACCAACTCTTTTTCTATCTATGTAGGTCGGTGTCGTATAAAGCTCACTTAAAACTTGATTTTATTTTATCCAAAGTTCATTTTTTCTAGATCCACATGTTTGCTTTATTCCCTCCGCTTTTGAAATGGGATTTACCATACTTCATCGCTGCTTAATTCTAGAAATTGTTGGTTGTGTGATAATGATGTGTCTTTCTTCATTTAAAAAAATTATGTGTCTTCCAATGGCAAGGTTATGATTATGATTGGCAGCCCATTAGCATGTTGCTACCATTACCAATTGAAAGCATCTAGGCCCTGAGAGTTGGTTTCGGCAATTGATGACAACGCAACATTACCATGACTAACGTGTGTTTTGCAGAAACTTTGGTAAGTTAGGTCATGGGAATGGTGACAGTTTTGGGCACTATGGTTTTCATGCCCCTTGATGGAAATCGTTTTGGTTTTCAAAGGATTAACGTCAAGATTAAGGATGGTTAGTTCCAGACGTTGAGGAGTTGAGTTACGTTCAGAATAGTCATTAGGATCTTCGCTTTTCTCCTTTGTCCGTACTATAAAGGGGGGCATGAGTGAGTAGCTTGACCTAGGTGAGTTTTTTGTTTAGGTGTGGTGCACACTTGTCAAACTTAGCACTAGGTAGCTCAGGTGAAGCCCAAAGTTCAGTTGGAAGAAACTCGGTTCAAGTTGCGTTGTGATTTGAAGTCGTTTGAGCCATTTATCCTTGACCGTACGCGGTCTCTGCCTTGACCGGACGTGTCCGGTCAGTACTGGAAGTCACCACAGTTTCAACTCAGTCGACCGGACGTGGTTCTCCCATGGACCGGACGCGGTGATCGGGTTGATCAGAGTCAGAGAGGGTAAGTGATCTGATTGGACGCGACTAGAAAATCAATCAGACGTGTCTACAGTGCGTCCGGTCCAGTTCCAGAGAGGTACTTCGCTGACCGGACGTGTTTGGTCATCACTGATCGGACTCGACCGTGCGTCCAGTCAAAGTACAGTAAGGTTCTTGCATGACCGAACGCGTCCGGTCACTCCTGATCGGACTCGCTGTGCGTCCGGTCACTCAGCGCCATTGGTTTTAAATTCAACCGTGGCCACCGACCGGACGCGTCCGGTCACTTCGACCGGCGCGTCCGGTCAGTACGTAAAATGCTGAGTTGGCACATAACTGTTGGAATTGACTGTGGGGAGTATAAATACATCCTCTACACCTATATTTGAGGTCTCTTGCTCATTTGTTCAGCTGAGAAACACCTTTCAATTGCAAGGAAGTGCAAGAGCTCTAGTGAGGGTTGTGTTTTGACAATCCGAGTTTGAGATCCCTCATTAGTGACTAGGGAGTAGCAAGTGTGCACCCACCTTCTCATTAGGCTTGTTGTGGTCAAGTGAGAGTTCTTGTTTGCTACTCTTGGTGATCGCCATCACCTAGACGGCTTGGTGGTGATTGGGAGTTTGGTGATCATCCGGCGGAGCTTGTGGATGACCCAACTCATATTGTGAGCGGTTGTGGGCGATTCACCGCGACGGAGTGTCAAAGAATCAGCCCGTAGAGAGCACTTGATCCTTGCGTGGATCAAGGGGGAGCTACACCCTTGTGTGGGTGCTCCAATGAGGACTAGTGGGGAGTGGTGACTCTCCGATACCTCGAGAAAACATCACCATGTTCCTAACCCTTTACTTTCAAGCAATTACTTTCTCATATTACTTTTGTTGCTTGATTTACTTTCCTAAAATTGTCATGCTAGACTAGGATTGGAACTTAGGGTGCAAAACTTTTATCGATAGAATCAATAGGAACACTTGTAGGCACTAGGGGTGAATTTTGGCTTAGTAGGATTTAATTCTTGCAATAAATTTTAGAAAAGCCCAATTCACCCCCCCTCTTGGGCATCTTGATCCTTTTAATTGGTATCGGAGCCGAGTTGCTCCTAAATTAGGCTTTACCGCCTAGAGCAAGATGTCTAATGGGGAAGGACCACCTCCCATCTTTGAGGGAGATGATTTTCCATATTGGAAAATCTGCATGGAGGTGTACCTCAAAGCCATAGATGTCGGGTGTCTTAGAGCCACCACCGAATGGCTTCCCGAAATCAAGGATCCCGCTAACCTCGTTGGTGATGAGAAGAAGTACGACCGGTGGAATGCAAAGGCAAAAAATGCACTCTACCGGGGTCTTGGCAAGGATATCTTCAATCGTGTGCGTAATGCAAAAAACGCTCATGAATTGTGGGAAAACCTTTGTGCTCTTCATGAGGAAACTAAGAGTGAGCGTGAGGAACGCTATTATATTGCTTTGAAGAAGATTAATTCTTTTGAGATGCTTCCCAAGGAAAGTGCTAATGACATGTACACTCGCTTGAATATTCTTGTAGAGGATCTCAATGCTCTCGGGCTCACTCAAATGAGTCTGTTGACATCGTTTTTTAGCACGTGTCAAGATGGTCAAGAAAGGCTAATCAGCATGGGAAAGATTATTGTGTAGATTGATAGCTGATGAAAAATGGGTTTGCTTATGAGTGGTAACGGCGTATGGGTTCAAGTTGAAATGTTGCCGATAGGGTTAAGGGTATTATTGCCGATGCCGATGAAAGATAGTTTGAAGGTTGCTGCCGATGGAACAGGAATTTTGCTGATAAAAAGGAAGTCGATGAGAATAACATCGTGACTGAGGCGGACTATGGAATAAGATAGGAATTAAATTCCTTATATATGTTTAATAGAGTTTGAGTTGTGTCAAAGTCGTGTGTTTCCATAGATGTGGATTTAGTGTCCTAGTCATATTTGGTTATGTTTCTGTAGATCAGGGTATAAATATAGGGTGAAGGGCAATGTAAGAGACATCAATCAATATATCAAAAACAACTTTTATTCTTATTTACATCTACTTTCGATGACTTCGTCAATTTACGTATTTTTTTCTTTTTTATTACGAGTTCTCATCGATTCGGCGAGTTACATTGCTCCAGTGCAATCTTCGGCAATGCTCGAGTTCCGTGTGAGTACCTCTTGGCCGTGACTTCTGGGCGTATCGCTGTTGTCAGGACCAAAGTGCTCGTATCTTCATCCTTGTCGATTAACAGGTCAAATCGACTGGCACGCTTTGGATATCGAATTCGGGTATTAGCCCTTTGTGTTTGCAGATCTACTTTTGCATCAACACATCTTTTGGCACGCCCGGTGGGACAGATCTAGTCAAGATGCTTAATCCTAAGATCGATGCGGGGAACATCATCGCGGTGACAGAAGAAGATCTTAAGGATGATCAGAAGTAGGCTATGGAAAGAGCTATACAAGAATACAGACAGCTCTGCTTGAAGTCATTCTGTTTGAACAAAAGTGGACAAGTCATCCAGAAGCAAGACTTGCCATTGCCTCGGCAAGTTACCTTTGATTCTGATCCGGGTAAACTTCAAGAGATGGTTAATTCTGCAGTGAATCATGCTTTAATTAATCATTCCAATGTGCTGTCCAATACTGTTCATAATGCTATGATTCGAACTTTCAAAGAAGGGCAAGCGTTACCTCATTACGTTGGACCTGCTTATCATCAACCAGAATCAGCATCTGCTATTGCTCCATCGGCTCCCCCAGCCGTTGCGGGTATAGAGATTTCTTCTCTTCCGGTATCAGCAGATTTATCTAATGTACAATCTACACCGATGCGTCCGGATTCAGCATTATCAGGACGAGTTCAGCTTAATACAGATCTATCAGCATCGTTTTTATCAGGCCCTGTACCACAGAATAATCAGACTCCTGCTAATTGGTGGAGATATGGTATGCCTCCAGAGCCATCTGCTTTTAACCACGGATCACCTCAAGTGTTTGATGCAACGGGAAAAGCTCCTATGCTATCGGCCGGTTCACTGATAGCTCAAGTACCTCAATATACTATAGCAACTACTGTACAACCAACTCTAGGGGGTTTCCAGGTGTCTTTGGGACAAACATCTAGTTTAAGTCCATCGGCAAATTTGTTACCGATGCAACAGAAGGCTCCAATCGTAAGTCAACCTGGAGTCCAGGTTTTACCTCAAGTTAATTGTAATTATCCGGCAATGCAAACAAGTTACCAACCATCGGCAAATTTTATACCGATGAACGCTAATAATTGGCCAGGGTAGTTTCCCACTCAACATTCAGTTCAGCCAAATCATCAAACCACAGGTGTTCATCAAGGTCACATGCATGCTGTTTTTCAGAATCAAACATCGGCAGCTCAACCGATGAACCCTTTTCAGCAGGTTAATGGACCACAGATAGTAACAAATATGCCAATTGCTGGAGATTGTGAACCACAAAGATATGCAGAAGGGTATCAGCAAGTACCTCCAGTGGAGATTCAACCATATCGTCAACAAGATGTTGATGCTTTTTGAGCTGATAAAATAGCAGAGATCATGAAGGATCAGTTTGGGATCAAGCCCAAAGTTAATACTTATTCTTATCGGACTCCGTATCCTCTGGCATATGATTTAATTCCTCTCCCAAATCGTTACAAGGTGCCAGATTTCACCAAGTTTTCTGGGCAGGATGATACATCAACCATGGAGCATGTTAATCGTTTTATTATTCAATGTGGAGAGGCAGCTTGTAGAGATGAATTAAGAGTTCGTTTGTTTTCATCATCTCTATCTGGATCAGCATTTACATGGTTTATCTCACTACCGCCAAATTCTATTATTACTTGGGCTGATCTGGAAAAGCAATTTCATAAGTATTTCTTTGCTGGGTTCACGAAAAGAAGCTTACCGATTTGGTAAAGATGAAACAACGCAATGATGAATCGGTAGAAGGCTTTGTGCAAAGGCTACGAGATGTAAAGAACAAATGTTATAGCCTGGTGTTGGATGATCGGCAGCTTGCCGATTTAGCCTTTCAGGGATTATTGCCACATCTTAAGGATAAATATGCTTCTCAGGAGTTCGAAAGCCTAAGTCATCTAGTGCAAAGAATTTCTGATCAAGATACTAGGGTTTTTGAACCTAAAAGGAATTGGAATAAGAAAGTTTCATTTGTCGAAGAAGTAGAAAATTCTGATTCGGATGAAGAACCAGTTATCGGTTTGGCTGAGTGGGTTAAGAATAAAAAACCGATATCTTGTCCCTTTGGTCACAAAGAGCCGGAGAAGTTTACTTTCGACGTCACCAAAGCCGATAAGATATTTGATCTTTTGCTTCAGGAGGGCCAGATTAAGTTGTCACCTAATCATGTGATCCCATCGGCAGAAGAATTGAAACATATGCTGTATTGCAAATGGCATAATGCAACTTCACACAGTATAAATGAGTGCAAAGTATTTAGACAACAATTACAGTTAGCTATTGAGTCTGGGAGAATAAAATTTGGCAATTCCAAAATTCAGAAGCCGATGAAAATTGATCAACATCCTTTTCCAGCAAATATGTTGAATACTGAAAGTAAAATTAAGGTGTTGACATCGAAAGCGGCTAAAAAGAATGCATCAGTAGATCTCCAACATCGTATAACTACCGATGATGCAAAAGGCAAGGGGCTATTGACAGAAGGTGGCAGTTCTGGAAAGCCTCCTCGATCTGGCATCATGATTATTCAAAGACAACAGGAAGGCTGGCGTCAGCGAAGGGATCGATATCGACAACAGCAAGAGGAAAGACGTCAAGAAGAATGGAATCGGCATAAGGATCATTGGAATTGTCCGTTTTTTATTCATTGTTGGGAGAAAGGTATTAAGTTACCTACTGTTGAAGATTGCCCAGAGTGCAATGGTTATTATGGAGTTAATCATCCTATAAGGAGATTTCGATCTGGTAATCAAGGTTTGTCCATTAATGAGCCGATCAGAAGGAGAGCATCAACATATGATCGGCTGGGGGGCAGGCTTAGTGTACATGAAAGGCTTGGTAAACACGGTACATATTTTCCGAGAAACCAAGAGGAACTTGAAGAGATGGCAAATGCAAGAGTTCCTGATGAAGAAATATTTTACAGGGATCCTAATATACGTCGTGTAGAGACAAGCAGGACCTATCAGCCAGTGTGGAAAACTAAACTTCCTCAATGGTGTCCAGAGGGTTTGACAAAGACACAGAAGAGGAAATTGCAGCGAGAGCGTCAAAAAGACTTTTACCAAGAAGGAAGTCCCTCCAATAAGAAATCTGGTAATCAGCAGTGGCAGATAAGGCACAAAAATAAAAGCCCATCGGCAGATATCAATATGGTGTTTATGTTGCCGATGGAATTTTTGGCTCTATCTGATAGCGAAGAAGAAGTTGTTTTCTCTAACCAAATAGCTCAATTAACACTAGATCCAATGATGGCTATTTTTGAGAAGCCTGCCGATGATGAGAGACAACACCTCAAGGCTTTGTTTGTAAAAGGCAGAGTTGATGGGCAGCCTATATCTAAGATACTTATTGATGGAGGGGCTGCAATTAATATTATGCCTTATATGATGTATCGGAAGCTTGGTAAGGGAGATCAAGACTTAACTAAGACTGATATGATACTAAAGGATTTTGAAGGCAATGTATCACCAGCTAAAGGGGCAGTGTGTGTTGAATTGACCATTGGCAGTAAAACCTTACCGACAACTTTCTTTGTTATTAATGGCAAGGGTGCATATAATCTGCTTTTAGGAAGGGATTGGATTCATGCTAATTGTTGTGTTCCTTCTACAATGCATCAGTGTCTTATACAATGGGTTGGAGATAAAATTGAAGTTGTTCCTGGTGATTCTTCTTATATCATCGCATCGGTAGAATCAGACACTTATGAGCGGACTAGATGCATATCAGGAGAAGCTTGGGAAAAAGAGTTCCTCAAGGTTGCCGATTACGAAATTCTACTGATCCAAGCAGTCGGTTCTGAAGAAGAGTTTTAATGGATAGATTTGCCGATGATGGAAAATTAGGTCAAGGATTTACATCGGCAGATGATTTAATAGAAGTAGATATTGGTGAAGGCGATGGGCCAAGGCCCACTTTTATTAGCGCTAAGTTAAATTCCAAGTGTAAACAGCAACTAGTTGATTTGTTAAAAGAATATAAAGATTGTTTTGCTTGGGATTATACTGAAATGCCTGGTTAGACGATCTATAGTTGAACATCGGTTGCCTATTAAATCTGGATTTCGACCACATCAGCAGCCAGCACGCCGCTGCAATCCTAATATACTTCCTGATATTAAGGCCGAAATAACTAAATTAATTGAGGCAAAGTTTATTCGGCAATGTCGATATGCAGAGTGGATTTCTAATGTAGTTCCTGTATACAAGAAAAATGGGAAACTTCGTGTTTGTATTGATTTTAGGAATCTCAATAAGGCTACGCCGATGGATGGATACCCAATGCCGATTGCTGACTTGTTGATTGATGCTGCAGCAGGGCATCAGATTATCAGTTTCATGGATGGTAATGCAGGTTATAATCAAATATTCATGGCTGAAGAAGATATTTCTAAGACTGCTTTTAGATGTCCAGGACATGTGGGATTATTTGAGTGGATAGTTATGACATTTGGTTTGAAAAATGCCGGTGCTACTTATCAAAGAGCTATGAACTTTATTTTCCATGAATATATCGGCACGTTGGTGGAAATCTACATTGATGACATAGTAATTAAGTCTGGAGACATCACAAAGCATCTAACCGATCTACAGAAGATATTGGAGTGCACAAGAAAACATGGATTAAAGATGAATCCTAATAAATGTGCATTTGGTGTATCGACAGGACAATTCTTGGGTTTTATGGTGCATCAGCGGGGTATTGAAATTAGTAGAAAATCTATTGAGGCAATCAACAAGATTGTTGCTCCTACCGATAAAACTAAATTACAATCCTTGATCGGTAAGATTAATTTCATCAGAAGATTCATATCTAATTTGTCAGGTAAGATCAAGGCTTTTAGTCCATTATTGAAATTGAAAGCCGATCAGGAATTTAAATGGGGGATGAACAGCAATTAGCCTTAGATGAAATTAAGAGTTATTTAACAATCCTCCAGTGTTAGTTCCACCCCAACATGGAAAACCTTTCAGATTGTATTTATCAACTGAAGATACTGTTATCGGTTCAGCTCTTATTCAAGAGTTTGAAGGAAAGGAGTGTGTTATCTATTATTTGAGCAGATGGTTAATAGATGCTGAAATCAGGTATTCGGCCATTGAGAAATTATGTCTATGTTTATACTTTTCTTGTATTAAGCTGAGACATTATTTACTATGGCTGAATGTACTGTCATATGCAAAGATGACGTGGTCAAGTATATGTTGTCAATGCCGATATTGAATGGTAGGATTGGTAAATGGATTTTAGCATTATCAGAATTTGACCTACATTATGAATCGGCTAAGGCAGTTAAAGGACAGGTTATGGCCGATTTCGTTACTCAACATTGCAACACGGTGGATTCCCTGGAAATTGCTCCGTGGACACTTTTCTTTGATGGGTCTACTTGTGGTGAAGGGGCAGGCATTGGCATCGTATTAATTTCCCCTCAGGGGAAGAAGTATGAGTTCTCATTGCCGATTGTTGCTACATCGACAAACAATCAAGTTGAGTACCAAGCCCTGATAAAAGGGTTAGAATTGCTCAAGGAAGTACGTGCTGATGCTGTTGAGATCTTCGGTGATTCTATGTTAGTTATAAATCAGTTGACTGGGGTTTATGAATGACGAAATGAAATTCTAATTTCATATCATGAAAAGTGTTTGAAATTATTAAAGGGTTCAGGAGTTTTCATCTGGAACATATTTCTCGGATGCATAATGAAGAGGCTAACCGATTGGCTCAGCATGCTTCAGGGTATCAACCTGTTCAAGAAATATTAATATCGGCAGCTGATACCGATGACTGGAGGAAGGAAATTATTGATTACTTAAAGAATCCATCTAAAAAGGTTGAAAGACGTATAAGGTTCCAAGCTACCAAGTATGTACTCCTCAATGATGAATTGTATTACCGTACCATAGATGGAGTTTTACTCAGGTGTGTTAGTATAGAGGAATCAAAAGGCCTGATGGGTGAAATTCATGAAGGAGTATGTGGGGCTCATCAGTCAGCCTTCAAGATGAAATGGATGATCAGAAGAAATGGATATTATTGGCCGACTATTCTTGAAGATTGTTTTAAATATTTTAAAGGATGTCAGGAATGTCAGAAATTTGGTAATATTCAAAGAGCACCCGCATCGGCTATGAACCCTATAATTAAGCCTTGGCCGTTCGGGGTTGGGCTATTGATCTCATCGGTCAGATTTATCCACCATCGAGTAAAGGCATAAGTTTATTCTGGTTGCTACCGATTATTTCACAAAGTGGGTTGAAGCAATTCCTTTAAAAAAGGTGACATCGGCTAATATGATTGATTTTGTGAAGGAGCATATTGTTTACCGATTTGGCATTCCTCAAACCATCACTACCGATCAGGGCACTATGTTTACATCGGGTGAATTTGATGAGTTTGCTATAGGAATGGGGATTAAAGTTTTGAATTCTTCACCGTATTATGCCCAGGCTAATGGTCAGGCTGAAGCATCTAATAAAGGAATTATCAAGCATTAAGCGCAAGATTAAAGAGTATCCTAAGAAGTGGCATACAGTATTAAATGAAGCTTTGTGGTCATATCGGATGGCGTGTCATGGTGCAACCAAGGTAACACCTTATCAGTTGGTGTATGGACATGATGCAGTCTTACCTTGGAAATTAAAATTGGTTCTAGGCGAATACGCTCTCAAGATCAATTGACAGCCGATGATTATGATATCCTTATGAAGGATGAGTTGGAAGATGTAGCAGGTCATCGGTTAAAAGCTTTAGTTAGCATCGAGGAGAATAAGAAAAGAGTAGCTAGATGGTATGACAAGAAGGTGAAGGTAAAGAAATTTGTCGATGGAGAATTGGTTTGGAAATTGATTTTACCGATTGGGACTAAAAGTTCTAAGTTTGGCAAATGGTCACCTAATTGGGAAGGTCCATATCGGATAAATCAATCTGTTCCTGGTAATGCATATATTCTTGAAACTCTTGAAGGAATTGTATTTTCCAGAGCATTAAATGGAAAATATTTAAAGAAATATTATCCTAGTATCTGGATGGATGCATAAAAGAGTAATTGCCGATAACAATCCTATCGGCTAGAGTCAAAACAAAGTATCAATCATTGCCGATGCGTTAATTTAACAAAGCATGGATAGCTGATATCGCACGCAGGCGAATTTCATCGGTTTCTTTTAATTCCTTGGCATCTTCATCGGCACTTCCTTCTACAGGCTTGAGTTTCTTCTTGAGAACCAGGGCCTTGCGAGCTTGGACGTCTCGTTCTTGTTGAAGGGTCTTGATAGCGTCAGGAAGATGGTCTTTTTCTTGCTTGACCTGAGTCAGGGCTGTTTCAACCTTTTCCAGTTCAGCTAGCAGAGCTGCCCTTTTTGCCGATAGGTCTAAAATTTTCTGTTCAAGATCAGCTTCGGAGGCTTGCAAGTTGCTGATGTTTTTATGCTTCTCATCGGCAGTTTGTTTCAGCTGTAGCATTTCTTCCTTAAGTTGAGCCTGAGCTGCTCTGTCGGCAATACGATGAACAGCCTTTTGATATTGAAGTTGTCTGCTCTCCAGATGGACTGCTGGGAAGATGATTTCTTCAACATCGGCAGGGACTTGGCCACGGAGTTTTTAAAGATGGTCCTTGCAGGATCTGAATCAATCACCAGTTGAGCAGTATCTTGTTGCAGCAGATTTAGGAGAACTTCTAGTTTGCCATAGGTATCTGCCGATATTGCTCCAATGCCAGGGAAGAGCTCGCTTCTTCTCCGTCATCATCGGAGATGTCGATAGCAAAAGAAAACAAGCTATCGAGAGAATCTTGTTCCTGTGAAATAAAGGAGTTAGGAATCCTATTTGTGATGTCTGGGGATATTATAAACCAAACAGTTAATCGGTTTACCTGCTTCAGGGCAATTTCTTGAACTTGGCTTGAAGGAGCGGTTTGAAAAAGATCATGCGAAGGATCGACAGGGGATGCCGATGGAATGTCTTCTACAACTTCATCAGTAGTCGGCCCTTGAAGTGTTAGAACAGATGAAGGAGCTGGTGTAGATTTCTGTCGCTTTTGTTGAGCTTCAGCATCGTTAAAGCTTTGCGCTTCGTTTGGACCTCAGCGACAATTGGCTGGGGGGCATTGACATGTGCTGATTGGGGAGCTTGCATACTTAGTGTGCTTGCCGATGTGCCCGTTTGTTGCTGCAAAAACAAGTATAAGATTGGATATTTAACAGAAAGAATGTAAAAATAAGAGAATACCTCTGAAGAAGGAGTAGAGGTCGTGGTGCTTGATATTGGAAGAGTTACTGATGACGATCCAGCTACAGCTCTCACATCCTGATAGTTATATGTTAATATAGTATGCATCGACAGAAAAACAAAGTAAGCAAGGTTATTACCTTAAAAGCCTTGATTAGACTTGAAGCAGTAGCCATTGGAGTGGCCTTGGATGTTGCTAGTCTTGGTCTGGAGGTGATAGTTTTGGCACGAGTCCTCTGGAAGGTTAGGGCCTCTAAGGTAGGGGCGTTGTAGCCAATTGTTGAGGCTGGAGAAATAGGGTGGAGGTTGAAGGGTCTTCCACTTTTGCTTATTGATGAAACTGGATATCGGCCTGTTTCAGGGAAGATTAGTTACCAATATACATATAAAAGGAAGGAGAGAGACGAAAGTTAAAAGGAACTCACTGCATCGTCAGGAACAGCGTAGTCGGGATCGATCATGTGCCGATATGTATGAACGGATGTTGAAAACAACTGTTCTTTCCACTCTTGCCACCATTGCTTATATGACTCTGTGATGAAAGACGCTGGTGACCAGGCAGAGAGATCAACATTTGAAATATCGGCATCAGGAGCAAGTCTTACTACTCTACTCCATTCAGTTCCAGTTGTAATAATTTCTCTGGGCTTAATTACATCGGCAAAGCATAGTTTGATCGGCAGTTGCCCAAAGGCTAATTGGCGAGACACTGCCGATGGATTGTAGAATTCATAAGTGATATGGGAATTCTTCCGCTGCCAAATGTGTTTACTGGGATTGCTCTGGGGGTAATAATAGCCATCATAAGATCATTATCTTGGTTCAGATCACTATCGGCAAAATTGAAAAGAAGAGGGAACTTGTTATCCTCATCGATATAGGGTACCCAAGCTCTGAGAT
>CM036224.1:30502476-30556754 GCA_020631735.1 Saccharum officinarum | reverse complement strand
AAGAAAATATTTAAAGAAATATTATCCTAGTATCTGGATGGATGCATAAAAGAGTAATTGTCGATAACAATCCTATCGGCTAGAGTCAAAACAAAGTATCAATCATTGCCGATGCGTTAATTTAACAAAGCATGGATAGCTGATATCGCACGCAGGCGAATTTCATCGGTTTCTTTTAATTCCTTGGCATCTTCATCGGCACTTCCTTCTACAGGCTTGAGTTTCTTCTTGAGAACCAGGGCCTTGCGAGCTTGGACGTCTCGTTCTTGTTGAAGGGTCTTGATAGCGTCAGGAAGATGGTCTTTTTCTTGCTTGACCTGAGTCAGGGCTGTTTCAACCTTTTCCAGTTTAGCTAGCAGAGCTGCCCTTTTTGCCGATAGGTCTAAAATTTTCTGTTCAAGATCAGCTTCGGAGGATTGCAAGTTGCTGATGTTTTTATGCTTCTCATCGGCAGTTTGTTTCAGCTGTAGCATTTCTTCCTTAAGTTGAGCCTGAGCTGCTCTGTCGGCAATACGATGAACAGCCTTTTGATATTGAAGTTGTCTGCTCTCCAGATGGACTGCTGGGAAGATGATTTCTTCAACATCGGCAGGGACTTGGCCACGGAGTGTTTTAAAGATGGTCCTTGCAGGATCTGAATCAATCACCAGTTGAGCAGTATCTTGTTGCAGCAGATTTAGGAGAACTTCTAGTTTACCATAGGTATCTGCCGATATTGCTCCCAATGCCAGGGAAGAGCTCGCTTCTTCTCCGTCATCATCGGAGATGTCGATAGCAAAAGAAAACAAGCTATCGAGATAATCTTGTTCCTGTGAAATAAAGGGAGTTAGGAATCCTATTTGTGATGTCTGGGGATATTATAAATCAAACAGTTAATCGGTTTACCTGCTTCAGGGCAATTTCTTGAACTTGGCTTGAAGGAGCAGTTTGAAAAAGATCATGCGAAGGATCGACAGGGGATGCCGATGGAATGTCTTCTACAACTTCATCAGTAGTCGGCCCTTGAAGTGTTAGAACGGATGAAGGAGCTGGTGTAGATTTCTGTCGCTTTTGTTGAGCTTCAGCATCAGTTAAAGCTTTGCGCTTCGTTTGGACCTCAGCGACAATTGGCTGGGGGGCATTGACATGTGCTGATTAGGGAGCTTGCATACTTAGTGTGCTTGCCGATGTGCCCGTTTGTTGCTGCAAAAACAAGTATAAGATTGGATATTTAACAGAAAGAATGTAAAAATAAGAGAATACCTCTGAAGAAGGAGTAGAGGTCGTGGTGCTTGATATTGGAAGAGTTACTGATGACGATCCAGCTACAGCTCTCACATCCTGATAGTTATATGTTAATATAGTATGCATCGACAGAAAAACAAAGTAAGCAAGGTTATTACCTTAAAAGCCTTGATTAGACTTGAAGCAGTAGCCATTGGAGTGGCCTTGGATGTTGCTAGTCTTGGTCTAGAGGTGATAGTTTTGGCACGAGTCCTCTAGAAGGTTAGGGCCTCTAAGGTAGGGGCGTTGTAGCCAATTGTTGAGGCTGGAGAAATAGGGTGGAGGCTGAAGGGTCTTCCACTTTTGCTTATTGATGAAACTGGATTATCGGCCTGTTTCAGGGAAGATTAGTTACCAATATACATATAAAAGGAAGGAGAGAGACGAAAGTTAAAAGGAACTCACTGCATCGTCAGGAACAGCGTAGTCGGGATCGATCATGTGCCGATATGTATGAACGGATGTTGAAAACAACTGTTCTTTCCACTCTTGCCACCATTGCTTATATGACTTTGTGATGAAAGACGCTGGTGACCAGGCAGAGAGATCAACATTTGAAATATCGGCATCAGGAGCAAGTCTTACTACTCTACTCCATTCAGTTCCAGTTGTAATAATTTCTCTGGGCTTAATTACATCGGCAAAGCATAGTTTGATCGGCAGTTGCCCAAAGGCTAATTGGCGAGACACTGCCGATGGATTGTAGAATTCATAAGTGATATGGGAATTCTTCCCGCTGCCAAATGTGTTTACTGGGATTGCTCTGGGGGTAATAATAGCCATCATAAGATCATTATCTTGGTTCAGATCACTATCGGCAAAATTGAAAAGAAGAGGGAACTTGTTATCCTCATCGATATAGGGTACCCAAGCTCTGAGATCACGAGGGAGACCATGGTAGAAATTCTGAAAAAACCTGCCAATTTGATCTTCATTGGATTCTGTTCCAGGAAGGACGATTATGGCTTCGCCGAAGTTGAGAGGAGGGTGTGTTGCCGATTCATCGTCTCCAAGGATGTAATCTTCGGCGATCTCTCGTGGGAATTCTTGGGCAAAGAAATCCCATTGTAGACGTTTATGCATGTGAGTGTTTAACCACATATTGATGAACCACCACAGGCCTCCCAGATTGCTGATGGGTTCACCAAGTAGAAGCTTCTAGGACACTTGGTGGAGAAGGTAGTAAGATGAGCTCAGGAGGTATCGGCCAAGTGGGAATCTGACACCATTGGCCAAGAGTTCCGCTGCTGGAAGGAAGGCGTTAGTTGGTCCTACCGATCGACCACAGAAGATAAACTTCTCCAACCACATATTCAGGAATATGGCATGTTCCCTTTGGTTGACAGTACCAGTTTTTTGGTACTCTTGGATGTATACTGTCCAGCCTCCAATGTTGCGTGTATTTACTCTATACTCAGTTTTTCTACCAAAAATGTGGCCTTCATCGACAGATGAGATATCCAAGCTGGTGAGCATATATACATCGGCAAGAGTAGGGGCACATGGGCCATGACCGAACATGAAGGTGTTTGTGGTATCTGACCAAAAATAAGCAGCAGCTATCATCATGGATTCATTCCTTTGCATATCGGCAATGGATAGCCTGATACATTGATCTATCTTCCGTTCTGCCCAGAACACTTGCATTGATTTGTTGACTCTCAAGTACCAGTTTTTCCACCCTCTGGTAGGTTTGGGCCAAGATCGAAATGTATCTTTCCATAGATTCAAAGAGAAATTTTGAGCTTTGAAGGGAATACGATTAGCTTCTGCGTTGATCAGGTCAGTTGGATCTGGATCACCCATTGGACCTAGGCAATGGAGGGGAGGTTGATTGGTTGGAATAACTAGTGTGTTGCGGAGTTCCTGAGTTTGGAAGATCAAGAAAATGGAAGAAGTAAAAAAATATTCCAATTGTGAGAATTCACAAGGGGCTAAAAGGGTCGAAGTAAAAGTAATGAAAACGAACCACAGGGACATTGAAGTTGACCGCCATTGTTTCAAGAAGGATGAGGGCACGAGCTGGTGATTGGAAAATGACGATGGAGTGAGCTCTGGTGGGTTGAGGATGCGCAGTTAGGGTTGCCGCCGGAGAGAGAATGCTAAAGGTTGCAGTTTGAAGGTAGAAGATGAGCAGTTCGGAGAAATCTATTTATAGGCCATTTGGGGTAGGGGTATTCTTGACTTATCTCTATGTCATACGCGGATGGATCAAGGTGGTTCAGATAGATATGGTAACTGTTCGCACGATAATCAAGGGATTGTGCAGAAGATTTGATGGCATGGCAAGTAATCATGACTTGAAGGATATTCTGATACAGGATCTTTCTGTTTTAAAATGGTGATGTTGCTATGATAAGATCTTGCCGATGGATTGTTATTTTGGGAAAAATGTGCGATATTTACTGAGATACATGGATTAGATTTAGATTTGATTAAATTTGGTAACAGATCATGTTATGCTTGGAGAATGGGTTGAAAAATAGGTAATGGCAGGCATTATCTGGAGTAAATTTCAGAGCATTAATATCTTATACTCCGAAATTGGGGAGCATGTGTTGACATCGTTTTTTAGCATGTGTCAAGATGGTCAAGAAAGGCTAATCAGCAGGGGAAAGATTACTGTGTAGATTGATAGCTGATGAAAAATGGGTTTGCTTATGAGTGGTAACGGCGTATGGGTTCAAGTTGAAATGTTGCCGATAGGGTTAAGGGTATTATTGTCGATGCCGATGAAAGATGGTTTGAAGGTTGCTGCCGATGGAACATGAATTTTGCCGATAAAAAGGAAGTCGATGAGAATACCATCGTGACTGAGGCGGACTATGGAATAAGATAGGAATTAAATTCCTTATATATGTTTAATAGAGTTTGAGTTGTGTCAAAGTCGTGTGTTTCCATAGATGTGGATTTAGTGTCCTAGTCGTATTTGGTTATGTTTCTGTAGATCAGGGTATAAATATAGGGTGAAGGGCAATGTAAGAGACATCAATCAATATATCAAAAACAACTTTTATTCTTATTTACATCTACTTTCGATGACTTCGTCAATTTACGTATTTTTTTCTTTTTTATTACGAGTTCTCATCGATTCGGCGAGTTGCATTGCTCCAGTGCAGTCTTCGGCAATCCTCGAGTTCCGTGTGAGTACCTCTTGGCCGTGACTTCCGGGCGTATCGCTGTTGTCAGGACCAAAGTGCTCGTATCTTCATCCTTGTCGATTAACAGGTCAAATCGACTGGCACGCTTTGGATATCGAATTCGGGTATTAGCCCTTTGTGTTTGCAGATCTACTTTTGCATCAACAGAGTCCATCGGATGTTGTAAGGAGGATCTTGAGTATTCTTCCCATTGAGAAGTATGGTCACATTATCACCGTGCTTCACCAAAGTGATCTCTCCACCGCAACACCAACACAAGTATTGGGAAAGATCAATGCTCATGAGATATACATGCATATCACTCCAGAAGAGGGCTCATCATCTTCCAAGAAGAAGGACTTGGCTTTCAAAGCTAGCCATGACAAGAAAAAGAAGAAGAGCCAAGCCATGATCGTGCATGAAAGCTCAAGGGAAAGTGATATTGATGATGCATCACTTGCTCTCATGGTGAGAAAGACCACCAAGATGCTAAAGAAGCTTAACACGAGTAGCATCAAGTTCGATGGCAAGAAGAAGAAGTTCTTCACAAGTAGCAAAAGAAAGCCTATATCCGAAATGGATTGCTACAATTGTGGTGAACTTGGTCATCTAGCTCATCAATGCCCTAAGCCTCCAAAAGACAAATACAAGAACAAGAACAAGGGCAAGAAAAATGAATCTAGTGATGAAGAAGATGAGAAGAAGAAGAACAAGCCATACAAGAAGAAGGATGGCAAGAAGAAAGAATATCACAAAAAGAAGAAGGGAGGCAAAGCTTATATTGTTGGTGATTGGCTCACCGACATTAAGTCATCATGTGAGTCCTCCGGTGATGAAAGCGACGACGAGAAAGAGAAGGTCGCCGCATTTGTGATTGGGCCATCATCATCTTCATCGACATCTTCACCGCCATCTTCACCATCATCATCCACTACTCACATATGCCTCATGGCCAAGGGTGAACGAAAGGTACAAAATAATGAAAGTGATGATGATGATGATGATGATGATGATGATGATGATGATGATAGTGATAGTGATGATGAATTTGATGCACCTTCTTATGATGAACTTGTAAAATTGCTCAACAAATACTCTAAGGTCATAAGAAAGACTAGAGATGAAAATGATGAGCTTCAAAATGAAAATGAATCACTTTCATCAAAGCTTGAGATTGCACAAAAGACTAGTGATGAGCTTAAAGATCAAAATAAAATTATATCTTCTACTCTCAAGGAGCTCAAAACTTTCAACAAAGAGCTTAGAGATGAACATAATAAACTTGAGAAGAAGCATGATGAGCTCCACACTAGGCACAACTTGCTAAAAGATAAATATACTTCATTGAAAATTAATTATGATAGTCTTGTTGTTGCAAATGAGCTTTCTCTTGAGACACATGATGCTACTAACCAAGTTGTTAAGATTGATATAGCCACATCATGTGATGACTTGATTATTGAGAGCATTGAGCAAGGCTCTAGTGGCAAAGGCAAGAAAGTGGTTGAGTCCTACAACCATGATGATTATGTCAAGCTTAAGAGTGAAAATGAAATGCTTAGAGATGAGAACAAGAAGCTAAAAGGGTTGATGGCTCTTGAAAAGAAAACATCAAATGAGTCACTCATTGAGGAGAACAAAAAGCTCAAGCAAGAGAAAGAGCATCTCAAGACCGGCTTAAGCAAGTTCACAAGAGGTCAATACTTGCAAAGTGAGCTACTCATGAACACCGTCATGAAGATAGATAGAAGTGGCATTGGTTACTTGGCAAATCAAGAGAAGAAGGCCAAAACTCAACAACAACAAAGCAAATCAAAGCCCAAGCCTAAGAGATGTGTTGAGTGTGGACAAGAGGGCCATTTTGCTCATGAGTGTGAAACTCCACCACCACAACCCTTGCCCAAGCATGCTAGACCCTTTGCTTTCAATGCTCACTATATGCTAAGAAAAGATTCTAGTGGAAAGATGAAAGTCATGTTCTTAGGTCCCCCCAAACAAGAATAGGCCTAGGAAAATTTGGGTTGCCAAGTCACAAGTTGAGAAAGTCAAGGGTCCCTCTCAAGTTTGGGTCCCTAAACAAAAAGCTTGATCTCTTGTGTGTAGGTGAACTACAAGATCGGTGGATCTCATTGGGTTATTGATAGTGGTTGCACTCAACATATGACCGGTGATTCTCGTATGTTCACCTCACTTGAAGAAAATGGAGAATGTCAAGAGAAGATCACATTTGGGGACAATTCAAAGAGCAAAGTCAAGGGTATAGGCAAGATTGCAATATCAAATGATCACTCTCTTTCAAATGTGCTCTATGTTGCTTCCTTGAGCTTCAATCTACTATCCATTGGGCAACTTTGTGACCTTGGCTATCAATGCTTATTCACACCAAATGAAGTGGTAGTACCAAAGATAGATGACAAGCAAATGATTTTCAAAGGCTTTAAATATAACAATCTCTATCTTGTTGACTTCACCTCCGAAGATGCAAATTTGATGACATGCTTGTTCACCAAAACTTCACTTGGGTGGCTTTGGCATAGGAGGCTTGCTCATGTTGGTATGAATACTCTCAACAAATTATTGAAGAAAGAGTTAGTGAGAGGCTTGAAAGATGTCAAGTTTGAGAAGGACAAACCTTGTAGTGCATGTCAAGCCAGTAAACAAGTTGCAAATACTCATCCAACAAAAGCTTACATGTCAACATCAAGAGTGTTAGAGCTTCTACATATGGATTTGTTTGGTCCTACAACTTACAAGAGCTTGGGTGGAAATCTTTATTGTCTTGTGATTGTGGATGACTACTCAAGATACACTTGGACATTCTTTCTTCATGACAAATCCGAAGTGGCCAATTATTTCAAGAAGTTTGCAAAGAAAGCTCAAAATGAATTTAAAGTCAAGATAAAGAAGATAAGAAGTGACAATGGCAAAGAATTTGACAACACAAACATTGAAGCTTATTGTGATGAGATTGGGATCAAGCGTGAAGTTTTATCAACCTACACTCCTCAACAAAATGTTGTAGTTGAGAGAAAGAACCAGACATTGATTACCCTTGCAAGAACAATGCTAGATGAGTACAACACACCGGAAAAATTGTGGGCTGAGGCAATCAACACCGCATGCTATGCATCAAATCGCTTCTTCCTACAAAAGTTTCTTGGCAAGACCCCCTATGAGTTGCTAAATGGAAAGAAGCCGGACGTCTCATTCTTTCGGGTGTTTGGTTGCAAATGCTACATCTACAAGAAGTGGCAACACATAGGGAAGTTCCAAAGACATTATGATATTGGTTTTCTTGTTGGCTACTTATCAAAGTCCAAAGCATATAGAGTATTTAACCATGTCACCGGTTTGGTTGAAAAAACATATGATGTGCAATTTGATGAATTTAACGGCTCCCAAGGAACAATTGAGAATTGTGATGATGTATGTGATGAACTATTGAGGGAGGCAATGAAGAACATGCCGGTGGGAGACATCAAGCCTAAAGATGATGAAGACGATGCTCAAATGGTCAATCCACCGTCTTCATCATATGTGCCTCAAGATGATGACAAGAATGAGAGAGTTAAAAATGAAGACACTCATGTCTCTCATGAACAAGCCGAGGCACAAGCTCAAAATAATGATGCTCCCCAACCCCCTCCTCAAATGGTTGATAGAAGACACTCACCTCTACTTCAAGCACATCCACAAGATCTCATCATAGGGAGTCCTACAAAGGGTGTAATGACTCGATCTTAAAAACTTGCTTCTTTTGTTGAACATCACTCTTTTGTCTCTTGTCTTGAACCTAAGAATGTAGAAGAAGCTCTTCAAGATCCGGATTAGGTGAATGCAATGCATGAAGAATTGAATAACTTCACCCGCAATCAAGTTTGGACACTTGAGGAGCATCCAAAAGGTGCAAGACTCATTGGAACCAAGTGGGTGTTCCGCAACAAGCAAGATGACCAAGGCGTAGTTTTGTAAGGAATAAGGCAAGACTAGTTGCAAAGGGGTTTTCTCAAGTTGAAGGACTTGATTTTGGAGAGACCTTTGCACCCGTTGCAAGACTTGAAGCCATTCGTATCCTTCTTGCATATGTGTCGCATCATGAAATGAAATTATATCAAATGGATGTTAAAAGTGCGTTTTTAAATGGCTTCATAAATGAACTAGTCTATGTTGATCAACCTCCCGGGTTTGAAGACCCTAGATATCCTAATCATGTTTATAGATTGTCCAAGGCGCTATATGGGCTCAAGCAAGTCCCTAGAGCGTGGTATGAGCGCCTCCGGGACTCCCTCATTGAGAAGGGCTTCACAATTGGGAAGGTCGACACCACACTATTCACCAAGAAGCTTAATGGGAAAATCTTTATTTGTCAAGTCTATGTTGATGATATTATCTTCGGATCAACAAATGAAGATTATTGCAAGGAATTTGGTGAATTGATATCGAAGGAGTTCGAGATGTCCATGATTGGTGAACTTACATTCTTCCTTGGTTTTCAAGTCAAGCAAATGAAAGAAGGGATTTTTATCTCTCAAGAAAAGTATACCAAGGATCTTCTCAAGAGATTCAAGATGGAGGATTGTAAGCCAATCAAGACCCTAATGCCATCTAATGGACATCTCGACCTAGATGAGGGAGGTAAACCGGTTGATCAAACTCTCTACCATTCTATGATTGGTAGCTTGTTGTACCTTACTGCATCTAGGCCCGATATCATGTTTAGTGTGTGCATGTGTGCTCGCTTTCAAGCATGTCCTAAAGAACCTCACCTAAGTTCTGTGAAAATAATCCTAAGATATCTTAAGCACACCCCAAGCATTGGTCTTTGGTATCCCAAAGGAGCTAGATTCCAACTAGTTGGCTATTCTGACTCGGATTATGCCGGTTGCAAAATTTATAGAAAAAGCACATCCAGAGGGTGCCATTTGCTTGGGAGATCACTTGTATCTTGGTCATCTAAAAAGCAAAATAGTGTGGCTTTGTCCACCGCCGAGGCGGAATACATTGTCGTGGGGGCTTGTTGTGCACAAATCTTATATATGAAGCAAACCCTTCTAGACTATGGTGTTGTTCTTGATAAGGTGCCACTTTTATGTGATAATGAAAGTGTCATTAAAATTGCCAATAATCTGGTACAACACTCACGCACCAAGCACATTGATATCCGCTATCACTTTCTAAGGGATCATGTTGCTAAAAATGATATATCACTAGAAGGTGTAAGAAGTGAAAATCAACTAGCGGATATCTTCACTAAACCTTTGGATGAGGCTACCTTTTGTAGGTTGAGAAGTGAGCTAAATGTGCTTGATTCTAGTAACTTTAAAAAATGAGCTTGTAATATATGTCATGTTTAAACTTCCGTAATGCATCTAGGACTTGTCTAACACGGTTACGATAACCCTCCTTTGGAGGAGTGAAGAAGCCTAACTGTGGATCAAACTTGACAAGCAACCTAGTTTTACCTTCTTGTTTTGCATTGCATATGCATGGTTGTTGTTTTGTCGTTTCTTTTCGGTTTGGCTTTGAGCAACATCTGTGTTCGTCCATGGATAGAGAGAGCATTTGATGCTCCCAAGGATTTATAAACTCTATTGCATGGCCATACGTTGCTCCTCGGGTGTTTATCGCATATTTTCTTAAAAATAATACTAGCCTAAGGTGAAATATTTTGAAAAACTTGAGGGTTTGAGAGAGGTCACTCATATCAGGTTCCAATTGGTGTTTATTTGGGTCTCTTTGTATTGGAACTTGATTGGGAGAAGTCACGTCAAAGATCGAAAAGAGAAAAGGCAAAAAACAGCAACCGAACGCTGGACCGGACGCGACGCTGCTCAACCACTGTGTTCGGTTCCGGGCATCACCAGCGCGTCTGGTCGCGCGAAGGCGGTCCTCGTGGATCTCTGACCAGATGCTGGACCGGACGCGACGCTGCAACCACTGCGTCCGGTCCTGGACTTCCTTTGCACGTCCGCTCGCGCGTAAAGGGTTCCTGGGTGGACCTCTGACCAGACTCCGTCCGCGTCCGGTCACCTCTAATCGGACGCGTTCGGTCGTGCCTAGAGCTTACTGGACTTTGATTGGACGCCTCTGCAGCGTGTCCGGTCAGTCGATCAGCGCGTCCGGTCACCCCGTGAAAAGCAGATCTGAGTCCTTATTCCCGTGCCCTAGCCCGTGCGCTGTAGTCGCTCCTCCACCAAAATCCGCGCGCCGCTGACACTCCACCACCGCAGCTGCTGCGCCGCCGGACCTCCTCCACCCTAGCAGCTACTGCGCCACCGCTTCTCCTAACCCTAGCAGCCGCGCGCCGTGCCGCTCCTCCTCCATAGCACTGCTGCGTCGCCACTCGCCGTCCTTCTCCACCCGCAGCCCGTGCGCCGCCGTAGCTTCTCCTTCTCCATCGCGCAACTGCTCCTCTCCAGCCGCCCACAGCGAAGGCTCGACTGCCCACCTCCGCGCCGCCCTTCATCTTGGTCGAGAGGGCTTCTCTGCGCTGCGCCGCCTTTGAGTTTCATCTTCGCGAGGTTTCTTCGCGTCACCTTGACCTAGACTTGGTTTGCCGATAAAATCTCGTCATGTTCTGATTCACTTGTTTGTTTGTCTTGGCACTCCAGCGCTCGTCCATCATTCCCGTGGAACCCCCGCGCGTCAAGGTCTCTCACCTCTTTCACTGGAATCTCGCTCGTCTGAGGTAGCATATCGTGCTCTATTCTTTTCTTATCTCTTATGCATGCTCTCATAAGAACATCGCTCATCTATTAGTTGAAATATATTGCGTAAAAGTAGCTCTATCTATTCCATCTTTGCAGTGAGTCTTGTCGGTGCTTTTGTGTGGTAGTGGGCAGCTTTGTCAGTGGAATTTTGAATCCAAGGCCAAGCCTGCGGATAAGGATTGAGGCCAAGCCTCACAAGAGTCAGTTCATCATCTTGCAGTCAGGGGAATTCTTGTTTGGTAGCTCATCATCTATTCAGTGTCAATTGTTCTTAGCATGGCCCGCTATAAGAATGCTGGTGGTGCACCGAGTGACGGGGACGGAAGCCCTCCACGTTTGACAGAGGTTGCCCATGGCAAGCGCAAGAAGATCACCGCCAAGAAGAGAAAGGGGATGCTCATAGAGGCAGAGATAGCACAGGCAGTGGCTGACGTTGTTGATCTAGTAGAGAGAGAAGGCAGAGGCAGTGGTATTCACATTGGCGAGCGTCGCTTTCACCTTGAAGGACGATAGCTCGGTACAGAGGCCACCGAGGAGATAGAGGAGCAGCCTACAGAGCAGACAGAGGAGCAGCCTGCAGAGGAGACAGAGGAGACACAAGAGCAGACAGTGCAGACTCCACCACGTCGTCGCTCAGGACGCACGTGTGCTTAGGTGACACCTAGGCGAGAGGGTCAGCGACGTGGAGGTCGTCCACCTCCCAGAGCTCGTGGTCAACCCCCAGTTGAGCACTTTAACCTTAGGCGAGCTACAACACGACAGGTTCAGGCCCTCTGATTCATCGAGGTTGGTCGGTGGTTCCCACCTCAGTGGGACACCAGAGCTTCAGAGGGTTTCTACACACCTCTACACAAGGACTTTTACAAAGCTTATGTTGACAGTGGGATTGCCTTCAGACCGCAGAGAGTTTGTCAACTTGAGGCACTAGTTGTAGTTGTTGGTGAGTAGAACTGCTCCATTGTGTGCATAGAAACTTATGCACACAAGCATAAGAACACAAAAAATAGCAAACAAAACGCAAATCCTTGGCCGCATCGCGCCGCGCCTTTGCTGTTTTCCACCCCACCAACTGCCACCGCTGATTTGCACCAGCGCCACCACCCCTCTAGGTATTAGGCTTTTGAAAACTGTAGGGGATGTTTATTTAATAGAGGAACAATGTATAGAAACCCAGGAGGTGTTTATTTAATAGAGGAACAATGTATAGAAACCCACAACACCATGCTTCCCTCTTGGGGATGTATAATTAATAGAGATACAGTGCATAGAAATATAAAAACACTACCCACTAGGTGTGTATAATGGTCCCACTCACACAACATGCATAGAAACCTAGTCAAGAAAATATTGAAACCCAACTGAGGTTACATAGAAACCCATAGTTTTGCTCATCTCATCCAAGAATATAAACACAACATATGAAAAACTACGCCGCCGCCGCAAGCCAAGAAAGTTGCTTCAACAATGCATGTCAAAAGTGTTAACAATACATAGAAGTGTGCTCTAACAATGTATACATACTTCTTTGGAATTTGAAATTTGAATTCAATTGGGGTGAAAACCTATGCAACTAGGTATAAATCACAGTTTCACCAAACCTATACTTGAAGCATAAAAACTATTATTTTTCCTTTGGATCAGCATTCCACCATCGTGTGGTCCTGGCTGACGACGAGCTCATTGGTGAGGATGTTGAGCGCCTCTATGTCACCGGCGAGCACGTACAGCCTTGTCCCGAAGTCGGCTAGGCTGCCAGGTAGCAAGCCAACGCAACCCTGCAATCCACATCGAAGCAATTGAATCAATGCAAGCAAACACCAGGTAAATCAGAGAAAATTGAAGATGTAGTACCAACTTTTTGATATGCATAGAAACTCACTAGTGCTAGAACAGAAACTCACATTAATGCAAATACATTCTATGCATCCAAAAAATTTCTGTGCATCTAACAAAGTACAAGCTACTAGCATCTCCAAATTCACATGTCGAGAGGAGCCCAGGAGAAACCCTAGAAGGCTAGAATGCTCCCCCTAAATCGCCAAGTGGGTGCATAGAAACATACATACAAGTTTTTTATCAGGTTTGAAAACACAGTTTCACCATGCGTAGAAAACTATGCATGCAAGCAAAGTAACCAAAGGACTAGGTACTTTGCCAAGAGCAACTCCAGGTAAAATATCACACATGAACTAGATGCATAAAAACCTAACTCATCAAGCATAGAACAAAAGATTAAGATTTTAATTTCATAGCAAACCACTAAAGCAAGTATAGAAACCTACACTGATGCAACTACTACAAATTGGAAGATGCAAGCATAGCAGACCACTAATGCAAGCATACAAATGGGAAGGAGTAAATAACTCACAAAATTGGTAACCAAACTCTTGGTTAGTACATAAAAAAAGTATCAGAGTTTCGTTGAAATTGGGCAAGCAGGATGCTGTGACAGTATGGCAGGTGCCGATACGAACAAACATGGCACAACATGGCAGGTGCCGAAGCGAACAAATATGCTTCCTGATTAGCTCAGTATGATATCCGATCCATTGCTTTCTAGTTCCTATAACTAGCATATAATGTTTCATAAAGAATAAAGAATTATTTTTGCAGCCATGAGTATTTCCAATATATAAGAAAAAAGTAGTGATGGGCTGTGGCATAGTTAATCTGAAGCATTAGCTGAATAAAAACTGAAAAGAGACTAGAATGTTATATAGCTATGCAAAACAAGTAGTATTCATGTTCTATTTTGCAAGAAATACAATCACCTGTGCATAAGTTATATAACAGAAAAAGGAGCACTAGAACACTGGATACTGACCTGGTCTTGCACGCTATTGATAATCTTCCACTTTGTTAGCGATGCATGTGGAGTGGATTCAGTGATACCACAAGTCATTTGGATAGAAGGTAGCCGATTAATCAAATTGCACATCTTCTGTTCTTATTCACAAATAAAATAATAATAAATCTCTAATTATGCTCCTCAGCCAGCATACAACCAACATATCAAATGATGTTAGCAAACTTGGATCTTTGTATCTCCTGCTGGGATTCAAATGCGGGAGGATCATATCGGATATCTGAGCAACTTGTGTGGAAACCTTTGCATCTAAGCATACAAATCACCCAGCATCTTCGAAAATCACAGTTCCACCATGCATAATCACAGTTCCATCATGCATAAAAACCAATGCAACTAAGCATATAAATCACCTAACTGTCGGATCTCGTTGCTGCTCCACACCCTGCTCCTCTGTCGGCACCCAAACAGTAGTGGTTGGCATCCCTGCAAAAAATCACGGTCAATGCTTGCACGCTTATATTGATGGTTCAAGAAGCATAAAAATCCAAAATCAATTCCAAAAAACATTGCATGCTTGCATTGTTAGCTCAAGAAGCATAAAAATCAAAAATCAATTGCACAGAAACCAGGAAAGCAAAAAATAAATTTCTAGAACTAGTGGTCGGCATCCCTGCAAACAATCTAATTCACAATTTGTATTCAAATCACTTAGACACATGGATGACCAAATGTACCTATAAAACTAGCAACCCTGTGTGCATAAAAAGGAAGCCAATATGAGCATATCAGTTCATCGAACACCAGTAGGGAATGTTATCACCTCGTGCTGTGGCCATGGACTGCGTCATACACCGGACTGCCTCATGAGCGCCATGACCCATAGTGCATAAAAATACACATGGAGGCACATAGAATCATCCATCTGCAGTGCCTCCAACTAGCAACAAGTAGAAACTCTTTATTTACCAATTTTGATATGCATAGAAACTCACTAATGTTAGAACGGAAACTACAAAATCATTTGCCATGCCATATTTGCAGCAGCAAGAGAAAAACAAAAACAAAAACAAAAGCACAGCATTGCACCCCCAACGACATTGCCCAGTATCAACATCAACTCAACTTAGAAGAAAGAGTAGCATATGCACAAAGCCTCGTTTACAGGGAAATGTAATTCATCATAGCATAATGTCCAAAGCCTCAGCAAATAAGAAAGTAAATAAGCATCACAATATACTTCCCATGCCTTAGTTGAAAAGGAAGCAAATAATCATCGCAGCATAGCTTTTCCAAAACATCATTGGCAGTAACAAGTATGCTCAAATTAACTGACGTGATATCATTGACAAGTATGCAATGTTGACTTCTAGTGAGAGAGGAAATGAGGGGATCTATTCATTTTCTTTTACCACAACAGGAGCACTTGGAAGCCAGACATTGAGCAGATCGTGGGGAAAAGAATGAGAGGAAGCGGATCTGTGGTCCTGCACACCAAAGAACAGATTTTAACCTTGGGAATCTAGGGATTAAGTGAACAAGCAAGCATCAATCGACATGGCAGATGATAGGAGACGAAACTAAAAGAGAAGAGAAATCACCTGGCTGCCAGGGATGGAGTCGTCAGTCACGACCTTCTCAGTGGTCGGGGAGAGAGTGGTCACTAGGGACGAAGCCGGCCAGGAGGTTGTCGGTGGCGGCATTCTTGGCGGCCGAGACGGAGCGGAGAAGACAAGCGAGAGACAGGGAGACGGCGGCATTCTTGATGTAGAATATCTGAGCGTTCTTGGCCCGCTGGCGGTGCACCCAGCGACCCCACGCGCCACCGCAGCCTGCTGCTGCCCGCGTCCTGCTGCCCCACGCGATGTCGCAGCCTCCTCGCACCTAGCGGCCGCCGCGGCCTGTGGCCCCACGGGCCGCCGACCCGCGCCGTGCACGCCCAGCCGCCGTCCCGCGCGTGCGCCGCCGATCCCCCACGCGACCGGCCACCAGCATGCCAGAGCAGCGTCTCCTGCCATTACCTCTCTCTTTAGCGATGAAAACGGACAGAAAAATCCTATTTCTACTTCCGTTTTTTTTAATGGAATCGGGTTCAAAAAAAAATACGGGTTGAAAACAGAATTGGGATATGCGGATGCACGGAAACGAACAAATACGGATGGAGATTTAGAAAATTAAGTTAGAATAATATGATTAAATATTTATGAATATAAATGAGCAAAGTCATAAATTAATATACACATACGAAGTTATTGGTCTAGTATTCACTAGCATGTCATGTATTAACATGCATAATTGGTGATTAATATGTTTATGAACATATTAATTTCTACACATCTTATATAGATTTAAAACGGGACGAAAAACAGAATAAATACGGGTCAATTTTGGGTGAAAACGGTATCCCGTGGAAACAGACGGAAAAAATCCACCCCTATTTTCGTAAATACGGAAACAGGACCATATAAATATGGAAACGAACGGACAAAAGTAGAAAATGGAACGAGTCGAAACCGGAATTTTTCCGTCCGTTTTCAACGCTATCTCTCTCCTTGCTTCACCATCCTTAGACGACCCGCACCGGGTACTCTACATGCGACCGGTAAAGCAACACGCAAGCACATGGCGGACCAAATTTGCTGCAGCGGGGGACTCTATGTGATGCGGTATACGCTCTCGACCGCCAAATGTGGGGGGATACCGGGCGTCCGCTACAGCCGGCACCGGTCCCACCTCGCAAGCGCCGAGGAAGAGAGAGAAGGAAGAGGACGAGCGCGCGCGAGCTCCATGGCCACGGGGAGGGAGGGAGGCTGCGAGCTCCATGGCTGACGTGAGGAGGGAGGCAGGGAGGCCCGCCGGGGATGGAGGAAGGCGACGGAGCGGCCTCCACCCACCGACGGCGACGAAGCGGTCTCCACCCACCACGGCGAGCGCGGCCACGCCCCTCCCCGAGGACCGACCGCGGCGCGGCGGTGGCCCTCCGCGAGCACCGACCGCGGCGCGGTGGCGGCCCTCCGCGAGCACCGATGGCGGCGGGAGCTCGCCTGCGCGGCTCGTGACGGAGCAGGGGGCTTGCCTGCGGCCGGAGCTCGCTGCGTCCGCCGTCCTCGGCGGAGCCGCGCGCTGGTCCGCCCGCTGGCCCCGCTGACGAGGCCCGCTGTGCTCGACCGCCGGAGCCGCGCTCGCCATCGGGGTGGGGAGAGAGAGGCGGCGGAGAGAGGCGAGGTGGGGAGGATGGGCAGGGGCACGGGTGGGAGATGGGAGAGAGAGGAGAAAAAGAGGAGGGAGAGTATGACATGTGGACCCCACTAACTGGCAGTTGGCATAGAGGATAAATATAGAGTATGGATAAGTGCAGAGAAACTGTATATTTTATGATGACTATGATGAAATATTTATTTTAGAGAATAAATATAGAGGCATGCGGATAGTCTTATCTGCTTTTCCAGCAGCCATCCCCTCTCTGGCTCTCTCGCACGTTCTTTCTCCTCTCCCTCTCTCCTCTCTAGAGCAGCAGAACTCAGGGCAGTAGCCATGGCCGGCCGCAGCCCCGGCACAGAAGCGGCGGCCGGGCCAGGTGTGCTCGCCCATGGCAGCGCCCGGGTCAGGCGTACTTGCCCGCGCGGCTGCGACCGGCGGCAGCGGCCAGGCGCCCACACGCGCGCTCACGTGGCCTGTGCTGGTCTTCCGCTCCGCCTCGCCGCTTACTGCCACTTCCTCGCCAAGGTCGAGCCTACCTGCTTTTCTTTTCGGAAAAAGTCTAATTGACCCCCAACTATTAGGGTGGTCTAGTTTACCCCCTCAACTATGAAACGGTCTAATTTACCCCCTGAACTTTGCAAAACCAGCCAAATCACCCCCTCGAGCAGTTTTGGATGGTGGTTTTGCTACAGTAACAACGATTTGCTACAGTAACAGTGGTTTTGTCCTTTTCTTTTTTATTTATTTCGTCTGAATCTTTGAAAAATCATAGTAAATCACAAAAAATCATAAAATGGAAAATCTAATTTTGTTGGACTCCACATGAGTATATCTACACAGTAAATATATAATATAGTATGCTTTAGTACAAAGTTTTTGTTGTATGAATTATTCAAATTAATTACAGAAAAAAATAGATCAAAGTTTACAGCAAAAAACTTTGTACTAAAGCATAATATATTATATGTTCACTGTGTAGATCTACTCATGTGGAGTCCAACAAAATTGAATTTTTCATTTTGTGATTTTTTTGTGATTTACTATGATTTTTCAAAGATTCAGACGAAATAAATAAAAAAGAAAAAGGACAAAACCTCTGTTACTGTAGCAAAACCGTCTTTACTGTAGCAAAACCACCATCCAAAACCGCTCGAGGGAGTGATTTAGCCGGTTTTGCAAAGTTCAGAGGGTAAATTAGACCGTTTCATAGTCGAGGGGGTAAACTAGACCACCCCCAATAGTTGGGGGTCAATTAGACTTTTTCCTTTTCTTTTCCTTGTTTTTGTTTGGATCATTAATGTCTACAGCACTTGTCTATCGATGCCACCGTTTGGGCCACGTTTAGATTGTAAAAAATTTCAAACCGATGAATGGTATCATTTTTGTCTTATTTGGTAAATATTGTTCAATCGTGGACCAACTAGGCTCAAAAGATTCATCTCGTGATTTCCAACTAAACTGTATAATTAGTTATTTTTTTACCTACATTTACTACTTCATGCATGGGTCTAAAGATTGATGTGATGGAGAGAGAGTGAAAAAATTTCAACTTTTAAGTGCATCTAAACAAGGCCTTAATTTGGTGACTGAAATCTTTTGTTTGCTGTTGTTTTGGTGTTTTCTAGTGGAACTGAAACTCAAGAACGAAGGCTATGTTTAGATCCACTGAAAAGTGCACTATGTAAAAAAAATTTCCCGTTACATTAAACTTGCGATACATGTATGAAGTATTAAATGTGGATAAAATCAAAAACTAATTGCATAGTTTGGTTGTACTTTGCGAGACGAACGTTTTGAGTCTAATTAGTCAACAGTTGGACAATGATTACCAAATACAAACGAAATGCTACAGTAAATTTTGGCACCTCAAATTCAGGAACTAAGGCTTTGTTTAGATACCAGATTTCACCCCAAATTCCACTATGCAAAAAGAAGATTCCCCGTCACATTAAAATGCCGGCACATGCATGGAGTACTAAATGTAGATGAAATAAAAAACTAATTGCACAGTTTTTGTTGTACTTTACGAGACGAACATTTTAACCCTAATTAATCAATGTTTGGACAAAAATTTACAAATACAAACAAAATGCTACCCGATTCGGCCGAACTAAACACGGCCTAAACACAGCCGAAATGGGTTGGGTTGACCCAAAACCCAAAAAAATTAGCTGGATAGAGGGTGTGTTTAGATCCTTCAAAATTCCAAAAAGTTTACAAGATTTCCCGTCACATCGAATTTTTGGACGAGCATTAAATATAGGTAAAAAAATAACTAATTATACAGTTTGGTTGTAAATCACAAGACAAATCTTTCGAACCTAATTAACCCATGATTGGACACTAATTACCAAATACAAACGAAATAGTTATTGTGCTTCCAAAAATTTTACAGCAGCAACTAAACACAGCCAGAGTGGATTAGTGTTTAGGTCAACTTAATTGTGACCCACTTGCATGGCTGCATACTGCTCATCGGTTCTTGGGTCGCATTACGAGCGATTTCCACGAGCTGAGAATACTACGAAATTATTAGCTTGCTATCATCTGGTTCAGCAAAAGCTGACACAAGGTCAACAGCCTCTTCCTACAGGAATACAAGGAGCACCCGAAACATTGGCCTTGTTCGCCTGGCTGGCTTCTAGGCAGCCAACAATGCTTGTTCGCCTGGCTGGCTTCTAGGCAGCCAACAATGCTTTTCTCTCACACCAATTCAGCACTAGTCAGTCAGCAGTATTTTTCTCTTATACCAAATCAGCATCAGCCATCAGTCACCAGCCAGCCGAACAAGACCATTAGCTCTCACTTTTTGTATTCCTTGTTTTAAATACTATTATTTAAATACTAGAACTATGGTAAAAAATAATATTTCATTAAAACATAGTCGAATGGGATCTTGTTTTATAAATTTAATTCCAAAAAATATTATAGTGCAAATAGATCATAAAAATGATGAACTATTAAGAATCTATGGCCATTCAAAGTTTTGTAATCACAAAATAGGGAGAGGTAAAATAGCCAATCGGAGAGGAGTTAGTAATTGTTTGAGTTGGTAACTGGATGTTCCACCCGTGGCCATTTTGACACGTACATGCACCTCCTTTTGTCGGCTCACAAAAAATGAGAGAATTGCCTCATTGCCACTAAAATCTATACCAATTTTTTTATTGTCATAAAATTTTTTGGATTTACCTCATTGCCGTCCATTTTGAATTTTTGATCTTCTCATTGCCATTACCGTTGCATGATCAAGCTTTATTCCCTTGGTTGTCATCCAAATAGATAATTTGTTCCCTTCAATGTCATCGAGAGAACAGAACACTGTCACAAGGTGTTCGTAACATAGGACTAACTCCGTAAATACTGTTGATAACTAAATTTAACCATTTTTTATAGTTTAGGCTTGATAGTTGCTTAGGTGATTTATTTTTCTGAATTAATTAAATTCAAGTTTAATACAGCTTAATTATTAAACTTAGTTGTGATTATTAAAACTCTCATGATTTGTAAAATAATTAATAGGCTGGCCAGTATTGCTAATGACTAATTAATCTAATTAGAAATTAATGATCAAAATATATTTTGGACGTACTCACCTGTTTAATAGACAAATGAAGTTGGTTATATAGGGAGTATTAATTATGGCTGATATTAGATTAATATTGGACAAATGAGAAATGCAAACTGCAACTTTGTATGAATACTAAAATATAAAATTGCTTTCGTTTATTTGGCCACCATAACTTTGATTAGCATATATATTAATAATCAATATAAGCACAAAAGAAAGCTGCCAGTGAGAATTTATATTATAGTCAACAATCTTTATGCACACCTGCACTTTGTTGATCATTTTTTGTTTCTCAGATTACTACTGTATTTTGTTAGTTGATAGTTACTGTCTACTACCCTAGATTTTTAAGAGATAAAAAAATAGAAAATGTGTACGTAGACTTGTACCGATATAACAAATTAAACTTGAATTTAATTAATTCAGAAAAATAAATCACCTAAGCAACTATCAAGCCTAGACTATAAAAATGATTAAATTTAGTTATTAACGGTGTTTACGAAGTTAGTCCTATGTTACGAACACCTTGTAATGGTGTTCTGTTCTCTTCGATGACATTGAAAGGAACAAATTATCTATTTAGATGGCAACCAAGGGGATAAGGCTTGATTGTGCAACGGTAATGGCAATGAGGAGATCAAAAATTCTAAATGGATGGCAGTGAGGTAAATCCAAAAATTTTTATGGCAATAAGAAAATTAGTATAGATTTTAGTGGCACTGAGGCAATTCTCTCAAAAAAAAAATCGATTGGCGTGGTGTCAGGGGAGGGCATCGGCTGGGTGGCTGTATGGATGAAAACGGTACGGATATTTTCCGACCGTATTCGAAACCAAATCCGTTTAGAGGGGTTTTAATCCGTCCGTATCCAAGTCCGGATATTTAACATCCGATACCGTATTCGTATCCGAATATTTAAATCACATATTTATGATGTCGATATCCAATCATATGCTATCCGGTATTTTTTATAATATCCGTATTCGAATCCGAATCCGAACATAAATACGAAAACAAATACGATATCAGTGATATCCGTCCGTATCCGATCCGTTTTCATCCCTAGGTGGCTGTGCATGCATGCGCCTGCTTTTGTCAGCGCACAGCAGAGCGGTTCGGCATGGCCCTGTGATCCCAAAATAGACGGTGTCTGCGAGCGAAGGAGGCAGACACAGCTGCCTCGCCATTTTGGTGGACGGGCAGCTACCACACCCCCGGTGTATATATATATATATATATATATATATATATATATATATATATATATATATATATATATATATATATATATATATATATATATACACACTACCTCGTAGCTAGATACAAAATAACTTATTCTGTAGCCACTTTGAGTTACGATAATTAGTATGTTAATTTACGAGATTATAGTTACTTCTTACTTTATGATTTACTATAACGTTACGGTAAATATCCCCATGTGTTATAGTAACGGAACAATCGTAAATATGTATTGACATTATCGTAACTTAGTATATATAATTATTGTAAATAGAGGTGGCTATAGAATAACTTATTTTGCAGTTGCCTACTGAATATACTCTCTCTCTATATATATATTACCATTACGTTATCCTTCTATCTAGCATGTAATGTGCGTCTTTGTGCAAACATTTTGGTTCACAAAGTAATGTTTACCATTATCTTCGTGCGCACTTGATGGTCCGAGCATCGTCCATCTGATCGGGCTGGACACTTCTCACTCTTGCCAACCGCGCAAGGGTAGCTTTGTACCTTGGTTTGGTGAACCAAAAATGTATCATTAGTGGTAGTAGTCATGAGTGGCTTTGATCTGTGCTGAACCCAACTCATGTCTTCAATAAAATTTATTGAATTTGCAAGAACCATGCAACGAGGAGTTCATTTGAACAAGTGTCGCCTTGATCTAATGCACAATGGAGGAGGCATAACTGTTGTATTTTTACTGCACACGTCAGATAAAAAAACTGTAGCCATCTCTAACTAGCTGCTGCATGTGTCCTAAAACCAACCAAGAGAAATTGCTTACAAAAGCAACTCTTCACTCATTAGTTTGCTCCTCGACTATTGTGACTGTGTTTTTGAGTGAAATAACTACACAGGCTTTCCTCCTGCATTCAATTCACTATTGGCAACCGCGTAAGGGTTGCTTTGTGCCTTGGTTTGGTAAACTAGACACGTATCAGTTTACGTACTTAGCATGCTGGTAGAACCGATTAATGATCTCGTCGTAGTGGTTGAAGCATGCTGTGTGAAAGGAATGCTTTATATCAATGGCTAGTGCAGTGTATATGAACCTATAACAAGTAGTACTAGTTGCAGTTGAATGGAATAGTCATGTACATAACAGACAGTCCGCATAGTGCAGTACTGACCCTGGCGGACAAAGCTGTGTCCGCTGAAGCACAAGTTTATAACAACTGAGCATACCGAACATGTTCAGAATACAAAGCTAGAAATCTAAAGCAAAGTGCAGCTTTAGAATAATGTTTTCCCAAATATTATAATAAAATCTCCTACAAGTCATTGTCATCTCCAGACATGTGATCTCTGCCGCCACAGTTACTGTTATCACTGCAATACTGGATTCTAGTATCATCTTCATCTTCGCTGTCTTCAAGTATGCCAATTGCTTCCATCTTATCTCTTAGAAGGTCTTTTAAATTGGCTTCAATAACAGTGCCTTCTCCATCATGACTAGCTTCATGCATAACCTGATCACCATCACCCAGCAGGACTTCATGCTCGTTGTCAGAACAATGATCATCTTGGTGCACTTGATGCTCTATTTCATTCACGTCATACATATCCCTATGTTCGAACTTATGCACGACCCGCCAATCTTTGTCCAAGGAGGTGTCTTGTAGATAAAAAATCTTCCTCGCCTGTGTTGTGAGAATATAAGGGCCACCCTTGTACCAGAATGATTTAATGTTGATGGATCTAAAATGTTCGTCATCGTCAATGCCTGCAGACTTCGTATTGCCAGCTAGATTGTACCGGTCACAGCATAGAAGAACCACTGTCCTATGGCTTTGTATGCTGGAGTTATACATCAACTGAATAACTTCTCTAAGGATACCATAAAATTCTACTGATTGACCTTCATATGCACCGGCGGTCATGACACAACTGTTCTGTGTACACAGGGATTTCTTGTGGTCGACAGTGCTATACCTAACTCCATTAATACTGCAAACTACATAGACCCGAACTCGGGTATCAGGACCACATGACAGTGCATACAAACCTTCACTGACCTCTATTGGTTTCTCTCTACACAGCTCCTCGATCTGCACACAAACATGAAACCACCGTCACCACTAAGTTGTCGTATAATTCTGCCAATGATCGGCCTAACAGAACTAAAATATGCTAATCACGTACATGAGACTTAAACCATGCTAGAAACTCTGCTGCTAGCCTACTATCAACATCATCACTTTGCGCTTCTTTCTCTAAAATTTGTCTGTATTTTCTGTAGCACATTGTTGACGGTAATTAACTATCATTTTTAACTGTCAACTTAAATAAAAGAATGCTATAAAATTAATTACCACCAATAGACTAGGTGTTTAACTGACAGAATTCCATGAGTTTTGGTGAATATCTATTTCTGCAGGGTGCCAGCTGAAAATAATAAAAATGGCCCACATGTCAGGTTTACATAGAGAGAAAGGGCCACAGATGGAAAAAGTATAATCTAGAAGGTTCGGGAAGCCAAACTCTAGGAGGTGGGACCCACCTATCACTGTGACAGGGGCGGGCGCCCAGCCCCAGGGGCGGCCGCCCCACCTAGGGAGCCAATTAGCTTCCACCTCGCAGATCTTGCCTCCACCACCTTTGAGGATGAATAAAAATCATTGATCAAGGTCAGTTTGATCCGAGGGCTATGGTGCTTCCTAGGGGGCTATATAAGCAAGGTCCCTGGCCCCTGGAGGAGAGAGTTTAGAAACCCTAATTCATATTTTCCAGAGAGAATTCACCTAAAAGGGGTCCCTTAAATGGATCTTTCTCTAGGGCACATACAAGAGAGTTTAGCTTTGTAGTCTCTATGTGAGATTAGAGTTATTCGTCTAGATTAAGAGAGTTAAAGTGGAGGTAGAAGATTAGAGGAAGTCCGGCCTGTCGGTGTCTCCTCTCCAAGCTTGTATCTATGGGGTCAAGTCTTCTAACCTGAGGCTTGGTTCTAGGATTTTTTGGTAATTCAACTTCTAATACTAAGTAAGTACGTTGTTATTATTGTTATTTGGTTTATGAGTTTACTTTATTCGCTTCACGTAGGGAATAGAGTAATCATTCATAGTGTAAGCGTGGTGCTTGGGCTTGGAATACTCATAGATACCCCCTATCTGGCTGGATCGGTGTGTAGTAACATGGGAAGTGACAATCTCATTGTTACCTTTGGAGCCCTCCTCCCGTCAGAAGGTTTGGTAGGATTTAAGTACCCTAGTCAAGCATTCTCTGTGGTGTCTCTTTTCCATTGGTATTTCCCCTTAGACCAATAGTATCATAGCTTGCCATAGGTTGGAACTGAACTGTCGTCGTAGTTCTCTCTAATTGCTTATATCTTCACCACCTTGTACTACGGCTCAAGGGTAATAGTAAAGACTGGGTTAGTCATCGCATGCTTTCTCCTTGCGGATAAAACAAATACGATACTCTAGACTTATCTTCCGGGTGAAGTGCTCACCGATATCCGTGCGCTTGCAGATTATTTCTCTTAAATTCCTTCGTGTGCGTATCTAGTATCAACACACATATAAGCATTATTATTGGTAACATTTCGTACGTAATATAGGAAACAACAAATCAGCATATAAAAAATCATACTTACTCCACAATGGTCCAACCTCGTCGTAGTTATTAAGCACATACCAAGTTAGCTTATTGATTTTGGCTTTATCATCGATGTTCATTGACGTAATCTTGCCAATGGG
Source organism: Saccharum officinarum (assembly GCA_020631735.1). Lineage (NCBI taxonomy): Eukaryota > Viridiplantae > Streptophyta > Magnoliopsida > Poales > Poaceae > Saccharum > Saccharum officinarum. Next base: position 30,531,124 of record CM036224.1, on the reverse strand, counting down.
CTTGACACCATGCATGAAAACAAAGGTGTCACCATCTGCTGGCCCATCATGTGACATATTGTTGTCCCAATTATATCTTGTTGGAACATCTTCGATGAACCTCTCCCAAAATGCCAACGTCTCACTTTCTAAGTAAGCCTCCGCAATTGATCCTTCAGGCCTGGCCCTGTTCCTTAAGAAATTCTTCAACTTGCCCAATCGCCGTTCTATTGGGTACATCCATCCATACTGTACGGGCCCTCGAAGAAGTGCCTTGTCAGGTAGATGGACAGCCAAGTGCTCCATAACATCGAAAAAGGCCGGTGGAAAAATCTTCTCAAGCTTGCATAAGATGAGTGGGATGTCCTGTTTCAGCTTTTTCATGACTTCTTTTCTCAGAGTTCTACAACACAGTTGCCTGATGAAGTTCCCAAGTTCTGAAACAACTTTGTATACATCTTTGGGAACAAAACCTCTTAAGCCTGCAGGAATGATCCTCTGGAGAAGGACATGACAAGTATGTGTTTTCAGCTTGCCAACTACCTTGGTACCATCTACACTTATGGATTTTGCTAGGTTGGTTGCATAACCATCTGGAAACTTGACACCTTTAATTAAAGAACTTGCAAAATTCTGCTCTGTGTTTTCCTTCATGACATAGCGAGCTTCCGAAAATTTAAGCGAGGTGCCATGCTGCACGCCATGATATTAAGGCCTTATGTTCATATCATGCAAATCTAGCCTAGCGTTCGTTGTGTCCTTTGTCTTGCCCTCCACTTTCAGTAATGTCCAAAGAATGTTTTCACATATGTTCTTCTCAACGTGCATTACATCAAGATTGTGTGGCAACAATAGGTCCTTCCAATACAGCAGCCCCTACCAAGCAGATTTTTGATTATAAATCACTGGCTCTCCATGCTTTTGTTTCTTTTTTCCACCGCACACAGATAAATTTGCAAGCGCATGGATACCGCTGTAGCTTTCACCCAGAAGTATTCCAAGTATCGTATCCACAGAGAAACATGTGAGACTAACTATGGTCTAAATTAACTAAGGGTAGCAACAATGTTAGGATAAATAGGAGCGTAGAGAGGATAACTAAGGTTCTCTAGTTCTGACTTGGGTAAGCTTATGTCTTCTACTATTCAACTAGGGACATTACTATGAAAAGACACCAGCAAGGGATGCTTTCCTTCGCAACCATGTCCTATGTGGGCCTACAGACGGGAGGTGGACTATTAAGGATCAATGAAGCTATATAGTACAGGCTATATAGAACTTATGTCACTCATGCGATCTACCACCTTCCGGAATGCAGGGTGCATCCACGATTAACCCAAGTCTAAGCACCATGCTTACACTTACGATTAATACTTTACTCCCCCTATGTAGAGAATAAAGCACTCAAAAGAGTCACAAACCTAATGAACATTATAAACAAGATGCTTACTTGAATCAGAAGTTGATTACTAGAGAAATCTCAGAAGCAAGCTCAGGTAAAACTTGAATCTACCAAGGTACAAGTCGTAGAGAGAGCACCGACAGGCCGACACCTCCTCTAAACTCTTCCCTCACTCTCTATCTCACTATTTCTATTTATAAGACTAGATCCTATAGAGGACTAATCTTCTCTTGATATGAATTAGGGTTTCAGGGATCTACTAAGGAAGGGGGTAGGGGCTAGTATATATAGGCCAGAGCATCAATTCTGGACCCTCGGATCAAACCAACTTGAAAGAATGACGTATATGCAATCTAGGAGGTGGTGGGGAACCGACATTCGAAGCGGAGGCTAACTAGTGGGACCCACAGGCTGACCGGCCTGCAGGTGGGGCCAGCGGGCCCCACATGGCAGCCCCTCAGGGTCTACTTCGGTGGAGAGCCTCCTGGAGTCTTCTAGAATCTTCCCACGCTGTTTTCACAGCAGAATTCTGTAATTTCCTTTGACAAATAGGTCCCCCTTGATGGTTTTTTGGATAAACCCTGCTGAAAACATAGATTTACCAAAACTCATGAAATTTATTAGTTTAAGTATATATGCAGGTTATGTTGATGGTTTATAATTGTTGTTAGTGACTGTCTACAAGCTCCCCCAAGCTTAACCTTTACCAATCCCTAAGCAAAGCTAAACTCAGCAATGGATCAGGAGTTGCTACAATGTTTTCACGCCTCAAAAGTACACATGCATTCAATCAAAAATTCTCTTCCGGATTAGAATAAACTGATCTGACTTTCAAACTTACCCATATTACCTTCAACCGTGGGGCTTCTTAGCCTTCACTTGGGTCTTGAGCAATTGAAAGATAGAACGATCAAGTCAAGCACTATGTCTCAAGTTCTTTGTTCAACCACTGTTCCAGAGTTTTTTAAGTTTTCAAAATAAAACTCAGAGATTCCATTGTATGACGCTCTCAAGTCTCTCAATATATGTGGTATTTATGGATCCTCGCCAAGGCAATAAAGTGTTATGCCTTTTTCTCTTCCTACCTCTAAGGCTTATGTGGAGTTCATAGGTAGGGAGAAAGCTAGAGCATACTTGCAATGCATATATTATAAAGTCAAACCTCGGATCCAAAGAGAGTTGAGTCATACAATCAAATCTAGATGTGCATGTGTGTGGATGTATATGGTGGATATATATAGTGGCTAACCTAGTTCTACTTTGCTCCTTAAAAATATATCTGTCTTTTGGAACTTGGAAACAATTGCAAGAAAACATGGTGTCAGTGTCTAGAAACGGGGGTCTAGGCAGAGCGACAAGTGAATTTGTATCTGCGCGTCCAGGCCCGGATGGTGTGCAAAGCGGACACAAGGGTGTATACTGGTTTGGGCAAGAATAGCCCTACATCTAGTGGGTGTTGCAGCTGCTCGTGTTGCCTTGCACTGAAGTGCTCATAGTAGGGGTTACAAGCTTTTGAGAGAGGGAGTGGATCCTATGTCTCTTTGGGGGAGGGGTGTGTGTGTTGTCTTCGTGAGATGCATCTCTTAGCAAGGTGTGTGTTCGTCATCCCTAGATGTGGCCTCTGTCTCCCCTTTTATAGTTTCCAAGGGGAGGGCTCGGGTTACATTGATGGTAAAAAAATGAAATTGGGAAAAGACGAAAGAGAAAGACAAAAAAGGTGGCCTTGGGCGTGGAAGTCTTCCTCCTTATCCAGTGTGAGCAGCTTCCCCTATAGCGCAGAGACGTTATGGTTGTTGAGCTTTTGGCCTCTCCATCCGCTGGTGTAACATGTTGTGACCATGCTTCATCCTGTGTGCTTCTGTGCTATCGAGGATGGGTGTTACGTGCTATTATCATATTTAGGTGATTCAATAGTTATCTAGCCTTAAACACACAAAACAACAATTCTGTCCAGAACATGGACATAATCTGACATGCAACTTTAGAAATGCATAACTGTAGTTCTAAATATTCAACAAACATGGTTCTTAACTCTTTAGAAATCTTATTAAGTTGTCTATAACTTTCTCGTTATCATTTTAAGATGATGCTACAGCTAACAAGGTCAAACATCACAAAGAAGACATCTCTATCCAGATTGGGACAGAATCTGTTATTCCACTTCACAAGCTCATAACTAGAGTTATAGACCTACAAAAGTAGTGTTCTTGAACTTTTTGGAAATCTTAACAAAAGTACTACACTTCTTCTATTATCACGAAGACAGTTTCCTTATGTACATAGGTCAAACAAACCAATCATTCAGATCTATTCAGAGGGCATGCAGAACATGATAGAGCATTGGTTAATTTCATAACTCCTAAACAATTAGGCCTATGGTCATGAAAATTTAACCCAAGCTAGATTATAAAGTTAGATACAACTTTGGTATTCATCCCATATATAGCAAACATCATTATTATCATGAAAATGATTGCACAACAAAAAGTACACATGCAGCCATTTTCAGAAAGTAGCACTTTGTTGTTTACACTTGTTTGCTAACAAGGAACATACGCATGAGATATTCTAATGGCTTCCACTATCACCAACATACTTAGCAACACTTTATTTAATCACCAAGCACTCAAAGCATCATCACATTCGTTTACAAGCTTTATCTACTAGCAAATTTGCATTCTCCAAATATATATAATTCACATATATAATAAACTTAGGTGATGTTGTAAACATCTTATTTGGAGCTGATATTTTTATGAGTGATAGATGCTATCAAAACATGGCTACTGTAAAAATTTCACATGCTCAGGTTTTATAATTTAATTACTATAAAAAGACAAATTGCTATTGTAAGAAAACATGTGAGAGCAAGATATATCTAAAGATCCATATTTTCTGTAAGCACATGGCCATATTAAGTATTCTTAGGTCACAACGTCATCATGCAAAGCAAAGGAACCACATTTCACATTTTTGCATAGATAAATTATTTATAAACCATTTATCAAGCTCTAAGCAAATTAAATCTATAACTCAATCATACTGCATCTAATGAACATGAAATTTTTACCACAACACACATATAGCATCAGCAGCCTTCCACAAAAATTTCACAGCAATTAGAGCACTACAACTATAGATATGCATTTATTCCTAGAAAACCCTAATTATCATAGATAAATAAAAAAGAGCAAAAACCTTCTACTAACACATGTCATATTATGACTCTATTGCATGGATCTACTCACAAGGATTCGAAAACATCTTCATTTGTTATTTTACGATTTTTCTACGATTTACTATGACTTTCCAAAATTTTAGTTGATTCAATGCATAGAGAAAAAGCTTAACAGAAAAGGAAAACCAATCTTGCACTTATAACCCTGAACTTCTATGGAATCAACCTGATCTCTGCTAGAACTATTCATCTGAGTCATGGATTTCACATCTAGACCCAAGAAAAATCTTCTATTCTCATCTAGGCGTCCTTCTTCATCTCGACACTGGAGCAGAGAACCCGGAGGCAGAGGACGTCAGGGAGGACAGGTCCGGCTCTCGCCGGTGGGGCTTCCGGCGATAGTGGAAGAGGTCTGCCTGGCCATGACCATGTCGTACCCAGGGCTCAGCTAGCAGCGGTGAGCAGCGACCGCAACCCAGTGCCTGCATGCACGCGCCATGGTCGGAGGTGACGGTGCTGGCCAGCCAGTGGAAGCGGCCCGGAAGACGAGCGCGTAGGTGCGGGGAAAAGGCAAGGGAGCAGTCTACAGGCTATGGAGAGAGGGAGGGGGCTTGCTGTGGAGGAGGAGCAGTAGCTGCGCGAGCTCTGCTACTCGGCCATTTGTGGTGAGAGCGAGGGACAGATACAGAGAGCGAGAGAGAGAAGGGTGCCGGCTCCAATTTATTTCATGGGGTGCGGTGGCGAGTGCGGAGGGCTTGGCCACGCCACGTAGCACGCAGGAGCAGAGCCGGTCGGCCATTGTTGCTACACCTGCCGATTCAAAATCCTGATGAGGAGCTACTAATACTACCTCAAAAATACGTCTAAAACATCATTTTCGTCTCCCTCTATCTCCTAATCTGGTTCGAGTTAGCGAAAACTCCAGTAATGGAAAGTGTATTGCTACATGAGGTCTACAACTTTTATTTAAAAAGCTTCACCTAATTCATCTTGGTTTAGGAGATACAGTGCTCTAAAGTGAGCCACATTGAATCTGAAAACCAGTTTCAGGCCTCATAAGGACTTAGCCAAATTCTTGGCCCTGAAAACGTGGTTTTGGCTGAATCTTTGGGCCGCATTTACTCAATATTCTGCACTGATCTAGGCCAAGGTCATTAAACAACTTTTTTTCATCCATGTCTAATCTACAACTTTTATTTAAGGTTCCCTTCCATGGAAGCACTCCAAACAGTCGGTCAACACATGTCAAAACTATATCATGAAAAGGTATTTTGAAGCCAACCAACACTTACAAGCATATTTGGACCAAGTCATGAATACAATCATGGTTCTATTTTGCATCCTAAGTGTGTCTAAGGTGTTTTAATGGTCAAACACAATCACTTGCATTAACCAAGCATGGTCATTAAACATACCAATGGGATATACATAGGAAACATATGTTGGTTATAAATGAAACATGAGTTGCATGAATGAAACATCACTTAGGCAACATATGAAACATCACCTATGCAACATATGAAGCGTCACCTATGTAACATATGAAACATCACATAGGTAACATATGAAAACATCACCTATGCAATAATCAAAATGCAATTCACTTAATAAAGCAATTCAAGAAAGGTTATAACTTATCATTTCATGTGACTTCTTGGCTCCAAACTTGATGAAACTTTTCAAGTGATCAATATAGATGGAAATAGATGTGGGCACATGAAAGGGCACTTTTAACATTACTCTAGTATATATCTGAAAAAGGGTTTACCATTAAACACAAAGGTGTTGTGTTTATTCCCAAAAGTTCAAGTGGGGCTCATTTTTAGGGATTTGGCCTTGACACATTCATCACCACTTTTGAGATAAGGAACTAAAGCTTCAGATTACCACATAACCTGTCATGTTTGAGCTCAAACCCACTACTTAACTGGTGACAAACACCTAGGGTGTTACATCCTCTAAGGTGAACTTTTCCAGCGCATCTCGGTCCTCAGTTTCTCCATCAAAATCCAAGCTCTTCCTCCAAGGGTGATTCCTAGAAAGGTAACGACAGTGTCCAAGGTAGCCTAGCTTCTTTCTTAGCCTCCTTGACAATGGATTTTTGTCACAATAAATATATTCATAATAACCATTTGTAGTTTGGCCTGACAAGGTGCTCAATGCTGGAAAATCATGTATGCACCAAAGCACAACAACGCACAGAGTGAAGCCTTCCTTATCATCAGGATGTAGTACATGAAAAGTGTTGACACCCTCCCATAGTTCTTTCTGTTCGTCTATAAGAGGCTCCAAGAATACATCAAAATCATTTCCTAGAGAGGTTGGGCCAGGGATCAGTAGAGACATAAAGCAATTCGATGGGTTCACACATTCCCATGGTGGCAGGTTCAGAGGCGTTACAAGAATAGGCCACATACTATATGTCGAGCTAAAGTTGCCAAATGGATTGAAACCATCTGTGGCGATGGCAAGCCTCAAGTTCCTTGGATCATCTGCAAAATTTTTGTGCTTTCTATCAAAGTTCTGCCATGCCTCCCCTTCTGCTAGATGGCTCATTTCACTGGTATTCTTCTCTCGCTTATTCTCATGCCATTCAACATTTGCTACTGTTCCTCGAGCAGCAAAGATCCTCCGCAACCTGAGTATTAGTGGAAAATGTCTCAAAACCTTATAAGGAACATGCCTGCTACCATCTGCATCCTCTCATCTAGACTCTTTGCATTTTGGGGACACTTCCAATTTCTCACGATCACCCCAAAACAACACATAGTTATTCTTGCACACATGGATACTTTCATAACCAAGTATCAATTATTGAACATATTTGCATGCCCCCTCACATGATTTCGGCATGTTGCTCTTAGGGAATGCATCTGACAGCAACACCAATAGTGTATCAAAATAGCTGTTGCTAACTTGATAGTCGGACTTGATATAGAGCAATTATTGATATTGGTTACGCACACAGAAGGATCAAAGAGAAATAATCTGTAAGTGCACGAATATCGGTGAGCACTTCACCCAGGAGGTAATTCTAGAGTATCGTTAATTATTTATCCCCTAGGAGAAAATGTGCGATGACTAACCAAGTCTTTACTACTACCCCTTAGCTATAAGCAAGGTAACGTGATATAAGGGATATAGAGAAAACTACAATGACATCCTAGTTCTAACCTATGGCAAGCTATGATACTATTGCTCTGATGGGGACATACTGAAGGAAAAGACACCACAGAGGATGCTTAACCCTGGCACACAAATCCTACTAGTCCTACTAATGGGAGGAGGCTCCAAAGGATCAACGAGGCTGTCACCCCCGTGACCTACCACTGATTCAGCTAGATAGGGGATGTCTATAAGTACCTAAGCCTAAGCACCACGCTTACACTATGAATGATTACTCTACACTCAATGCAAAGAGAATAAAGTAAACTCGTAAACCATAGAATAATAATAACAATGTACTTACTAGTATTAGACGTCGAATCACCAAAGAATCTTAGAAGTAAGCTCTAGGTTAGGGAGACTTGATCCTAAAGGTATAGCCGGAGAGGAGACATCGACAGGCTGGGCTTCCTCCAACTCTCCCCTCTACTCTATTTCTCTCAATCTAGAAGAATAACTCTAATCTCACATAGGGACTACAAAGCTAATCTCCCTTGAATGCTAGGCTCTAGAGAGGTGATCCATACAAGGAACCCCTCTTAGGTGAATTTTCTCTGGAAAATAATGAATTAGGGTTTCTAAATTGCTCTCTGCCAGGGGCTTGGGGCCTTGCTTATATAGCCCTTTCTGATGAACGTCAGCCGTTAGATCAAACCGACTTAAATCAATGACTTATATTGCATCTCAAAGGAGGTGGAGGCATGATCCGTGGGCCTCCCCCTCATTGGCTACAGGGGGGAGGGCGCCTGCCCAAGGGGCTAGGGTGGCCGCCCTGGCCTGCTGCTAGGTGGGTCCCTCCCTCTAGGGGTTGCCTTCCTGAGACTTCTAGAGTCTTCTTTTTAGTACGTAGGTCTTTTCTCTCTATGTAAACCTGACATGTGGGCCTTCTATGGTTATTTTTGGCTGGCACCCTACAAAAATAGATATTCACCAAAACTCATGGAATTCTGTCAGTTAAACCCCTAGTCTATGGTGGTAATTCTTTTTATAGCATACTTTCTATTAAGTTGATGGTTAAAATTGATAGTTAATTACCATCAACAAACTCCCCCACACTTAGGCTTTTACTCATCCTCGAGAAAAGGATGGATTACCTTAGGCATAATCTCTTGAATAGAACATCAACACTAGATTGTTCCTTAGTCTTACCTATACTATGGGATTCAAAGTGTCTACCATAATACTTTGGGTAGTTGAGGAATGGAACAACTTGAAACAAAGCCCCTTTCTTCCTTCAGCCTATCAATTGGAGTTTTTGTATATATTTTTGAAATGAAAACTTAGCTTACCTTCTCCTTCATGTGGTACACTCAAATCACTCATTATATGTGGTATTTTTGGATTCTCATGAGGCATGGATGAATAATGCCTTGCATAAATTTCCTATTCTACTAAAGCTTACGTGGAGTTTTAAAGGTAATTCAAGAAATGGCATACTTACTTTGCATATGTTGCTCAGTCACAACGGGATCCTCGAAGGGAAAGTCATACCCCTAGATCAAGATTGTGCATGTGTGTGGAAATATTTGGTGGCTAACCTATTTCTACTATGCTCCTTTGAAAAGACTTCTCTCTTTTATTCCAGAAACAAATGGAAGAAGTTTGCTAAACATGGGCTGTCATTTTGATTTTTCTATTTTTTTTTCAATGCTAGGACTTTTGTCCATCTTTCTTTCTTTTCTCATCATTTTTTGTATACTTTTATTTTGCATAGCCTCATGAATCTATAAGAAGTTGAATACTTTGAAGAAAAAACATAGCAACACTTTGAAGAGAGATTAATAACAACTAGGAGCTTTTATTTGAAATCCTATGAATCTTTTTGGGATCTTCCCCCAGTGTAGGAGATAGATCTTTAGGCGAAAAAGCATATTTTTGCATACTCCTAGTATAGGAGCAGCAGAATATATCTAGGTGTAAGTGAATCTTGATCTTGGGAGTATGAACACTCTCTCTACAATGGTCTAACACGGGGGTGACCAAACTCAATACAAACTAGTAGCTATGTTCTGGTTTCTTAAATTTGTAAGGTTCTAATAGGCATTTATTACCACAGAGGAGAAGCATATCTAATAATTTAAATATTTTTGAAAAGAAATTCTCCAAATGATAAGACATCAGAAATCAGGTTCTCATGATTCTACTATCTCACAATCCACAACGACTTAAGTGATATGGGGTCCCTATAAATTAAGTTCCCAACAACAACAGGACTCCTAGGAATAATCATGGTGTGAGTCTATCTTGAGATTATGACTAAAATAATCTACCTTTCAATTTCATCATTTAATTAGTTTTTATTTCAAGAATTCTTAAGGCGAATAATAACAGAAACTTAGGTACATAAAAATATAACATCAGGAGAGCAAACCTGACCGTGGTTGAAGGACAGAGCTAGGAGGCCCACACCCAGGGCAGGCACCCTGAGCCTGAGGGTGGCTGCCCCACCTGGGTGGCCTCTCGAGGTCCGTGTCGACGTGTAGGGTCCTCGTGTCAAATCTTTCTGAAATTTTCAATTTTCATGATTAAACCTGTTTGTTATGATGTCGGGTGCCTCCTCCACACTTGTTTCCTATTATCTTTCATACACAACATGGTGGAGACAAAAGAACAAAGATATCTATAATAACCAAATCTTTATTTTAGTCTCATTTAAAGCACTTATTAGATTGATCGAATGAATTGAATCAAACTAAACTTTGAACTAATCAAACTAATAAGATCGTATCTAATTTGATGGTGCCTTATCAACTGCTAACTCGAATGCTCTAGAGTGATCACTCCCTCATGTTCTCCCTATTATGACGCTCAATAGCATCTACCTTCTCATTTAGATTGATTACACAGTGTCTAAAGAAATGGTAGCTAGACTCTAATGAGGTAGTGATCTCGCGCTGTGCTTGGAGCTCTTTCTCTAGATCAGCTATAGTCTTGCGGCACTTGGGGGCTTCAGATGTAGTAAGAGTAGCTTTGGGAGCTTCCTTTGGTGGGATGAAGCAGACTTTGCTAGGATGAGCACGAACTCCCTCAAAGTAGGAGCGATCTCCCATAGTGTAGTTGGTGCAGGTGATCTCGCCACTCCTATTCCTCTTCACTCCCACTAGCATCTCGTTAGGCTTCGGTGGAAGGATCTTGGTCCCCTCTAGCAGGTCAATGATAGGTCCCTTTGGCAGTGCTCCCTTTAGCAAGAGAGGTTGAGGAGGTGGTGGAAAGATCGGTCGAGCGAAGTAGGATTGGCCATAGCTGCACGGGTTTGGTGGAGGAATGGTAGCTAGCGGGCGAGCATCGTTGACAAGGACTAGAGCTTGGGAATCTGGGTCTTCTTTGGGGATCTTGTTGAGGTCAATCCCATAGGGAATCATCCTAGTCTCGATGTTCTTGTTGTCTTGGTTGGCCTTTGGAGGAGAGCACTAGCAGGCTTCTAAACAGGGAGAGAGGAGAGCTTAGATGGAATGAGGAAGGCTGACATCATGGGTTGTTCATATAGGAGGGCTTGGAGGACCAAAATGGGATCCAAAAGGCATATCGCGACGTGCGATGGTCGAATAAGCGAGGAATCTACTTTTCCTAGAAGAAGAATGTAGAAGGTTCATGATGGAAAAAGGCGGCGGCGAGGCGAGTTAGGCCTAGGGTGACCGCCTCAGCCAGTAGGGTGGGCACCCTACCCCTGTGTCAGATCCCAAACTTCTTTTTTGTAACATTTTTTTATATATTTTTATCTTTCAGATAAATAGGTCCTACCCCCATGGAACAAAATTAAAAGGTTTTAGGTCTAAAATTGAGTTAAAAAGAAATTAATTACGTCTATTTCTTCAGGATCTTTATTAGGCTCTAAAAATAATTTAAGACGTTGACCATTTACCTTGAATAACGTACCTTCGTCGTTTTGAAGTGTCACCGCTCCATGTGATGATGTGCTCACCACCTTAAAAGGTCCCTCCCATTTACTTTGGAGTTTTCCATGTCCGAAGAGCTTCACCTTGAAATTTAAAAGTAATACCTTATCTCCTAGGGTGAACTCCTTCTTGATCCTCTTGTCATGCCATCTCTTAACTCTTTCTTTGTAGATCTTCAAATTGTGATATGCTTTCTCTCTCCACTTTTCTAATTCTAAGAGTTGCATCTTTCTTTTCTCTCCTGCCGCTTCAAGGTCCATATTCCATTTCTTGATAGCCCAGTGAGCATTGAATTCTAGCTCGACAGTCAGATGACAAGTTTTCCTGTACACCAACTGATATGGAGACATCCCAATTGGTGTCTTGTATGCTATCCAGTATGCCCATAGTGCATCGGGTAGCTTGTCCTTCCATGGAGTACCCATCTCATTTATTGTCTTCTGCAGAATATTCTTGATTTGTTTGTTTGATGTCTCTGCCTGGCCGCTTATCTGAGGATGATAAGGAGCAGCAATGTTGTGACGTATTCCATGCTTTGACAAGTAGTGCTCAAAGCGCTTGTCAATGAAGTGTGACCCTCCATCACTTATCACTATCCTTGGGACTCTAAATCTTGGAAATATTATCTCTTCAAACATCCTCTTAGAGTTTATGTTGTCAGCATTCTTGCATGGGAGTGCCTTGACCCATTTAGAGACATAGTCCACTACCATCAGGATGTATTCGCATTTCTTCGAAGGTGGGAATGGTCCCATGTAATCAATACCCTAGACATCAAAGAGCTCGATCTGAAGATTGTTGGTGAGTGGCATGGCATCTCTTGAATTGATATTACCATGCCTTTGACATGGGCCGCATCTTTGGATGAATTCTCTTGTGTCTTCATACATTGTTGGCCAAAAGAATCCACATTGCCAAATCTTTGCATGTGTGCGGAATGCTCCATAATGTCCTCCATATGGTGATGAATGGTATCTTTTAATAATTTTGATTCCTTCTTCAGCAAGTACACATCTCTTGAGCATGCTATCTGAGCAAACTAAAAAAAGGTATGGTTCATCCCATATGTGAACATGACTCTCCTAGACAAGCTTCTTTTTGTTCCCTCCTGGCGGTATATATCCTGAAACCATAAAATTAACAATATCTACGTACCAGGGGTCGGATCGGTTGATCCTGTAGAGCATGTCATCCCGGAGTGAATCATCGATGGGCAGTTCCTACGGATTCTCAAACTGCATTCTAGACAAGTGATCGGCAACAGAATTTTCTACCTCCTTTCTATCTTTTATTTATAAGTCAAATTCTTGTAGTAGCAAAATCCATCTTATCAAACGTAGGTTAGCATCAAATTCCATCTTATCAAACATGGTTTAGCATCTTTCTTAGTGAGCAAATATTTTAAAGTAGCATGATCAGAATAAATAATTATTTTAGCTCCCACTAAGTAAGATCTAAACTTATCAATAGCAAAAAGAACAGCCAGAAGTTCTTTTTTAGTATTTGCATAATTAAGTTGTGGTCCTATTAGTGTTTTGCTAGCATAAGCTATTGCATGATGCTTTTTATCTTTAGTCTATCCTAAAACTGCTCCCACAGCATAATCACTTGCATCACACATAATTTCAAAGGGTAAAGACCAATCAGGGGGTTGAATGATTAGTGCTGAGATGAGTGCTTTCTTTAGAATTTCAAAAGATCTTAAACACGCATCATCAAATTCAAAAGGAACATCCTTGGCTAGCAATCTAGTAAGAGGTCTAGCAATGTATGAGAAATCCTTGATGAATCTACGATAAAAACCAGCATGGCCAAGAAAACTTCTAATTCCTTTCAGATTCATAGGTAGAGGTAATTGTTTAATTACTTCAATTTTAACTCTGTCTACCTCAATTCCTCTTTTAGACACTAAGTGTCCTAGCACTATCCCTTCTCTAACCACAAAGTGACATTTTTCCCAATTAAGGACTAAGTGTTTTCTTCATATCTTTGCAAAACTCTATCTAAGTTTTCAAGACAATCATCAAAAGTTTTTCCATAAATAGAAAAATCATCCATGAAAACTTTCATAATCTCTTCAATCATATCAGAAAATATAGACATCATGCATCTTTGAAAAGAAGCTAGAGCATTACATAGCCCAAAAGGCATTCTACGATAAGCATAAGTTCTGTAGGGACATGTAAAAGTAGTTTTGCTTTGATCATCAGGGTGGATAGGGATTTGATGATAATATCCATCAAGAAAACAAAAGAAAGGATGATTGGCTAATCTCTCTAACATGTCATCAATAAAAGGCAACGAAAAATGATCTTTCTTTGTTGCTTTATTAAGCTTTCTATAATCTATGTACATTCGCCATCCTATGACAGTTCATTGAGAGATCAACTCATTCCTCTCATTCTTAATGATAGTCATGCTTCCCTTTTTAGGCACTACTTAGACAGGGCTTACCAACTCACTATGTGGCATAGGATAAATGATCCTGGTGTGCAATAGCTTTAAAACATCTTTCTTAACTACCACCCTCATCGCATTATTAAGTCTACGTTGGGGTTCTCTAGAACATGGAATATTTGGATCTTTTGGAATACAATGAGTGCAAAGGACAGGATTGATGCCTTTGAGGTCTTGGAGTGAATAGCCAAAGGCTGAACGATGTCTTTCTAAGATAGCCAATAAGTGAAGAGTTTGCTCCTGAGTGAGTTTATCACTTATGATCATAGGGGACTCTAGATCGTTATCTAGAAAAGCATATCTAAGACCGGCAGGTAAAGGTTTAAGCTCGATTGGAGGTTTAGGTGGATCCGCAAACTCATCTAAAGGTTTAGGCTTAGAAAAGTCAGCTTCTTCTTCTACGAAGAATTGAGAATCATCCTCTAGACCTGGTTCAATCAAGAATTCTAGAGAAGCAGCCTTAAATTCCTCCAACGGGTCAGATTGAAGACGTGGTTCGGTCTTAGCATTTAGAGAGTGAGATATGGACATCGGAAATTGGAAACCTTTGCCTAAGAAAATATTTAATTTCCCTATTTGTCCTTCATAGAAAAGTCTTCTAAGGGGTTGTCCTATTAGTAGGTCAAAGTCCCATATATCAAAGATATAAAAGCTTAAATGAACCATGGTTCCTTCCACCTTTATGTGTAGAACATATAAAACTCCCAAACTGGGGACAATGTGTCCTGAGGGGCTTTTCATCAATTTCACTATTCGGGTCAATGGCATGTGTTTCAATAAATTGTGTGCAAGTGAAGTAGACATGATATTAATACCCACAACCGGATTATAGGGGACATCAAAGTGGTCTGAATCAATTTGGCAACGTATTGGCAAAGAGGGTGAATCCAAACGGATCTCTGATTCTTCTAGCCATTCATTGCTTATGACCAATGCTAACTCTACTGAGGTGCTTCTATAAGAGAAACATCTCTCTAAAGGTTTTTCAAAATGCTTCTATGGTTTCTTTATAGAAAGATATTTTAGAATGTTTCCAAAATCAATAAAAAGATTAGGTTCGATGTCAAGCATAAAATCAAGAAACAAAATTCCTTCTTTTTGTAGCTTAGAACATGAAGTAGCTGAGGTGGATGGTGTATCTAGCAAAGAATTAGCTTTGCTATTTGAGGTTCTACTTCTAGAATGTTATCATATTCAGTGGCTAAGATTTGATCTAAGATCGACCTTGCTTTCTCAGAAGAGATATGCAAGAATGATCCTCCAAAAGTTATATTGAGCAATTGTCTACTGTCTCTACGAAGACCTATGTAAAAATATTGAAGAAGAATAGGGTCTTGTAGACTAAGGTCTGAGCCAGATTCTAAGAGACTGTTAAGACGATTCTAGGATGAGGCCAAAGATTCATCTTTTCCTTGTTTGAAGGTCAGAACCTTTACTCTAAGGTCGATGATTTGGAAAATGGGGTAGAAATCTAGAAAAAAGTGGAACATAATAATCCCCAATCTCCTTCCTGCTTACCTACAACTTTACTATACCATTGTCTAGCTTTTCCCTTTAAAGAAAAAGGAAATAGTTTCCAACGTAAAGTTTTATCGAACATGCCTTCTATGCAAAGACAGTCACAAGTTTGTTCAAAATCTCGAATATGTAGGTAAGGATTCTCATCTTCCTCTCGTGAAAAGGATAGGCTTTGGACCATTTTGATCAACCACAGACTCGACCTATAGTTAGGGTTTTGGATTGGTTGTGACGATTCCCATGGCACAAGGCTGGTCTCCGAGGGTGCAGAAGTTTTAAAGATAGGAATGGAATTTATGTAATCCATAAGGATGGAAAAGGTAAGAAAAGAAATGAATAAAAAGGGAAAAAAATAAAAAGATAAAAGTATGAATACAAGGTAGGGCAAGACTTAAGGTTATCTCAGCAGATCGTCTTTCTCCCTGGCAACGGTGCCAGAAATGCATGTTGATATTGGTTACGCACATAGAAGAATCAAAGAGAAATAATCCACAAGCACACAGATATCGATGATCACTTCACCCGAAAGATAATTCCAAAGTATCGTTATTTATTTATTCACTAGGAAAAAACATGCGATGACTAACCAAGTCTTTACTACTACCCCTGAGCTGCATGCAAGGTAACGTGACATAAGGGAAATAGAGAAAACTACAACAACACCCTAGTTCTAACCTATGGCAAGCTATGATACTACTGCTCTGATGGGGACGTACCGAAGGAAAAGACACCATAGAGGATGCTTAACCTTAGCACACAAATCCTACCAGTCCTACTAACGGGAGGAGGCTCCAAAGGATCAATGAGGTTGTCACCCCCATGACCTACCACCGATCCGACTAGATAGGGGATATTTATGAGTACCCGAGCCTAAGCACCACACTTACACTACAAATGATTACTCTACCCTCAACGCAAAGAGAATAAAGTAAACTCGTAAACCACAGAACAATAATAACAATGTACTTAGTACTATTAGATGTCGAATCACCGAAGAATCTTAGAAGCAAGCTCTAGGTTAGGGAGACTTGATCCCGAAGTACAGCCGGAGAGGAGACACCGACAGGCTGGTGTCAGTACCAATAGTACAGGGGTACCCACATCCATCGCTAATAAAAAACTAAAACAACTGAAACCACAATAAAAGGCAGCCCGCCTCGACCGCGTATCCAGTCCGCCTCGTACGAGGCCCGCTCGACGGGGCGCGTCGACCGCGCTCTGGCTTCGACTCGTACGAGGCCCGCTCGATGGGGCGCCTCGACCGCGCCCCATCCCGTACAGCAAGGTACCTCGACGGCGCTCCGACCCACGCGAGGCTCGTCCGCCCACTGGGAAAAACTCCGACTCGCGTGAGCCCGGGTCGAGCGCCTCGACTCCTTCTCTTTACCTACTCTAGGACAAAAGCCATAGCATTTAATGCGGTTACCTACTACCACCTACCGGCATGGCTGCGACTAGGATCGACGTAGGAACAATGTCCGTGTCAGATCTCACTGTTTTACCGCCCATCCCGTGATGGGAGGTGAAAACCGTCACTGTACCCACCTTACCGCGCACTGTTTACCATCGATCACCCTCGAGGGAGGATAAGACAAGGCCCGTTCTCCGCAATCTCAGGGATTCGGCCTTATCCATCCGGTCTCGACCCGGCCTCGACCCAACCTCAACGCTCGGCACAGTTCAACGGCAAGGGAAGGACGGTGTGGCACGGCACTCTAGGTCATTTTGCCGTCTCGTCTCCCACGACGCCATGGTGTCCAGGGATGGCCGACCATTCCTAGAGCATGTCGCTACGGTCAGCTCAACAGGAATCGACAAAACATCACCTCAAGGCTCCCCGTCATCTTGGCCTCCTCTCGCCCTATAAAAGGGCAGGCCAGGGTTCTACAACGGAGAGGGAGAACGAAGAAAAACAAGAGACAATAGGCAAGACGCAAGATAGAGATCGATATCTCAAGCAATCACCCTTGTCCTCTATTTCCTTTCTTTGAGACTTGGGCTCGACGCCCTCTCTCGCATGCTTGTAACCCCTACACGAGCACTTCGGTGCAAGGAAATACAAACTTCTCCCCCCCGCTGGACGTAGGGCCTTCTTTTGCCCGAACCAGGATAAACCCCCGTGTGTTCTCCTTGCATCACCATCTAGGAAAGAGACACACAGCATTTACTCATTGGTTTAGGACCCCATCGGGTCTGAACACCGACAGTTGGCGCGCCAGGTAGGGGAGCGCTGCGTGCCAACGTCGCTTTCTCGCCTTTTTTCCTGGATGGCTGACCCCGAACGCCCTATTCCGTTGGCCACGGTGATTTGGTTCGGGAGTTTGGAGTTCATGTCGCTTGGCTATGGCTATGATATGGTCCTACTTCCACCCAGGCACCCAACCGACGAGGACTATGAGCTCTCCCAGCCCGGGGGAGCAATCCGCTGGTACCATCGCTCTAGGCGGGCGCGGGCCGCCCGACGACGATGAGCCTGGTACAACCACCGTCTTCACCTCGCAGAGGGTGATGGGATCCCCCGGTCCGGCACCGCCCAGCCAGGCACCGGCCCAGATCTCCTTGTGGAAGGTTTGGGTAGGACGAGCTTGACTGAGGGTAACATGCCGACGGAGAATCCCACCGCTCCCCCGTCCGGTGAGACACCACTGTCCGGAGCATCCATTCCAGCACGGGCAGCAATATCTCCATCACCATTCCCGTTTGGGCTAGACTCGGCTGCCCAGGTATACGCATCTTCCGTGAGCACTCGCATGAGTGCTTATGAGGAACTCCCCGGGCACCATCTACGCTCCACTCTGGACCTCGTTGCATCCACACCGGCTTCTGATTATCGGGACTCTACGGAGACACCGGAAACAGAGCCCCATGTGACTGCTTCTCAACATTGCAACCCCAGTGACGATTTGCAATGGCCACACATTCCCCCGTCATACTACTACTTTGGCGCTCCTGACTCCGACTCAGCTGACGACACCTATGATCCGACCCGCGAATGCTTCAACATCGATGTTGAAAGCACTTCGGAATCAGAGGACGAAGAGCCAGTCGAAGGAAGGCACACGCCACCTCATGTCGAGCTTCCTGCTAAGCAAGATGACCCTCAGTTCCTTATGGATCAAGGAACGCAGCTCGAGCAGATTCATGAGTTACAGGACAGGCTTGACGAGGAACGGGAAAACCTGGATCTACTCCAACAAACCCTCGAGCGTGAGCGTGCGGAACGCGCACTTGGCGGGAGAGCTCACGAGAGAGCTCGCGACGTCAACCATCGCATCAACGAGGACTGGGTGGTTGACCCCCCGGTTTTCGCTCGAGCCAGCCAGAACATCGTCGCCGCTGCCATGCTCCTCTGCAACATGCCCGAGCCGTCAAAACCCGACGCCCGTCGGGCTCGAGATGAAATCCGAGAACTCCTCGAGACCACCGCCATGTAGCAGGCCAAGAGCTCTGCCTCGAGGCGACGCGAGGCAGCCTCGGAGCGGATCATCGAGCCCTCCCGATAGGAGAGAGAAGCCTCGGTTCACCCCGAGCCTGCCCGGCGAAACCGGGTAGCTCCGGCCCCTGAGCCCACCACCAACGACCACGAGCCTCGAGACACCCGTGGCAACATCGTCGAGCGCCGCACGCGCAAGCATGGTGACGGCGTGCCTCGAGGCTACCACGTCCATAGGGGTGGACGCTACGACAGTTCGGAAGATCATAGCCCTTCACCCGAGCCCCCGGGTCCTCGGGTCTTCAGTAAGGCTATCCGTGAGATGGTGCTCCCGGCTCGGTTTCGCCCCCCACGACTCTCACCAAGTACAACGGCGAAACCAAACCCGAACTTTGGCTCGCTGATTTTCGCTTGGCGTGTCAGCTGGGCGGGGCCACCGATGACCGGGTCATCATTCGACAACTCCCCCTGTTCCTCTCCGACACCGCCCGAGCCTGGCTCGAGGATCTCCCACCTCGACAGATCCACGATTGGGACGATCTCATAAGGGTGTTTGAGGGAAATTTCAAGGGGACCTACATGCGCCCCGGCAACTCGTGGGACCTCCGGAGCTGCAAGCAGAAACCAGGTGAATCCCTCTGGGATTACATCCGGCGCTTCTCCCAGCAGCGTACCGAGCTCCCCAACGTCACCGACTCCGACGTAATTATGGCCTTCCTCTCTGGCACCACCTGTAAGGAGTTGGTCTGAGAATTGGGCCATAACACTCCACTCACTACCAACGGGTTGATGGACATTGTCACCAACTTCGCCGCCGGCGAGGAGGCGGTTGGTGCAATCTTTGGTGGCAACCCAGAAAGGGGGAAGCAGAAGGTCGATGATCCCGCGAGCTCCACTCGGGGCTCCAAGAGAAACAACCGCAAGAAGAAGAAAGGCCAGCAGGGCAAGCTCGAGGCCCCGGCCGACGAGCTCGTCGCTGCTACCGAGCACAAGAAGCCTCGAGGCCCCCCCGGCGGGGGCATCTTCGACAAAATGCTCAAAGAGCCATGTCCCTACCATAAGGGACCCACTAACCATAACCTCAAAGACTGTCATATGCTTCGCAGGTACTTTGTGGGTGCCGGCGTCAAGAAGGACGACAAGAAGGAGGACCCTAAGAGTGACGACAAGGACGGAGGATTCCCCGAGATCCACGACTGCTTCATGATCTACGGAGGGCCCTCGACCTGCCTCTCGGCGCGCCAGCGCAAGCGAGAACGGCGTGAGGTTTTCTCCGTACAAACGGCAGTCCCCCGCTTCCTTGATTGGTCTGCGCTGGCCATCACTTTCGACCGTGACAACCACCCAGACTACGTCCCCAACCCGGGAGTCTATCCGCTCGTTGTTGACCCCGTCATCGCCAACACACGCCTCACCAAGGTGCTCATGGACGGCAGAAGCAGCCTCAACATCATCTACTCCCAGACCCTCGACCTTCTGGGGGTCGAGAGAGCGCGCCTCCAACCTAGCGTCGGGGGCTTCCACGGAGTCATGCCAGGGAAACGGGCAGAACCCCTCGAACGGGTCGATCTGCCTGTTTGTTTTGGCACACCGGCCAACTTCAGAAAGGAGACTCTCACTTTCGATGTGGTCGGATTCCGTGGAACGTACCACGCTATCCTAGGGCGCCCATGCTACGCCAGGTTCATGACAATCCCGAACTACACCTACCTCAAGCTCAAGATGCCAGGCCCAAACGGTGTCATCACTGTAGGGCCCTCATATGAACATGCCTACGAGTGCGACGTCGAGTGCGTCGAGCACGACGAGGCTGTTTTGGAGTCGGCGATCTTGGCTGCAGACCTCGACGGCCTCGCCAATGCGATTCCTGACCCAAAACGCCATGCCGGTAGCTTCGAGCCCGCGGAAGATGTCAAACTCGTACCCCTCGACCCCGCTGATCCCAAGGGAAAGGCGTTGAACGTCAGCGCCACCCTCGATCCTAAATAGGAAGCAGTGCTCGTCGACTTTCTCCGCGCAAACGTCGACATCTTTGCGTGGAGTCCCTCGGATATGCCGGGCATACCAGGGAAGTCGCCGAGCATGCCTTGGAGATCCGGGCCAGATCCAAACCGGTGAAGCAACGCCTGCGTCGCTTCGATGAGGAGAAGCGCAGGGTCATCGGCGAGGAGATACACAAGCTGTTGGAGGCCAGATTCATCAAGGAGGTTCATCATCCCGAGTGGCTAGCTAATCCTGTATTAGTTAGGAAAAAGAGTGGGAAATGGAGGATGTGTGTAGACTATACCAGTCTAAATAAAGCATGTCCAAAAGTTCCCTTTCCTTTGCCACGCATTGACCAAATCGTTGATTCCATTGCGGGGTGTGAAACTCTCTCATTCTTAGATGCATACTCCGGCTACCACCAAATCAAAATGAAGGAGTCCGACCAGCTTGCGACTTCATTCATCACCCCATTCGGCATGTATTGCTACATTACGATGCCCTTCGGTCTCCGGAACGCGGGGGCTACGTACCAGCGATGCATGCAACACATTTTCGGAAAGCACATCGGGTCGACCGTCGAGGCTTATGTCAACGACATCGTTGTCAAAACCAAACAAGCCGACGATCTGGTCAACGACCTCGACGTTGCGTTCAAATGCCTCTGGGCAAAAAACATCAGACTCAATCCAGAGAAATGCGTCTTTGGCGTCCCACGAGGTATGCTTTTAGGTTCATCGTGTCTAAACGCGGCATCGAGGCCAACCCTAAAAAAATCTCTGCAATAACCAAGATGGCCCCATCCGAGATCTGAAGGGCGTACAGAGGGTCACAGTTGCTTGGCGGCACTCAGCCGTTTCATTTCGCGCCTCGGCGAAAAAGCACTCCCTCTGTACCGTCTCTTGAAGAAATCGGAGTATTTTTCCTAGACCCTTGAGGCTGAGGAGGCTCTCACAAAACTCAAGGCCACACTCTTTAACTCACCAATCCTCGTCCCTCCAACCCCGGGGAACCAGGCTCTATGTCGCCGCGACATCACAAGTAGTCACTGCTGCCCTGGTTGTCGAACGGGTCGAGAGGCACATACCTTGCTCATCCAGAGGCCGGTCTATTTCATTAGCGAGGTGCTCTCAGAAACCAAGATTCGATACCCATAGATCCAGAAACTGCTATATGCCGTCATCCTGACACGGCGCAAGCTCCGACACTACTTCGAGGTCACCCGATTACTGTGGTTTCTTCTTTCCCCGTGGGAGAGATAGCCCAGAACCAGGAAGCCTCGGTAGGGTTGCCAAATGGGCAGTCGAACTCATGGCGAGACCTTGTCCTATGCACCGCGAAAAGCTATCAAGTCACAGGTGTTAGCAGATTTCCTGGCTGAGTGGACGACACCCAACTCCCCCGTACATAGCTTCAGGCGGAGCTGTGGACCATGTACTTCGATGGTCATTGATGAAAATGGGAGCAGGCGCGGGCTTGCTCTTCGTCTCACCCCTCAGGGTTCACATGCGCTACGTCATCCGGCTTCATTTTCCTGCGTCTAACAACGTCGCCGAATACGAGGCGCTCGTCACGAGATTAAGAATCACCGTCGAGCTCGGGGTCCGACACCTTGATGTTCGAGGCGACTCCCAACTCGTGATCGATCAGGTCATGAAGAGCTCAAGCTGCCGTGACCCTAAGATGGAAGCCTACTGCCAAGAAGTACGGCACCTCGAGGACAAGTTTCACGGCCTCGAGCTCAACCACATCGCACGCAGGTATAATGAGGCCGCCGATGAACTGGCAAAAATCGCGTCCAGTCGAGCTATGGTTCCACCGACGTTTTCGCAAAAGACCTTCAGCAGCCATCCGTCGACCTCGGGCCAGACGAGGGGTTGACGGGACGTCACTCGACCCTCCACCTGAGGCAGAAGCCCCCTCGACCGGGCTGAAGCCATGCAGGTGGAAGACTTGACCCCACCGTCTGACCTCGAGCCTGACTGGCGCGTCCCGTACCTCGACTACCTCAGCCGAGGGACCTCCCTCGGATAAGACTGAGGCTCGACGGATCGCACGCCGGGCCAAAACCTTTGTAATCATGGCGACAGCAGAGAGCTCTACCGCCGTAGCCCTACTGGTATCCTCCAACGATGCATCACAAATGAGCAAGGCAGGAACCTGCTCAGCGATCTCCACTCGGGGCTTGCGTCACCACGCAGCACCTCGAACCCTCGTCGGAAACGCCTTTCGACAAGGATTCTATTGGCCGACCCGGTCTCCGACGCTGTCAAGCTAGTACGCTCCTGCAAGGGTTGTCAGTACTATGCGAGACGAACCCATCTTCCGGCACATGCCCTGCAAACTATCCCCATCACATGGCCGTTTGCCGTTTGGGGCTCGACCTTGTCGACCATTGAAAAGGACAACTGGCGGCTTCACCCACTTGCTCGTCGCAATCGACAAATTCTCCAAGTGGATCGAGGCCCGCCCTATCACCAGCATCAGGTCCGAGCAAGCTGTGCTCTTCTTCACCGACATTATTCATCGCTTTGGGGTCCCCAACTGTATCATCACAGACAATGGCACCCAGTTCACTGGTAAAAAGTTTTTGGATTTCGTGACAGCCACCACATCCGAGTGCTCTGGTCAGCCGTGGCCATCCAAAAACAAACGGTCAGGTGGAACGTGCCAATGGCATGGTCCTACAAGGCCTGAAACCCAGAATCTTTGACAAACTAAATAAACATGCAAAAGATGGCTGCCGAGCTACCCTCGGTCCTGTGGAGCCTAAGAACAACGCCGAGTCGAGCCACGGGGTTCACTCCGTTCTTCTTAGTCTACGGTCTGAGGCTATGCTCCCAACTGATATAGAATACGGATCCCCAAGGTTGAAGGCCTACAACGAAAGAAATAACGACGCCACAAGACAGGACGCCCTCGACCAGCTCGAGGAAGCCCGAGATGTGGCTCTGTTGCATTCTGCCAGGTACCAGCAGGGTCTCCGACGCTACCACGACAGACACGTCCGCAAGCGTGACCTCAACGTCGGCGACTTGGTGCTACGGCGGAACCAGAACACCAAGGGACGGCACAAGCTCACGCCACCATGGGAAAGGCCGTACATCATCGCAGAAGTACTAAAGCCGGCACCTACAAGCTATCCAACGAAAAGCGAAATCCTCACCAACGCTTGGAACATTGAACAGCTACGTCGCTTCTTTCCTTAAAAAGCCTCGAGGCTCTGTAATTTCTTTTCGTCAATAAAGAATACAGCGATGTTCAAACTTTCATTTCACAATGAGGAAGGATCGACTCTGCACTCCCAGAATCGACCCTCCCCTGGGCTACAAGGGGAACCCCCCAGTCCCGAAAAAACTTATGCTCTTTTTAAATTTAAGAACCGCTTCTTAGATCGACTTCGCTGCAAGAGCACCCTAAGGTTCGAAAGGCTCTCGAGTCAGGAGTATCACCTACGCCTCCGAGGCTACGGTACCTCCACTCACCCCTCACACCTTTTAGAGGTGCGACTTCACGCTAGGGAGATCTAAATAACGGTTCCTAACTTTGAAAAAGAACATACCCCCTGTCGCTTAGATCAGGCTCTCACACGATTTACAAGGCCGCAACATCACCCTGAAGCTCGAGGGCAGTTGAGCCGTGAGATCACTTACGCCCCCGAGGCTACGGTACCTCCACTCGCTCCCTTACGCAAAGGATGCAACTGCGTGCTAAGTAAATCACGCGAGAACACGATCCAAGCGATAAAGGGAAGAAAAGCTCGAATAAAACTAAATTAACCACGAACCGGTTTATGTTTCGAGTTCTTAGGGCCTTCGAGGCCACCACGACCAAAATTCAAAATACTAACTTATTACATGGGCCTTCATGCCCAGATTTGGCTCACAGGCCCTCATCGTCAGCAGGCGGAACCACCTCGGCTTCAAAAAGCGAGGCAGACGGCTTCCAGGCTCTTCCGCGGCTTCAATCAGCTCCAGGCAGGCATCCTCGTTCTCCTCGTCCGTCCGATCCGGTCTGTGATGAAGCCATCAGCGACGAGCTTCATGTCGAACACAAACCCTGAACGGACAACGGCCAGCGCCCTCTTTACGCCGTGATGGAGGCCGTCCCGTATCTTCTCCCGGGCAAGGCGCCCCAGCGCCACCATCCGACGGACGAAGGAGTTCCCCGGAACATCTTCCCGGTGTCGGCATCGGGCTCGACCCCCAGGCCGTCACACACGGTGGTGATCGCGCCCTGGAGCAGCTGGGTCCTCCGGATCTGGCTTCGAGGAGGCTCTGGAAGGAGTTGGCAGAAGATTGGCCTCTCGATTCTCCCTCTCCAGCTCTGAAACACGATAAACAAATTAATACCCAACACGAGGCCCTCAACGTCGTGGCCGTAACAATCACACTTACCCTCGATATGGGTCTGCAGGCCCACGACCTCGTTGCGAAGCCCCCGCACGTCCGCTCGAGCCCTAGGAGGGCGCTGTCCTTGTCACTGATGGTCGCCTTTAGCGCCTCGATCTCTTGCCGAGCAGACTCGAGAGCTGCGTCCTTCTCTTGGACGCTCCCTTCAGCGTCGTGACCTTGTCCTTCAGAGCATCAGAACGAGCGGTGGCCTGCTCGACCTCGATTTGAGGGCGTCGCGCTGACGGCTAACCTGGGAGACATCCTCCTCGAGCTCCTTCACCCGTCCCGACAGGGGCTCGAGATCCCTGTGGGCCTGGGCAGCCTCCTCCCGAGCCTTGTCCATGTCAGTGCGCATCACGGCTTCGGCCGCCCAAGCCTGCATCGCCTCCTCCTTCACCACCGCGTACGCGACGCGCAGCTCAGCCATTTCGGCGTTCCGATCGGAAAGCCATTTCTGGGCCTCCTCGACCAGGACCCGTTGCTGAGACAGCGCGCCCACACGCCACTCTCATCCCGGATGAAGAGTGACTTGCGGCGGGAGTACTCCTTCAGCTCCTGAACGCAATCCGAAAAAACCAAAAGGTTAAAAAGCCGAGGAAAAAGACACCAAGAAAACCACGGAGAAAGACGACGGGTCGATCATACCTCGGTGGCATCCCGCATACTCCGCACGGCCTCGGACGCCACTCGGAGCAACCGATCAAGGTGCCGGCGGACGCCCTCGAGGTACTCCCATCGGTGCACTTCATCTTTGTCGTTCAGGACGAAGATGGGCTCGGCGTCAGGTTCGCGGCGTCCCTAAACTGGAGGACGACCCCCCCACCTCGGTATCTCCGTCTCTGCCCGCGCTATCGCCAGCGCGATGTCGGGCCATGACGACGATGACCCGCCGGCGTCTCCGGTCCCGCGGAAGGACCGCCTCGCCCGCAGTTCCCGCCTCTCCAACGCCGTCGAGGCACCGGCCTGATCCGCGGCCTCGCCCCCTCGACCCCCATCACTTGTTTCCCTTTGTCCAGGGGGTGTCGTCGAGGTAAGGTCCACGGTCATGGGTGCCCGCCCTCCTAAGGGAACTGGCCCCTCAACCGCCGGCGCCTCCGGAGCCGGCGCCTCGACCGACGATGGCTCCGGTACCGGCGCCTCGACCGTTGGCGCCCCCGGAGCCGGTGCCTCTTCTTCTGGTGCTCCGGTCAGGGCTCGACCGCCCCGCCCTCCACCGTACCCGCTGGCTCCGCCGACGGGTCTTGCTGCGGCGCGACCCCCTCGCCAGGGCCGCCTCCTGCCCCGACGCCGACGCGACCTCCTCCATGGTCACGTCAGCACCCGCCCGCTCCGCGCCGCGGACGGGTGCCTCGCCCGTCACGACCTCGACGGCAGCCTCGGCCGTCGCCGACGACCTGGGCCCCGCCTCGACCGCACGGGCGCCACCATCTCCGCCGGTTCGACCCCTCCATGGCAGGATCAGGGCCAGCAACCACCGTGGCATCCGCTGCCCTTGCCGTTGTCGCAGGCGCCCCTTCGCGGCCCGACCTGCCCGACCCAGGCCGCATCCGCACCGTCTTAACGGGGTAGGCCCCATCGGCTCCGCCTTCCGCTTTAACCTGCAAAGTGAGAAGAAATGTCAGCCAACGGATCCAGAGAAAGGCAGAACAACCAAGCAGAAACGCTTACCCGGAAATCGGCACCAAGGGCCTCGACCCCGTGCGATCCGAGCCTCCCGGGGCGGCCGATTGTGGCCTCACAGCGGCCCCACCAGCAGGCCAGGCACTCCTGGGCCCTGACCGAACGCACCGCCCTGCGCCTTCTGTGCCTCCGAGGCCAGCTGGCCTCGGTTCTCACGCCTGCCGACGCCGCCGCCGATGATGACGCCGTACCGCCGTCCCAGCCCTGCCCGAGCTTGCGGGCCTGGGCTGGTGCGGGCGTCCCCGTTGACCCTCTTGCTGGGTCCGGGGTAAAGCGGCCCCTCCCGTCGAGGGCCCGTCTCCTTCTCTGTCTCTTCTCCTCCTCCTCGACTCCTCGACCACGACGACCGAGGAGGACGCCCCCCTGATGGGCTCAGCAGGGGCGAATATCGGAAGGTCCCCCAGTCCGGTCGCGGTCTCATACCATGACAGGGCGTCGTCGTCTTCGCCACTGCTGTCGTCGTCCTCCCCCGAGATCATCTCGAAGCGACGGCGCCAGGGGGACCCCGTCGATGGTCTGCTGGCGCCGGAGCTTCTTCAACGCCTCCGCCTCTTTGGCCTTGCGGATTGCCCGCTTCTTGGCCGTCTCCTTGGTTTGCTTCTTCTTGGAGGCATGCTGGCGTCGAGCCTCCCGGGCGGGCCCGTCCTCTGGGACTGGCGGACGCGTTTCCCACAGCGCCGACAAATCCTACGCGCGGCCTCGACCAAATCAGCGAAATCCAAAAATAAACGAAATTAGCAAACATACTAGCCCTAAGATACGTACCACGGGCTCGAACCCTTCGGTAGTCTCATGGGACCCGTTGGCCTCCTCTACCTTGAAGTTCCAACCATCCGGGCGCTCGCCGGAGGACCTCCTCGAGGGCAAGGATTCGTGGGACATCCGGGTCCCCTCAGAGATGCCTCTGAGTCATCTGGTCGAGGCGAAGATGACGCGGCACAGCGGCATCACTCTGCGGCGATGGAAGGCCGCGCCACCGCCGCCAGCCGTCAAGCCCTGAAGCGAAGCTGCTGCAGCGCCGCCAGCAGCGGGTCCAGGCGCGCTTCTCGGCTTCCGGCACTCCGTACGTCTAGCGATCGTCTCGAGTGGTCAGCACGTGGCCGGTGTACCTCGGCAACTGATTTTCATCGTTGCGGAGGTAGAACCAACCCTCATGCCACCCACTGTTCGAAGAGATGAGGCGAGCCGGATGTACAGATCCGCCCGGCTCGACCTCACCTACAGGACGCAGCTCCCTACTCGAGCCACACACAGGACGCCCTTCTCCCCCGCCTTCTTGGCGAAGAGCTTGGCCTTGAAAGGTGAAGGCACAGGTTCCACTGCGGCTCCACCCCAAGGTAGCCCTCGCAGACCGCGCGAAGATGGCGGCCTACGCCGACGGCTGTTGGGCAAGTGGTGAAGCTCCACCTGGTAGTAGTGGAGGAGCGCGCACATGAAGACGGACGCCGGCACGCCAAACCCCTGCTCGTGGAAGCAGACGAAGCTCACCACGTACCTTTCAGGGGCGCCGGCTCCCGGTGGGCAGGAGCGGCTGCATCCACTCCAGTTGCGACCGGCTCATCC
>CM036224.1:30353281-30502376 GCA_020631735.1 Saccharum officinarum | reverse complement strand
TGGCTTCGACTCGTACGAGGCCCTCGATGGGGCCCTCGACCCGCGCCCATCCCGTACAGCAAGGTACCTCGACGGCGCTCCGACCACGCGAGGCTCGTCCGCCCACTGGGAAAACTCCGACTCGCGTGAGCCCGGGTCGAGCGCCTCGACTCCTTCTCTTTACCTATCCAGGACAAAAGCCATAGCATTTATGCGGTTACCTACTACCACCTACCGGCATGGCTGCGACCAGGATCGACGTAGGAACAATGCCGTGTCAGATCTCACTGTTTTTACCGCCCATCCCGTGATGGGAGGTGAAAACCGTCACTGTACCACCTTACCGCGCACTGTTTACCATCGATCACCCTCGAGGGAGGATAAGACAAGGCCCGTTCTCCGCAATCTCAGGGATTCGGCCTTATCCATCGGTCTCGACCCGGCCTCGACCCAACCTCGACGCTCGGCACAGTTCAACGGAAGGGAAGGACGGTGTGGCACGGCACTCTAGCGTCATTTGCCGTCTCGTCTCCACGACGCCATGTGTCCAGGATGGCCGACCATTCCTAGAGCACGTCGCTTACGGTCAGCTCAACAGGAATCGACAAAACATCACCTCAAGGCTCCCCGTCGTCTTGGCCTCCTCTCGCCCTATAAAAGGGCAGGCCAGAGGTTCTACAACGGAGAGGAGAACGAAGAAAAACAAGAGACAATAGGCAAGACGCAAGATAGAGATCGATATCTCAAGCAATCACCCTTGTCCTCTATTTCCTTTCTTTGAGACTTGGGCTCGACGCCCTCTCTCGCATGCTTGTAACCCCTACACGAGCACTTCGGTGCAAGGAAATACAAACTTCTCCCCCCCGCTGGACGTAGGGCCTTCTTTTGCCCGAACCAGGATAAACCCCGTGTGTTCTCCTTGCATCACCATCCAGGAAAGAGACACACAGCATTTACTCGTTGGTTTAGGACCCCCTCGGGTCCGAACACGACAGTTGGCGCGCCAGGTAGGGGATCGCTGCGTGCCAACGTCGCTTTCTCGCCTTTTTTCCTGGATGGCTGACCCCGAACGCCCTATTCCGTTGGCCACGGTGATCTGGTTCGGGAGTTTGGAGTTCATGTCGCTTGGCTATGGCTACGATATGGTCCTACTTCCACCCAGGCACCCAACCGACGAGGACTATGAGCTCTCCCAGCCCGGGGGAGCAATCCGCCGGTACCGTCGCTCTAGGCGGCGCGG
This sequence comes from Saccharum officinarum, assembly GCA_020631735.1. Classification (NCBI taxonomy): domain Eukaryota; kingdom Viridiplantae; phylum Streptophyta; class Magnoliopsida; order Poales; family Poaceae; genus Saccharum; species Saccharum officinarum. The sequence continues at coordinate 30,501,157 of CM036224.1, read as the reverse complement.
GCCGCCCGACGACGATGAGCCCGGTACAACCACCGTCTTCACCTCGCAGAGGGTGATGGGATCCCCCGGTCGGCACCCCCAGCCAGGCACCGGCCCAGATCTCCTTGTGGAAGGTTTGGGTAGGACGAGCTTGACTGAGGGTAACATGCCGACGGAGAATCCGCCGCTCCCCCGTCCGGTGAGACACCACTGTCCGGAGCATCCATTCCGGCAGGGCAGCAACATCTCCATCACCATTCCGTTTGGGCTAGACTCGGCTGCCCGGTATACGCATCTTCCGTGAGCACTCGCATGAGTGCTTATGAGGAACTCCCCGGGCACCATCTACGCTCCACTCTGGACCTCGTTGCATCCACACCGGCTTCTGATTATCGGGACTCTACGGAGACACCGGAAACAGAGCCCCATGTGACTGCTTCTCAACATCGCAACCCCGTGACGATTTGCAACGGCCACACATTCCCCCGTCATACTACTACTTTGGCGCTCCTGACTCCGACTCGGCTGACGACACCTATGATCCGACCCGCGAATGCTTCAACATCGATGTTGAAAGCACTTCGGAATCAGAGGACGAAGAGCCAGTCGAAGGAAGGCACACGCCACCTCATGTCGAGCTTCCTGCTGAGCGAGACGACCCTCAGTTCCTTGCGGATCAAGGAACGCAGCTCGAGCAGATTCATGAGTTGCAGGACAGGCTTGACGAGGAACGGGAAAACCTGGATCTACTCCAACAAACCCTCGAGCGTGAGCGTGCGGAACGCGCACTTGGCGGGAGAGCTCACGAGAGAGCTCGCGACGTCAACCGTCGCATCAACGAGGACCGGGTGGTCGACCCCCGGTTTTCGCTCGAGCCAGCCAGAACATCGTCGCCGCTGCCCCATGCTCCTCCGCAACATGCCCGAGCCGTCAAAACCCGACGCCCGTCGGGCTCGAGATGAAATCCGAGAACTCCTCGAGACACCGCCATGCAGCAGGCCAAGAGCTCTGCCTCGAGGCGACGCGAGGCAGCCTCGGAGCGGATCATCGAGCCCTCCCGATAGGAGAGAGAAGCCTCGGTTCACCCGAGCCTGCCCGGCGAAACCGGGTAGCTCCGGCCCCTGAGCCCACCACCAACGACCACGAGCCTCGAGACACCCGTGGCAACATCGTCGAGCGCCGCCCGCGCAAGCACGGTGATGGCGTGCCTCGAGGCTACCACGTCCATAGGGGCGGACGCTACGACAGTTCGGAAGATCATAGCCTTCACCCGAGCCTCCGGGTCCTCGGGTCTTCAGTAAGGCTATCCGTGAGATGGTGCTCCCGGCTCGGTTTCGCCCCCCACGACTCTCACCAAGTACAACGGCGAAACCAAACCCGAACTTTGGCTCGCCGATTTTCGCTTGGCGTGTCAGCTGGGCGGGGCACCGACGACCGGGTCATCATTCGACAACTCCCCCTGTTCCTCTCCGACACCGCCCGAGCCTGGCTCGGGATCTCCCACCTCGACAGATCCACGATTGGACGATCTCATAAGGGTGTTTGAGGAAATTTCAAGGGGACCTACATGCGCCCCGGCAACTCGTGGGACCTCCGGAGCTGCAAGCAGAAACCAGGTGAATCCCTCTGGGATTACATCCGGCGCTTCTCCAGCAGCGTACGAGCTCCCCAACGTCACCGACTCCGACGTAATTATGGCCTTCCTCTCTGGCACCACCTGTAAGGAGTTGGTCCGAGAATTGGGCCATAACACTCCACTCACTGCCAACGGGTTGATGGACATTGTCACCAACTTCGCCGCCGGCGAGGAGGCGGTTGGTGCAATCTTTGGTAGCGACCCAGAAAGGGGGAAGCAGAAGGTCGATGATCCCACGAGCTCCACTCGGGGCTCCAAGAGAAACAACCGCAAGAAGAAGAAAGGCCAGCAGGGCAAGCTCGAGGCCCCGGCCGACGAGCTCGTCGCTGCTACCGAGCACAAGAAGCCTCGAGGCCCCCCCGGCGGGGCATCTTCGACAAATGCTCAAAAGCCATGTCCCTACCACAAGGGACCCACTAACCATAACCTCGAAGACTGTCATATGCTTCGCAGGTACTTTGTGGGTGCCGGCGTCAAGAAGGACGACAAGAAGGAGGACCCTAAGAGTGACGACAAGGACGGGGATTCCCCGAGATCCACGACTGCTTCATGATCTACGGAGGGCCCTCGACCGCCTCTCGGCGCGCCAGCGCAAGCGAGAACGGCGTGAGGTTTTCTCCGTACAAACGGCAGTCCCCGCTTCCTTGATTGGTCTGCGGTGGCCATCACTTTCGACCGTGACAACCACCAGACTACGTCCCCAACCCGGGAGTCTATCCGCTCGTTGTTGACCCCGTCATCGCCAACACACGCCTCACCAAGGTGCTCATGGACGGCGGAAGCAGCCTCAACATCATCTACTCCCAGACCCTCGACCTTCTGGGGGTCGAGAGAGCGCGCCTCCAACCTAGCGTCGGGGGCTTCCACGGAGTCATGCCAGGGAAACGGGCAGAACCCCTCGAACGGGTCGATCTGCCTGTTTGTTTTGGCACACCGGCCAACTTCAGAAAGGAGACTCTCACTTTCAAAGTGGTCGGATTCCGTGGAACGTACCACGCTATCCTAGGGCGCCCATGCTACGCCAGGTTCATGACAATCCCGAACTACACCTACCTCAAGCTCAAGATGCCAGGCCCAAACGGTGTCATCACTGTAGGGCCCTCATATGAACATGCCTACGAGTGCGACGTCGAGTGCGTCGAGCACGACGAGGCTGTTTTGGAGTCGGCGATCTTGGCTGCAGACCTCGACGGCCTCGCCAATGCGATTCCTGACCCAAAACGCCATGCCGGTAGCTTCGAGCCCGCGGAAGATGTCAAACTCGTACCCCTCGACCCCGCTGATCCCAAGGGAAAGGCGTTGAACGTCAGCGCCACCCTCGATCCTAAATAGGAAGCAGTGCTCGTCGACTTTCTCCGCGCAAACGTCGACATCTTTGCGTGGAGTCCCTCGGATATGCCGGGCATACCAGGAAGTCGCGAGCATGCCTTGGAGATCCGGCCAGATCCAAACCGGTGAAGCAACGCCTGCGTCGCTTCGATGAGGAGAAGCGCAGGGTCATCGGCGAGGAGATACACAAGCTGTTGGAGGCCAGATTCATCAAGGAGGTTCATCACCGAGTGGCTAGCTAATCCTGTATTAGTTAGGAAAAGAGTGGGAAATGGAGGATGTGTGTAGACTATACCAGTCTAAATAAAGCATGTCCAAAAGTTCCCTTTCCTTTGCCACGCATTGACCAAATCGTTGATTCCATTGCGGGGTGTGAAACTCTCTCATTCTTAGATGCATACTCCGGCTACCACCAAATCAAAATGAAGGAGTCCGACCAGCTTGCGACTTCATTCATCACCCCATTCGGCATGTATTGCTACATTACGATGCCCTTCGGTCTCCGGAACGCGGGGGCTACGTACCAGCGATGCATGCAACACATTTTCGGAAAGCACATCGGGTCGACCGTCGAGGCTTATGTCAACGACATCGTTGTCAAAACCAAACAAGCCGACGATCTGGTCAACGACCTCGACGTTGCGTTCAAATGCCTCTGGGCAAAAAACATCAGACTCAATCCAGAGAAATGCGTCTTTGGCGTCCCACGAGGTATGCTTTTAGGGTTCATCGTGTCTAAACGCGGCATCGAGGCCAACCCTAAAAAAATCTCTGCAATAACCAAGATGGGCCCCATCCGAGATCTGAAGGGCGTACAGAGGGTCACAGGTTGCTTGGCGGCACTCAGCCGTTTCATTTCGCGCCTCGGCGAAAAAGCACTCCCTCTGTACCGTCTCTTGAAGAAATCGGAGTATTTTTCCTAGACCCTTGAGGCTGAGGAGGCTCTCACAAAACTCAAGGCCACACTCTTTAACTCACCAATCCTCGTCCCTCCAACCCCGGGGGAACCAGGCTCTATGTCGCCGCGACATCACAAGTAGTCACTGCTGCCCTGGTTGTCGAACGGGTCGAGGAGGCACATACCTTGCTCATCCAGAGGCCGGTCTATTTCATTAGCGAGGTGCTCTCAGAAACCAAGATTCGATACCCATAGATCCAGAAACTGCTATATGCCGTCATCCTGACACGGCGCAAGCTCCGACACTACTTCGAGGGTCACCCGATTACTGTGGTTTCTTCTTTCCCCGTGGGAGAGATAGCCCAGAACCAGGAAGCCTCGGGTAGGGTTGCCAAATGGGCAGTCGAACTCATGGGCGAGACCTTGTCCTATGCACCGCGAAAAGCTATCAAGTCACAGGTGTTAGCAGATTTCCTGGCTGAGTGGACCGACACCCAACTCCCCCGTACATAGCTTCAGGCGGAGCTGTGGACCATGTACTTCGATGGGTCATTGATGAAAATGGGAGCAGGCGCGGGCTTGCTCTTCGTCTCACCCCTCAGGGTTCACATGCGCTACGTCATCCGGCTTCATTTTCCTGCGTCTAACAACGTCGCCGAATACGAGGCGCTCGTCACGAGATTAAGAATCACCGTCGAGCTCGGGGTCCGACACCTTGATGTTCGAGGCGACTCCCAACTCGTGATCGATCAGGTCATGAAGAGCTCAAGCTGCCGTGACCCTAAGATGGAAGCCTACTGCCAAGAAGTACGGCACCTCGAGGACAAGTTTCACGGCCTCGAGCTCAACCACATCGCACGCAGGTATAATGAGGCCGCCGATGAACTGGCAAAAATCGCGTCCAGTCGAGCTATGGTTCCACCGGACGTTTTCGCAAAAGACCTTCAGCAGCCATCCGTCGACCTCGGGCTAGACGAAGGGGTTGACGGGACGTCACTCGACCCTCCACCTGAGGCAGAAGCCCCCTCGACCGGGGCTGAAGCCATGCAGGTGGAAGACTTGACCCCACCGTCTGACCTCGAGCCTGACTGGCGCGTCCCGTACCTCGACTACCTCAGCCGAGGGGACCTCCCCTCGGATAAGACTGAGGCTCGACGGATCGCACGCCGGGCCAAAACCTTTGTAATCATGGGCGACAGCAGAGAGCTCTACCACCGTAGCCCTACTGGTATCCTCCAACGATGCATCACAAATGAGCAAGGCAGGAACCTGCTCAGCGATCTCCACTCGGGGGCTTGCGGTCACCACGCAGCACCTCGAACCCTCGTCGGAAACGCCTTTCGACAAGGATTCTATTGGCCAACCGCGGTCTCCGACGCTATCAAGCTAGTACGCTCCTGCAAGGGTTGTTAGTACTATGCGAGACGAACCCATCTTCCGGCACATGCCCTGCAAACTATCCCCATCACATGGCCATTTGCTGTTTGGGGGCACGACCTTGTCGGACCATTGAAAAGGACAACTGGCGGCTTCACCCACCTGCTCGTCGCAATCGACAAATTCTCCAAGTGGATCGAGGCCCGCCCTTTCTCCAGCATCAGGTCCGAGCAAGCTGTGCTCTTCTTCACCGACATTATTCATCGCTTTGGGGTCCCCAACTGTATCATCACAGATAATGGCACCCAGTTCACTGGTAAAAAGTTTTTGGATTTCGGTGATAGCCACCACATCCGAGTGCTCTGGTCAGCCGTGGCCATCCAAAAACAAACGGTCAGGTGGAACGTGCCAATGGCATGGTCCTACAAGGCCTGAAACCTAGAATCTTTGACAAACTAAATAAACATGGCAAAAGATGGGCTGCCGAGCTGCCCTCGATCCTGTGGAGCCTAAGAACAACGCCGAGTCGAGCCACGGTGTTCACTCTGTTCTTCTTTGTCTACGGGTCTGAGGCTATGCTCCCAACTGATATAGAATACGGATCCCCAAGGTTGAAGGCCTACAACGAAAGAAATAACGACGCCGCAAGACAGGACGCCCTCGACCAGCTCGAGGAAGCCCGAGATGTGGCTCTGTTGCATTCTGCCAGGTACCAGCAGGGTCTCCGATGCTACCACGACAGACACGTTCGCAAGCGTGACCTCAACGTCGGCGACTTAGTGCTACGGCGGAACCAGAACACCAAGGGACAGCACAAGCTCATGCCACCATGGGAAGGGCCGTACATCATCGCAGAAGTACTAAAGCCGGGCACCTACAAGCTATCCAACAAGAAGGGTGAAATCCTCACCAACGCTTGGAACATTGAACAGCTACGTCGCTTCTTTCCTTAAAAAGCCTCGAGGCTCTGTAATTTCTTTTTCGTCAATAAAGAATACAGCGATGTTCAAACTTTCATTTCACAATGAGGAAGGATCGACTCTGCACTCCTAGAATCGACCCTCCCTTGGGGGCTACAAGGGGGAACCCCCCAGTCCCCAAAAAAACTTATGCTCTTTTTTAAATTTAAGAACCGCTTCTTAGATCGACTTCGCTGCAAGAGCACCCTAAGGTTCGAAAGGGCTCTCGAGTCAGGAGTATCACCTACGCCTCCGAGGCTACGGTACCTCCACTCACCCCTTACACCTTTTAGAGGTGCGACTTCACGCTAGGGAGATCTAAATAACGGCTCCTAACTTTGAAAGAGAACATACCCCGTGTCGCTTAGATCAGGCTCTCACACGATTTACAAGGCCGCAACATCACCCTGAAGCTCGAGGGCAGTTGAGCCGTGAGATCACTTACGCCCCCGAGGCTACGGTACCTCCACTCGCTCCCTTACGCCAAAGGATGCAACTGCGTGCTAAGTAAATCACGCGAGAACACGATCCAAGCGATAAAGGGAAGAAAAGCTCGAATAAAACTAAATTAACCACGAACCGGTTTATGTTTTGAGTTCTTAGGGCCTTCGAGGCCACCACGACCAAAATTCAAAATACTAACTTATTACATGGGCCTTCATGCCCAGATTTGGCTCACAGGCCCTCATCGTCAGCAGGCGGAACCACCTCGGCTTCAAAAAGCGAGGCGAGACGGCTTCCAGGCTCTTCCGCGGCTTCAATCAGCTGCAGGCAGGCATCCTCGTTCTCCTCGTCCGTCCGATCCAGGTCTGTGATGAAGCCCTCAACGACGAGCTGCATGTCGAACATAAACCCTGAATGGACAATGGCCAGCGCCCTCTTTACGCCGTGATGGAGGCCGTCCCGTATCTTCTCCCGGGCAAGGTGGCCCAGCGCCACCATCCGACGGACGAAGGAGTTCCCCGGAACATCTTCCCCGGTGTCGGCATCGGGCTCGACCCCCAGGCCATCACACACGGTGGTGATCGCGCCCTGGAGCAGCTGGGTCCTCCGGATCTTGGCTTCGAGGAGGCTATGGAAGGAGTTGGCAGAAGATTGGGCCTCTCGATTCTCCCTCTCCAGCTCTGAAACACGATAAACAAATTAATACCCAACACGAGGCCCTCAACGTCGTGGCCGTAACAATCACACTTACCCTCGATATGGGTCTGCAGGCCCACGACCTCGTTGCGAAGCCCCCCGCACGTCCGCTCGAGCCCTAGGAGGGCGCTGTCCTTGTCACTGATGGTCGCCTTTAGTGCCTTGATCTCTTGCCGAGCAGACTCGAGAGCTGCGTCCTTCTCTTGGACGGCTCCCTTCAGCGTCGTGACCTTGTCCTTCAGAGCATCAGAACGAGCGGTGGCCTGCTCGACCTCGATGTTGAGGGCGTCGCGCTGACAGCTAACCTGGGAGACATCCTCCTCGAGCTCCTTCACCCGTCCCGACAGGGGCTCGAGATCCCTGTGGGCCTGGGCAGCCTCCTCCTGAGCCTTGTCCATGTCAGTGCGCATCACGGCTTCGGCCGCCCAAGCCTGCATCGCCTCCTCCTTCACCACCGCGTACGCGACACGCAGCTCAGCCATTTCGGCGTTCTGATCGGAAAGCCATTTCTGGGCCTCCTCGACCAGGACCCGTTGCTAAGACAGCGTGGCCCACACGCCACTCTTATCCTGGATGAAGAGTGACTTGCGGCGAGAGTACTCCTTCAGCTCCTGAACGCAATCCGAAAAAACCAAAAAGGTTAAAAAGCCGAGGGAAAAAGACACCAAGAAAACCACGGAGAAAGACGACGGGTCGATCATACCTCGGTGGCATCCTGCATACTCCGCACGGCCTCAGGTGCCACTCGGAGCAACCGATCAAGGTGCCGGCGGATGCCCTCGAGGTACTCCCATTGGTGCACTTCATCTTTGTTGTTCAGGACGAAGATGGGCTCGGCGTCAGGGTTCGCGGCGTCCCTAAACTGGAGGGACGACCCCCCCACCTTAGTATCTCTGTCTCTGCCCATGCTATCGCCAGCACGGCGATGTCGGGCCATGATGACGATGACCCGGCCGGGGCGTCTCCTGGTCTCGCGGAAGGACCGGCCTCGCCCGCAGTTCTCGCCTCTCCAACGACCGTCGAGGCACTGGCCTGATCCGCGGCCTCGCCCCCCTCGACCCCCATCACTTGTTTCCCTTTGTCCAGGGGGGTGTCGTCGAGGGTAAGGTCCACGGTCATGGGTGCCCGCCCTCCTAAGGGAACTGGCCCCTCAACCGCCGGCGCCTCCGGAGCCGGCGCCTCGACCGACGATGGCTCCGGTACCGGCGCCTCGACCGTTGGCGCCCCCGGAGCCGGTGCCTCTTCTTCTGGTGCTCCGGTCAGGGGCTCGACCGCCCCGCCCTCCACCGTACCCGCTGGCTCCGCCGACGGGTCTTGCTACGGCCGCGACCCCCTCGCTAGGGCCGCCTCCTGCCCCGACGCCGACGCGACCTCCTCCATGGTCACGTCAGCACCCACCCACTCCGCGCCGCGGACGGGTGCCTCGCCTGTCACGACCTCGACGGCAGCCTCGGCCGTCGCCGATGACCTAGGCCCCGCCTCGACCGCACCGGTCACCACCATCTCCGCCGGTTCGGACCCCTCCATGACAGGATCAGGGCCAGCAACCACCGTGGCATCCGCTGCCCCTTGCCGTTGTTGCAGGCGCCCCTTCGCGGCCTCGACCTGCCGGACCTAGGCCGCATCCTGCACCGTCATAACGGGGGTAGGCCCCATCGGCTCCGCCTTCCGCTTTAACCTGCAAAGTGAGAAGAAATGTCAGCCAACGGATCCAGAGAAAGGCAGAACAACCAAGCAGAAACGCTTACCCGGAAATCGGCACCAAGGGCCTCGACCCCGTGCGATCCGAGCCTCCCGGGGCGGCCGATTGTGGCCTCACAGCGGCCCCACCAGCAGGCCAGGCACTCCTCGGGGCCCTGACCGACACACCGCCCTACGCCTTCTATGGCTCCGAGGCCAGCTGGCCTCGGGTTCTCACGCCTACCGACGCCGCCGCCGATGATGATGCCGGTACCGCCGTCCCAGCCCCTGCCCGAGCTTGCGGGGCCTGGGCTGGTGCGGGCGTCCCCGTTGACCCCTCTTGCTGGGTCCGGGGTAAAGCGGCCCCTCCCGTCGAGGGGCCCATCTCCTTCTCTGTCTTCTTCTCCTCCTCCTTGGACTCCTCGACCACGACGATCGAGGAGGACGCCCCCCTGATGGGCTCTAGTAGGGGGCGAATATCGGGAAGGTCCACCAGTCCGGTCGCGGTCTCATACCATGACAGGGCGTCGTCGTCTTCACCACTGCTGTCGTCGTCCTCCCCCGAGACCATCTCGGAAGGCGACGGCGCCAGGGGGACCCCGTCGATGGTCTGCTGGCACCGGAGCTTCTTCAACGCCTCCGCCTCTTTGGCCTTGCGGATTGCCCGCTTCTTGGCCGTCTCCTTGGTTTGCTTCTTCTTGGAGGCATGCTGGCGTCGAGCCTCCCGGGCGGGCCGGTCCTCTGGGACTGGCGGACGCGTTTCCCACAGCGCCGACAAATCCTACGCGCCGGCCTCGACCAAATCAGCGAAATCCAAAAATAAACGAAATTAGCAAACATACTAGCCCTAAGATACGTACCACGGGCTCGAACCCTTCGGTAGGTCTCATGAGGACCCGGTTGGCCTCCTCTACCTTGAAGTTCCCAACCATCCGGTGCGCTCGCCGGAGGACCTCCTCGAGGGCAAGGGATTCGTGGGACATCCGGGTCCCCTCCAGAGATGCCTCTGGAGTCATCTGGTCGAGGCGAAGATGACGCCGGCACAGCGGCATCACTCTGCGGCGATGGAAGGCCGCGGCCACCGCCGCAGCCGTCAAGCCCTGAAGGCGAAGCTGCTGCAGCGCCGCCAGCAGCGGGTCCAGGCGCGGCTTCTCGGCTTCCGGCACTCCGTACGTCTAGCGATCGTCTCGAGTGGTCAGCACGTGGCCGGTGTACCTCGGCAACTGATTTTCATCGTTGCGGAGGTAGAACCAACCCTCATGCCACCCACTGTTCGAAGAGATGAGGCGAGCCGGGATGTACAGATCCGCCCGGCTCGACCTCACCTACAGGACGCAGCTCCCTACTCGAGCCACACACAGGACGCCCTTCTCCCCCGCCTTCTTGGCGAAGAGCTTGGCCTTGAAAAGGTGAAGGCACAGGTTCCACTGCGGCTCCACCCCAAGGTAGCCCTCGCAGACCGCCGCGAAGATGGCGGCCTACGCGACGGCGTTGGGGGCAAGGTGGTGAAGCTCCACCTGGTAGTAGTGGAGGAGCGCGCACATGAAGACGGACGCCGGCACGCCAAACCCCTGCTCGTGGAAGCAGACGAAGCTCACCACGTACCCTTCAGGGGGCGCCGGCTCCCGGTGGGCAGGAGGCGGCGCGATCCACTCCAGTTGCGACCGGCTCATCCTTGGCCACAGCAGCCCGTCCTCGACCAACTCTTCCAACCTCCTCTCCATCACCGAGGAGGCGGCCCAGTCGTCGGCGGGGAGGATCTAGCTCTTTCCTGCCATCGGTGCTGTCGGAAGGGGGGTGGACGGAGAGGATGCGGTGGCGGCAGCGACGCGAGCGGAGACCGCAATAAGGCAAGGGTTGTCTGGGGCAGAAGATTGCAGGAGCACAAGGGACCGGTGGGGAACGCAGACCCCTAGGCCTTGATTTTATATGCCCAGGCGGAAGCCCAACGGCCGTGCAAAAAGGTAGGAACAATTTCCCGCATTAAATGCGCCCACCTAACCGTTTCCTTACATCTCGTAGGAGTTGGGCACGTGGCCGTCCCCCACGTCATAACCGTACGCCATGTCGCCCACTACCGCGCCGATCTCGCCTCCCCTCCTAAAAAGACGCGCCCGGCTAACGGGCGGGAGAGGGATCCGCGGACGGATATTCCCAAATACCTGGGAAACGGGCCCCGAGCCCGGTATGAGCCTCGAGGGAGCGGAAGCTGGCCCTCGACCAAGGTTCGACAGCTGCCCTCGAGCAACAGAGTTAGGGACGACCAAGGGTGCGCCCGTACATGGCTAGGGCTCGAGCCACGCTCTTGAGGCACCCCAGGACGTATTCAAGGCCAAAGGAGGAGGTCGACGTAGGAATCCCCTCGGGGGAGGCACCGAGCCCTCAAATCCTGTCGCAGGGAATCGAGATCCACATGACCACTTCTTGGCATCTTTGAGAGCACCTCCGGGCCACTAGCCGACCCCTAACGACTGGGGCACGGACTCTCACTCGAATTCCCCCGTTAGCAGCTCACCGGAGGCCGTCGGAACTCGCCCAAACGAGGGTAGTACGACGTTCTCCACCCCTCCTCCTTTTTTCAGAAAAGGAGCGTGAGGGACGAATAGTAAAAGACGGTCCGGACTCTGATCGACCTCACGCACGCGAGGCTCAGGGGCTCGACCGCAGAAACCTAAATCTTGAGGGATCGAAAGCTGGCCCTCGACCAGGGTTCGACAGCTGCCCTCGAGTAACAGAGTTAGGGACGACCAAGGGTGCGCCCGTACATGGCCAGGGCTCGAGCCACGCTCTCAAGGCACCCCAGGACGTATTCGAGGCCCAAGGAGGAGGTCGACGTAGGAATCCCCTCGGGGGAGGCACCAAGCCCTCGAATCCTATCGCAGGGAATCGAGATCCACACGACCACTTCTTGGCATCTTTGAGAGCGCCTCCAGGCCACTAGCCGACCCCTAACGACTAGGGCATGGGCTCTCACTCAAATTCCCCCGCTAGCAGCTCGCCGGAGATCGTCGGAACTCACCCAAACATGGGTAGTATGGCGTTCCCTACCCCTCCTCCTTCCTGAAGGGGGAGCGTGAGGGTCGCATAGCAAAAGACAGCCGGGACTCTGATCGACCTCGTGCGCGCGAGGCTCGGGGGCTTGACCGCAACAAATCATTCCCCAATAAAACGAATACAAGACCTCGGAGGAGTCTCAACACTCCACCAAGGCCTCGGGGGCTACACCCGGCGGGTGCGCTCGCGCGCCCCCACCGGAAAAAATCATGACGCTACGACTCCAGTTCAAACAAACCTCTGGGAGAGTAATCACACACTCACCCAAAGGCTCGGGGGCTACTGTTGGTACCAACAGTACGGGGGTACCAACATCCATCGCTAATAAAAAACTAAAACGACTGAAACCGCAATAAAAGGCAGCCCGCCTCGACCGCGTATCCAGTCCGCCTCGTACGAGGCCCGCTCGACGGGGCGCCTCGACCGCGCTCCGGCTCTGACTCGTACGAGGCCCGCTCGACGGGGCGCCTCGACCGCGCCCCATCCTGTACAGCAAGGTACCTCGATGGTGCTCTGACCTGCGCGAGGCTCGTCCGCCCACTGGGAAAAACTTCGACTCGCGTGAGCCCGGGTCGAGCGCCTCGACTCCTTCTCTTTACCTACCCCAGGACAAAAGCCATAGCATTTAATGCGGTTACCTACTACCACCTACTGGCATGGCTGCGACCAGGATCGATGTAGGAACAATGCCCGTGTCAGATCTCACTGTTTTACCGCCCATCCCATGATGGGAGGTCAAAACCGTCACTGTACCCACCTTACCGCACACTGTTTACCATCGATCACCCTCGAGGGAGGATAAGACAAGGCCCGTTCTCCGCAATCTCGGGGATTCGGCCTTATCCATCCGGTCTCGACCCGGCCTCGACCCAACCTCAACGCTTGGCACAGTTCAATGGCAAGGGAAGGACGGTGTGGCACGGCGCTCTGGGTCATTTCGCCGTCTCATCTCCCACGACGCCATGGTGTCCAGGGATGGCCGGCCATTCCCAGAGCACGTTGCTAGGGTCAGCTCAACAGGAATCGACAAAACATCACCTCAAGGCTCCCTGTCATCTTGGCCTCGTCTCGCCCTATAAAAGGGCAGGCCAGGGTTCTACAACGGAGAGGGAGAATGAAGAAAAACAAGAGACAACAGGCAAGACGCAAGATAGAGATCGATATCTCAAGCAATCACCCTTGTCCTCTTTTTCCTCTCTTTGAGACTTGGGCTCGTCGCCCTCTCTCGCATGCTTGTAACCCCTACACGAGCACTTCGGTGCAAGGAAATACAAACTTCTCCCCCCCGCTAGACGTAGGGCCTTCTTTTGCCCGAACCAGGATAAACCCCCGTGTGTTCTCCTTGCATCACCATCCAGGAAAGAGACACGCAGCATTTACTCGTTGGTTTAGGACCCCCTCGGGTCCGAACATCGACAGCTAGGCTTCCTCTAACTCTCCCCTCTACTCTATTTCTCTCAATCTAGAAGAATAACTCTAATCTCACATAGGGACTACAAAGCTAATCTCTCTTGAATGCTAGGCTCTAGAGAGGTGATCCATACAAGGGACCCCTCTTAGGTGAATTCTCTCTGGAAAATAATGAATTAGGGTTTCTGAATTGCTCTCGGCCAGGGGCCAGGGGCCTTGCTTATATAGCCCTTTCCGATGAACGTTGGCCATTGGATCAAACCGACTTAAATCAATGACTTATATTGCATCTCAAAGGCAGTGGAGGCACGATCTATGAGCCTCCCCCTGATTGGCTATAGGGGGAGGGCGCTCACCCTAGGGGCTAGGGCGGCTGCCCTAGCCTGCTGCCTGGTGGGCCCTTCCTTTAGGGGTTGCCTTCTAGAGTCTTCTTTTTCGTACGTACGCATTTTTCTCTCTATGTAAACCTGACATGTGAGCCTTCTACAATTATTTTTAGCTAGCACCCTGCAGAAATAGATATTCACCAAAACTCATGTAATTCTATCAGTCAAACCACTAGTCTATGGTGGTAATTCTTTTTATAGCATACTTTTGGTTAAGTTGACATTTAAAATTTATAGTTAATTATCGTCAATAGCAACCTAACAAGTGTTGATGGTAGATAAGTGTCAATTTTAACCATCAACGAAAAATGAAAAAGGACCTAAAGCATATTTACCACTTAGATATAGGCGGTCTACTGACATAATTCCACAAATTTTGGTGAATGTCTATTTCTACATGGTGTCAGCTGAAAAGAACCAAGGAAGACCCACATGTCAGGTTTACATAGAGACAAAGGGGCTACACATAACTTTTCATGAATGTGGAAGGTACAAGAAGACTCTAGAAACAAACGGGAGGCAAAATGGGCCCAAAAATGGGGCGCCCGCCCCCCTCCTTGGGCACCCACCCTAGTGGCTCGGCCAATCAGGCACGAGCTCATGGATCCTACCTCCACAGCCTTTGAGGATGAATAATAATCAAAGATCAAGGCCAGTTTCAACCGAGGGCTATGTTGGTTGATAGAGGGCTATATAAGCAGGGCACCTGGCCCTTGGAGGAGGCATCCCTTAAACCCTAATTCATTATCTCCTAGCTGGGATTAGGTGAGAGGTGTCCCATGAAAGGATGACATCTCTAGGGGATTAGGTCTAGCTTCTCCAATGTAGTAGATTAGTATCTTGGGAGAGAGGGTCGAGTTAGGAACTTGCTCAAGGTTCCAGATCTAGTCATGGAGGCTTGGTAAAGCCTTGTATCTTCACTTCAACATTCTGTAAGACTTATACTTATTCTCTCATTTACATGCATATGCTTACTTTGAATATATCTTTCTAGTTGAGTTTATCATTACTTTTGTGTGCTAGTTCATAGAGCGCTTAGTCTAGGCTTTACCAGTTGGGCTAAGTAGCCGAGCCTCGTGTAAGCATGGTGTTTACATGATGCTCTGCCTATGAGTACACCCTATTCCCTAGTTGTATGGTAGTTACGGGAGGTGACAGCCCCATCCATATCGAATCGAGTAGATTCTTAAATCGTAGGACCGTAGTCACGTCAGTAGAGGTATCCTTTGTGGTACTTTCTCCTGTCTAGTGGCATCCCAAAGTGCACAAGAGTATGGTAAATCTTAGCATAGTTGGGTATACCTTTACCATGTGATAAGATTATCATAGGAATCTACCTCACCCATTGACCTCCCAAGTTAACTCGTTGTGTATCTTTAGTGACCTATCCCATGTGTGTCATATTGCATAAATCCTATCATTCATGTATCATTTACCCCTACTATAGTCTAGTTGGTTTACTAAGTTAGTAGATACATGATGGTAAATTATCAGATTCTTTAACCCTTGCTTCCCTATGGTAAAATATAAATAATGATACCTAGAATACTCCTGGTAAAATGCTACAATGGTATATTCTGTGCGCTTGCAGAATCCTTCATATTTTAGTTGCACTTAATTTATACCAACAAGCATTTTTTGTGCCATTGCCAGGGAAGCAATTGGCGTAAAGATTTTGATAATGATCTTGATGTCTACTAAGTTAGTGTATCACTAGCTTTAGTAGGATTACCCTTGTTCTGTTGAGTGTGGAATAGACAGGACAAAAGATGTCGTTTCGACCTTTCGACAAGCTTCCACAAGACATTGAAGAGCCTAGGTTGCCTCAACATTCAACAACACTAGAACTCTGCCATCTCATAGGTTTGTGTATACATATATATTGTTCTAACCATGTGTAGATTGGAGAAAAGGTCGTCGTTACAAGAACTCAACTCACATCTCAAGTGACAAAATTAGAAGCTGCACCACTCACAACCATCTTGCGAGTCATGGTAAGTATGATTAATAAAGGTGAGATAGTCTTGCTCATGGACTTTAAAATTAATGGGTAGTTATCTTTTTAATTGTTGCATCTCACTGCATGTTTACTTTCTATAATTCATGCATCCACTCCATTTAGTTTATGTTTTCTCATATCAAATCTATTTCATGTTTAGTTTCTTGCATACATCCATGTTGCCTACATCTTTATAAAAAAATCCACACCATGATCACACTCTTTCATCTCTAATTGAATAAATCTCTAGAGTGCTTTCATGCTACCTTTATCTATGATAGTATGCTTTGGTTTGGAAGTACTGTTGACATGCTTCCAAAGGCTTTTTAAATTAAGCATGGTGCTTAGGTTAAATAGCCTTCCTTAACCCAATTAAGACATGGAGTCTAGTTTGGTTATTAAACTGAAAATTGCTAGTGTAGACAATGGTTATTTTGTCGGACTAACCCCTGTAGAAAACTCACAAATCCAATTCGGATAAGTCAAGAGATGAACTCACTTCAGAGATGAAGCAAGGCATATGATGAACTCCAACAACTTTACACAAAAGACACAACTCATTCATCATCCAAGGAAGAATTGTAAGTATCAAATATCATTCACATTGTCTTTTGTTGCAAGTTACCTTTGCCTTGAACCATGTTAAAGTGCCATAAAAAAAGTTGTTAGAAAACATGATAAATAAATCCTATGCTAAAGTAACTTGAAAACCATCTTTTTATTAGCATAGAAGAAATTCAAATAGATAGTAGATAATAGCCCATAGTTTGAATTGTTGCAATCCTTCGGGTATGTGTCCACTAACATTTCATAGGAAAGAATCTATGATGTGCCTGTTCATGGTTTGTCATGAACCTGCCAAACCACCACTTCAGTGATAGAACAAAGAAGGAGAGAAGAGTGCTACAAGAAGGATCGACATCTTGAACTCACTCAAAAGAAGTGGATGAACAAGGCGACAAGCTTTGAGCAACCTTGAAGACATCATAGCATTGAGCCCAAAACTCAAGCTAGGATGCCGATGAGGAGCAGGGCACAACTTACCTCATTTTAGCCAACCAAAGACCTGCTCTCATTGTTCTTGAAGACACCATCTTGCATGTCAGCGGTGAGGACAAGGATGACATGATAGCATGCATCCTTGTGTCAACCAATCACCAATCAAGGGTTGACTACTGACCAAGCCTTGAAAGACCATGACTATGGTTGCAAGATGATGTTCCTAAACCATTAGAGATGAAGCCTGCATACAAATGTTAAGGAAACTCCTTCCTTGATCATCAAGATGGATGGCGCATCATTAACTGAACAACTCTTCGCCATGCCACTAGAAGACAAAGACCATCAAGAAAGAACTCGAGTCTATATCTCCAATGAACATCAATTCATCAACCAAGACTCAACAAAAATCAAGAATGGTTGACAAAAGAAGATCATGCAACTATCTGTATCCTCATCTCCTCGATTGGACAGTCCAAAGAAAAGTAGAATGTAGAGGAGAGATCTTTGCTCAATGGACCTAGAATCAAGAGCCCTCTCCGATAGATTTAAAAACAGAGGACGAACAGTGTCTAAGGACATGGAGTTACAACACACTCTGAGGGATGATTCAACACTCACACTTGGCTTCAAGTGACGAGCGACAACAAGGCTCAAGCTTGGGGGAGGAAGGCTACCAACTCCTCTAATGATGATCCAGCAATGCTCTTCCTCTTCTCAAGCCCCTATCGCTCTAGAATGCTGATTTGCAATCCCTCCACTCATAATTACTTTCTCTCTATAAGTTTGAATGCTTCTATAGATAGCATATATGCAAATCAAACTTAAGACAAAGTAAAATAAATCCTTAAGAGAAGAAGTAATGGTGAGTAAATATTCTATGCTAATTAAAATGTTCAAACCAACTTTTCTGTAGCATAGAAAATGACCTTTAGCTCTATGAACAACACTACCCTTTTTATTGTTTGTACATTCCTTCGGGTATGTGTTGTCCACTAATCCTCTGTAGAGAAGAAATAATCAGTGGAGCCAAAGGTATGGACATAATGAAAAAAGAGAAGAGGAAGGAGAAATAAGGAGTGTAAATCTAGTGGACCATGAACAAGTCAAGGAGAGAAGTGAATTAAGCATGACAAACCCCAAGAAGAAGGAAAGGACCACTAGAAGCATCTACTCTTCATCACAGTGTGCTCCAGTGATAAAGGTAACATCTTAAGGTAAGTGGTAAATATTTAAAAAGCTTTCCTTGACTCTGGTATGCACATAAAGAAAGGAGCAAACATGTTTGAATTACAACTTGATTGATTCAATTTGACTAACTCAACATGTCTTGTTTCTTAAGCTTGTTCATAACATCACTCCCTTGATTTCATAGTCATAATTAAATGAGCTGAATGTTGCATCTTTAGGAGGTGATTGTCTTAATCATGAAAATGTTTGATACAAAGTTGACAATTCTTCCATTGTTTAAGCAATTCCACTCTTGTTGATAAAAGTGTTTAATTGCTACATTCATGCTCATCCTTCTAATCTTGCCACCCATAAAATAAACAACACACACCAATCTCATCATGTTTAATGTGCCTAAGGTTAAAGAAGAATAAATAAGGTTATGATTATGTTGGTGTTTTTCTACCAACAGGACCCATGCACTTGATCTCTATCTTGTCTTTGTAAGCAGGACACACTTCAATGATCGGGAATAATTAGTTGATTTCCCAAATCCTCCAAGTGAAGTTCTGAACGTGCAACACTGAACAAGATGCTGCTAGCTTCCACAATAAAAGCTTCAATTTAAATAGCTGGACAAGCAAAGAACATGGGTGACACCTTCCTTATAGTTACCGTCTTAAGAGGTGCAGTTATCAAGGTCTCTACCTTTGGGATCAAATGATGCACCTAAGGAGTGAACATGTCGAGAAGTCCTATACGGAGGACGTAAATCACCGAACCCTCGCCAGGGAGGTAAACTTGGTAGTTATCCATATTTCCTTTTTTGGCATTGCATTAATTACTTCCTCATTTAGCATATCTACTTTCCCATTTTATCATAATCAATTTAGGTTGCATTTTCACTTTGCTAGATCTGCATTAGAAAAGAAAATAAATGTCTTGCATTGCATCTTAAAACTACTAAGCCCCATATGAATAAATTTATGGCATAAAACCCATAAGTCTATTTGCTGTGGTGGCATAAAAATAAAATAAAAATGCAGTCATCATTCTCTATAATTCCTTGCATATATATAAATATAAAAGTATAAAAATATTGCTATAGAGATCCTACTAGAAAGGTACACATGTTAAGAGGTTCTAGATGCTCAAGGCTTAGAGGTTTATCACTAACACTTAATCAAGTTCCACAAGCTTTGTTATCTATTTGAAGCATCACTGAATTTGAAGGATCGAAGAAAGCTAACAGACAGAAGGATGATCTGTCCCCCGTCAGAATGCTATCTCGACAGTTATC
Organism: Saccharum officinarum; assembly: GCA_020631735.1. NCBI lineage: Eukaryota > Viridiplantae > Streptophyta > Magnoliopsida > Poales > Poaceae > Saccharum > Saccharum officinarum. The sequence goes on along the minus strand of CM036224.1, from coordinate 30,481,841 downwards.
ATCATAAGCACTCTGATAAGGGGAGTACACCTTCACTATCTATCAACTGTGTTAAGCAAGACTACGTCAACATCTAGCTTGTGGGAGAGCATCCCCCGTGTATGCAGCTAAGTATTTTTTATTACCTATCTATTTACTTATATATTTCTACTTTGATATATGAAACAAATAAAAAGATGCATAACCTTTAGAAAACCAATTAATGTTTCCCTTTCTATATATTTATGTTTTCTGTATGATCCTTAAGTTTGCTAAATAAATATAGGAGAGTGTGCAAAGTTTTACCTTGCTAAAGTGAATCTTTAGAATAATCTCTTGCATAGAAATGATGAATAGTTGCTCTACCGTAATTCCTTTCAAGCACCAAGTTTTAAACCTTGAACTATCCCCAGTTTTGGATACAACTGTTTTGATCTAAGACTTGCTCTGAACCTAAAACTTGTAGGTAGCGAATACTTAATCTACGTCTAGGTAGTTGGCGGATATGATATGGGAAGGTTTGAGCTGTTGTTTATCTTGTTCCTAGAGATACTAGAGTTCTAGAGAATTTATCTTTTGAAAAAAATGTTGCATGATGAGTTCCTGTATGACGAGAGCTTGAATTCCTACCACAGCCATATATACATGCTTGTTGACTAGGAAAAACTTCCACTTATATTTACTGCTTGTGAGCATTGAGTATGGTCAAGCTGTGTCGACCCTTAGGGATTGGTCATGCATTTAAAATCAAGATCATGTACACTCCACCCATATATGCTGCTTCTACCTTGGAACTACGCATCCACATACTTCCCATTTAGACACATCACAAAATTGTTCTACTCCTACACTGGGAGTGATCATAAAAAATATTCCTTCATCCATTGCTAGCCCCTTTTGTTATGCAACAAAGCTCCTAATATCCTTTTGTTACTACCACCGTTAATATTTCCAAAAGAGGTTTGAGTGCTCTAAAAAAAGAAAAGAAGAAAAAAATAGGATAAGAAAAATAAAAGAAAGAAGACAAATATCCCAACATAGAGAGGTCTTGAGCAGCCCAAGTTCTTCCCAAATTCTTCAAAGTTCAAGAGAGGTATAAATCTCTTCAAGGAGCAACAGTAGAATTAGGTGCTCACCATTATCATTTTCTTACCCCTTCATTTCTACTCACCATCATCACCTTTTGCCACTATCACCATATATCCATTCAACCCATAGGACCACACACATGCACATCTTGATTTGACTGTATGGCTGGACTCATTCCTCTGGATCCATAGTTTGATTGTGCAATAAATGTTTGCAAGTATGTATTAGCTGTCTCCCCACCTATGAGCTCCACATAAGCCCATTAGTTGTAGGGTGAGAGAGAGAAGGTACAATGTTACTTTGCTTTATGCTAAAAATACCACATATCTTGAGAGAAGAGAGAAGACATACACCATTAATGCCTTGGTAAGGATCCACAAATACCACAAAGGAGAGACTTGAGAGGGTCATACATAGGAATCTCTGAGTTTTATTTGAAAATCTTGCAAAAACTCCGGAATAATAGTAGATCGAAGAGCTTGAAACATAGTGCTTGACTTGACCGTTCTGTCTTTCAACTACTCAAGACACAAGTGATGGTTACAAGCCCTATGGTAGAAGGTAATATGAGTAAGTTTGAAATTAGAATAGTTCATTCTACTCTGGAGGAGGGTTCTTGTTTGAATGCATGTATACTTTTAAGGCGTGAAAGCATTGTAGCAACTCCTGATCCATCACTGAGTTTATCTTTGCTCAGGGACGAGCAAAGGGTAAGCTTGGGGGAGTTGTTGACGGTAGATAAGTGTCAATTTTAACCATCAACAAAACATGAAAAAGGACCTAAAACATATTTACCACTTAGATATAGGGGGTCTACTGACATAATTCCGCAAGTTTTGGTGAATGTCTGTCTCTGCAGGGTGTCAGCTGAAAAGAACCAAGGAAGGCCCACATGTCAGGTTTACATAGAGACAAAGGGGCTATGCATAACTTTTCTAGAATGTGGAAGGTACAAGAAGACTCTGGAAACAAACAGGAGGTGAAACGGGCCCGGAAGTGGGGCGCCCACCCTAGTGGCTCAGCCAATCAGGCACGAGCTCGTGGATCCTGCCTCCACCGCCTTTGAGGATGAATAATAATCATAGATCAAGGCCGGTTTGATCTGAGGGCTGTGGTGCTTTCTAGAGGGCTATATAAGTAGGGCCCCTGGCCCCTAGAGGAGGCATCCCTTAAACTCTAATTCATTATCTCCTAGCCAGGATGAGGTGAGAGGTGTCCCATGAAAGGTTGACCTCTCTAGTGGATTAGGTCTAGCTTCTCCAATGTAGTAGATTAGTATCTTGGGAGAGAGGGTTGAGTTGGGATCTTGCTCAAGGTTCCAGATCTAGTCATTGAGGCTTGGTAAAGTTCTGTATCTTCACTTCAACATTCTATAAGACTTATACTTATTCTCTCATTTACATGCATATGCTTACTTTGAATATATCTTTCTAGTTGACTTTATCGTTACTTTTGTGTGCTAGTTCATAGAGCGCTTAGTCTAGGCTTTACCGGTTGGGCTAAGTAGCCGAGCCTCATGTAAGCGTGGTGTTTACATGATGCTTTTCCTATGAGTACACCCTGTTCCCAGGTTGTATGGTAGTTATGGGAGGTGACAACCCCGTCCATATCGAATCGAGCAGGTTCTTAAATTATAGGGCTGTAGTCACGTCAATAGAGGTATCCTTTGTGGTACTTTCTCCTGTCTAGTGGCGTCCCAAAGTGCACAAGAGTATGGTAAATCTTAACATAGTTGGGTATACCTTTACCATGTGATAAGATTATCATAGAAATCTACCTCACCCGTTGACCTCCCAAGTTAACTAGTTGTGTATCTTTAGTGACCTATCCCATGTGTGTCATATTGCATAAATCCTATCATTCATATATCATTTACCCCTGCTATAGTCTAGTTGGTTTACTAAGTTAGTAGATACATGATGGTAAATTATTGGATTCTTTAACTCTTTCTTCCCCATGGTAAAATATAAATAACGATACCTAGAATACTCCCAGGAAAATGCTACAATGGTATATTCTATGCGCTTGCAAAATCCTTCATATTTTAGTTGCACTTAATTTATACGAACAACAAGGAAGGAGAATCTTGAGAAGGTAGATCCAGAAGAAACTGATTGCTTCAAATCATCCAACACTCTTTTAAATTGTCGGACTCTTCCAGCCTGCTCTTCAGATGTCAACAAATTTTTAACTAAATCATTAAAATCTGGTAATATGTTATCATCACCGTCCTCCTGCTCCTCCTGCTCTACAATCCAACCATCATGATGAAATCTATAACGTTAGTATCTCCTCCCTCTTCCCCATGATGAATCCATGTGGTGTATGTGGGTGACATTGTGTTCATAAGTAAGTGGTCCTTCACCTCCTACCAAGTTGTATACACCTGGTTAAGACATTTTGTACACACGTAAGGGATCTTTTGCTCCAAGAATTTTTGTTTAACCTAGTCGATGAACTCTTCAACTCCATTGGTGAGCATCGGCAAGAATGGTCTCCCATTAGGAATCTAGGATCTATCCATCTGTTGCAGCAAAAGTATGCAAAGTCCATTAGAGTATAGACTATTGGGTGGACAATGGCAAATCTAGCATTAGAACAAAGCATACAGTGTTTGAGAGCACTAATCTGTGCATTTGTTCATATCATACTATGGGATAATCTAGTTTTCTATTTTGTGTGACAAAAGCATTGATTTTAATTAAAATTCATACATAATAGCCTTTCTTTATGTGTACTCAATCTTATAATCACAGAAGAAGGTACTCATACCTTTGTTCTACGAACTGGCATGGCTCGGCTGCAAGGCACCTCTGTCGTGGCATACTCCTGATCACACAGATTCCAATGCCACTACACTCCACCGGGAGAGTGCCGCCACGCCACCAAAAGGATGCCTGAGCCACCACAGCTGACCGGGGATCCTCTGCCTCCACCGCTGCCACAAGTCTAGCAGGCATAGATTTGTTTCCACTTGCAGGGGATATACAACTTAGGTCAAACCTGTAGGGCATCCACATAGCCAATAGGATACTATAGCGTCTCCAAAGAGATATCAGCACAGCAGGGCATCTAGCACAATGGTAAAGACGTTCCATTCCTAGATAAAGACCTCGCGTTCGACTCCAAGCTGTCATACCTTTTTTTAAGAAATTAAACCCTGACGGCTGTTGGCATTTCTTAGCAAAATCACCAAGTGAGGAGGTTTTAAGTCTATCACCGGTAACGGTGCTAGAAAAGCCTGTTGGTATTTCTTAACACCATTACTAAGATTGAGTTAATCTTAGCAATGCCGCTAAGAAACTCTAACTACAATAGCCCTTAAAGATTACAGACAATATCCGCAAGCGTCTGGAGCTATCGTTGTAGCATTTCACCAAGAAGTATTAATGGTATCATTATTTATATTTTTGCAAAGGAGGGCAAGGTATACATGTTTTAGCATAGGCATAAACATGATTACATACTTGCATAGTGGACCATAGTTCATAACAGGGGTAAAAATGGTATTTCATGGATAGTGGACACACATCTTGGCCAACCTTAAGGATAAAAGGAAAACAAAGAATAAAAGAATATTGCTAAGCGGAGCAGGCATGTTCTAATATAGCCGTGCAAAGAACAGTTGATAATCATACAACGAACATGGTTAGTGCTAGAACTAAATGTTAGATAGGTCGGGAGGCCACCGAGGACTAGTCTGCCAGCATTCTCATGTGACAATTTAGACTCCTACATCCCAGACAAACATGGGGGATTACAAGGGATGGACACGACTGTCACCACCTACCCCTCAACCATGGAAAGAAAAATGCATTCACCTATTTCTCCATACCCAAGCACCATGCTTGCGTACACAAAAACTACCCAAATTCCCGTGGGTCCCCGACCCTACGGATCAACAGATAAAGAACTTGGGCACACCCGAAGGCACGATAAACCACCACCTCAACTTAGCTCTAATTCTACTCATATAAGTTATATGAATGATTAAGCATAAAGTTTTATATGTCAAGATCATTATACACAAACTATACACTAGTTCATATATCATGATCATAAAACGAAAACTATAGTCTAGTTCATATGCACTACTATATGAATGATATGAGAGAAAGAACTTGGAAGAACTCTTTATAGTATTCATACCAAGAAGGTTCTCTTCTTTCAAGGAGACAAGCTCTCCTTGATAGCCTTGCCCATGCTCATAAACTAATACTAAAGCTAAAGATACAAGATGAGGTAGTGAGGTAGAGGCTCCAAATGAATGTGTGTGAGAGAGAGCTCCACCCCTACATTTATACAAGCATGGAGGTCGGTTTGGCGCCAATAAATTAGGAAACTAGCCTAAACCGCCATAGCATGCTGCCATGCAACCGTCGGTGGAAGTCAATCCCAGGTGGCAACAGCAGGGGTGCGACCGCACCCCTAGTGCGCCTGCACCCAAGTGGGGTCGGCTCATGACCGCCTTTGTGTGGTCAGTTCCTAGCTAGGCCTAGGCCCCTCCCACGTTAGTGCTCGGCCTAGATTCAATGTGTAGGTGGGCTTCTCCATGTTTTTCTCTTGCGCATCTCTGCTTTACACCTTCTGTTTGTGCCTTTTGGTATGTTTTCCATTTGTATTCGAATATGTGACCTACAAAACATGTTTTCTCCAATATAAGTGCAACTAGGTCAATAGTAAAGGCATATGTGTTAAAAGTATGTTTATTTCTCCCATTTTGGATACTAATTGGCGGTTAGAAATAGTCGTTAGTGACCGCCAACAATTCCCCTAAGCTTAACCTTTGCTCGTCCCGTGCAAATAGCTAAGTACTTGTTGATTAGGAGCTGCTACTATGCCGATACAATTCACAAGTGCCATGTCTATAACAAAGCATTCTTCCGCAATTCAAATAAGTTGGCATTTTATCCACCCTTGACCTTGATCCCTGTGGGGCGTATAGCTTTTCCTAGTTCTTGGGCGATTGTAAGATAGAATGGTTATAACAGAATCACCAATCATTCATTCCTTGATTAACCATCTATCCGGAGGTTTTGTAAGTTTTGTAAAACAAATGTAAGTTCCTCAAATGATTCTCTCAATCACTCAATGTGTATGAAACCTCACCAAGGCATTTGGTATTTGCCTTATTTTCATATACTACCACTCAAGGCTTTGAGTGGAGTTTTGGGTAGGTATGAAAGTGGGGCATACTTGCATCACATATTTTGCTAAGTCAAAAATAGGACCTCAAGGAGATGCAAGTCATACACTTTGATCAAGACATGCAAGTGTGTGGAATTTTCTTAATGTTCCTATTCTAAATATTTCTGGTACTCCTTTGAATCATGAATCTCTCTCTTTTTGGATAAGTGCCTCTTATTTGAAAGTATGGGCTATCTTTTTTTTATTTCTTCTCTTTTTCTTTTCTTTTCTTCATGCTCTTTGGCATGCATTTTCTTTTTCTCTCTCATGCCTTTTGGCATGGATATTTTTTCTTCTTTCTTCCTTCTTTTTTTAGCATAGCCCATACTATTCTTTTTGGCACATGAAATTTTTGAGAGAAAGACACATGATAAATGAATGTAGTAACTATTTGGTGGACGAAAAAAACATGTTTTTGCGTAACTCTTAATGTAAGAGTTAGCAGTTTATGTGGGTGTATGTGTGTCTTGATCATGGGTGCATGACGAGAATCTCACAATAATTTGACAAAGCTCAATGCTCAAACAAGTAGCATATGACTAAGGTTTTGAACTTTGAATATCATGTCATATGGCCTTGGTAGGTATTCATAATCATCAAGGAACTTTTGATTTTAGCATTTTGAAAATGAAATCTCCAAATGTCAAGTCTTTCTTAGAACAAAGTCATAGCAAATTCTATTTGTACCATATCATAACTCGTAACAACTTAGAAAAGGAGCATGCATTTGCAACCCACAAGTTTTCAAGTTTTTAGGATGAGATATTTTTAGCCAACAAACTTAAATCTTGGAGAATACTAAGTTATAACCTAGGCACAGATAAATTATAGATAGAGCAACTATTCAACATTTCAACATAGGAGAAACTAAAAATTCCTTCAACACATATAAGAGTGGAATAAATATTTTTCATATTTTTGTCATATTTTATTTTTTTTTGGTATTTTTGAATTTTCAGATTTTTTATATGCTAATAAATAATAAATGTAGAAAATAAATACGAAAATTTAAAGATTCAAGGTACCTCTGCAAGGGTCCTCCCCCAAGCTAGCTCGAGGCTAGTTTCTTGGTGAAGACTTTGAGGTAGATTATTATTTTATTACATTAATTTTTATTTTGTTTAACTCATCCATGTCTATACTTAGTAGTTTTGGAACAGTGATCAAACTGGACATCATGTTTAATTCAATCAAGGTAGACTAATCAACCTAAGCACCACGCTTAATTTGAAAAGCCTATGAAAGCAAGATTGCTAGAAATCATACTCCAAACTAAAGCATACTTTGTACAGAACATGGTAAGATAACAAAGGTTTATTTAATTGTAAAGAATTTTTGCCTTAGTTTTATCATTTAAAGTCTACACTTAGCAATTCTTGGTGCAATGATCAAATTTAAGATTTAATCAAGGTAGGCTAATTAACCTAAGCTCCATGTTTAATTTAAAGAACCTATAAAGATATGATTGCACACTAACCATACTTCAAACCAAATACGCTTTTTGTCGAACATTGAAGATAAACTAAGTTTTTAGTAAAGGTATTTATTTGTTTTTAGCAACATTTTATTATAGTTTTATTGTCTTAATATGTCACGGAACCATCTAAATTATAAGAGCACAAGTACAAAAACAATCACCGGAGTGATCAAATTCCCGCACTTGAGCCCATACAACTCCGGTAGTCCAACGAAATCATGAGGGATTTCAAACCAACCAACATACAAGCCAAGATCATAGTGATTTAACATAATAAGTCACATGTTACATCTATTTCACAAGTAAGTCAATATACATCAGAGTTCAACATAGTTATTACAACTTAAGATGAAAAGTAGCGGAAGCAATGTAGTTTGAAACTAACATCACCCTTATTTCAAATACATGCCAGTGCCAAGGTTAACCTCCATCAAAAGCATTAGAGATAAGATATCTCAAAAGGATCATGCCCATGATCACACTCCACCACTACGGCCGAAGACAACCAATTCTTGCAGTATCGCAGATACATCATAACCTGCAACAAGTGGGAATAAACCTGAGTACGAGAAGGTAGTCTGCTAGACTTACCCATTATAAACCAGAAATAAAGTGACACCAAGGATCATGCAAGGCTGATATAAAGTGGGCTAGCTTGACAACATTTTGCATAAAAGCTTAGTACAGATAAGTAATCATTAATGCTTAAGCATCAAGTTAATCATCATGAACATGTCATCTAGATTAACACCTGTACTAGTCCACTCACTTTATTAGGAGCAAACAATATTAACCATAGCAGGTATAATAAGGTTGTCATCATCATATCATCATTCCTGAACCATCAAGTTATTTAGTGAGATCTACGTTGGAGATAATCCTATCAAGTTCTCACTAACCGGTGAGAGACGACGACTCAAATCGAATTACAACTTAGCTGAGGGGGTATTCCTAACTCTCACCCATGACTTCCCCCATCGGGGAGTATTAGGTCACCTTTGGGACAACTCAGGAACCAACTTCACGGGTTCGGTCAGTGCCAGCACTCTCAGGGATTACCCTTCTACCAGGACGATCAGGACTTTCAAATCACCTGCCCTTGGACTCATGCCTACGGCTCCCTTCTGAGGCGCACTTTATACTTGCCGACTCCTAGCCTGAGTTGAGCTACTCGGCTTCATGGTTGGTCTCTAGACCCGGCCAACTAAGAGAGAGGCATGCATTCAACATGACAAGAAAAGGCTCTAAGAATCGGTCCTTAATTGACACAGACGGGGATAGTTCCACATCCAAGACCTCCATGCCTTGTTGCTTCACTATCGTCATCCCGCCCGGTCTCATTTCATTTCATTAACACATGATTCTTTTCCACGATAGCAAATATAGCCAACTGTGCCATATATATCCCTAAAGCTCGCAGGTAACAGGGGATCACCTGACTTCTACCGGTTAAAGCAGGGCTAAGCAATTACTCGAACCTAAACCTAAATAGGATTCAAGGTATACTTTCTGGACAAGGACAAGATATATATGTAGCAAGTGTTTTCATTCAACACTTATCACTTAATACAACAATACATATAACATATATACTCGATTGCATTTTTAGAAATTAGGAGGCTTATAATGCTCTAGGGTTTGCCTCGGATCCGACACTAGTCAGTGTTTGTTAGATGACCCATGCTTGGCAAGCATCTCCCACTAGCACTTGTCCAGTCCTTCCATCTGTGGGATGGATCCACCAACACCATCTTTGGGTTCAGCTCCACATCATGTCCTCCACGTGGTGCATCTAGCATACCTAGATGAGATGTAAGATGCAAGTGTATGAATATATGGAAATGCAATGGATGATGCATCACACACTAAACAAGGCAAGTACAAGGTTATACTAAAGACACTTAAGCATATCACTTTGCTTAAATAACATCACACAAACTAACATGCTAAGATAGCAAGGAGGGCACACTCAGCATGGCACACAAGTTCCACATGATCTCAGGTGTATTTAACTTAATTACCAAGGATATGAATCACACGTAGCAACATGCAAAGTAAGTCAAGGTGAAGCAACAACTATAACTGGAATATGTCAATTTTTAGACTTGCAAACAGTAGCTTCATAAATCAATCATATATGGAGTTTTATAAATCCAAATGACTTGCAAGAAGACATTCTGGAAAGATTAGGAAATTATATACATTTTATCATTAATCATCTCAGCATGATTCCAAAGTTTAACCTGTTCAATTTACACAAACACATAAACTTGTCTAGCAAGACAGTGATCAAGCAACTCTGTAACCCAACTTTAAACAACTATAACTCCAAAACCACATGGCCAAATGTCACCAAATTTTTGACAGCAGCTAGATACATAAATTATCTACAACTTTTGTATAAACAAGTTTTACAACAAAGCATATTATCATGAAGAACTTTGCTAAGTTCCCAGATCTGTCCAGAAACCTCATTTGCAAGAAATAATTATTAACTTATGTTGCAAACATATAATTGGAAAAAACCAACTTTACCAACATATCGCACATGACTAATTAACACCAGAAAACATAGTTTCAATTCCTAAGTAAATTCTTTTAATGCATTTTCCTAATTTATTTAAATAATTATGTGGAATTATGAACACATATCAAAAGTGTACAATAAATTCTACCAAAATTAAAGTGGTCTATATATGCTCCCAATAGTCTACTATCCAAATTTCAAGCCATTTGGACATGTATATGAACCTCTATGAAAAAGACAAATAACTATTGCAATAAATCATGGAAGAGCAAGATACACTAATAACTCACTCATACTGCAACCAAAATTCAAGAATTTTTTTACCACACATCCAACATCACATGATTTTACTTCATTTGGAGCCCTACATTTTTAGTTATGAAAATGACAAATGAAACTAGCATTGAAAACCTAGATGCATAAATCTATTTTTACAGCTAAAACTTTAAACTAAAATATGACATATTATAGATCTAATGCATAGAAAATTTCACAAGTACTCCAAAAAGTCTACATTTGCCATTTTATGATTTCTCTATGAATTACTGTGATTTTCAAAAGCTCAGCCAAAAATCTGCATAAAAGAAAAAGGAAAAAGAAAAACACTTTTGCCTCGAGGCCCCTGGAGTTTCTAGAAATCAACCCATGCTCTGCCTGTACTATTTAGTACTGTTCATACGAGTCATGAACTTTGCATTTGGACCCAAGAAAAGCTTCTAATTCATTTTTCTCCTTCCCTTCGTCTTCTTCACGCATGCAGAGCGGAGGCCAGACAGGACAGGCCGATTTTGGCCGGTCGGGGCAGGCTCCGGTGGTGGCAAGTGGCGAAGGAGCACATGGGTGGCTGGCCACGCCTGCACATGGCCTGCGCCTAGCCATAGCTGGCTCCGGCCTAGCCACGGCCGTTGGCGGTAGCTCAAAGGCTGTGCCCACGCGGTGGCCTGCTGCAGGCGGTGCTCTACGATGGAAGCGGCTGGGAAGGAGGCACATGGCACGACATGGTGGTGGAGGTGCCTGCTGAGCCATGCTAGGATGTGTGGAGGCAAGGGATGGGGGTGACATGGAGCTTCGGTCACTGGCAATGGCGCTGTGGGCTCTGCATGCGTGTGGGAGCGAACAGAGAAGGAGCGGGCGAGTGAGGGAGAGGTAGCGAGTGAGCCTGGTCGACCTCCACATCGGGTAGAGATGCATGGAGGCAAGGGACACGTGTGGGAGGACACGGGCATGCGTTAGGGCTTTAGGGTGCTCAGGTCTCCCATGGCCGCCACGTGCAGAGCAGGTGTTGTCCACAGGGGCATTACTCCGAACACATGGTGGACAACAAGGTGGCCAGCGTGGGACACGATTTGGGCCACTTCTGGGCCAAATTAGTCCATGGGCCCAAAACGAAGTTTGTTATACCCTTGATGCTCTACAAATTTCATTAAGGGACCACGGCCATTGGAGCTATGGATTAGCGAGTAATTATGCTCCAAAGTGACAGTGTCAGTGACTTGAATCCGATTAAGCTTGCCCGGCTTTGACCTAAAATTCACGGCCAAAACTTGGTCAAACTTAATGCAAATTTTTCCTAGACCTTCTCCATAGGGTTAGCTCCAACTTCTATTATCGGATGAAATTAAGTTGCTTAACAAAAACATGAGAACGTGGCATGCCAACCGGTATTGGTGCTGGAATTCCCAGACTTGGAACATTTCTAAGTCTGAAACAAATTGTAGTAGATTCAAACTTTAAGCCATGGTTTGACTTATTTCCATGCAAATCTAACTCTCAGTCCAAAAACATTATTTGCAGAGCACGAACTGAACTACAACTTTCATTTAAGGCTCAAAGTCTAGATCAGCTTGGGTTGCGAGATATAAGGCTCCAAATTACGGTACATGAACTAAAACACCAGTTATGACTTAGCCAAATTCTTGGACTCTGTAACAGCAGCTGATTCCTCCTTTTGAGCTCTATTTGATTAGGTTAGAGGCCAAACTAGCTTTGACCATTAAACAAAGTCTGTTCTACAAAAGGTGAACTACAACTTTTGTTAAAGGTCAAACCTTATAACTGGTACAAAAGTTAGACTTTCACTTTGGTCAAAGTAGCAACTTGATAAAGCCTAAATTAGGGTTTTAGGCCATATAGGACATTTTCTTGACATTTTCCCAACATGAATCCTTCATGACTTTTGTTGTAGATTTCATTTAGAGTTATTTGGGCAACTTTGCAAGGTTTGATTGATGGTCTATAATTCCATTCGCTTAACGGTGCAATTCCAATAGGAATAGAACTTATCATTTCATGTGACTTTTTGATTCCAAACTTCATGAAACTTTTTTAGGGATCACTATAGATAGAGTGATGTGAGACATAAGAAAGAAGTGACATCAACACTCACTTGCATTACCAGGCATGAGCATCTAACATACGCACATTGCAACACAATTAACAAGGTATGTTGCGTATGTTTCAAGGAGATGTTGCAAGCACATTCCATATATACATGTTTCACATGTTACACTAGCATGTCTCATATGTTTCACTAATATGTTCCATATGTTTCACTAGTGCATTATATGTGTTTCATGCTCACATATGAACGAATGATGCCTAAACTCATGCAATGCAAGTGTCAAGATGCAACCCTAACACTTCGGGTGTTACATAATAGTTCTAAATATAAAGGATAACTACCGATTAACCTTCGGCAAGGGCTCACCATTTAAAGTCCAATGAGCAGGACTTTTCTCTCTCATTTCTTGCTTGATGAAGGTACATTCGTGCCCTAAGAAGTAGGCTATACCTTTTTTGCCTGCCATACCTGTTTTACTTTCCTGCGTGGTTATTTCTTAGGCTGCTTGCTTTTGTCATGTTTATGCATGTTAAACCCTTTAAATGGGCATCTTATTGTTTGTCCTTGAATATGAAAGCAAGCATGCCCTGATCCCACATGTAAAATACCGTTTGTTGTGTTAAGGAATGGTCTCCCTAGGAGGAGGGGAACTTCCTCTCTTTGGCCCATGTCTAGCACAATGAAGTCCATCAGGATGTATGTGTCATGAATTCTTACCAAGATGTCCTTGGCTAATCCCTCTGGTGTTTGTGAAGATTGGTCCGCCATTTGTAGTTAGAAATTTGTAGTGGACAAAGGTCCACCTAAAATCTTATCATATATTACCTTAGACATGATGTTGATGCTTGCTCCAAGGTCGCAGAAGGTGTTATAGAAGAAGTATGGGCCAATGAAGCATGTGTTTGTTGAGCAGCCAGGATCCTCTTTCTTGGCGATGAATGGTGGATCTACAAAATAATCCTAGCTTTCCTGACATAGAGGCTTACCAAACCTTGTTGAGACCATGTTAACATATTCGAGCAAAGCTTCAAGTTTCCCCAAAATCTTTCCCGAATTAGAAACAGGTAGTGTGGCAGCAATCTGAGCTATTTGTGTTTCGATCATTTTATTAAAGCTCAGTTGGTTTTTAATAGATGAAGATAGGTTTTCAAGTTTTGTATTAATATTTTCAATTATTTTGTCATTGTATGAAAGCTTTTTAGTAAGATTTTCATTAATTTTTGCCTAGCCTAATACCAGGTCTTTCAAGGAAGGTTGATTCAAATTATAATTAGAGTTGAAGTTTGAATTACCTCCTTGTGGGCGGGACTGATTGTTCCACCCATTATTGTTCTGTTGGTGAAACCCATTGTTGATGTATGAGGCCTCTTCACGGGTCTTGGGGTAGTCATTCCCTAAGTGGCCAATTCTACCACAGACCTCACACGTCATGTGTTAGTCCATGGCATGGATGATGCTTTTCATGGCTTCCTTTTCGGCCACACGATCATCCAGTCTTTTCATCAATAGATCTATTTTTGCAGCAAGCATGTCTGCCTCCATGAAATGCATGCCTCTTGTTGTTTATATTCCTCTCCCTAGCTTTGGTTGGCCACCATCTTTTTGATGAGGGCCTTGGCAACATTGGCGCTGAGGGAAAGAAATGCCCCTCCAGCAGTGGCTCGACGTGCCCCTTCGACATGGGTGTGAGCCCCTCATAGAAGTTCTAGAGCACGAGCCATTCTTCCATTCCATGATGTGGGCAGGCCTGGATATAATCCTAGAGCCTTTCCTATGCCTTGGGGATGGATTCGAGTAAGGTCTGCTGAAAGTTTGAAATCTCCTGCTTAGGGCACTGGTTTTGCCCATAGGGAAAAATTTCATGAAGAACGCAGTGGAACATTTGTCCCACGTGTCAACAACTTCCTTGCTCTAGTAAAACCACTATTTCGCCGTCCCCGCAAGGGAGAAGGGAAACAGACGGAGCCTAATGCTAGCTAGTGCGACATTTTTGATGATGATGATGTCGCACAACTCAAGGAAGTGTTGCAAGTGTGAGCTTGTGTCCTCGCTTGGCAAACCATAGAACTAGTTTGCCTATACCATCATGATTAGGCTAGTTCAGAGCTCAAAGTTTTCGGTGCCCATATTGACAGCGGGCTCAACAGGCACTTTGGCAACAGCGGGGGTGGAGTTTTCATGGAGTGACTTGGCCATGAGTGAAGTAGTGGATGGTATGAGGGTGACTTGTTCGACTACCGGTGGAGTAGCAAAAGAAGAAGTGGTACGAGACCTGTTCTTCCTTAGGAGTGCCTTTGGATTATCGGTGTAGTTGTTCGGCAGATCAAAACCACTCATATACTATCGTATTTTCATTCCACAACAGGAAGAAAACAAGCAGAATTAGCCTGCATAAACTATGGCTACCATTACATGCATGTGATCATCGTTCATGTTATGCTAGATTCTTTTCAACCTATGCCCTCCCTGGCAATGGCTCCAGAAATGCTTGTTGGCATTTCTTAGCAAAATCACCAAGTGAGGAGGTTTTAAGTCTATCACCGGTAACGGTGCCAGAAAGCCTGTAGGTATTTCTTAACACCATTACTAAGACTGAGTTAATCTTAGCAATGCCGCTAGGAAACACTAACTACAATATCCCTTAAAGATTACAGACAATATCCACAAGCGTCCGGAGCTATCGTTGTAGCATTTCACCCGGAAGTATTTAGGGTATCATTATTTATATTTTTGCAAAGGAGGGCAAGGTATACATGATGTAGCATAGGCATAAACATGATTACATACTTGTGTAGTGGACCATAGATCATAATAGGGGTAAAAATGGTATTTCATTGATAGTGGACACACATCTGGGCCAACCTTAAGGATAAAAGGAAAACAAAGAATAAAAGAATATTCCTAAGTGGAGCAGGCATGTTCTAATATAGTCGTGCAAAAAACAGTTGATAATCATACAATGAACATGGTTAGAGCAAGAACTAAATGTGAGATAGGTTGGGAGGCCACCGAGTACTGGTCTGCCAACATTCTCATGTGACAATTTAGACTCCTACACCCCAGACGAACATGGAGGATTACAAGGGATGGACAGGGCTATCACCACCTGCCACCTACCCCTCAACCATGGAAAGGAAAATGTATTCACTTGTTTCTCCATACCCTAGCACCATGCTTGCATACACAAAAACTACCCAAATTCCCACGGGTCCCCGACCCTACGGATCGACAGGTAAAGAACTTGGGCACACCCGAAGGCACGATGAACTGCCACCTCAACTTAGCTCTAATTCTACTCATATAAGTTATATGAATGATTAAGCATAAAGTTTTACATGTCAAGATCATAACACACAAACTATACACTAGTTCATATATCATGATCACAACACGAAAACTATAGTCTAGTTCATATGCACTACTATATGAATGATATGAGAGCAAGAACTTAGAAGAACTCTTTATAGTATTCATACCAAGAAGGTTCTCTTCTTTCAAGGAGATAAGCTCTCCTTGATAGCTTTGCCCTTGCTCACAAACTAATACTAAATCTAAAGATACAAGATGAGGAAGTGAGGTTGAGGCTCCAAATGAATGTGTGTGAGAGAGAGCTCCACCCCTACATTTATACAAGCATGGAGGTCAGTTTGGCGCCAATAAATTAGGAAACTAGCCTAAACTGCCATAGTGTTGGGTATTTTAAAAGCGAATAGGAAAAGATCCACAAGCGCACGGATACCGATGTTGCTTTCACCCGGGAGTATTCTAGAGTATCGATTTCCATGGGGAATGTGAAGTGTACTAGAAGAATTAGGAATGTCTAAGGAAACGGTAATTATAGGGTAGATAGGGTTTTTAGGGTTTTCTAAGTGGTTCTATCTTGTCGAAGGCTTACTCTATTTTACTTACTTTGGAGGAGCAGGTCCTTTCCAACTCTCAAAAAAGACTAGGGAAACAGTAATTGGGAGAAGGCTGCCAGAAGCTCTACGAAAACACCAACCCTAACGTGGTGGATTACAAACGCCTAACAGAGCTGTCACCTCTAGGGCTACCACAACTATGTGGCAGATTGGGCGCAAACTCTAGTAAACCCTAGTCTAGATGCCACATCTACACTAACATTTACTACTCTAATTACCTAGGATAACTAGAGCACTCAATACGAGTGGAGATCCAGTAATTACAATAAAGCAAAAACTAAACAAGATACTTAGAATTAAATGTTGAAGAACCTGGAGATTGCTCAAGATGAACCAGATGCTGCAAAAGTACAATGTCGAGGAAGATCCAACAGATCCGACTCCTCCTTAGCTCTCTCCTCTCCTCTCTCTCTGATCTCTAGTTTACAACTAGATGAACTAGAACTAGAACTAGAAGATAAACTAGAAGAACTAGAACTAGATGATCATCTAGAGGGATCTCTACTTCTACTTGGATGGAGGGGTGAAACCCTAGCTTTTGCTCTGGATGTAGCTAATGAAGATGGAGATGGCCCAAGGGAGGGGGTCTGCCCCTGCTTATATTGCCCGGTGGGGTGAATCGCAGCCCTCAGATCAAACCGACATGAAACAGTGGTCAAGATGCATCGCAGAGGTCGGTTGGAGGCCATCACGCGAAGCTGGTCTCACTTGGAGGTGGGCCTCAGTCGGCCGTCCTGACATGTGGGGCTAGCCTGCCCTACTTGTTAGCCTCCGAGCTTTAGCTTCATTCCCGTGTCCTCTAGAACCTTCCCGTCAATTTTCGCGGAATTCTGACTTGATTTGGTTTGGTTTCTTGACTCCTACTCCTCGGCTTATTCTGTTTTTATCCCTAAAACTTCATAATTCACCAAAGCTATGGAAATTGTTATGTTAGTCCCTAAAACTCTTGCTTGGTGATGGTTCTAGGTTCTTCTAGAATCTTCCGAGTCATATCCATCGGGGACTTTCTCTCCGGAACTCCAAATATAGCGAATGATATGTCCATTTCGATCATCTTGACAAGCTCTTCACAATGATGTGCTCTAATTCATCACTTGAGATACTTTTATATAGTGAAATATTGAATATCATGCAAAACAGGTGAGAACAACACAACTTGTAGAACTCATTAGAATCAAACCCTACAACTATGCTTTGTGGTTCATTTCATTCTTTTTCATGCAATAGTTGATGGTTAAAAATGAGCATTAGTGACCATCAACAAGTTCCCCCAGGCTTAACCTTTGCTCATCCCTGAGCACAGCTAATCTCAACAATGGATTAGGAATTGCTTCAATGCTTTTATGCCTCAAAAGTACACATGCGTTCAAATAAGAATTCTTCTCTAGATTAGAGCAAACCATTCTGACTTCAAACTTACCCATTACCTTCACCTATGGAGCTTTTGGCCTTCACTTGGGTCTTGAGCAGTTGAAAGATAGAACAATCAAGTCAAGCACTGCGTCTTGAGTCCTTTGATCAACTTTCATTCTAGAGTTTTTGTGGATTTTCAAGATAAAACTCAGAGATTCCTTTTGTATGACCCTTTCAAGTCTCTCATTTGTGGTATTTGTGGATCCTTTCCAAGGTAATGATGGTGTTTTGCCTTCTCTCTTTCACTCAGAATATGTGGTATTTTGGAATAAGGCAGAGTATCATCATGCTTCCTCTCTCTTACCCTATAACCAATAGGCTTATATGAAGCTGAGGGTATTTCAAGGATATAGCATACTTACCTTGCATATGTTGCTCAGTCAAAACAGGATCCTCAGAGGGGAGACCATACCCTTAGATCAAGATGTGCATGTGTGTGGAATTATTTGGTGGCTAACCTAATTCTACTTTGCTCCTGGAGAGACTACCTCGAACTGAAGAATTTATGAAGAACTTTACTGTGGTGGTCTTGGGATATCTTATTTCTCCTTTCTTTGATGACAATGATGAACTTCTAGGCATAGAGATCATGGACTTCTCTTTTTCTCTCTTATTTTCTCTTATTTTCTTCTTTTTTTCTTTCTTTTTTATAAAGGATCTCCTGCCCCTTACTTTAGGATACAATGAACTTAGAGAAGAGATAAATCACAATCTTAGAGCATTTATTTGGAAACCTAACAATCTTTTTGGATCCTCTCCCAGTGTAGGAGATAGATTTTTTTGGTGGAAAAGGCATGTTTTTGCATACTCCCAGGGTAGGAGCAACATGATATATGTGGGTGTAAGTGATCTTGATCTTGGGAGCATGACCATCCTCTCGACAAGGGTCTCACACGGGTTGACCAAACTCAACACAAAGCAAGCAGCCTATGAGCTTGTTTTCCTATTCTAGCAAGCATGTATATATGGCTGTGGTAGGAATCAATGCTCTCGTCATACAAGAACTCATCATGTGGTGATTTTAGGTTTTTCAAAAGATAAATCTCCAGAACTCTAGTGTCACCAAGAACAGGATAAACAGCAGCTCAGACCTTCTTATATCATACCCGTCAATTACCTAGACTTAGATTAGGCATTCGCAACCCACAAGTTTCAAGTTCAGAGTAAATTCTAGGTCAAAACAATCATTTCCAAAACTCAAGAGAGTTCGAGGTTGAAAACTAGGCACTTGAAAGGAATTACGGCAGAGTAGCTATTCATCATTTCCATGCATATAGATTTGTCCAGGTTCTTTTTATTTACAAACTAATTCAAACAAACTTGACACACTCTAACTAATACACATTATTATGAAATAACACAATATAGAACAAATACTCGACTAGATAAAGTAGACAGTGAAAACTCTATAGATATATAAAGTGAACCTTCATGTGCTCACATTTTTTTTGGATTAATTTATGTAAAAAGAAAACATAAGAGGATAAGGATACTTACCTGGATACACGGGGGGTGCCTTTCCCCAAGCTGAATGTTGACGTAGTCGTTCGATCTTGTGATGTAGCAGACTGGCAGTGGAGCTATACTTCCTCTATCGAAGCATTGATTGATGTTGATGATGGATGAGACAGTGCTCCAACAGTGGATGGAATATCCACTTGCTTGTCAACTCTTTTTGGTTCTTCAAATCCTTCTGGCAAGGGTTCAATGTTTCAAGTCCTCTGAACAAGACTTTTCACCATGTTTATTCCTTAAGTGACTCATCTGACCCCAAGGTGGGGACCATGATATGTGCACTTCTTGCTATGGTGTCACCCATGTTCTTCGTTCGTTCAGCAACCGTTTGAAGTGAAGCATTAATTGTGGAAGCTAGCCACATCTTGCTTAGTGTGCATATTCTTGTAGATTCAAGACCTTCACTTGTAGAATTTAGGAGTTAACCAACTCCATGTTTTGCTCGAAGTGTATCCTGCTCATAAAGACAAGGTAGAGATCAAGTGCATGGGCTCTGTTCGTGGAAAAACACCAACAAAACCAAAAAGTTTTGTTCATTCTTCTCTGATCTCAGGCATAGTGAACAAGATAAAGTTGAAGTCCATGACATGGGTGATAAGATCAAAAGATGAGCATGAAAGTTGCATTTCAAAAAATATTTGACAGATCAGATTGCTTAACCCATGGAAGGATTGTCTAGGATTGTGATTATCATCTTCCAAAGGTTGGATGCGCAACATTTTAGCTCATTGGGTGATATTATGAGATCAAGAGAGTGAAGTTAAGAAATGATTAAAGAACCGAACATGTTAAGTTAATCAGGATGGGTCAAGAGGTTGCAACTTTGGTTCTTCATTTATGTGCATACCAAGATCGAGAAAAGCTTTTTAAATAGTGATTATGTACCTCAAGATGGTTACCTTATCATTTGAAGGGTGATAGTACCGAACCATCTTGTGGAAGCTTCTCTTGCTCAACTGGTTGTGCTTGTGAATGGCTTGTCTTCTCTTGCTTATCTCACAGTGTGCTTTAGTGATGGGAGCATCTTTTTGTTCTCCTGATCTTGATATTCTTGATAGTCCTTGTGCTCCATTCATTGGCTTGAAAATTTCCCCATGATGGCCTTTGTATTGAAGGGGCTTTGATGGAGATTTGTTCACCCTCTTTCATGGAGTGAGTGTAGATCTTGTTTTGTGGCACTCATCTTCTTGTTCCATGGATCTCTCCATGATGCATGAGTTATGTTTCCCTTGTGCAAGGTTGATGAAGTTCATGTACCTCTTTTTCTATCCATGTGAGTTCATCTCAGGACTTCCTAGTTTGACTTTTGAAAGTTTTTCCTATAGGACTTCTCTAGAATGGCTTTCCCTTCACTAATGAGTTTATGTGAGAATGAACCTCCTAAAGCAATGTCGAGATGTAGAGCAACTTCCTTGCTAAGACCACGATAAAAGTGATAGTGTAGGACAGGCAAGGCAATGTTTTGGACTAGAAATGATAAGGCTTGTGAACCTAGCCCAAGCTGCTCCTAGAGTCTCCTTCTCTTTTTGTTTAAATGTAAGAACTTCTATTCTAAGATTAGCGATTTGAAAAAGAGGGAAGAACACAAGAAAAAATTTATCTCAGAGTTCATCCCAATTTTCATTTACATCTCTTACGGAATGAGCATACCACTTTTTTGCTCTTCCCAATAGGGAAAATGGAAATAATTTCCATTTAAGGGTCTCTTGTGTCACACTAGCAATTGTTAGGCAAGAACACAACAGCTCAAATTCCCTAAGGTGGGTGTGTGGATCTTCGTCTGCTAACCCAGAGAAGGATTTCTCCTGAACCATGGCTATGAAAGTAGGGCGAGGCTCACAGCCATCTGTAAGAATGGGGTGTGATGATGGTGGAGGCTCCAACAAGTCGCCCTTTGGAGCAAAGAATTTACAAATAGGCATGAAATCCATGTGGTATGATGGTGGTGATAAAAAGATAGTAAAAAGAAAAAGAAAAGGACAAACTTTGTTTGATTCTAGAATAGCTACCATTCCTCGGCAACGGCACCAAAAAGCTTGTTGGGTATTTTAAACGCGAATAGGAAAAGATCCGCAAGCATACGGATACCGATGTAGCTTTCACCCAGAAGTATTCTAGAGTATCGATTTCCACGGGGAACGTGAAGTGTACTAGAAGAATTAGGAACGTCCATGGAAAGGGTAATTATAGGGTAGAGAGGGTTTTTAGGGTTTTCTAAGTGGTTCTATCTTGTCGAAGGCTTACTCTATTTTACTTACTTCGGAGGAGCAGGTCCTTTCCAACTCTCAAAAAAGACTAGGGAAATAGTAATTGGGAGAAGGCTGCCAAAAGCTCTACGAAAACACCAACCCTAACGTGGTGGATTATAAAGGCCTAACAGAGCTATCACCTCTGGGGCTACCATAACTATCTGGAGGATTGGGCGCAAACTCAGGTAAACCCTAGTCTAGACGCCACGTCTACACTAACGCTTACTACTCTAATTACCTAGGATAACTAGAGCACTCAATACAAGTAGAGATCCAGTAAATACAACGAAGCAAAAACTAAACAAAATACTTAGAAATAAATGTTGAAGAACCTGGAGATTGCTCAAGTTGATCTAGATGCTGTCGAAGTACAATGTCGAGGAAGATCCGACAGATCTGACTCCTCCTCAGCTCTCTCCTCTCCTCTCTCCTTGATCTCTAGTTTACAACTAGATGAACTAGAACTAAAACTAGAAGATAAACTAGAAGAACTAGAACTAGATGATCATCTAGAGGGATCTCTACTTCTACTTGGATGGAGGAGTGAAACCCTAACTTTTTCTTTGGATGTAGCTAATGAAGATGGAGATGGCCTAAGGAAGGGGGTTTGCCCCTGCTTATATAGCCTGGTGCGGTGAACCGCAGCCCTCGGATCAAACTGACATGAAACAATGGTCAAGATGCATTGTAGAGGTCAGTTGGAGGCCATCATGCGAAGCTGGTCTCACTTGGAGGTGGGGCCAGGCTGGCCA
The DNA here is from genome assembly GCA_020631735.1 of Saccharum officinarum. NCBI lineage: Eukaryota > Viridiplantae > Streptophyta > Magnoliopsida > Poales > Poaceae > Saccharum > Saccharum officinarum. The sequence goes on along the minus strand of CM036224.1, from coordinate 30,459,392 downwards.
GCCTGATATGTGGGGCCGGCTGGCCCCACTTGTCAGCCTTCGGGCTTTCGCTTCGTTCCCGTGTCTCCTCGTGTCCTCTAGAACCTTCCTGTCAATTTTCATGGAATTCTGACTTGATTTGGTTTGTTTCTTGACTCCTACTTCTCCTTAGCTTATTTTGTTTTTATCCCTAAAATTTCACAATTCAGCAAAGCTATGGAAATTGTTATGTTAGTCCCTAAAACTCTTGCTTGGTGATGGTTCTAGGTTCTTCTATAATCTTCCGAGTCATATCCATCGGGGACTTTGTCTCCAGAACCCCAAATATAGCGAATGATATGTTCATTTTGATTGTCTCAACAAGCTCTTCACAATTATGTGCTCTAATTCATCACTTGAGATACTTTTATATAGTGAAATATTAAATATCCTGCAAAACAAGTGAGAACAACACAACTCGTGGAACTCGTTAGAATCAAACCCTACAACTATGCTTTGTGGTTCATTTCATTTTTTTCATGCAATAGTTGATGGTTAAAAATGAGCATTAGTGATTGTCAACACATAGCATGCCACCATGCAACCGTCGGTGGAAGCTAGGCCTAGGTGGTAGCAGCAGCGGTGCAACTACATCCCTGGTGTGCCCGCACACAGGTGGGGCTGGCTCACGACCACCTTTATGTGGTCGGTTGCTGGCTAGGCCTAGGCCCCTCCCACCTCGGTGCTCAGCCCAGATTCAATGTGTAGGTAGGCTTCTCCATGTTTTTCTCTTGCGCATTGTTGACACCTATGGAGGCACACAGTGACAATATCCACAAGCGCATGGGTATCAAAGTAGTTTTCACCTAGAAGTATTCCATGTATCATATCCATAGGAAAACGTGTGTATTGTCCAAACTCTAGTTTATCCAGGGGTATCAATCAAGGTTTAAGATATGAGTAGAGAGAATTCCTATGGTTATGACCCTATGCAAAGCAAGGCTTATGATTCTAATGTTCCCTTTGGGACGCCACTAGATGGTAGAGCATTGTAGAAAGATAACTCTACTGACGTGACTATGGTCCTACTAATTTAAGAACCTACTTAATTCGGTGTGGACTACAAAGGATTGATGGGGCTATCACCACCCGCTGCTACCACACAACCAGAAAGCAAGGAGCAAACACAGGTAACCGATAGCCTAAGCACCACGCTTACGCTAACAATTACTATTCTAATCCAGCTCGCAAGAACTAGAGCACTCAAAAGAACTGTGAACCCATGAACAAAAGAGCACAAAACTTACTTTAAATAGAAATTAATTACCAGAGGTTTCTCAGATGTAGACTTGGAGAAGCCTAGATCCGCCAAAGTACAAGCCATAGAGGTAGCACCGATAGGTCGGAACTCTCTCCAAACTCTTCCCTTACTCTCTCTATTTGATGAGGACATCGCCACGTTGGACACACCGACGTTGTGGTCTTCCCCAAGTTGCGATTTATCCCCAACTCAGCTGCCACGTCACCCTTGGATTCAGCAGACACGTCATCACTATTTCGGTCATAACTTTCTCATACGACATCGAAACGGGGCGTTCTTGGATGCGTTGAAAAGGGGACGACATCATCATCGTTTTGGATCTGGTCCTAGCTCTAGACGGTCTGTGGATCATTCTGTGTGACCATGGCAAGGTGTTGCGTCGCCTATTTGGGCCAACTTGGCCATGTATCGTGTCGGGCCTTAAGCCCAAGTTGTGGGCGCCCAACCCCTAGCTGTCCCCAACCCTAGGTCGAGTCTTAGACTATAAACATAGCCACCGCCGCTGCTAGATAATTGGGTTTTGTTTAGAGTTTAGTTTTTCATCAAGAAACTGAATCGTTCATTGTAACTATGGTGATAAATCCTTTTACAGTGATTCAGGGCCCCTGTTCTTGATCTCCTCCACTGTGTCGATTAGTCCTTTGGAACCGAGTTCTCAAACCCTCTATTGATATTTGCATCATTCATATTTGCAATTTTAGATTGCGTGTTTTACCTTCTTGCTTGTGCTCTTCGATTCGCTTGTAGGAAAAGCCTTCTTGGCGAGGTCAATCAAGTTGTGCTTGGTTGATAACCAACGGAGCAGTGGTGTAACAGTTCCAGGGTTCAAATTGTGTCTGATTTGAAGCCAGATCGCCAACGTCGAGATCTCCACAAATCAAACTTACTAGCTACCTATCGGAAGATCGGGCCTGTACTCATCAATTGGTATCGAATATTTTAGGTTTACCTCGATGTATATTCTCGTTTGCCTTAGATTCATATTTATTCATTACCTAGAGTCCACAAAAAGCCAAAAAAAATTTCAATTTCCGCTGTCCTATCGCCCTTTGTGCCTTTGCAATTTCGTTTCAGATTTGCGTTGTTGAGTTTGTGTCCGTGGTCGAGTCTTGTTGCTGGTTTAGGATTGTGTTCGTGGTCGTAGTTCAATCGCCCATTGCTGTGATTTTTGTTTTCCACCACTATCCCATCCACCGTTCCCAACCAACAAGTCGGAGCCACCACATTACTCGACTTGCCCCGCTAGCCGCCTTATGTAACTTCTCACCGCCGCGCAAACCCTAGATAGGTTGCCAGTCGCTCTTATTTTGCCTGCATCGTAGCCCTCCTTACATCATCAGGCGAATACCTACTGCTGTTAGTCATAGGGATGATCTTGTGATTGGTGTTGGAGTTTAGGGACGCTTTGCCCTAACTGTCACTGCCGTGTTGTGCCTTCCGGAAAACATAACTTGAGATACCTTCGGTAAAACAGGCATAACTTTTTGCTCGTTTATCAGAAAAATCTGAAATTTTTATAGCAGCTTCTTGACACCATTTGGAGGTGACACAAACTTGGCTTTGCCCTGTTCAGTTTCATCAAAATTGCCAAAAAAAATCAGGAAAATAAAGAAAAAAATTGTCAAAGTTTTTGCACGCTTCTCAGAGATTGTGCTGTATTTCTGTAGACCACATACCACCTCAGTTGTAGGTGCCAATTTTTATGGTTGCATCTTTTTTTATCCTTGTTCAGAGAAAAATATAAAAAAAATAGAGAAAAATAAAAAAGTTTGATTCATACTAGTGCCTTTTGGAAAATTCTGGGAATAATTCAGGGAAAAGGAAAAATCTAGGTTATTTGCTTGTTCTGTGAGTTCTTTCCATCGTCCTTTGTTTTCACCTTGTTGTGCTACGTCTCGACACGTCTTAGCTAGCACATGTGATTTGTACTACGGATTCGGATTGAACAATCGCTAATCTGCATTCGTTAATTGCTAATCCTTGCTATCATATTGTGTGCCTACCCATAGCTCCACATATTCTTCTGTCAGCACAGGTTCATCTTGCAACTGTTACCCACGCTCAACAACAGATTACTTTGCCACTTTGGTTTTGCTCCTTTTGGTGTTGGTAAGAATACATGCAAGATGGTGGTAAGCCGCTTGTGATTTTGCATTCCACTTTCATCACCACCACCACTTGTGTCCTTTTAGTTGATAGGGATAATACTTTGGTGTTGCCTTTTTCTATCTTCTAACCATGGCAGGATCTTCGATGGACTTCAATGAGTGTGTGTCAAAGGGCGAGCTTACAATGTTCATGACTGAACAACACAATCTTATGACCGAGCTGACGCGCAATGTTAACAATCTGGTCACCCGCATTGAACAGCTTGAGCAACGCCCTCCACCTCATCGTGCTAATGATGAAGATGCGGATGCTTTTGGTGATGAAGATGCGGATGCTGATGCTAATGCCCGTCGCCGCTTCAACTTCAACCATCTAGAGGCATATTTATATTGGGAGCTTGCTGTTCAACAAAAATTTGATTCTCATAATGTTCCTGCTGAGCATAGAGTTAGACTTGCTACTAGTGAGTTTACTAATTTTGCTTTGTTCTGGTGGAGTGATCTTTGCAATGCTAATAATGATGCTGCTGTGCCTCAAACTTGGAATGCTTTAAAGCAACGTATGAAATCTCGTTTTGTTCCTCCTTATTACCAATGTGATTTACGTTTGAAACTACAAACTTTAAAACAAGGTGATAAAGGAGTAGAAGCATACTATCAAGAATTGCTTATTGGTTTAGCCCGTTGTGGTATAAATGAAGATGATACTGATGCTAGTGCTAGATTTTTTGGTGGTTTAAACCATGATATACACAACATACTTGATTACAAAGAATGACGTAATTTTTCCCAATTGTATCATCTTGCTATTAAGGTAGAACGTGAAGTACAGGGCCACAAACAACACCAGCCTTTTAGGTCTAACAATGGGAGGAGTTTTTAGCAGCGTTCTGAGCCGGAGATGCCCAAGCTTCCTGTTGCATCACAGCCATCTACACCTCCATTTTCTTCTAGGGTAAGTAAATTGTCTAATGTGCAGAAGAAAGGTGCCACTCCGGGTGCTTCTACTAGCTCCTCCTCATCCAGCTCTAAAATCATTTGCCACCGATGCAAAGGCATGGGACATGTCATGAAGGATTGCCCCAGTCATCATGCTTTCATTGCTACCGAGGATGGATATGTAAGTGCTAGTGATGTTGAAGATGATTTAGCCCTTGCTACTAACGTTGATGTAGATTCCACCGAGGGCGATCAAGACAAGGAGGCCATCATCATTGACTCCGTGGCTGCTACCACAGACTACCCTAGCCTTCTTGTGCAGCGTGTGTTGAGTACACGTGTGGGACATGAAGAAGAGATGATGATCCAACGCCACAATTTGTTCCACATGTATTTCATTGTGCAGGGTTGTCGTGTTCTCACTATCATTGATAGCGGGAGTTGCAATAACTTGGTGAGTTCAGATTTTGTTGAGAAGCTTGGCTTGACCACACGACAACATTCGTATCCATATAAACTTCAATGGTTCAATAATAGTGGTAAGACTAAGGTAACTAAATCAGCACGAATTAGCTTTTTCACAGGCTCTTATCATGATACTGCTGATTTTGATGTTGTCCCTATGCAAGCCTATTCTATTTTGTTAGGTCGCCCATGGAAATTTGATAATGATGCTTTACACCATGGTAGAACTAATACATACACTATCATACATAAGGACAATAAAATTACATTGCCATCTTTGTCTCCTATGGATATTATTAAACATGCTAATGAGATTAAAAATAAACCTCCAACTCACATTGCTAAAAATAATGGGATTAAGTTAAAAGGAGGTACTTTTCTTGCTACAACTTCTGCTACTGCTGAGTTATGTGATAATCCTGATGCACCATATTATACTATGTTTTGTCAACCTATTATGTCTGGTGCATTGCCTGTTGTCACTAACCTTTTGCAGGAGTTCGCTGATGATGGGATGAAGTCGAGGACGACTCCAATTCAAGAAGGGGAGGATGATGAGGATATCACCACGCTGGACACACCAACGTTATGGTCTTCCCCAAGTTGCAATTCATCCCCAACTCAGCTGCCACGTCACCCTCGGATTCAGTAGACACGTCGTCACTGTTTTGGTCATAACTTTCTCATACGATATCAAAACGGGGCATTCTTGGATGCGTTGGAAAGGGGACGACGACGCCGTCGTTTTGGATCTGGTCCTAGATCTAGAAGGTCCATGGATCATTCTGTGTGACCACAGCAAGGTGTTGCATCACCTATTTGGGCCAACTTGGCCAGGTATCGTGTCGGGTCTTATGCCCAAGTTGTGGGCGCCCAACCCTTGGCCGTCCCCAACCCTAGGTCGAGTCTTAGACTATTAACACAGCCGCCATCGCTGCTGGATAATTGGGTTTTGTTTAGAGTTTAGTTTTCCATCAAGAAACTGAATCATTCATTGTAACTGTGGTGACAAATCCTTTTATAGTGATCTAGGGCCCTTGTTCTTGATCTCCTCCACTATGTCGATTAGTCCTTTGGAACTGAGTTCTCAAACCATCTATTGATATTCGCTTCATTCATATTTGTAATTTCAGATTGCATGTTTTACCTTCTTTCTTGTGCTCTTCGATTCGCTTGCAGGAAAAGCCTTCTTGGCGAGGTCAATCAAGTTGTGCTTGGTTGATAACCAATGGAGCAGTGGTGTAATGGTTGGAGGGTTCGAATCGTGTCTGATTTGAAGCTGGATCGCCAACGTTGAGATCTCCACAAATCAAACTTACCAGCTACCTCTCGGAAGATCGGACCTGTACTCATCACTATTTGTATACAAAGACTAGATCCCAATGAGGACTAATCTTCTCTTGATAGCTGGCTCTGAGAGGTTGATCCTTTCATAGGACCCCTCTCAATTGATCCTTTCATATGTGTGGGTGCATTAACCCCTATACCCTTTAGGCTAGACTTGGGCTGGCCCAGACTAGAGGGCCCGGCGCACCAGAAGATAACGCATGGCCCAGTATATCTGCTCGGCGTCCTACGCAAGGAAGGAAAGCAAACTTGGAGATCAAGCAAGATCCTGGTCAGTTAGAATAGGAATCCTTATTCGTTCAGCTATGGCAATTGTAACCATGCAGGATTAGTTTCCAGATTTGTAACCCTGCCCCCTGGACTATATAAGGCGGGCAGGGGACCCCCTCAAAAGACATCTCATTATACACAGCAATACAAACCAGACGCAGGACGTAGGTATTATGCCCTCACGGCGGCCGAACCTGGATAAAACCATGTCCCGTGTCATGCGTCACCATCTAGTTCGTAGCTTGCGCACCTTTCTACCGACAAATCACTACCTTGGGCATACCCCTTGGTAGACTGCCAACCACATTTCATTGACAGTGGCATGCCAGGTAGGGGGTGTGCGTACAGCTTCCCAGGCGAGCAAGATGGTCATCATCCATGACTCCACGGCTTGGCGAATGGTCTCTCATTCACCGTTTGCTAGATCACCTGGACCACCAACGTTAACAGCTTCACCACTACTACCATGGAGGAGGTGCAGATCCAATCTGCGTCGATCATGTCTTCATCGGCGACGGTTTCGACCACGCTGGCTATGGCTCCGACCACCCTAGCAGTGGCTTCGACCACACCGACAACTCGTCGACCACTTTCCCACTACAGAGGAAGGGTGATCAACAACACCGACCTGATCAAAGCTATCGACCAAGTCGGCCACAAGCTCTCGCAAACCCTGACTTTGATAGAATTGATCCAGAATTAATCTACCGAACAAGTACTTCTCCACCACAGCAGATCCACCCGACCAATTCGGGTCTGCCGTCCAAAACGGCTAGATACTGATCTAGTGGTCACTGCTACTCCTAAAGGACGAATGGTATGTCTTCGCCTAGTTCCTACACCCGTCCTCAGGCTCTCTGAGTACCAAGTCCCGATAGAGGATTGCCGGGCCCTCCCATATGGCCTGAAAAATGCTGCTTCTGACTACGTGTATCATACACCTCATCTGTTCATGGGTCCCATGGAGTGAGACCATGTTTTAGATTTGTACTTCTTGGATATACCTCGACCATCACCAAGCAACACCGTCAACATGGTTGGTATCTAGGAGCATCATGAAGGTTCAGTTCATACAATGCCCGAGGATCATGACTCCAGCACTGGATCTACACGATCTGTCCACACCAAGGCACAACACCTCGAAGACAATGAATATGGTCTAGATCCACTACCGTACCCTTCGAGTTTCTCTCCGATCCTAAGGTTCCCACCAAGACATGGCAACATGGTGCTCAACGTTAGCAATGACAAGCTCACAGTCATGGCAGAAACTGACGAGCAATGGCAACTTCGCAAACAGTGTAATACCGACCACGCCGAACGTCGTCATCAGGAGGCTGAAGAAGAAGAAGCACATCACAGGGGACCCGGACCTTGAGATCTGGTTGACGCCTTCGATAGAGTAGGTGATAGGCAAGTTTTCAGGACCCCAAGTGCCAACATGGCCATCGCCATGGCCAACCTAGACTGATTACCAGACACGCTAGAGAACCACGCGGTTCATGAAGACATCAAAGCATATCTGACCGCTGCCATGGGACAAACTATTGAACTCACCTAGTGAGCCCGAGATGCTACAAGCATGTCCATCACATCCAGTCAGAGTCGTTGTTCCCGTGCTTCAGAACATCCAAGTCACCAACATCGCGATAATCCGCCCCCACCCAATCCCCCACATGGTGGTGGCGGTGGTGGCGATAATGGCGGTGATGGCGGGGCGACGAGGGTGGACAAGAAGGTGGTCGAGGTCATCGTGACAACAACCGCAATCGTCATGACAATCAAGATCAGGAGGTCAACCAGAACCCTCCTCACGATCTCCATCACATCTTCCTCCTCGTGATGTCCACAGTTGCATCACTAGTCATGTTAATGATGTCTAGGCCCACAAAAACATGCACCGCATATAGTATGACACCAAACACGGCCCCTAGGCCTCAAACAATTTACTCCTCATCTCCGACAAGTCATCTGGCCAAGGAATTTCAAGCTTGAGAAGCTCATGAAATATGACGGCATGGAGAACCCTAAAAGCTAGGTCACGCTCTATGAGATCACCGTCCGGTCTGCTGCAGGTGATGAGCACGTAATGGCTAACTATCTTCCAGTTGTTCTTGATCAGGTAGGTCATCAATGGCTTCTCAGCCTCCTAGAGAACCAGTTCGATGGCTGGTCAGCCCTTCGGCAAGCCTTCATCGACAATTTCATCTCCACATGTGACCAGCCGGGAAACAAGTATGACCTCGAGCGCATACATGACTGAGCAGGTGAGCCACTGCATGACTGCATCCGACGCTTCTCAGATATGCATCTTAAGATCCCAAGAATCACTCATGATGAAGCAGTCTTGGCTTTCATCAAAGGCCTTCACCACCATGATGCCCTCAGAAGCAAGCTGCTCCGGAAATAGTCGTCTATAGTCTCCGAGCTCCTCGCTACTACTAAGAAATACGCGGATGCAGATGACGCCGAGAAGATCATTAAGGAATACGTGGGTGGGTCATCACACCCCGAGCACCCATTGCGCTAGGACGAGAAACCTAATGATCATGGTTGGAACAATAACCGCGAACGTCATGACCGGCGCAACAACAACAATCACGACCGCCGAGATAATCGTGATAGGTGGCCTGATAAACGTAGTGATTACAGAGGCAAGCGCCTCCGCGAAGACGACCACAAGGTCAACACAGTCAAGAAGCCTGCTGGTCACCATGACCATCAAGAGGATTATAACAAAGCTTTGAAGGGTCTCTACTATTGATAGTAATTAACCATCAACTTTATAAGTCAACAAGAGTTAAGAGAAGGGTTAAAATGAGCTTCACCATAGACTTAGGGGTTTTAAACTAATAATTTCCATGAGTTTTGGTGAATGTCTGTTTCTGCATGGGGTTATCAGGAAAAGATTAAAGGAGACCTACATGTAAGATTTACATAGAGAGAAATCAACCATACTATGAAAAAGAATAATCTAGAAGACTCGAGAAGGCACTCCCTCAAAGGGGAGGGCCATTTGGGCTAACAGGTGGAGCGCTCGCCCCGACCTCATGGGCGGCCGCCCAGGCCATGGAGCCAATCAGGTGCAACCTTGCAGATCCTGCCTCCATCACCTTTGAGGATGAATAAAAATCGTAGATCAAGGTCAGTTTGATCCAAGGGCCGTGGTGCTTCCTAGAGGGCTATATAAGCAAGGCCCCTGACCCCAGGAGGAACCCTAGAATTCATTAGCAGAGAGAGCCATCAGCAGAGCTAGGGTTTAGAGAGTTTCTCTCCACCAGAGAATTAGAATAGATACTCCAATTCTCCAAGTTCTACATAGGTTTAGACTAGATAGAGGAAGAGTCAGGCGACTTGTGCTCGGGATTCGGATCTTCATCATCAAAGTATTCATATTATTTTGTATCATTGCTCTATGACTTTATTCTAATATGATTATGTTTCTGTTTATTATGTTCCTAGTTTGCTCTAGTAGTACATTTGATATGGTTATGATTGATAATGAGTTTATGTATATGTTTGCAAAGCGCTTAGCTCTCTTCGCGAGGGGGTTAAGTGGTAGATTACATGTAAACATGGTGCCTAGATGCTATTTACCTGCAAATGCATCCTATTGGTCGGGTCGTGTGGTAGATCATGGAAGTGACTGTTCTATTGAGTCTTATATAGTCCACCCCCCGTTGACTGTTCTAGATGCTATGTCCTGGCTTTCTTCAGTAATATTCCTTATACAAAAATGAAGAGTCTTTTATGCTATATATGATGGTGTGTTTGTAGATTAGAACCTACCTAGAATTTAATCTCTTGAACTAATCAGACGTCAACCTACCTTTATGATGAGTAGTCTATCTCTAATCTCTGTGTGATTTATCCCTATGCTTTATAATTCATTTATACTTATTTATCATGGTTTATCCTCCCTGCCAAAGTAAGTGACTGTGTGATTGATTTCTCATAAGTAGTCATATTTTATAATCCATCCCTTTAGGTTTAAGTCCTATGTTCTTTCCCTTGAGCTAAATATAAATTAACGATACCTGGAATATTTCCCGGTGAATATTTCCCGGATTTCATTTTTATTCTAAGAGGAGTAGTTCTATACCAACACTTCTAGCACCATGCTAGGGATGACAACTTAGCTTAAGTGGTGTTAGAAGTGTCAACAAGCATTTCTAGCGCCATTGTCGGAGAAGGAATAAACCTTTGAGAAAAATTGTGTAAATAGATACTTAGGAAATGAGAAATCATAACAAAGCACCTCTGCTTTGGCAGGTTCACCACTGTTGTTTTTCTATGTTTGTATTTTATACAGGGTATTAGCAGGATTGGTTCTGATTCACTCAACTATCCATCATCATAATTGGATCAACCTAAGAAGGAGCTTATCACCAATTCCTAAAGCTATGTCTACAAAAACCCTACGTGAATTCTCTGCTCCTACAGTTGAGAATATAATCTTGAGTTTGAGCTCAAGCCAAGCCTCATTAATATAGTGCAAGCTACCCAATTCAGTGGAAAGGTTCATGAAGATGCAAGTGCACATTTGGAGAACTTCCTAGAAATTGGAAGCACTATCGTCATTAAAGAAGTTAATCAAGATATCATACTACTTCACCTTTTTCCATTCTCACTAGTGGGAAGAGCGAAGCAGTGGTTTTATGTAACACCTCTGGTGTTTAGCTCCATAATTGCATTGCATTTGCATGAGCATAAGCATGCATCATTTCATGTTATTTTATGTGGTTGCAACTAATGTGGTTGTTTTTAGAATTTTGTTTGGCTCACATCATGTGACACTAGGTAGTTGGTGTAATAAAAGGGGAGAGTAGCTAATTATATCTCACAACACCTTAGTTATACTTAGGGTCACTAATGGAGCAAGGTTCATGTTGACCAAAATCACCAAAATGCCCTCCAAGGTGTAGTTGACCACCATTTAGCCCTAGGATGCTCTAGTTTGACCAATTAAAAAGTCTAGCTTAGAGACCTTGCATGGAGGAGCACCCTTAAGCAAAGTTGTAGGGAATTTTATGGGGAACAAAAGTCTCAATATGACCATCTCATGAAACTGGCAAGAACATGCTCAAAAATGGCCCACAAGTCAGCTAGAGGGGCTGTCTCAACACTTAGAAATTTTGCTAAGTCCCAAAAGTGCCCTCCAGCTTTACTGTGGCCTACTTTAGAAGCTTGTAGTTTGCAAACCAGGCCAAACCAGCTTCCACTTATGTTGACAAACTTGTAGCCCTCATGTAGCTCTACAACATTGTCAACATCACCATCACCTAGTTCTAAATGGTTTAGGAGATATGGTGTCTTGAAAATAGGGTTTCAGTCGGTTTCACTAACTGAAAACACGTTTCAGTTTCAAAGGGCACCACTTTGGGGCTATGTAGTTTCTAATCTAGGCCGAACTAGCCCAAACTCCAATTGACAAACTTGTTGCCCTCACATAGCTCTACAAATTTGATGTTAATACCTACCACCAACTCGAGCCAGATTAGGAGATATAGAAGCCCAAACTTCGACTGTCAGTCGAACCCGGGGTTATCGATTCAGTCAAGTTCAGGCTTCGGCTGTGACTGTTGTGGCCGACTGGCCGTAGGCCGTCATCGATGCGTGGCCACGCGGTGGCAGCCGTACGCCGGCTGTGGCCCCACCCGTCAGGTCACGGCGTCTTCAAGGGGTGCCATGGAGCCACCGCTCACCCTCACTCACGCCCCTGCCCTCTCTCTCGCCCTCTCCGAGCCGGAGCGGAGCACCGAGGCGCCATTGCTGCCGCGGGCTTCCTCGCGCTCGTGCACCGTCGTCGTCGTGCCACGCCCCAATTCCTTCCAGCAGCAGCACCACAACGTCTTCCTCTACCATCTCCACTACTGCCACGGGTCGTTGGAGCGAAGGTAAGGCCGCATTGGCCGATTTTGCCACCGCGCCATGTGCGGGACCTCGCCGAAGTCGAGGCCGCCATGGTCAGAGTAGCTAGGACCCTCCCCAACCTCCCTTTCTCCCTCCATTAGATCCCTGGTTCCCTAGGGGAGCTCATACCGAGCTTAGACGGGGCGTTGGGACCTCGCCATCGCCGGCGCACCCTCACCAGAACACCGTGTCCGCCTTCGTCGTCGGTAGGTGCGCTCCGGTGCGGCAGCGTTAGGGAAAAAGGCATGCCTCGGTGCGGTTTGGGGTGGTGAGCATGACGGTGTGCTCAGCTTCGCCGGAGGCGCCGTCGTCGGCGAGCTAGAGCTCGCCGGAGTCGCGGCCGTCTTCCCCCTCCGCTCTTCTCTCTCTAGCCTGCGGGCCCGCGCTGTCAGCGCCACGCGCGCGCGGGCGGGAGTCCGGGACGGGCCGCGCGCTGGCTGGGCCATGCTAGCAAGCCAGGCTGGCCCAACACTGTAGCGGGTTAGGGTTCGGTTTTGGTTTTGGTTTTTCTTTTCATATTGTCACAGATTTTTGTTGTTGTTTGGAAATTGTAGATCTAGGGTTTTACTTGCCCAAAAATTATGATATAAATTTTGTTAGGATCTACATGATGTGTAGTATTTTAGAAAAATATAAATCTGGTATGTGATGTTTAGTTTTTGGGAGAATTAAATAGATCGTTCAAATGTGTTGTGAAATGAAGGCAAATTTGTTAAATGTATAACTTGAGCTTTTATCTTCCAAAAATTATGAAATTTGGTGGGTAGGCTAAGTTATACCTATATTAGCTCTGGTAAAAATTTGGGCATTAGTGCTTAAGTACTTTTCAAGTTATAATGCTATCTTGTTATTTTAGGAAATAATTAAATGAATTTTAGTAATTTTTCTACATGTGCAATGTTCTTATAAATTTTTGGAGAATGTCTTGGTACCCTAAAGTGTCCAAGGAAATTATGAAATCTGTTGTTTGATACTTTTTAATAGGATTTGTTAATTATACAAAAATCAGCCTTTTGGGCTTGTGAATTTTGTTTAGGGAGTTTCTGTAAATAATTTTAGTTCAAAATTTTACAGTGGTCTCTTTTTGGTTCATAGAGTCTACTGTAATGTTTGTAGAATTTTAGGAACAGTTTACATATATGTTTAAAATTCCACTTAATTACTTAAGTAAATTAAGAAATGAGTCTAAATAAATATTTTAGGTAGGCAAACCTTACTTTCTGGTGTTTTGGTGACCTATGGGAACTTGTGGTAATATTAGTTTGGTCTTAAGGGATGTTTGCCACATAAATAAATATTTAATCTTTGCAATTCTAGGTTTTCTGGACAGCTGGTAGTATTTCTAGGTTTGACCTTTGATAAAGGTGGTTGCTGGAAAACTTGTAAATACCAAAGTTGTAGTAAGCTTGATAAACTAGCTTGTGTCAAAATTTGGAAGCATTTGGCTTAGTAGTTTGGGAGATATTGCTGTTTAAAGTGACAGTCCAGAATTTGCTACTCTCTGTTTAGAGAGGACAGATTCTGGAACTTATGAAATTCGACATGGAAAACTTAGGAATTTAGGGTTGAGATCTGAAAATGAATTGTAGTGCATTTCTTAAGCTTTCCAGATTGTCTTAGATCATATCTTTTGGAGTTAGGAATCTTCAGTTATGTTAGAATCTTTGAGCTGCTGTCCAGAATGTCTTACTGTGATATTTTGGTGTTGGATGTGGTAACCTAAGTAATTCTACTCTTGTAATTGTTAGGTGTTAGGGCCTTAACCGAAGAAGAACAGCTATATCTTAGGTTGAGTAGATTAGGTGAGTACTTCTCTACCGGAGAGGAAATTTGCACCTAATATTTGAAGTGATTTGAATAGAGCTTTAAGAATGTTGTAATGCATTTCATTCCGAGCATACTGCATCTTTTACTATGCATACATGAGATTTATTATGCACTCATGCAATAGGTGTTCTGGAGGGGGATAACGCTCCTCGAATTCGAGCAAGTGATTCCGGAGGAAGTCCAGGACCAGGAGCAGCCAAGGGAGCCCGAGGATCCAGCCGGCGAAGGAGTGCCCGCAGAAGATCTACCCGAGTGTCCTGACCACCAGCCCTCGACCTTTCTAAAAGATAAGCCCCGGTGCATGCTGAACCCATCATTTTATAAATCTATCTTGAGTACTTTTAATTGTTTAATGCATTAAGTTGTAGGAATTGTATGAAAACAATTGTTGCATTATACCTATCCTTGCCCAGATATCGTACTTAAATCCTAATTTAGGTTTAGGCACGTATCAATGCTTAGCCCTGCTTAGTACGGTAGAAGTCGGGTGATTTCCTGTCATCCGCGAGATGTAGGAAGGAGTCACGAGTGGCTTTATGGCTATCGTGGATGGAACCATGCTTTAAAATGAAATTGAGACCGGGCGGGAGTTCGATAGTACAGCCGCAAGACACTTCACGTCTTAGGTGTGGAGCTATGCCCGTCTGAGTCGTTTAAGGACCGATTCGCTGTACGTCCTTGAATCATGTTGAACGCAGTCTAACACTTAGTTGGCCGGATAAGTCGTTCCGACCACGAAGCCGAGTAATGTGATTCAGGCCGGGAATCGAATGGTAGGTTGCTTCTTGGAGGAGAGAAAGGATGTGCTTGGGGACATTGGCGTGAGACCAAGGGGGGGTTAGAGTCCCTATCACCTGGCAGAGTGTCGCCCTTGGGGTCACGACATCATTCGAACCCGCGATTCCTTAATCATATGAAAAGGTGGCTTGTGCGACCCTGGCAGGGGCCTGCGCGGTGAGTGTTAGAAATACCCCACCAGCTGGATAGGAATTCGATTTGAATCGCCGTTGCTCCCGGTTAGTGAGCACTTGACTTGAGCAGCGGCAACGTAGATCTCATTAAATGAACAGATGGTTAAGTGAATGATACAATGTTGCCACAATTTATACCTGCTCTGGATATAATGTGGATAATTGTTTGATTATAATCAAGTGCATGCTTAGTACAGGTTCTAAGATAGATGACAGGTAAATGCTAAAAATAACTGCTAGTACAGGTTATAAGAGTTTCAATTACTTATGCCTTTTATGCAAAATGTGATGTCAGCTAGCCTCTTGTGTAAGCCTTGCATAATCCTTGGTGTCATCTTATTTCTGGTTTTTGACGGGTAAGTCTAGCTGAGTACATTCCAGTACTCAGGGTTTATTCCCTCCTGTTGCAGATGATATGCTCTATCAAGGCTTCTGCAAAACTTGTCTCCACCCTGCGGGTGACGAAGACTAGATCACTAGGGCGTGATCATCTTTTATGTACTTTCCTGATGCTTTTGCGGGTTGTTGATCAACAAGACTGGCAGTAGTTAAACAACTAGTGTGTGTATGCTTCCGCTACTTTATAAACTTGGTTTGTAATAATTGCGACTCCGTGTGTGTAAACTTATTTCAGAACTACTTGTGAAATGTAACGTATGATGTTGTATGTTGAATGATGCGATCTTGGTTGTAAGCAAGTTGGTTTGAAATCCTTCGTGATTTCGATTGACTACCGGGATTATATGAGCTCAAGTTTGAAAATTTGAGCGCTTTGGTGCTTGTTTTTGTACTTGTGCTCTTATAATTTGGTCGGTTCTGTTACAGCTGGTACCGGAGCATAATTCAACATTAAACACATCGTACGAGTATTTAAAAACAAAAGTATTTGATTATGAAAAGGGTTAAAACTCTAAAAATTATTTTCATAGGTATGCCAGTGATCACATCCCTTAGCCCAAATAAGGACTCTTAGGTGGCTTATTATAAAGACTAACTTGGGGGCCTTGTTTGTTTTTGTTTCGTCATCCATACGGCGTGATATTGTATGGATGTCATCCACTTGGGTGGTAATGTATGGATCAATTGCCTCGACGCTCTGGTAAGTGTGAGTTGTGAGAGCATGATCGTCCAACCGGCGATCTAGGGGAGAGTAGTTTTGGTGACTTGCATACTTACATGTTTAAACCGTGTAATTATATAAGCACTTAATTGTGGGAACCTTTATATCAGGTAACTTTGATACTGAAGTATATACATCAGGGGATGTGTATATGGAAAGTATTTAAATTACTGCTTTCTTGTGTGCTTATATTGGAAAACTGTTGGGCTGAAATGAGATTTTCTGCAGGTACACTAACAGCGTAACGAGTAGATCGATAGTTTCGCTTATATGAGAGAACGTATGTATGCCACCGCCTAGCGTTAGAACTTTAGGTTTCTACTAAGGTGAGAGGGCGTACGGAACGTGCATGCATCATGTTTAATTATATCATACATATCATTTACTCCCTCCTTAAAAATTTCAATAGTCCCGACTAAATTAAATTTCATATCCCCTAAATGATCCTCACTTTAAGTCGTATCTTGTTGCTACAGATGGCACGTACCAAGAGGACCGCTCGCAAGTCCACTGGAGGCAGGGCACCTCGTCACCAGCTCGCTCCACGTGAGCCCCGCCCTGAGCCCACTGAGGTGGAAAGGCTGAGAGCTGAGTTGGCCGAAGTGACTGCTGCCAGGAATGCAGCGCGTCAGCAACTGGAGCAAGTAATCCGTGATCGTGACTAGGAAACACTTGCAGTCCAGAGATTGACAGTAGCAAATCGCAACTGTCAACGCATGCTGGTCCATGTCATGAATTAGAGGGATGAAGCCTGGCATCAGGAGAACATTCTGAGAGCTCATCAGTTTGAGCTCGAGCAATAGTTGGAGAATGCTGAAGAATACAATGACAATCTTCATGAAGAAGTGCATCGCCTGAACAACCAGCTAAATCCTCTGCTGCCTCAAAACAACAACGCAGATGAGGACATGGGTTCAGGAATCAGCATGGCTGTAGATGATGATGAAGTGGAGGTCAATGGGCCCCAAGATGCCACACCAGAAGAAGCACCAGAAGAAGAGCCAGAAGAAGAAGAAGACGAGGAGTTAGAGCCTGCTAGCGACGAGGATGGCGGGGAGATCCTTGACACCGACTCTGAGGACGATGTTTAGAGTAGTCATCGCGTAGCTACGATGTTAGAATCATCTTTTGTGCCTCCTAGGGTTGGAGTGAGGCTTTGTAATAACTTGACTTTTGGGATGTAAGGTCGAACCCTATGTTTCCTAGATGTTTAGTTGAACCTGTTAATTTCGATCACAATTGGATGTCTTATTGCGTGCGTTTGATGATGGTGTCACGATTAGCACCCTTCGGTGCTGCGATGAAACCGAGGGCCTCCTATGGCGCGCGACACAAGGTTGTGCTGCTTGGCACGCGCTAGTATCGAGGTGGCTAGTCATGATCCACCATGGAACTCTACCGTTGAGAAGTCTCTTTATGGTCAGTTCGAAGTAGCCTTTCTCAGTCAACTAAAAATTTTGAGATCGAATCCCAGTACTGGGCGAAAGGTCAAAAATCACATAGATATTAACGTAAACGGTTCAGTAACTGATGTGCTCCTTGTGAGTGAGCCTTTATCAAAGTAAATCTTGTTGGATTCCCTCGCATGATTGCGCCAATTGATGCACTTGAATGGATTGTGCGGTTATGATGAATTATTGTGCCATGAGTATTTTGAGAAGTCCATTTCATGAGGTCAGTTTGACATATTTACAATAATTCATCTACAAATTTCCCACATCGTCAGTGCTCATTGGCTATGCATTTTTTAGATGTCGTACAATCTCCGTCGGGGTCGTGGCAATGAGGATGAGCAACAGCCACCCCCTCCGCCACCACCTACCCCGGCTGAGCTGATGCAGACCGTGGTCGAAGGGCAGCGCATGCTGGCAGATGCTATGCGCCAGCTTGCCAACCAGGAGGCTCGTCATGGCCGCCAGGGCCCAGAACCCAATCAGTACAGTGATTTCAAGGACTTTCTTGATACTAAGCCCCCGCTCTTTAAGGAGGCGGAGGAACCACTGCAAGCTGATGAGTGGTTGAACACTATTGAACAAAAGTTTTGTCTGCTTCGCTTGACCGATGAGCTAAAAACTGAATATGCTTCTCACCAACTGCATGGTCCAGCGGGTATTTGGTGGAGCCACTATCGTTCCACACTGCCTGCAAATGTCCCGATTGCTTGGGACCAGTTCAAGGCCGAATTCCATGGAAACTATATTCCTCCAGGTCTTATGGCAATCAAGCACACAGGATTCATGAGGTTGTCGCAGGGAAATAAAAGCTTGATTGAATATCTGCAATCTTTCAACAACCTGGCAAGGTATGCCACAGAGTTTGTGGATACCGATGCCAAGAAAATTGCTAGCTTTAAAAGAGGCCTTGGCCCAAAGCTGATGAAGACTATGGGCACTAGCAAGTGTACTACCTTCAATGATTTTATCAGTGATGCTTTGACCCAGGAGAACAATAATGCTATCTATTCTGCCTCTAAGAGCCGCAAAAGGGCCCTTGAGGCGAGTGCTTCGCAGTCTCGGACCTCAGCTACACCTAGGTCTTCCCCTCGCCCATCTGCTCAGAATAACAAGTTCCGTCCGCCACAGAAGAAGCCTGCTACCAAAACTAGGTTCCGCAAGGCTTATACAGTCGCTCTGCCAAAGGGAAATTCTAGACAGAGCAGTTCTAGTGTTCCCCCAGCAACATGCCTTGCTGGAACTGTAACAAGCCAGGCCATTGGTCCAGGAACTGTCCTTACCCTAAGAAGAATGTCAACCAAGGTGGCCATCAAGGGCACGCTCATTATAACAGTATTGAGGAAATCCCATCTGGTGAGGTTGTCACTGCTGGTAAGTTCCTAGTTGACCAACATCCTGCAGTGGTACTTTTTGATTCAGGTGCTTCGCATTCCTTTATCAGTCCTAAGTTTGCATCAAAGTTTGCACACAAATTGCATACTGTTGAAGGTGGAGGTTATTGCATTAGCGCAGCAAGTGGGAATATTTCCACAAATAAAGTAGTGGGGAATCTTGAGCTTGAGATAGAAGGGTGAAAGTACTCGCTTGCCTTAGTGGTTTTGCCGGGATTAGGCATAGATGTTATTCTGGGCATGAATTGGATGAGTCAAAATGGGGTACACATTGATACATCCACTTGGGTAGTTATGCTTAGAGATCCTACAGATCAAAAGGGTTTTCTGGTACAACTTTCTAGAAAAGTTGATTTGTCTAGGGAAGTTCATGCTGTACAAGCAAAGGCGTTGGCTGAAATTCCCATAGTAAATGAGTTTCCGGATATTTTTCCCGATGATTTGCCGGGACTCCCTTCGGATCGGGATGTGGAATTTAAAATTGAGTTATTGCCTGGCACGGCTCCCATCTCTAGGAGACCTTATAGGATGCCTCCGAATGAGCTAGCTGAACTTAAGGTGCAATTGAATGAACTTTTGAAGAAGGGGTTGATTCGCCCTAGTTCGTCTCCATGGGGATGCCCTGCTATCTTTGTGAAGAAGAAGGATTAGACCTTGCGGATGTGTGTAGATTATAGACCTCTGAATGCAGTCGCTGTCAAAAATAAGTATCCTCTGCCACGTATCGATATCCTGTTCGATCAGTTGTCCAAAACTAAAGTCTTTTCCAAGATTGATATGAGGTCTAGTTACCATCAGATTAAAATCCGTCCCAAAGATATTCCAAAAACGGCTTTCTCGACAAGATACGAACTTTATGAGTATCTTGTTATGTCTTTCGGCCTGACAAATGCCCCCGCACACTTCATGTACTTGATGAATTTGGTATTTATGCCCGAATTGGACAAGTTTGTGGTGGTATTTATTGATGACATCCTGATATATTCTGAAAATGAGGAAGATCACGCTGAAAATCTGCGTATAGTCCTCACCAGACTGCGCGAACATCAATTATATGCAAAGTTCAGTAAGTGCGAATTCTGGCTTCGAGAAGTACCTTTCCTTGGACATTTGTTGTCCGATGGAGGAATTATGGTGGATCCCGCCAAGGTACAAGAAGTGCTGAACTGGAAGGCTCCTATCTCGGTTCACGAGGTCCGGAGTTTTCTTGGGTTGGTTGGCTATTATCGTCGCTTCATCCCGGATTTCTCAAAAATAGCCAAACCCATGACTCAGTTGCTGCAAAAAGACACTAGGTTTGTCTGGACTCCTGAGTGTGATGCGGCTTTTCACCAACTGTGCACCCTCCTAACCTCGGCTCCGGTTTTGGCACAACCGGATATCGAGAAACCATTTGATGTTTATTGTGATGCCTCAGGCATGGGTTTGGGAGGTGTGTTGCTGCAGGAAGGCCAAGTGATTGCATATACCTCTCGACAACTTCGGAAACATGAGGTGAATTATCCAATGCATGACTTAGAACTGGCCGCAGTTGTTCATGCTTTGAAAGTATGGCAGCATTATCTGCTGGGCAATGTCTGCAATATCTACACAGACCACAAAAGCCTCAAATACATCTTCACCCAACCTGAGTTAAATATGCGTCAAAGAAGATGGCTCGAGTTGATTAAGGATTATAACCTTCAAGTACACTATCATCCTGGCAAGGCAAATGTGGTTGCGGATGCTTTAAGCCGTAAGTCTCATTGCCATTCCCTAGTTGAAACTGATTTTCATCGATCTCGCCTTCTACATCCAGCAGTCTTGTACAGCATCACTGTCAGTTGTACTCTCAAAAGCAGAATTATTGAGCTCCAAAAGACTGATCCTGGTGTATTCCACATAAAACGCAAGATAAAAGAGGAAGAAACTAAGCATTTCAGGGTAGATGAAGAAGGTGTGCTGTGGTTTAAGGATAGATTAGTGGTACCTAAGGACCGAGAGCTTAGAGATCAGATCCTGTCCGAAGCAAGTAGAGACTAACTTGAAGAAGCATATTTAATCAATCAATTTCCCTTGCCTTGGAAAAGTAGAGTAAAATATTCCAAGGTCAACAATCAATCCAAAAATACACATCATCATCTTAATGATATCTTTGAAATCATTTTCATAATTTTATTAATTCATAAATCAAGCCTTCTTAAGTGCCACAATTATTTTAACTCAAAATAATACCAAAATTTTTGTGTAGCTTCACAATAGTATATTAAGGTTGCTCATAAATTTTCATGAATTTTGGAGTTATATTTTAAGCTATAAAAATCATGGAATTTACATTTCTTAATTAAAACATGTAATTTTTAGTCATTAAAAACTTACTATTTTTCTTAGATTTATATTTTTCTTATGTTAAACATACCAAGAATAGCTTACTCACAAAGTTTCACAATTTAGCACCATTATTTATTTAGTTATGGAATTTACAAGATTCAGCATTTAATTCTTTTTAGAAAATAGAAAAGGAAATTTGTTTCCTTAACCTCTCTCGGTCCGGACCAGCGACGATGGTGGCCTAGCTACAGCCTCAACCCAGCTACTCTCTCTCCCTCCCTCCCTTTTCTCTTCTCCTGGCCCGAGCCGACCCAGGCCGAAGCCAAGGCCCAAGGCCGAGTCGGCCCCGCTCGCTCTCTCCTTCCCCCTTCCTCTGCTCCCGCCTCCGATGGCGAGGGCACTCCGGTCGGCCCGAGTTCACAGTCAGTGCATAATCCGACGAAGCCAAGGATGTAGCTATCATTGCCTCTCCCTTCCATACTCCCTGGTATACCTTTTTCCTTCTTCGGTGATCAGTGGTGAGCGCACCCGCAGCTCCAGTGGCATGGCAACGATGGTGATGACAGCTCCAATGAACGGTGGCTCCTTTGGTCATGCTATCTCCCTATTCCTTTCCCTTCTACTCCACTAAGCCCTCTCCCAGTGAACCAAACAACTTAGAACACCACGGCTCCTTACTAGAGAGCATGGCAGCCTAGCGGAACTCCGATGAGGTTGGTTCTGCTCTAGAGCATGCCTCCGATTCTGCTAAGAGCGTCAGAACGTTCCTCTCTACCTCGTGTACCGTCCGAGGGGTAAATCAGACGAATTTGAGCATGAAGGTCATTCAATGTGGCCATGGCGGCATGGCCAAGCAGTGCACGATGACTACACGACGTCTTGGCCTATAGGGCATGGTTGCGTCTAAACCTACTTCACTAGCGCACTCACGAGCTCACCTAGCTTCACGAACAATGGCTGGTTGGCTCCGAAAGATGGTGGTTCACGGTGGTCATCGAAGATGGCAGCTTCGGCAGTGTTCTCCGGTGGCGAGGACGTGTTCCATCATGTCTACTCATGTGCTAAAGAAAAAGGTGAGCCCATGAGAAACAAGGAACCTTGAGGAGCATAAAACATGAACAAAATGGATTAGAAAGGGTTTGTGGTGCTCTGGCTGCACAGAGGGGGCTCACGGTGGCACGGTGACCTCCAATGAGGAAGATGACCTCACGGGGCTTGCTCAAACGGGGAGGAGTAGCTCTGGTGGACTTAATCGGGGCACGGATTGGTGGCGGACGTGGTGACAAATGGAATTTGGAATTGGTAGAGTGAGAAGGGCGAATTGGAGCTTGAGTTACTCACGGTGGCAATGGCATCGGGCGGAAGGAGAAGAACGGAGGGGTGCTCTATCGCTCAAGTAGGAGAAGAAGGGGTGACGGGTGGCTTCGAGATGTCCAGCACCTGCTCTCCAAGGCGGTGGTGGGCAGCTGCGTGGCTCAACGCGTGTGAGCGGCGGTGGCTGAGCGGTGGGCGGCAAGGAGGAGGTGGCAGTTGTAACACCCCTGGTGTTAGTTAGCCTCATAATACATTCATAATGCATGATCATGGCATCCTAGTCTCTTATCATGAGCATAGCATCATGTTTGATTAGTAAAAGTGTTGAAACATTCATTTGCAACATTTGAAACAATTGCAACATTTGTGGTTTTCTATGTGCTTCCTTTATGTGTTGCTAGGGTTTTTGTGTAGATGACACTTGTGATGCTCTTACATGATCTCTAGTAGCTTAACTATGCATAGGACACCTAGTGGAGCACTGTTCATGTGGACCAAAATGACTAATTTGCCCTCTAAAGGGAGGTTTGACTTGGGGTGACCTACAAAGTGACTCTGTTTGACTGATTAGAAAGTCCAACCTAGAGACCTTGCATGGAAGTGCACCCTTTACCAAAGTTGTAGCCAATTTATAAAGGAACAAAAGTCTCAATAGGACCATCTCATGAAATTGGATAGAACCTGCTCAAATAGGGCCCACAATCTAGGAATTCATATTGTTTCTATACTTAGAAAAATATTCTAAGTCAGGGTGCATTTCAGTTTCAAGGTGCCTCACTTTGGGACATCTTATCTTCCAATCCAGGCCAAACTAACCTAAGTCCATATTGACAAAGTCGAAGCCCTCACATAGCTCTACAAGTTTGTCAATTACAATTTGCACTAAATCGATTTAGATTGGGAGCTCTAGGGTAGTGAAGTTCATCTGTCAGTCGGTTTCTTGACTGAATCGGCGTCTTCAGTTCAGTAACTGAACTCAGTCATGGCCGACTGGCTTCAGGCCGTCGATGCCGCGTGGGCGGGTCATGGCAGCCATACGCTGGCTTGGGGTCCACCAGTCAGGCCATGGCACCCCTCAAGACCTCCACGACGCCACAGCTCGCCTCCTCCCTCCCCTGTCCGGCGTCTATGACGGGCGGGCCCCGCTGGTCAGCGCGTGTTCCCCCCCCCTCTGTTTGATTGCTGGGCTTCGGGTGGGCCGGCGGGCACGGTTGGCCCCAAGGCCTTACCAGGCCGGTGGAGTTTAGGCTCGTTTCGGCTTTTGGAATTGTTTTCTTTTTCCCGAAAGTGAATTTATTGTGCTAAAGTTTGTAGAATCATAACTAGGGCTAGAAATGTCCAATTGAGATGTTTCAACTTGCACTGTGCTCCATGAGATGTCTAGTTTATTATAAAAATATAGTGTGTGCCATGTTTTATGATGAAATAAATAGTTATTATTTATCTCTTTTATTCTTATGAAAAAAGGAGAAAATGATATATTTTTCTGTGAAGCTCCAAATGACATGAAATTTTTATAGTGAACTGCCCATATCATGGATAGCTTTTGGATAAATTTTCATGCAATTTGGATGTGGTTTGGTGGAGTTATGGAATTTATCTTGTTTGCTTGGATGGATCTTGTGTGAATATTCATAATTTTTCTGTATATCCAGTAAGGGTGAAACTTGGTGAGTGTTGTTCTTATATTAGAAAGATGCTAGGAAAAATATGAAATCTGTTGTTTGATACTTTTCAATAGGGTTTCCTATTTAGGCTAGAAATAGACATGTCATCTGTTATTTTTGATATATCAAGTTTTGCTCATCCTTTTGAGGTGAAATTTTTATGGTAGCCTCCTGGTACCATTTATGTGCCTCTGTAATTTTATTAGAATTTTCTGGAAACCTTTTATATTTATTACCATTTATTCCTAAGCAATTAAATAAATAGAAAAGGTCAATTAAATAAATATTTATGCAAGTAGTATGATATGATCTGGTGTTACTTTAACATGCTCTAGCTGTTAGTAAAGTTGGTTTGTTCTAATTGTGCTTGCGCATCATCATTAATTATTTAATTTAGAGAATCTGTCATTCTGGACAGGTTTGCTAGTTAAGAGAATTAACCTATGATAATGATGTTTTCATGCTTGGTGAACTATAACAAAGTTGTTAAGAACTTTATGAATTGGTTGTTGGTAAAATTTGGTGACATTTGGACTCATGGTTTAGAAATGGCAGCTGTTCAAAGTTTGAGTCAGAATTGTTTTGATCTTTGTCCTTTTAGAACAATTTCTGTGTATGTGCTATTTCGACCTGATAAATGATAAAATCATGCTTAGATGTTTATAAATGAATTGTGGACAATTTCATAAGCTTGAAGTGATTTGAATAGAGCACCTTGTAGCTTGACTTTTATTGCTTAGATTGTTGTATTATTCATCACATTCCTCATGCATACATGCTCTTAAGCTCATCATGTCACATCGGTGCATACATGAGATTCATTGGATGCATATACATGCAATAGGTGTGCTGAGAATCGTGTTACGAGCAAAGTCCCGCTGGTCATGGACCTGAAGTTGAAGTCCGTTCGGGAGCCGGAGGTCCAGTCCGACGACGCCGGAAAAGACGTGGAAACCGTTCTTGAAGCTGACCCTTGATCTATCTTCTTTCGGTTAAGGCAAGCCCTGGAGCATTATAAGCCTCCTACTTTTAAAGCAATTATCTATATATACATGTCATATGTATTGTTGCATTACATGATAGGAGTTGGTTGGAAACCCTTGTTTCATTGATAACACTCCTTGTCCAGAAATTCGAACCTTGAATCCTATGTACACAGGATCGTATCTATGCTTAGCCCTGCTAAATTAGACCGGTAGAAGTCGGATGATTTCATGTCACCTGCGAGATATACGGCTTTGTCGGGTCACGGTTAGCTATATTTGCCATCGTGGAAATGAACCATGTGTTAATGAAATGAAATGAGACCGGGCGGGATGACAATAGTGAAGCGACAAGGCATGGAGGTCTTGGGTGTGGATCTATCCCCGTCTGTGTCGATTAAGGACCGAGACTTGGAGCCTTCTATGTCATTTTGAATGCATTCCTGACATTTAGTTGGTCGGCCTAAGGTTGCCGACCGCGAAGCCTAGTAGCCCAACTCAGGCTGCGAAGTCGAAAAGTGAAAGAAGCCTCGGAAGGGAGCCAGAGGGTCCTAGGGCAGGTGAGTTAAAAGTCCAGAGCATCCTGGCCACTGGTATCCCTGAGAACGCGGCGCTGTTCGGGCCCACCCTGAGTTGTACCAAAGGTTATCTATGGCTGCCTTTAGCGGGGTTTGCCGGGTGAGTGTCAGGAATACCCCCCTCAGCTGAGTTGGAATCGATTCGAGTCATTGTCTCTCCCGGATAGTGAGAAACTTGACTGGTTATCTCCAGCGTAGATTCACTAATTATTAATGATGGTTCGGAATTGATGATAATGATGATGATGGCCTTATTATACCTGCTATGGTTAATATTGTTTGCTCCTAATAAAGTGATTGCTCTAGTATAGGTGCTAATCTAGATGACAGGTTAATGATTATTAACTTGATGCTTAAGCATTAATGATTACCTATCTGTAATAAGCTTTTCTGCAAGTGAGTCAAGCTAGCCCACCTTATAAAGCCTTGCATACTCCTTGGTGTCACCGTTGTTTTTGGTTTTTGTCGGATAAGTCTAGCTGAGTACCTTCTCGTACTCAGGGTTTATTCCCCCCTGTTGTAGGTAGCAGATTTGTACTTGCTGCTGCAAGTATTGTCTTCGCCATGTGGGTGTGAAGACTAGACCATATGGGCATGGTATCTATAGTATCTCTTCACGTATGCTTTTGCAGGATGTGACTATGTACTGGCAGTATTTGAATTTAAATGGTTTCAAAAATTATGTTGCTTCCGCTAATCTTTACTTTGGTTTTTGTAATAAATTATTTGTACTCCGATGTATGAGATTACTTTTGAACTACTATAACAAGTGTTGTGTTATGTTGAATCACTATGATCTTGGTTGCTCTCGGTTTGGTTTGAAATCCTTCATGATTTCGTGGACTACCGGAGTTATATGGGCTCAAGTTTGAGAATTTGATCGCTTCAGCGATTGTTTTTAGACTTGTGCTCTTATAATTTGGATGGTTCCGTTACAGCTGGCATCGGAGCAAGATTCAACTGTTAAACACGTCATTTGTGTATTTAAACAAAAGATTTTGTGAAAAATCTTAATTCTAATCTAAAGAGTGCTAGTGGTCATATCCTATATGCCCAAATAAGGACTGTTAGGTGGCTTATTAAAGTACTAACTTGGGGGTTCTTGCTTGTTTTCTGTTTCGTTGTCCATATGGCGTGCTATTGTATGGATGCCATCCGCTTGGGTGGTAATGTATGGATCAAAGTACCTCTACGTCCTGGTAAGTGGGAGTTATGAGAGCATGACCGTCCAACCGTCGGTCTAGGGGAGAGTAGTTTTGGTTACTAGCGTACTTACATGTTAAATCATGTAATTATGAAAGTACTTAAGTGTGGGTATACCTGTCGGGTAGCGTTGATACTGAAGTATATACATCGGGGGATGTATGTATGGAAAGTATTTAGTTTATTGCTTTCTTGAGTGCTTTATTGGGAATTATTGGGCTGAAATGCAATTTTCTGCAGGTACACTAACAACGTTTCCTGTAGAGCGACTAGTTATCGTTATTGAGAGAACGTGTGTATGCCACCGAACTATACGCTAGAAATTTCAAATTCTTCCTAGGTTTGTGAGGACGTACGGTTCGTGCATGCACCATGTTCGCATCATACATTGCATTCTGCATTACTCCCTCCCTTATAAATTGCTTATTCCGTTCTTTAAAAAATTTCTTTCCTCCAAATAGTTGTCCCATAAATAGTTGCATTTCTTTCGTGAAGGATTGTAGTAGTCAACCAACCTAGTGGAGTGGTCAGTAGTGTCACCCTTGAAACCCAATTCATACCTGGCCCGGGAAGGAAAGCAAGACACAATTTCAAGATGTATCTCCTCGAGTTGGGATGTGTTTTGATCTGCAACTCGCCTCTCCATTGCTTCTACCCTTATCCATCCTTGTTTGCTACCCCTTCTTTGGATGATACTGTTTCTACATGCCTAATTCCTAAAACATGAGGATTCCTCATGGGTGTGTGTTCGGTAATAGTGTTGCGATTAGTACTCCATGGTGCCGCGACGAAACCAGGAGCCTCCTGTGGCGCGCGACACAAGGTTGTGCTTCTCGGCACACGCAGGTATCAAAGATTGCTAGTCATGATCCATTATAGAGCTACACCAATGTGTTATCTTCTCGTGAACCTTTTTCCTTGGATGTCATTCCCTATCTTGTCAGAAGATCCATATCTCAAACCAAGAAATTTCTCTCTTTTGAGTTTGGAATTTGGATAGTTGGATACAATCTCTTCCTCATGCTTATATAATTCGTCAGCAGCCTTCCGACGTCATCAATGCTTACTAGTTTTCACCTACTTGTAGATGTCTCGTCAGTTTCGCTCTAGCAGTCGGAGTCGTGGCAATACAGAACCGCCATCGTCTCCTCTACAACCTACCTCTGCTGAGTTGCTGCAAATGCTTGCAAAAAGTTAGCGAGCCTTGGACGAGAGTATCAAAAACGATGTCCATCAGGAACCTGAGCCTGCCCAGTACAACAACTATAAGGATTTCTTGGATACTGAGCCTCCTATTTTTTGAGAAGCAGAAGAACCACTTCACGCAGATGAATGGTTGAACACTATCGAACAGAAGTTCCGTGTGCTCAAGGTGGCAGATAATATGAAAACAGAATATGCTTCACAACAATTGCAAGGACCTGCAGGTGTTTGGTGGTGTCACCATCGGAATACCCTACCTGAGAATATGGAAGTAGTTTGGGATCAGTTCAAGGAAGCATTTCGAGGACATTATGTTCCTGCTGGCCTCATGGCAATCAAGCACACTGAGTTTATGAAGCTCACCCAAGGAGACAAAAACATAACAGAGTATCTACATGCTTTCATCAGCTTATCAAGATATGCTCCGGAATTTGTTAATACGGAGGTTAAGAAGATCGCAAGTTTTAAAAGAGGGCTGTGTCCCAAATTGATGAAGGCATGTGCAATAGCAAATGTGCAACTTTCAACGAGTTTGTTAGTGATACTATCCTTCAAGAGAACTGTAATGTTGTGTACGCTGCTTCTAAGAGCCATGAGAAATCTCATGAATCTAATGCACCAACGACCAATACTCTGGTGGTGATTACACCTCAGTATTATTCGCTTGGCATATCTACTAGATATCACCCATATTAGACACAGGATCCGGTCAAGAGGAGTAGTATTAAGAAAGGAAAGCCTAAGGCACCGCCAAGTAACCGGCCATGTTGGAATTGCAAGATGTGAGGTCATTGGGCCAAAGATTGCCCTCTTCCGTAGAAGAAATCAAATGATAATAAGGCAGATGTGTGTAAAGGATGGGTTCGATACACCACGGTGGAATCCATTCCTACAGGTGAGATTATCACTGCTGGTGCATTTTTAGTGAACCAACATCCTGCAATCATGCTATTCGATTCAGGTGCTTCCCACTCCTTTATCAGTTCAACGTTTGCAGCCAAGCATGGTATGAAGGTTGTTACTTTAGATAATAGTGGTATAGTGCTGCTAGAAATAATATTTCAACCAACTAGTTGATCTTAGGAGCAAAGATCGAGATAGAAGGACGTCTGTATGATCTAGATCTCGTGGTATTACCAGGATTGGGCCTAGATGTAATCTTATGTATGAAGTGGATGAGTGGAAACGGTGTTCTGATCAATACCTCTACAAGAGTGGTTATGTTGAGGGATCCAAAAGATCAACAAGCTTTTCTAGTGCAACTTCCTCAAGATGTTAGTCCTCAGACTACAGTTAACGCTATGATAGCAAAAGCAAAAGAGATTACAGAAGTTCCTGTAGTGTGTGAATTTCTAGATGTTTTCCCAATGATTTGCCAGAATTACCTCCAGATCGTGATGTAGAGTTTAAGATTGAGTTAATTCTGGGTACCGCACCAATTTCTAAAAGATCGTATAGAATGTCACCGAATGAGTTAGCTAAACTCAAGATACAACTTAGTGAACTTTTACAGAAAGGGCTGATCCGTCCTAGTTCTTCTCCGTGGGGTTGTCCTGCTATCTTTGTGAAGAAGAAGGACCAGTCTCTGCGTATGTGTGTAGACTATCGACCACTCAATGCCATCACTATCAAGAACACGTATCCGTTGCCTCGTATTGATATCTTGTTTGATCAGTTGTCTAAAGCAAAGGTATTCTCGAAGATTGATCTGAGATCTGGTTATCACCAAATTAAAATCCATCCTGAAGACATACCAAAGACAACATTCTTTACCAGATATGGGTTATATGAATATCTTGTCATGTCTTTTGGTCTGACCAATGCTCCTGCACATTTTATGTACCTAATGAATTCAGTATTCATGCGAGAGCTAGACAAGTTTGTGGTGATATTCATTGATGACATCCTCATCTATTCTGAAAATGAAGAAGAACATGCCGAGCATCTGAGAATTGTTTTATCCAGATTACGTGAACATAAGCTCTATGCCAAGTTCCGCAAATGTGAATTCTGGTTAAAGAAGGTACCTTTCCTTGGTCATGTATTATCTGGTGAGGGAATTTTAGTAGACCCGACTAAGGTACAGGAAGTTTTGGATTGGAAGGCACCAACTACAGTCCATGAAGTTCGGAGTTTTTTTGGATTGGCTGGCTACTATCGTCGTTTATCTAGGATTTCTCTAAGATAGCTAAGCCTATGACTCGACTACTTGAGAAGGATAGAAGGTTTGATTGGATTCCGGAGTGTGGCAAGCTTTCCACACTCTATGGACCTTGTTGACATCAGCTCCTGTATTAGCGCAACCTGATATTGAGAAACCATTTGATGTGTATTATGATGCATTGGGTACTGGTTTAGGTGGCGTACTTATGCAAGAAGGCTGAGTTATTGCGTATGCTTCACGTCAGTTAAGAAAACATGAAGTTAACTATCTGACTCATGACTTGGAGTTAGCTGCTGTCGTCCATGCTCTGAAAATTTGGAGACACTATTTGCTTGGAAATATATGCAATATTTATACAGATCACAAGAGTCTTAAGTACATATTTACTCAATCGGAGTTAAATATGCGCCAGAGAACATGATTAGAGTTGATTAAGGATTATAACCTCTAGGTGAATTACCATCCTGGTAAAGCAAACGTGGTTGCCGATGCCTTGAGTAGAAAATCTCATTGCAACTCTTTGATAGAAGAAGATTTTCATTTGTCTCATCTGTTGCATCCTGTTGTACTCCATCATATCACTGTGGATTGTTCTTTGAGAAGTAGAATCATTGAGTTACAAAAGACTGATATTGGTGTATTTCACATCAAGAGAAAGATGAAAGAGCAAGAAACTAAGCATTTTCGAATCGATGAGAAGGGAATTCTCTGGTTCAAGGATAGACTCATTGTGCCAAAAGATAGAGAGCTCAGAAATCAAATCTTATCTGAAGCCCATTCTTTTAAGTTATCCATGAAGCCTGGTTTACTCCAGCCTTTGTCTGTTCCAGGTTTGAAATGGGACGACATTGTTATGGACTTTATCATCGGATTACCGACCACCCAAAGAGGTTTTGACTCTATTTGGGTTATAGTAGATCGCTTGACAAAGTCTGCTCACTTTATCCCTGTGAAGAGTAACTATCACCCACACCAATATGCTGATATTTACTTCCAAGAAGTTATACGTCTTCATGGAGTGCCTAAGTCTATTGTCTCTGATAGAGGGCCACAGTTTACTACTCATTTCTGGGAGCGCCTACATCAGCATCTTGGAACTAATTTGGTCCGTAGTTCTGCTTATCATCCACAAACGTTGGGACAGACTGAGCGTGTGAATCAGATTCTGGAAGGCATGCTTAGAGCTTGCATCATCTCTTGTAATGGCTCTTGGGAGAAATGGTTGCCTCTCGCTAAATTCTCTTACAACAACAGTTATCAAGAGAGCATCAAGATGGCTCCTTTTGAAGCTTTATATGGTCGCAAGTGTAGAACTCCTTTGAACTGGGTAGAACCAGGAGAAAGAAGGCTCTATGGTATTGACTTTGTAAAAGAAGCCGAGGAGCAAGTTCGTGCTATACAGAAAAATATAGCAGCCACTCAGGCTAGACAAAAGAGCTATGCAGATAAGAGAAGAAAACCTATTGAGTTTGAAGTAGGTGACCATGTCTATCTGAAGGTGTCCCCTAAGAGAGGAGTAAAACGTTTTGGGATCAAAAGAAAGCTTGAGCCTCGATATGCTGGACCCTATCGGATCATCGAGAAAAGTGGAAGAGTAGCTTATAAGCTTAGTTTACCTCGTGAGTTAGGAGCTATCTTTCCAGTCTTCCATGTTTCTCAATTGAAGAAATGCCTCCGTCTTCCTGAGGAAAGAGTAGAAGTGAGACGCATCAAATTGAAATCTAATCTTTCTTACGAGGAGAAACCAATATATGTTCTGGATACTCTAGAAAGGGTAACTCGAAATCAAGTAGTCAAATTATACAAGGTGGTTTGGAGTAATCACAGTGAACGTGATGCAACTTGGGAAAGAGAGGATTATTTAAAGGACAACTATTCCGCTTTTTATGAAAAATGGTACGACTTTCAAATCTCGGGATGAGATTTTTATAAGGGGGGAGGGCTGTAACACCCCTGGTGTTAGTTAGCCTCATAATACATTCATAATGCATGATCATGGCATCCTAGTCTCTTATCATGAGCATAGCATCATGTTTGATTATTAAAAGTGTTGAAACATTCATTTGCAACATTTGTGGTTTTCTATGTGCTTCCTTTATGTGTTGCTAGGGTTTTTGTGTAGATGACACTTGTGATGCTCTTACATGATCTCTAGTAGCTTAACTATGCATAGGACACCTAGTGGAGCACTGTTCATGTGGACCAAAATGACTAATTTGCCCTCTAAAGGGAGGTTTGACTTGGGGTGACCTACAAAGTGACTCTGTTTGACTAATTAGAAAGTCCAACCTAGAGACCTTGCATGGAAGTGCACCCTTTACCAAAGTTGTAGCCAATTTATCACGGAACAAAAGTCTCAATAGGACCATCTCATGAAAATGGCTAGAACCTGCTCAAACAGGGCTCACAATCTAGGAATTCATGTTGTTTCTATACTTAGAAAAATATTCTAAGTTAGGGTGCATTGCAGTTTCAAGGTGCCTCACTTCGGGACATCTTATCTTCCAATCCAGGCCAAATAAGCCTAAGTCCATATTGACAAAGTCGAAGCCCTCCCATAGCTCTACAAGTTTGTGAATTACAATTTGCACTGAATCGATTTAGATTGGGAGATCTAGGGCAGTGAAGTTTGTCTGTCAGTTGGTTTCTTGACTGAATCGGCGTCTTCAGTTCAGTAACTGAACTCGGTCATGGCCGACCGGCTTTAGGCCGTCGATGCCGCGTGGGCGGGTCGTGGCAGCCGTACGCCGGCTTGGGGTCCACCGGTCAGGCCATGGCACCCCTCAAGACCTCCACGACGCCACAGCTCGCCTCCTCCCTCCCCTGTCCGGCGTCTATGACGGGCGGGCCCTGCTGGTCAGCGCGTGTTCCCCCCCCTCTGTTTGATTGCTGGGCTTCGGGTGGGCCGGCGGGTCACGGTTGGCCCCAAGGCCTTAGCAGGCCGGTGGAGTTCAGGCCCGTTTCGGCTTTTGGAATTGTTTTCTTTTTCCCAAAAGTGAATTTATTGTGCTAAAGTTTGTAGAATCATAACTAGGGCTAGAAATGTCCAATTGAGATGTTTCAACTTGCACTGTGCTCCATGAGATGTCTAGTTTATTATAAAAATATAGTGTGTGCCATGTTTTATGATGAAATAAATAGTTATTATTTATCTCTTTTATTCTTGTGGAAAAAGGAGAAAATGATATATTTTTCTGTGAAGCTCCAAATGACATGAAATTTTTATAGTGAACTGATCATATCATGGATAGCTTTTGGGTAAATTTTCATGCAATTTGGATGTGGTTTGGTGGAGTTATGGAATTATCTTGTTTGCTTGGATGGATCTTGTGTGAATATTCATAATTTTTCTATAGATCTAGTAAGGGTGAAACTTGGTGAGTGTTGTTCTTATGTTAGAAAGATGCTAGGAAAAATATGAAATCTGTTGTTTCATACTTTTCAATAGGGTTTCCTATTTAGGCTAGAAATAGACATGTCATCTGTTATTTTTGATATATCAAGTTTTGCTCATCCTTTTGAGGTGAAATTTTTATGGTAGCCTCCTGGTACCATTTATGTGCCTCTGTAATTTTATTAGAATTTTCTAGGAACCTTTTATATTTATTGCCATTTATTCCTAAGCAATTAAATAAATAGAAAAGGTCAATTAAATAAATATTTATGCAAGTTGTATGATATGATCTGGTGTTACTTTAACATGCCCTAGCTGTTAGTAAAGTTGGTTTGTTCTAATTGTGCTTGCGCGTCATCATTAATTATTTAATTTAGAGAATCTGTCATTCTGGACAGGTTTGCTAGTTAAGAGAATTAACCTATGATAATGATGTTTTCATGCTTGGTGAACTATAACAAAGTTATTAAGAACTTTATGAATTGGTTGCTGGTAAAATTTGGTGACATTTGGAGTCATGGTTTAGAAATGGCAGCTGTTCAAAGTTCGAGTCAGAATTGTTTTGCTCTTTGTCCTTTTAGAACAATTTCTGTGTATGTGCTATTTCGACCTGATAAATGATAAAATCATGCTTAGATGTTTATAAATGAATTGTGGACAATTTCATAAGCTTGAAGTGATTTGAATAGAGCACCTTGTAGCTTGACTTTTATTGCTTAGATTGTTGTATTATTCATCACATTCCTCATGGATACATGCTCTTAAGCTCATCATGTCACATCAGTGCATACATGAGATTCATTGGATGCATATACATGCAATAGGTGTGCCAAGAATCGTGTTACGAGCAAAGTCCCGCTGGACGTGGAACCTGAAGTTGAAGTCCGTTCGGGAGCCGGATGTCCAGTCCGACGACGCCGGAAAAGACGTGGAAACCGTTCTTGAAGCTGACCCTTGATCTATCTTCTTTCGGTTAAGGCAAGCCCCGGAGCATTATAAGCCTCCTACTTTTAAAGCAATTATCTATATATACATGTTATATGTATTGTTGCATTACGTGATAGGAGTTGGTTGGAAACCCTTGCTGCATTGATAACACTCCTTGTCCAGAAATTCAAACCTTAAATCCTATGTAGATAGGATCGTATCTATGCTTAGCCCTGCTAAATTAGACTGGTAGAAGTCGGGTGATTTCCTGTCACCTGCGACATATAGGGCTTTGTCGAGTCACGGTTGGCTATATTTGCTATCATGGAAATGAACCATGTGTTAATGAAATGAAATGAGACCGGGCGGGATGACGATAGTGAAGCGACAAGGCATGGAGGTCTTGGGTGTGGATCTATCCCCGTCTGTGTCGATTAAGGACCGAGACCTGGAGCCTTCTATGTCATTTTGAATGCATGCCTAACATTTAGTTGGCCGGCCTGAGGTTGCCGATCGTGAAGCCTAGTAGCTCAACTCAGGCTGCGAAGTCGAAAAGTGAAAGTCGCCTCGGAAGGGAGCCAGAGGATCCAAGGGCAGGTGAGTTAAAAGTCCTGAGCATCCTGGCCACTGGTATCCCCGAGAACGCGGTGCTGTTCGGGCCCACCCTGAGTTGTACCAAACGTTATCTACAGCTGCCTTTAGCGGGGTTTGCCGGGTGAGTGTCAGGAATACCCCCTAGCTGAGTTTGAATCGATTCGAGTCGCCGTCTCTCCCGGATAGTGAGAAACTTGACTGGTTATCTCCAGCATAGATTCACTAATTATTAATGATGGTTCGGAATTGATGATAATGATGATGATGGCCTTATTATACCTGCTGTGGTTAATATTGTTTGCTCCTAATAAAGTGATTGCTCTAGTACAGGTGCTAATCTAGATGATAGGTTAATGATTATTAACTTGATGCTTAAGCATTAATGATTACCTATCTATAATAAGCTTTTCTGCAAGTGAGTCAAGCTAGCCCACCTTATAAAGCCTTGCATACTCCTTGGTGTCACCGTTGTTTCTGGTTTTTGTCGGGTAAGTCTAGCTGAGTACCTTCTCGTACTCAGGGTTTATTCCCCCCTGTTGCAGGTAGCAGATTCATACTTGCTGCTGCAAGTATTGTCTTTGCCATGTGGGTGTGAAGACTAGACCATATGGGCATGGTCTCTATAGTATCTCTTCTAGTATGCTTTTGCAGGATGTGACTATGTATTGGCAGTATTTGAATTTAAATGGTTTCAGATATTATGTTGCTTCCGCTAATCTTTACTTTGGTTTTTGTAATAAATTATTTGTACTCCAATGTATGAGACTACTTTTGAACTGTTGTAACAAGTGTTGTGTTATGTTGAATCACTACGATCTTGGTTGCTCTCGGTTTGGTTTGAAATCCTTCATGATTTCGTGGACTACCGGAGTTATATGGGCTCAAGTTTGAGAATTTGATTGCTTCGGCGATTGTTTTTGGACTTGTGCTCTTATAATTTGGACGGTTCCATTATAGCAGCGTGATGGAAACATAGAGGCAAGGAGGAGGTGGAGTTGAAACAAATATATGAAACATGAATGTTGCATCAACCAACAACTTGTTGCACCCAATAGAGCAAGATAGAGATAGAATTAGAAGATGCTCCAATTAGGAAAATTGTTGCTCATGCCCTAAACTATAACTTTGATTAAGAGACCAAACCCAGAAACTAAACAGATCATGAGGAAAAGGAATGGGTAGACTAGGGTTACATATGAAACACTCATGTTTCAAAGCTAAAACATGCATGTTTCACTATTAGGTTTCAAAAGTAATTGGATTAGCATCTTTTAGGGATCTAGTTGATGATTAATTAGTGAACAAACCACTCAACTATTTTCACCATCTCATAGTACAAACTTTGTACTAACCAACAGTGCCAAAAGTTGAGAGAAATTATTTAGCAAAAATCATTTTAGTTGACCTCTCAAAATTGAACTTATAAATCCATTTCAAACACTTAATCAAAAAAACTTAATTATTGAAATTTCATTATACTTTCAAAGTTGGGACTCCATTTTTAATTAGTTGGACTTGGGATCATGCCCCACACTTGTTCCTAGTGTAATTACACTAATTACACTCCCAAGTTTATTAAGGCATAAACACAAGTATTTTAATGGAATTCAAAAATAAAAGGTCACAAAATACCTTGAAAGGATTTTTGATTTGAGCTCATAACATCATAACAATGCATTAAACAAAGTAATTAAATATTATTTTATTGAATGCATCACATGGTGATCTACTAAACATGGTGCATGGTGCATGATGATGACATGACCAGTTTTAGTTTGTTGCTTAACACCTAGGGTGTTATAGCTCTTCCCCACTTACAGAAATCTCGTCCCGAGATTACAAAACTCCTAAAGCCTAGGGTTTAGTAATGAAAAAGGAAATGTGTCAAGCTAATCATTACTGGATTGTTTCCACAAAACAATAAGACCGAGTGAATTTTATTTAACCCATTTTTCAATAGAAAAGTTACTACTATAGAAAATTAAATAACTTACCGAGAATTTAAAAGAATCTAGTTGTTTTTCCATGTTTTCCCCAAACTTTTCTCTCATAACCACTGTTCCCTTGTTTGATCTCATGCCACGCACTTGACATCAATACGGTAATTACAGTGGATGAGATTTGAAATACGTACCCAAGACGACGGGTTCTCCATCTAGAAAAGTTTCACCTTGAATAAAATGCACTCTATCCATTCTAGGTCTAGTTCCATTCTTCTGAGCACCCTGTTGACCAGACTACTATTGAACATTGTACTGTTGATTCACTAGGGGTCTTGGACTATTGTTCTGCTTCAGAAGTCGACATTCATGAGAGAAATGTCCCATTTTTCCACAATTGTAACATGGAAGTTTAGCCTGGTTGGGTGGGTTATTAAGACGAACACCAGTAGCATTCAGCTAATGTGGACTAATGGCATTTTCAACAGGTCAGGCATATATGACTATTGTTGGCCTTGTTGCTGAGGTGGAAGATAAGGAGGGCGATAAACAGGTCGGAACACGAACCTCTGGCGTGGATTACTACCGCTAGAGAATCCGGTAGGTGCTATCTTTCTTTTCTCAGCCTCAGTATTGGGATGATCAACTTCCTCAAACGTGATGGTGGCATTGACTGTCTCATGAAAGGTTGCATCTAGGATAGTAGATAACATCTTTATGAACTTGTTATCAAGACCACACACATACCAACTCTTTTTCAGCTCATCCGTTCTGACCTGCTCTGAGGCATACTGAGATAGATGATTGAACTAAGCAAGATACTCCTGTATAGACATACCCTTCTGTTGTAGTTTGATGAACTACTCAAGTTTTATTTTCATCAGCCCCTTGGGAATGTTATGTGCATGAAAGGCCTCACGGAGCACAACCCATGGGATTTGATCTCTGACTAGCTGAGTTGCACGAAAGTTGGACCACCAAGCGCCGGCAGGGCCTAGAGTTGTTGGGCAGCATACTGGGTTTTCTGGGCATCTGTGTAGCGAATCAAGTCAAGCTTTTGCTCTATGTCTGGATCTAGTCATCTGCCTCAAGTGGCTCATCAGCTTTCAGGAAAACTAGAGGTTGGGTTTTCAGAAAATTAGCATAGTTGTTATTCCCAGGTGGATTGCAGTTATGCTGCTGAGCAGGAATACGATCTTGTGCTATGGCTTGCAGAAGACGGGCACTATCAGCACTGATGTTGATTAAGCTAGCGATAGCATCCACTAAAGTAGGTGCTGGTGGTGGGTTAGGTGGTGGTGGCATGGGCTGATGACCCTAGGAAGAGCTAGGGGTATCCTTAGTGGCTCCAGAACAGATCCTCATACTATGGGGAATTCACGACTCCTTACAACCGGATTCCATAATAGGATAAAATACATGTAAAACAGGTAGCAAGAACAAGATTGACAGCTTACTCAACCCCAAACATTAAAAGTAAGCGGGAAGATATTTAAAAGTTGTAATGACATGATGCATGAACGATCTTACGATACGTACTCCTAATTATACAACCTTTATTAAAACAACCTTTTACATAAGCAGTAACAAAAAAACACACTTAAAGGTTTTTTTACAACATAGGGCAATATAATACATGCTAATCCCACTGATACATAACTCTACACTCCCATAGTCTAACTATACTCGCCACCCTCATGGTGGTACGGGACACGTGCAAAATGACAATGAGGAAAAGCAGTATGACCCCAATAGAAGGTAGGATGTCCATTGTCTCCTGGTGCTTCTGGATGAGTAAGGCTTGACGGTTCTCCCATAACCTGCCTTAACTCAACGAAAGGCATATGATGGGTAAAATGGGGAAGAGGTGCATATTGAACTCCTCTGATAGTAGTATGTAGATGTCTCGCAGGTAGAAGATCAGAAGGATGAACATGCTAGGGAGCTCCAGTCTCGATGTATGGAATGCAGTGGCGCATATGTAGATTTTCTAAGTGAGCCATCAAGATTCCTAACCGTCTACGGGATGAGTTCAACTCAGATGCATAGCAGTGGAAGGCAACATCTAGAGCTCGGGTAAGCTCAGACATTCTAATGCTATGAAGATCATCCTCATGTTTAGGATGTGGATAAAGTACTGCATTTGTGCCAGGTTGCACATGGAATGGGAAATAAGTAGAAGTATAAGAACTATTAAGCTCAAAATATCTGCGGCGAAGACAAGTGATAGCATTGTAAGCGCAGATTTGGATGGCATTTTTAGGAGAACTTCCAACACTAGAAAAATGATGGGATCTTTCTAGGGGACCTTCCATAATACGGGGATGAAGAAGAACACAAGCATGAGTTTCTACTAGACGGTGGCCTATCTCAACAGAGTAGAGGAAGTATTCCGGCTCGTAACAGAAGTTGGCACACCACACCATCTCTCGTAGTAAGGCGGGAAAACCTTCTGTCCCTTCAGCTTGAGTCATGAGTAAAGGTAGACCACGTGACGACATCCTAAGAAAGAATAAGGTTAAGTTAGATAGAAATTTGGACTCCAAATAGTCTTCAAATTAATTTGTTTAGTTTATTTTGAAGTTTAGTTAGGTAACACCACAATACTTCGGTAATAACCTGCTCTGATACCAGCTGTGGCAGAGCCATCTAAATCATATGGCCCACACATGCTCACCATTGTCTTCCAGACTTCTAGTAGTAACACATGAGTGCCTTATAACTTGATAGTCTGTCAGGTGTCCTCAGAAAAACCAAATCATCCATGTTTCGTCTTTCGAGCAGGATCAATTAAAGTAGCATTGCAAGATTACAACAGTTATACAAATATACAAATTTATTACATCAGAGTATAGCGGAAGTCTTACAATAACATAAGTTTATAAACCAGTATTAAGTTCTTATAAACCATTATTATTACAAACCATAGTTTTGCCTTACAGGCAGTGGGTAGCAAGAGAGGTACTTATATTACATCACCAAAAGAACTTCACCCTACCCAAGGGTGCACTTCAACACTCTCACTACTGGGACTCTTCCACAGGAACCAACATATAGCAGAGGCTAGTGCCAGCCTGATCATGTTGTTCACCTGTAACAAGGGTTTAACAAACCCAGAGTACTTGAGGTCACTCAACAAGACTTAACCGATGAATAGGAAAAATTCCAAGGATATGCAAGGTAAGGGGAATCAAGGTGAGTCAGTACCAAGATCAAGAACACTTTTGTAGAAAATTGCACTAAAGCGGATCCTTACTTTCCAAGTTTTATACTTCAATTTAATATTAAGACCTATCATTAGCATCTATTCTAATTCCAAGCACTTCTTATAAACCAACAACATATGATCTCATAACTAAAGTTCCAGTTGCTTAACTATGATGTAGCACAGTTGATCGAGTCTTCTTCACCAAAAAGCAACGGCGATTCGAATCGGTTTGGCCCACCTGGGGTTTCCTTACCACACAACATATGTAGGTTTGGGCCCAGACTCGTGCCTACATACATCAACCCTCACTCAGATCCTCCTATATAGGAATCGGTCCAGCGCTACCCGAGAGCCAGTATCCCCCCTCTTGGAATCGTTCAAGCCTGACGCATCCACAAGCATGGGTAGACAATGCTCCCGCCATCTCTCCACTCCTAGTGCACGGTTATCGTTTCCCATACAAGAATAGCCCAGATGTTGGACTTACTGGAGTATGTGGCCAATACTGCAAGTCATGATCATAGATAGCTCTACAACGATCGATCCTTGATCGACACAAGCGGGGTCACTATGTCCAGATCCATACTGGGCGCAAGCCAAGATTCCGCCTAGTCTAGATTTATAAAACATGATCATCCTCATACTTTAGGTTTATCTTTAACTTTAGCAAAACCTTCCTCTAGCATTTATATCTAAGCAACGCTAAGCATTTTAACAAATATTACTTAAACATAGGTACCATGGGTATGTAAGGATAAACAAGGTAGTCATGCAGCAAAGTTTATCATACAACTCCTGATACTTAAATGCAACATTC
The DNA here is from genome assembly GCA_020631735.1 of Saccharum officinarum. Classification (NCBI taxonomy): domain Eukaryota; kingdom Viridiplantae; phylum Streptophyta; class Magnoliopsida; order Poales; family Poaceae; genus Saccharum; species Saccharum officinarum. Next base: position 30,418,006 of record CM036224.1, on the reverse strand, counting down.
ATAAGACTTATGTGATAAACATTTTATAAAACTCAAGGAATGGGTTATGCTTCGGGCCTTGCCTGTATTATCGGGGTTTTTAGCTGTTTCAAGATTAACCCCACTCTCCAACTCAACACCCTCTGAGTGAACACCTGCCTTATAGGTCTGCTCAACTAACAGGTCTCCGCTTTCGTTCACTATACGTTAAAAGGATGCATGCTTAAGGATGATGCTAACATGGCATAACATAAAAGGGACATTTAGAAAGGATAAACATTAGCTATCTACTTGAGTACAACTTTCCTTCGTGGTACAGTTGCAAGCAGTTATCATAAAACATTTCACTTTTTACCCAAGAGGTTGCATCTGAGAGTTAAACAGGTTCATTAACATTTATCTATCATTTACTAAAAGCAAGTTAAATACTTCTCTTATAGCAACTATTAGCACCTCATAATTGAAAGGTATTTATTATCTTAAGCAAGTAGAGACTAACATGAAGAAGCATATATTCAATCAATAAATTTCCCTTGCCTTAGAATAGTAGAGTAAAATATTCCAAGGTCCACAATCAATCCAAAAATACACATCATCATCTTAATGATATCTTTGAAAGATAGAGATAGAATTAGAAGATGCTCCAATTAGGAAAATTGTTGCTCATGCCCTAAACTATAACTTTGCTTAAGAAACCAAACGTAGAAACTAAATAGACCAAGAGGAAAAGGAAAGGGCAGACTAGGGTTACATATGAAACAAACTAGGGTTACATATGAAACACTCATGTTTCAAAGCTAAAACATGCATGTTTCACTAGTAGGTTTCAAAAGTAATTGGATTAGCCTCTTTTAGGGATTTAGTTGATGATTAATTAGTGAACAAACCACTCAACTATTTTCACCATCTCATAGTACAAACTTTGTACTAACCAAAAGTGCCAAAAGTTGAGACAATTTATTTAGCAAAAATCATTTTAATTGAGCTCTCAAAATGGAACTTATAAAACCATTTCAAACACTTAATCAAAAAAACTTAAGTATTGAAATTTCATTATACTTTCAAAGTTGGGAGTCCATTTTTAATTAGTTGGACTTGGGATCATGCCCCACACTTGTTCCTAGTGTAATTACACTAATTACACTCCCAAGTTTATTAAGGCATAAACACAAGTATTTTAATGGAATTCAAAAATAAAAGGTCACAAAGTACCCTGAAAGGATTTATGATTTGAGCTCATCACATCATAACAATAAAATAAAACAAAGTAATTAAATATTATTTTATTGAATGCATCACATGGTGATCTACTAAACATGGTGCATGATGATGACATGACAAGTTTTAGTTTGTTTCTTAACACCTAGGGTGTTACAGACTCGCTGGTCGGCATTGCGCCTTCTGCCTTGATCTCAGGGACGGTGCGCCTCATAGTTTATGTCATGGCCCTAGTAAAGATAAGGACCTCCTCATTGCTAGGAGCCTCATTGGTGATGACTTCGGGTGGTGGATGTTGATGGAGCGGGTGTACGCCTCTCGTTGACCTAGACTATGGCCGCCTTCAAATAAGCCTTGATAGCGTCAAGTGCCATGGAGCTTGTTGAGTTCGTTGATGGCGACAACAATGTTGGCGCTCGGTGTCTTGAACATTTGCTAGTTGTCACACATGTCAAAAGCATCGATCAGATTGCGGTGGATATCACGCTAGCCACCCATCCCTGCGTCAGTCGCATCCTCTTCAACATTCTCTAGGTCAACTCTCTGAGCCCTACGATCAGTGTTTCTTTCCTCCCAAGCAACCCTCTCTTGATCGGTCTCCCCGTCGCGAGGGGGCTCGTTGTTGCTAACGGTGAAGATGGCACCTCCGAAGCTGGGTGGAAAAGCTGTGAACTCCTACCCATATGGATCAATGAGAGTGCGGGTATAACTAGTCCCATGAGACTCGGTAGACCCGATACTTTCTTCTGAGATTGTAGAGAGCGAGTCCTCTCTGATCTGCCTGATCTCCACCACGTTAACAGTAGGCGCAGGGTGGTCTGGTTCAGGCAGGTTTATCAGACAGAGGTTCAAAATGTGGTCACGCTCAGCAGGATCCATGAACAGGTGTGGTACGAGGGCAGCATACTCGGATGCCGCATTCGCCAACCCGTATGGGTAGGTGTTGGGTGAGTGCTCCATTAGGGCTTTGTAATCCCCCAACCTTAGGCCGATTGTGGGTACTGGTTAGTAATGAACCATCCACCCTTCTGGAGTCATCATGATCACGAGATCAGGGTCAGGGCATCTCTGGTGGCTAGACCGAGCTGGTCGGGAACGACGATCCTCAGTAGACCGATCTCTGATCGAATCTACTAAGGTTAGGGTTTCGGCCAAACTCGTGGTGAGCCGATCGATGAACTCGACCAGATCAGTATTGTCAAGATGCCTCCCTTGATAGCGAGGAAGCGGTCGGTGGGTGGTAGAAGGAGGCAACCCCGAGACTGGTCCCGAGATTGAATCCACCATTGTCAATGTAGATTCGGTTGGCGTAGGAGGAGCCTGCACCGTCTCCATGACCTCAGCAGGACCGTCAACGCTGGTGGTCCAGGTGAACGTCCCGATCATGAACGTCAGCCTTGCTAGGACCATGGAAATAGGGAAGTTGACCATCTGGCTCGCCATAGAGTCTGCACGCACACCCCCTAGCTGGCGCGCCACTGTCGACGAGATGTGGTCGGCAGTCTACTGAGGGGTATACCCACGGTAGTAGATTATCGGTGGAGGTGCGCAAGACAACAAACTAGTTGGTGACGCAAGAGGAACATAAGATTTATCTAGGTTCAGGTGGCGAATTGTGTAATACCCTACGTCCTGCGTCTTTGTGGATTGTATTGATGCGTGATGATGAGGTGTTTTGAGGGGGGTCCTTGCCCGCCTTATATAGTCCGGGGGGCAAGGTTACAGATCTAAGGAATCTAATCCTAGCTGATTACAATTGCTATATCCACGGAGGATACGATATCTATCCTAACCAACTTTGTTTCCTTAATCATCAAGTAGTCTCCGCTTGCTCCGCACGGTCTGCCGAGTAGTTCGGCGATCCGCATGGCACTTTCTAGCGAGTTGGGCCACCTCGTCTGGCATGGCCCATGTGGAGCCATGAGGGTATATGGGTCTATACACCCACACTTCCCTACAACTAAAGCTTATGTGGAGTTCATAGGTAGGAAGAAGCAAGGGCATACTTGCAATGCATATATTGTAAAGTCAGATGAAGAAGGGTCCCATAGGTACACGTCGGATGGAGAAGGACTGAGCAAAGATTTTATGATGAATTACAAGTGTCACAAATGAGTAACTGTAGGTCCCATAGGTACACATCAGATATCTGGACCCATAGGTCAGATGCAGAAGGGTCCCGCAGGTACACGTCGGATGGAGAAGGACCGAGCGGAGACTTTTATGATGAATTGCAAGCATCATGGATGAGTAACTACAAGTCCCATAGGTACATGTTGGATGGAGAAAGGACCATGTTAAGATTTATGATGAGGTGCCATTTGTTATAGATCAAAAACTTCATCATAGATGTGTAACTAGTTCAATGACGAAGCCCTGGTTGTCACAATTCTAAAGAGGATCGTCATAGATGAGCAGGAACAGGCGCACGAGGCTTTTTTGTGATGAAACCTATGTTGTTCTATGATGCTTTTGCATGACGATGCCTGATTTCATCATAGATAGGGAGGGTTGGAGGATCATCACCACTGATCTATGACGAAACATAAATATTCATCATAAAAAGTGATATTCTATGACAGTTTTGGATTCTTCATTAAGATTTTCATCATAGAAGTAGATATTTCTAGTAGTGTGATCACTCTTTTCTTACGGATTCATCGTCTGTCCTCATGACGGATACTCTAGTAGGAGGGCCCTGATAAAGATGGATGACCCCTGCATGCGCACTAGAGTAGTAGTTGATAGCATAGATGTGGTGTCTAGGCTAAAGACTACCTTCGTTTGCCTCATACTCTACGGTTGAGGGGTAGGCGGTAGGTGGTGACAGCCCTGTTCGTCCCCTGTAATCTCCTATGTCCGGGTATGACATAGAGCTATAGGTTGGCAACGCTTGGCAGACCAAGTGTTGTCCAATGCCCAAAGTAAGTCTATAGTGGCAAAGCTATCTTAACTTAGGTTCTCTATCCTTAGAAAACCTCACTACCCGAGTTATCTTTCTTCTTGTTATCTTGGATGAACTAGCTAAGAGGCTTTACACATCCATTCCTTTGGGAAAATATGATACCTTGAATACTTCTGGGTGAAGTGCTACTATGGTATATCCATGTGCTTGCGGATTCTTTTGATTACGCTAAGAAATACTAACATTTATCACGAGTGGTAGCTACTCTATCACCTCAATTTTGGCTTTGTCTACCTTAATCGCCCTTCTAGACACAAGGTGTCCAAGAACGATGCCTTCTCGAACCATGAAATGACACTTTTCCTAGTTAAGCACCAGGTTCTTTTCTTGGCATCTTTGCAAGACTTTGTCTAAATTTTCTTGACAATGATCAAAAGTTTTCCCATAGACAGAGAAATCGTCCATGAAAACTTCTATGATTTCCTCAATCATGTCAGAGAAAATTGACATCATACATCGTTTGATATGACCACGACAACCAACAATATGTTACAACCTCCAAGTCAAGTTATACCATCACCAGTCCAAGTCTTTGATGGACCAATTACACGTAGTCGAGCCAAGAAGCTACAACAAGAGGTGCACGCGCTACTTTCTGAAAATCATTTTAATGTTAATGAGAATTATATACTGCCTAAGTCGTGCACATTGCTATTGCTTAGGTGCACCACGGAGGATGACAAGAAGACACCAAGGGTGAACCAAAGAGGAGGATCATGTTCGAGCCAGTCCCGTGTGACAGAACCATCAGAAAGAATCAGTCACAACGTTTTGCTCGCAAAAGCTATGAAGGCCCATGAGGACTTTTTGGAAAGCTTATCAAGTCTAGTTTCAAGCCCAAGTTCTCTCACTTGATTCGGATTCTCCAATGTTGAGATTCGACTGATTTAGTACAGACTGGTCAGCTAGTCAGCAGTCAGCTTGATGTCCAAGTTCCCATGCAAAACTATACCAATCTACAATATTTCGTGGTACATGCTGCACATGGTGTGAAAGGTTATCAAGTTAACTTTCCAACCCAACAAACCGCATGTCATTTGGAGTTTCCAAGATAGAGTTATTGCCAAAACACTGAAGACTGCGCTGAAGACCAGCAGCCACGCGAAAACTCTCCAGGAAGGCATCTCGAGGAGGCCCGTTCACATAGTGCGTCTTATATTTTTCTTTTTGAGTTTCCACCTATCTAGCAGGGCTGTTGCTAGTATAAATACCTCCTAGACTCATTGTAATCTCAGACTTTTGATAATAGAATACAAACCCCCCTTTTGTTCAGCTGTGTGCTAACAAATATTGAGAGAGATCTCTACCCCTTTGCTCTTGTGATTTCCTTTGCGAGATTTACAGAAGCGGCGGCTTCATCCGCTCCCAATTGGTGCTCCTACTCCCTTCGAGGTTTCCTCGATTGATTGTAGGCTGTGTTGGTTGGTTCTTTGAGAGTGTGGTTGGGCGAATCCTCGATTCAGGTTGCCGGTTAAAGACGGTGGTTGGCTTCGAGTTTTATTTGCCAGGTTGCACTAGTTATCGCTGCCTGCAGCAAGTTATCCGGCTGTTCTTCAGCTAGTTATCGGTGATCATCCTACGTTGTGAAGATCGGGACCCCCTGAGCGTATCATCTGGTATCAAAGCTTTCGTTACCACGGTAGGATTTCTTTCCCTTAGCTACTTATATATTTTGTTTCGTCCTATCCACCAAAAAGCCTAAAAAATACATTGCTTTAGCCCTTTGTTTCAATCTGTTATTTTAGTGAGTTTTGTTAAGTTTCAGTTCATTAGAGTCTTTGTTTTAGTTGCTGATCATTATCCTTTGCGTGTCCTTTGAGCCTCTTTATATATCTGAAAATCCCTACAAAAAAAATCTGAAAACTCATATCATGTCCTTCGCGTAAACTTTGATCCTATTATACCTACCGGTTGTGTTTTGTTCTTATCTTAATTGTGCAAGTGTCTTAATCTGGTCTTTGTGTTTAGTTATAAAAAAAAGTGTGTCAAAAAAAAAAGATAAGAAAGAAAAATAAAAAAAAAGAATAGAGAAAAACTGAGAAAGAAAGGTTGAAAGATCAGTAGGTTTATGTGCACAAGTGCTGAAAGTTTTCATATCAAGTAGTGCAACCAGTGTGCTATCCTTGTTTAGGTGCAAAATTTTGGTTGGGTTTGATTGCAACACTTGCATCCCAATCATACTCCTTGTTTGCATCAAATCTGAAATTTCCTTGCGTGTGTGTGTGATCGATTTACATCTCATTCATATTCTGTGATCAGCACTAGGCAGAGAACTTCTAGTTTGGATTGTTACTTAATATTACAATAACTAGAATTTAGATTGCATTCCTTGTTTTATTCTCCACCAAGCTCCACATACAAACCACCGTAATCTGTACTCTCTAGTCTTGTATTCGCCTCGCCATCACTTTCAGTTACCACCACACATTTGTTTCTCTGTAATCCGCGGCAGGGAATTCATAAGAGCTTTGGTTGGTAAGAGAGGTGAGGTTGTGAGAGTTCTACATATTTTCCTATACCACATATAAGCTTGCTATTTTTGCATATGCAATAACCATGACAGGCCGAAGATATACCAATCTTCCATTCTATGGAAGTAATGATCCGGAGGAATTTCTCGTTTGGGCAGAAGAAATGGAGATTGAACTTGAGGTTCAAGATTTTTCAGAAGCCAAGGAGATATCACGAGTTGTGCTTGAATTTGAAGATTATGCTCATGATTGGTGGAAACAATATCCACATAAGCATCTCATCAAGAATTGGGAAGATTTGAAGAAGGCCATGAGAAAAGAATTTGTTGCAAGGGAATATCGGCTGATTTTGCTTCGTCGTTTGCAGCGTGTGAAGCAAGGTAGTAAATCTGTCCAAGCATATTATGATAAGCTGAATTCTTCCTTGCATCGTGCAAATGTTGTTGATGACATGAATGCAATGGAATATTTCGAGAGAGGTCTTAATGATAACATTGCTACTGCACTTGAGGGCAAATATTTTAGAAGTATGCAAGATCTTCTAAGTTGTGCAATTAGAGAGGAAAAGAAAGTTATAAAGGTGCAGCCAGGCAAGGTCACCCAGAACATTAGTTTGTGCCAAGATAAAAGTGTTAAGTTGCAGCCCAATATGTCCTCCATTGTTGGAAAGAAGCAATCATCAAGTCCATGCAAGAAGAGAGGACATGTTGTCCCAAAAGTTTCTTTAGTTGATTCTAGTACCAAGAGAAGTGAACATCAACAATTCAACTCCAAGAAGAACTTTGTTGTGCAGCAAGAAGAAGGCTCTATGTCCCAAATTGATATGGAAAATGGTGAGGTGTGTGACATTACAATGGATCATAGTGTTACACCATCTCTTGATGTTGTTGCTATTCCAAAGTGCCATTTACAATCTGAGGATGATGAGAATCAAGTTGCAAATGTTCCCATCAATGTTTGTCTTAGTTTTGAGCAAGATCAAGAAGAAAATTCTGCTGCACATGACACACAAAGTGAGGTAGCAGAAGCCACTATGCAAGTTGTAGAAGATCATCAGTTGAGTTGTAAAACTAGAGAAGATACTTCTCTGATCGAGGCTGATCCTTTGTGTGTTGAGTTGAGGGAACATGCTACAGTTCCACGCCATGGAAATCTAAAAAATTTTCATCAAGAAGCACTGCCACCATGTTTGATCACAAGTGCTGCAGATCTTAAAAGTTCTGAGTCTTATTCTAGTGCTAAAAGTGGAGAAGTTATATGCTCCAAATCTGTCCAGAAATTTTCTATGTCATCTGATGAAAAATTAGTACCCAATTATGACCAAGAGGTTGACAACACTCTGATTTTTGAAGGTGAATCTAATCTAAATTTGAAGGCCAATCAATGTTTCAGTTTGAGAGCTGAATGTGCGCACAAAGATGATGCCATTGTGCCATATATTGCAAGTAATGAATCTATCCAAGGTGAAGTTCATCATGATCTAATGGATCTGAAGTTTCGAACCAACATGGTTCCAAGCACAAATGTGGTGTCAAGATGTGTTGTACCATCAGCTGCATTATGTGATGAATTATTGGACAGTGGTGCTGAAATTTTGTGCTCCCCCATGTCACAGAGTGTTGAGATTATTGAAGGAAAGATTAGTGCACATGATTCCACTTATACTAATGCTAGTCCGGCATCTTTGGAAGAGGTCAAAGATGATTATTTGGTTGCATCTATTGCTGTTCCAATGCCACAGAAAGTTCAGATTGAAGGCAATATTAGTGGGGATGAATCCACATCAGCAATTGAGAGATCATCATTGTTTGAAGAGGATAAACCTGATGGTGTTGCTGCCACCATTACTACCCCAATGGCAATCGATTACATCATGAATGATGGAAGATATTCATATGTTGCTCTAGAAGACATTGAAAATATTATGCATCAAATCCCTTATGAGAATGAGTGCCACATAGCCAAATTGAGTGAGAGTGAAAACAAAAGTGAGTTGTGTGATTCCACCAAATGTGAGATTGAGAGTATCCACAATATGAGTGTGAGAGATACACCACACAAAAAGAGAGAGCTTTATTGCAAGGCATGCACGGATGATTTTAACACTAACCCACTAATGTCTACTCTTAGTGTTGTTTCTCCCAACATGCAGGTCTATAAAGAAGATTCAGAGGAGATGGCTGCTCAAAAGACCCCCAAACTTGGCCAGAGAAATGTGAGGGTTGCCACTATTGAGAACCAACTCTATGCTGTGCAAAACCTGAACCATGACAAGGAAAAAGGTAAAAGTTCAGAGATACAATGCATCATTCATGTACCATCACAAAATCTAAAAGGTAATGCAAACAATTTAGAACTGAATCTACAACATATATTGACCAGTAATTGTAATGACAAATTTGCTTCAACTGAAATTGAGTATACACAAAATCTTTGTGCTGATTTGATTGATCCACATGTTGATACAAGTGCTGAAATTTTGAAAGTTGACAAACATTGTTCAATCATGCATGACCATTGCTATACTTTGACTAAAATATATGATAATTTACATGTTGATAATGTGGGCCATGTTCCCATGCAAAACTATACCAATCTACAATATTTCGTGGTACATGCTGCACATGGTGTGAAAGGTTATCAAGTTAACTTTCCAACCCAACAAACCGCATGTCATTTGGAGTTTCCAAGATAGAGTTATTGCCAAAACACTGAAGACTGCGCTGAAGACCAGCAGCCACGCGAAAACTCTCCAGGAAGGCATCTCGAGGAGGCCCGTTCACATAGTGCGTCTTATATTTTTCTTTTCGAGTTTCCACCTATCTAGCAGGGCTGTTGCTAGTATAAATACCTCCTAGACTCATTGTAATCTCAGACTTTTGATAATAGAATACAAACCCCCCTTTTGTTCAGCTGTGTGCTAACAAATATTGAGAGAGATCTCTACCCCTTTGCTCTTGTGATTTCCTTTGCGAGATTTACAGAAGCGGCGGCTTCATCCGCTCCCAATTGGTGCTCCTACTCCCTTCGAGGTTTCCTCGATTGATTGTAGGCTGTGTTGGTTGGTTCTTTGAGAGTGTGGTTGGGCGAATCCTCGATTCAGGTTGCCGGTTAAAGACGGTGGTTGGCTTCGAGTTTTATTTGCTAGGTTGCACTAGTTATCGCTGCCTGCAGCAAGTTATCCGGCTGTTCTTCAGCTAGTTATCGGTGATCATCCTACGTCGTGAAGATCGGGACCCCCTGAGCGTATCATCGTTGGAACGAAGCGGGTGCGTTACACAGCCTAAAAGACATATGTCAATAGGCGTGCATTCTATACGGGCAAGTAAACATGGTCTTGCTTTGATCGTCAGGGTGGATGGGAATTTGATGATACCCGAAATACCCATCAAGGAAACAAAATAAAGAGTGCTTCACCAACCGCTCTAACATTTCATCAACGAAAGGCAGAGGCAGTGATCTTTCTTTGTTGCCGAATTGAGTTTCCAGTAATCAATGCACATTTTCCACGCTGTGATGGTTCGTTGTGGGTTAACTTATTTTTACTATTTTCAACGACAATCATTCCTCCATTCTTGGGTACCACTTGAACAAGGCTAACCCATTCGTTGTGTGGCACAAGATAAATTATCCCACCAGGTAAGAGCTTGAGGACTTCTTTCTTAACAACCTCTCGCATCACATTATTGAGCATGCGATGAGGCTCTTTAGATGGTGTGCTAGAAGGATCGATTGGAATGCGATGGGTGTAGAGGGTAGGACTGATCCCCTTAGTATTGTGAAGTGAGTACCCAAAAATAGGCCTATTTTTTCTAGAATGGCAATGAGTTTGATTGTCTGCTCATCAGAAAGCTTATCACTTATGATTATAGGAGTTTCAATGTCGCCATTAAGGAAAGCATAATGTAGGCCAGTGGGTATGGGTTTAAGCTCGATCAGAGGCCGTGTCGGTGTTTCTTGTGTAGGCAGCTCAATGGTTTATCCTAAGTCATCCTCTTCTTGAATGGAGAGTTTAGCAACCTTGTCTAAGGATGACTCAGTGTTGGCGGTCCTTAACTCACACTTTTAACCGCCAACATTCATATAAAAACTGCTAAAATAAACACCAAACTTAGAATTAGGACGTATAAGTAATCAATTCCATGAGTTTTGGTGATTATTCGTTTGCAGGAAGACAAGTCAGGATTGCACATAAAATGAGCCTAAAGTGTACACAGAACTTAGCAATATATACCGGACATAAATCCAAGGGGGAAAAGGCCCACAACCAGTCAAAATAGGGCCAGGACAAGGAGAAACCCACATCAAATCATCTCATCTTCACAGAATACCATCATAGGCCCACTCAAGAGGTGCAAAGGAGTTGACCCATCGAAGATGGGCCAGTTTGGGCTCACTGGGGACCGCCACTAGGCCAAAATCACCGCATTTTAGGCAGGCTACCTCCCACCGCCTTTCCATGTGTTGACAGTAGATAAGTATCATTTTTAACCATCAATATAGCATGAAAAAGGACCTAAAACATAATTACTATCTAGATATAGGGGTTACACTAACAGAATTCCACGAGTTTTGGTGAATATCTATTTCTACAGGAGGTTATCGGAAAGGAACCAAAGGAGGTCCACATGTCAGATTTACATAGAGAGAAAAAGGCCACGTATATAAAAGGAATAATCTAGAAGACTCAAGAAGCCACCCCCTGGGAGGTGGGACCCACCGGTCACTGTGACAAGGGTGGGCGCCCCCACCCCCTGGGTGGCCGCCCCACCTAGGTGGCCAATCAGGGCCAAGCTCGTGGATCATGCCTCCACCGCCTTTGAGGATCAATAATAATCGTTCATCAAGGTTGGTTTGATCCGAGGGCTGTGGTGCTTCCTAGAGGGCTATATAAGCAAGGCCCTTGGCCCCAGGAGAAATCCTAATTCATTAGCAATCTCATTCCAAGATATAGAGCTTTCATCTGAGAAGCCCTAGAGCTATCATCTCAATTAGATCTCTATAGTTTATCATAGCTACATAGGATTAGAACTAGAAGGAGGCAAGCATCACTTGGTTTTCAGATCTGTCAAGAGAAATACTTGATAATTCTCTCCTATGGACCCCTAAAACAAACTCTCATATGAAAATGATGAATAGTTGCTCTACCGTAATTCCTTTCAAGTACCTAGTTTTGAACCTCAAGTTCTCCAGCGTTTTTGATACAATGGTTTTGATTTAAGATTTGCTCTAAACCTGATCTTGTGGGTAGCGAATGCTTGATCTAAGTCTAGGTAGTTGACGGATATGATATGGGAAGGTTTTGAGCTGCTGTTTATCATGTTCCTAGAGATACTAGAGTTCAAGAGAATTTATCTTTTGAAAATTAACTTACTACATGATGAGTTCCTATATGACGAGAGTTTAAATTCCTACCACAGCCATATACATGCTTGTTAGATTAAGAAACCTTACATTCATATTTACTGCTTGTGAGCATTGAGTGTGGTCAAGCTGTGTAGACCCTTAGGAACTGGTCATGTGGTTAAAATCAAGATCCACATACACACTCCGCCTATACGTGCTACTTCTACCCTAGAAATATGCATCCATATCCATCCATATACATCCACCCGTATATTCTGCTTCTATCCTAGAAGTGTGGGGGCATTAACCCCTATACCCTCATGGCTAGACTTGGGCTGGCCCAGACCTGAGGGCCTGACCCACCAGAGGATGACGCATGGCCCAGTCGATCTGCTCGGCGTCCCACAAAAGGAAGGACGCAAACTTGGAGATCAAGCAAGATCCTGGTCGGTTAGAATAGGAATCTTTATCCGGCCAGCTTTAGCAATTGTAACCGAGTAGGATTACAATTGTAACCCCCTCAAAACACATCTCATCATACACAGCAATACAAATCAGACGCAGGACGTAGGTATTACACCCTCACGGCGGCCGAACCTAGATAAAACCTTGTTGTGTCTTGCGTCACCATCTAGTTCGTAGCTTGCACACCTGTCTACCGACAAATCACTACCTTGGGCATACCCCTTGGTAGACTGCCGACCAGGTTTCGTCGATAATGGCACGCCAGGTAGGGGGTGTGCGTATAGCTACCCAAGTGAGCAAGATGGTCATCATCCCTGACTTTATGGTCGTGGCGGACGGCCTCACGTTCACCGTCGGCCAGATCACCTGGACCACCGATGTCAATAGCTTCATCACCACTGCCACAAAGGAGCTGCAGATTCAATCTGCGTTGACCACATGTTCATCAGCTATGGCTCCAACCACCCTAGCAATGGCTCCGACCATGCCGACAACTCGTCGACTGCTCCCCCGCTACAAAGGAAGGGTGATCGACAACACCGACCTGATCGAAGCTATCGACCAAGTCAGCCACAAGCTCTCACAAACCCTGACTTTGGTAGATTCAATCCAAAATCAATCTACTGAGTAGGTACTTCTCCACCACAATAGATCTACCCGACCAGTTTAGGCTCGCCGTCCAACACGGCTAGATACAGATCTAGTGGTCACCGCAAATCCTAAAGGACGTACGGTGCGCCTTTGCCCGGTTCCTACACCCGGCCTTAGGCTCTCTGAGTACCAAGTCCCGATGGAGGATTATCAGGCCTTCCCATACGGCCTGAAAAATGCTGCTTCCGAGTACGCGTATCGTACACCTCATCTGTTCATGGGTCCCACAAAGCGAGACCATGTTTTAGATTTGTACTTCCTAGATATACCTCGACCACCACTAGGCAACGCTATCAACATGGTTAGTATCCAAGAGCATCATGAAGGTTTGGTTCATACATTGCCCGAGGATGGCAACTCCAGCACTGGATCTACACGCTCCATCCATACCAAGGCTGAACACATCGAAGACGAAGAATATGATTTGGATCCACTACCGTACCCTTTGGGTTTCCCCCGAATCCCACGGTTCCCACCAATACATGGCGACATAGTGCTCAACGTCAGCAATGACAAGCCCATAGTCATAGGAGAGACTGACGAGCAATGGTAGCTTCATGAACAGCATAACGCCGACCGCGCCAAACGCCGTCGCCTGGAGGCTAAAGAAGAAGCACGTCATGGGGGACCCCGACCTCGAGATCTGGCTAACACCTTCGATAGAGTAGGCGATAGGTAAGTTTTTAGGACCCCAAGTGCCAACGTGGTCATCGCCATGGCCAACCTGGACCGATTACCAGACACGCCAGAGAACCACATGGTTCATGAAGACATCAAAGCATATCTGACTGCCGCCATGGGTCAAACCATCGAGCTCGCCCAGCGAGCCTAAGCTACTACAAGCACATCCATCGCATCTAGTCAGAGCCGTCGCTCCCACGCTTTAGAGCATCCAAGTCACCAACATCGCGACGATCAGCACCCACCCAATCCCCCACATGGTGGTCGCGATGGTGGCCACAGTGGTGGCGGTGGTGGTGGTGGCGGCGGCGATGAGGGCGGACAAGAAGGTGGTCGAGGTCATTGTGACAACAACCGCAATCGTTGTGGCAATCAAGATCAGGAGGTCGACCAGAATCCACCTCGTGATCTCCGTCACCGTCTTCCTCCTCGCGATGCCCGCAGTCACATCACTAGTTGTTCTAATGACCGTCAGGCTCACGAGAACATACGCTGCATCCAGTATGACACTAAACATGGCCCCCTAGGTCTCAAACAGTTTACTCATCTCCGACAAGTCATCTGGCCAAGGAATTTCAAGCTCGAGAAGCTTAGAAAATATGACAGCAAGGAGAACCCCGAATGCTGGGTCACGCTCTATGAATTCATCGTCTGGTCCACCACAGGTGATAAGCATATAATGGCTAACTATTTTCTAGTTGTTCTTGATTAGGCAGGTCATCAATGGCTTCTCACCCTCCTAGAGAACAAGTTCGATAGCTGGTTGGACCTTCGGCAAGCCTTCATCGACAATTTCATTGCCACATGTGACCAGCCAGGCAACAAGTACGACCTCGAGCGCATACGTGATCGAGCAGGAGAACCACTACGTGACTACATCTGACGCTTCTCAGATATGCATCTCAAGATCCCAAGAATCACTAATGACAAAGCAGTCTCGGCTTTCATCAAAGGCCTTCGCCACCACGACGCCCTCAGGAGCAAGCTGCTCCAAAAACGACCATCTACGGTCTCCAAGCTCCTCGCTACTGCCAAGAACTACGTAGATGCCAATGACACCAAGAATATCATTAAGGAAGACGTGGGTGGGTCATCATGCCTCGAGCACCCACCATGCCAGGATGTAAACCTGATGACCGTGGTCGGAACAACAACCACGAACGTCGCGACCGGCGCAACAACAACAATCGCGATCGCCAAGGTGATCGGTGGCCTAATAATCACGATGATTATAGAGGCAAGTGTCCCCACGAAGACGACCATGAAGTCAACGCGGTCAAGAATCCTACTGGTTGCCGTGACTATCAAGAGGATTACAACAAAGCTTTGAAGGGTCCTTGCCAGATCCATCCCAAGTCCAATCACACCATGGAGAACTGCTACTTCCTCAAGAACATCTACGCCAAGCAACTTTCTAGTGATGATGCTCCAAAGGCCATCAACAATGGACCGCGGTGTGACAGTGATGATGACGATGATGACGAATAGGATAAAAATCCTCGTCACCAATATGTCAATCCCACCAAAACCGTCCACTCCATCTTTGGCGGAAAGGTATCTTTAGAATCCAAGCGCGAGTGCAAGCTGTTGAAGCAGGCCTGCTTGAGCGTCGTCAATGCCGATGACCTCATCTCCGATCCCAAACTCTCAGCCTGGTCCCATCATGAAATCTCCTTTAGCCAAGCAGACCGGTGGACGGCAATTCTGGAACCTGGTCGTTTTCCCCTCATCCTCGACCCCTGCATCAATGGAGTCTGGTTCGAGAGGGTGCTCGTGGATGGTGGCAGTTCCATCGACATCCTGTTTCATAGTAGCTTGCCAGCCCTCAAATTAACTGAGGCTGATCTCAAGCCTTCCGATGCACAGTTTTGGGGTGTCCTTCCTAGATAGAGCTCCATACCTTTCGGGCAGATCACGTTCCCTATATAGTTCGGCAACCCAAACCACTTTCGCATGGATCGAACTCTGGTCGACGCCTCCAAGATTTTCGTGGTCACGGACTTCGAGGGTACTTTCCATGCCATCCTTGGTCCACCAGCGCTCACCAAGTTCATGGCTGTGCCACACTACTCTTACTTGTGCTCAAAATGCCTATCGAGCAGGATGTCCTTACTCTTAGAGGTAATGTTTACACTGCCTATATTTGTGAAGAGGAAAGCTTTAAGGTGGCAGAGGCCACCGACCTCTCAATTCGCATGGATTGAACCCTGGTTGACGCCTCCAAGATTCTCGCGGTCAACTGGAGATCCTAGAGCGCCAAGCACCATGGAAGCACATCAAGTCCAATGAGCACAAGGAGATCCAACTGGTCAATGACGATCCTAGCAAGATGGCCCTTATCGGGGGCCAACCTGGATCCCAAATAGGAAGATGTGCTCGTCAGGTTTATGAGGGACAACGTCAGCGTGTTCGCGTGGAAACCCGCTGACATGCCCGGTGTTCCTCGGCACCTGATCGAGCACTCCTTGAATGTCTGGAGGACCGCAAGACCTATCAAGCAAAAGCTATGATGGTTTGCTCACAACAAAAAGGAGCCTATTAGGGCAAAAGTTACCTGGCTTTTAGCAGCTGGATTTATTAAAGAAGTGTATCATCCGGACTTGTTAGCCAATCCGGTCCTTATATGTAAAAAGAATAATGAATGGAGAATGTGCGTTGATTATACTGATCTCAATAAACACTGCCCTAAAGACCCCTTCGGCTTACATTGCATAGACGAGGTCATTGATTCCACGGCCGGCTACGAGTTGCTGTCCTTTCTCGATTGTACTCTGGTTATCACTAGATCACTCTCAACAAGGACGACCAGATCAAGACGTCCTTCATTACAACATTCGATGCCTACTGCTACACGACTATGTCGTTCGGGCTCAAGAATGCGGGGGCCACATACCAGCATGCTATCCAGCAATGCCTCGCTGATGAGATCAAGGATGATCTAGTCGAAGCCTACGTCGATGATGTGGTCATGAAAACCAGGGAGGCTCACACCCTAGTCGACAATCTCCAGTGTACCTTCATGGCTCTCAACAAGTACCCATGGAAGCTTAATCCAAAGAAGTGTATCTTTGGAGTCCCATCTAGTGTATTATTGGGCAACATCGTCAGCCATGATGGCATATGCCCCAACTCGACAAAGGTAAAGGCCGTTCTGGACATGTAGCCACCCAAAAATGTCAAGGATATCTAGAAGCTCACTAGATGCATGGCCGCCTTAAGCCGTTTCATCTCATGACTAGGCGAAAAGGGCCTTCCTTTCTTCAAACTGCTCAAGGCTTCCAAGAAGTTCATCTGGTCAAAAGAGGCTGATGCTACCTTCACGTAGCTCAAAGAGTTCTTAACCTCTCCTCTACTCCTTACAACCCCTCAGAAAAACAACGTTCTTCTTCTCTACATTGCAACCACCGATCACGTGGTCTCCAAGTCATCGTGGTCGAGCGTGAGGAACCTGACCACGTGTATAAAGTCTAGCGCCCTGTTTACTTCATTAGTGAGGTGCTCAATGAATCCAAAGCCAGGTACCTGCAGGTTCAAAAGCTGATATATGCCATCCTAATTACATCCCAAAAGTTGAAACACTACTTCGACGGATATCGAGTGGTTGTCAAGACTAATTTCCTATTGGGAGACATCATTCAAAATAAGGACGCTAACGGACGCATCGTCAAGTGGGCAATGGAATTATGCCCTTATTCAATCAAGTTCTAGGGTCGCACGTCTATCAAGTCTTAGGCTCTAGTGGACTTTATCGTCGAATGGACAGACCTTAGTGCACCTCCCGATCAGGGGCCAATCGAATACTGGAAGATGTATTTCGACGGCTCTTTGAAGATCGATGGCGTAGGCGCAGGAGTGCTCTTTATCTCACCAACCAACGAATAGCTCCGCTACATCCTCAGGATTTATATCCTTGCATCTAACAACACTGTAGTGTACGAGGCCTGCCTCCACGGCATGCGAATTACGGTTGAGATTGGCGTAAAATGTCTCTACATCTATGGTGATTCGGCCTTAGTCATTAACTAGCTTAACAAAGACTAGGACACAATTAGCGAGAAGATGGATGCTTATTGCAAGGAAATCAGAAAATTGGAAGGCAAATTCTATGGCATCGAGTACGCACATGTGGTCCGGGACAAAAATCAAGCAGCCGATGAGTTGTCTAAGTTTGGGTCATCCCGAGCTCAAGTTCCACATGGCGTGTTCGTCCAAGATCTTGTTAAACCGTCCATCAAGGAAGAAGCAGATTAGGTGGCCAAAAAGACTCTAGACCAGCCTCTGGTGGCTACGGTTCCCCCTCCGACCACTAACGCTGATGATTGGAGAGTACCTTTTATAAAGTTTTTGCAGGATGGGACTGGTTATGCTGATCGAATACAGAACGAGTGGCTCATGCGCCGTAGTAAGCAGTACTTACTGGTCGATGGTGTCCTGATGCACAAAAATGCAAAGGAGGAAGTACTGATGAAGTGTATCACTCAAGAAGCAGGTATTCAACTGCTCCATGAAATTCACAGTGGTACTTGTGGCAATCACGCCGCTTCTCGGACCCTGGTCGGCAAAGCTTTTTGAGCAGGTTTCTACTGGCCGTTTGCCGTAGCTGATGTAGAGAAGCTAGTCCGCTGCTGCGATGGATGTCAGTTTTTCGCCAAATGTATACATGTACCAACACATGAGATCCATACCATACCAGCCTCCTGGCCCTTTGCATGCTGGGGACAGGATATGATTGGTCCCTTCAAGCTAGCCCCTAGCAACTTTAAATGTGTCTTCATGTTGATTGACAAGTTTTCCAAATGGATCGAGTACATGCCTTTAACTAAGGCATCATCAAAAAAGGCGATTGAGTTCCTTGATCAGATTATACACTGTTTTGGCCTCTCCAATAGCATAATTATAGACTTGGGGACTTAGTTCACTGGCAGTGCATTCTAGGACTTCTGCGATGAAAGGAGCATAGTTGTGAAATACGTGTCAGTGACGCATCCTAGAGCTAATGGGCAGGTCAAAAGGGCCAACGACATGATCCTCAACGCGCTGAAGAAGAGGTTGTACAGGGCCAATGACAAAGCTCCTGGAAGATGGCTCAAAGAATTACTGGTTGTGGTCTGGGGACTACGAACCCAGCCCAGTGGCACACACTGGTGCCTCCCCATACTTCATGGTCTACAGCACAGAAGTAGTACTCCCTGCAGATATTACTTTCAGATCACCACTGTGGCGAACTTTGATGAAGAGAGGTTTGATGAAGCACGTGAACTCAAGGTTAACTACTCTGAAGAACAACGGCTTGACTCCTATATAGGTACAGCCAAGTACCTAGCTGTTCTATGTAGATACTACAATAGGAATGTCAAAGAATGTATCTTCGTAGTCGGGGACCTGGTCTTGAAGTGGAAAACGAACCAAGAAGGCATGCACAAGCTCTCATCTCCTTAGGAAGGACCGTTTGAGGTCATCGAAGTTACCCATCCTACTTCATACAGGCTAGCTCACTTCGATGGTATTGAAGTACCCAACTCCTGGCATATTGATAAGCTTAGGCGTTTCTACCCATAGAGCGCATCAATAAAGATATGTACCTTTCTTGTACTTTGACTATTTCAATAAAGCATATATGTTTTCTTTCGGTCACTCTAACATATTTATCTAGAGACTACTCTCTACCAGTATTTTATAAAAGACTAGATTGACAGATCACCATTCTTTCTCGAGTCCTCGGAGCCAGCCCCATCTCTGATTTCTCCCCAAGCGTGCACGGGACTAGCTCTCTATGCTCCGGGTGGTCGACGGGTGCTCCCTGGTTTGACCAGTGTGCTCTTATGTGTGAACAGGCTCCGTGCCTTGCACTCCGACCATAGATCTAGCAAGGCCATACCGATTTCATAAGATGACATGTCTTCTAACTGTTACAACTAAACTAGAACACTTATATGTTCTAACTTAATTATCAAACGCAATATACAAGCTTAGCACATTTTTTAAACAAAAAACAACACAAGCTTACATTGTTATAATAGTACTTTATTACAAGCTTACCTGACAAGGTACAAGTTTACAATAAACTAAAATATTGTCTACTCTACAGCTACAGGTAGCCAGCTGCTCGAAGGTCGGTGCTCGAGCAGGGCTTTGCTCATGATTACCACCTATCTACGGCTGTCGCGCTGCCTCCGCTGGTCGAGCCTGAGCTGTAGGAGTCTGGCTGGTCATGACCGCAGGCTCTGGCTGCTCCCTACTTGAATACTGCCCACCCTGTGATTGGCTGGTCGAGATCGCAGTCCCAGGTGGTCGGCTTGAAGACCCCAGAGCAGATGTCGTCGGCGTTCCTTGCGACAGGGGCGTTGGTGTTCCGCACAGGTTTATGTCACCAATGATTGTCATCGCTAGCTCAGTCAATTGGCTCTGCAGCTCTCCCACTTCCTGCACGCCAACTTCCTTAGGGTAGCCCTTGGCGAGGCGCGTGAAGTTGATTAGGGGATAATGTGCACGCACCATGCTTAGCACATGGGCGCCCGCAAACTCTCCGACCTCCTTCACGAAATTGCTGAAGCCAACCCCAGGTGAACTAACACCTGTCTATCACCCCAAGCTACTATCCCCGAGGCTTGGCCGGTGGTAGTCCTAGATCTAGCAAGTCGAGCACTAGCCCAATCCCCCGCACCATTTCTGTGCAGCAATCCATCCAGAGGTCGCGATCCTTTTGCAGCTCCACAATATGCTTCTTGGCATTGGTCTTTAATGTTGCTGCAGGGTATTTCGGTCAAAACAATGCCAAAGGACGTACATTGAGTCGTCAAAAACCATGATCAGGAAACTAGCCACTTACTAGTTAACTCTTGGTTTCTGGTCTTCACCTCCTTGGCCATCTTCATCCACTGGTCTCGGAGCTGTGCGTGGTCCTCTACCAGATGGGCAGTCTCAGCTAATAATCTGGCGCACTCCTCATCCATGCTGGTGTTATCCATTTGCAGCCTGGCGACTTCCTCTGTCAGATCTACAACAAGCTCTGAGAGACACATAAATACATATGAATAATATTTTTCAGCGTTTAGGGGTGTGCAGCTAGGATAAGTTACCTGCTCTTTCCTGCTCTTTCTGACCAAGCTGGAGGATAGCATTGAGCCTTTGTGACTCGATCTTTGCCTGGCCCTTTTCAATGGTCTTGAGCAGCTTGCGCAGCCGATCTACTTCGGCTGTTAGCTCCTTGTTATCTTCGGAGAAGCCTTGAATCTGGTCAAAGCACCGTTTATGGTACTTTGTCGTCTTCACGAGGCCCTGCAAGTCAAATACAGTATCATATATGCCTGACCACAGATTTGAACTGGTCTACGATAGTAATCAAGGAGTACGCTTACCTGTACTTCCCCGATGAGTCATCTTGCTGCTCGCTCCACTCTCTCTGTCTCTTCGTCGATGCAGATCTCCTCGTGGCAGACGTAATGGTCTCCACATTCACGACAGACGTACACATGTTGCCGCCCATCTTGTGGGTGCCCTTGGATTTCTTCGACGCTGTCATCATCAGACTCAGCCGCTTGATCCGTACTGGTGCGCCCTTGCTCTTGGTTTGGCCCGACGGTTGATGGTCCTATCGCCATTTTTCCTCTAGCTAGGGCGTCGGGCAGACGACCTTGTGTCGAGCTCGTGGTGACCGTGGTCTACTTAGGCACCCTCTAATTCATCTTAGGGACTTGCCCTTCACTCAGTGTACTCGGATGACTGTACTCGGGCACTTGCTCCAGCACCTGCTCGGGCACTTCCATGGTCGCCACATCGGTCGCATCCTTGCTCGTTGTCGGCTCTGCCTTCCTGGTGGTCTGACCCACCGGTTGCTTGGAGGATGTCGTCGTGGTGGTCGACACGGTTCCCCTAGCAGTGGCCAGTTGCTCAGGTCTCTCCGTTGATGCTGAGCTAGCAAGCCGCAGCAGAACAGTTACCTTTACTAATTATACGCTCGCTTCTACTATTGACGTGTTATTTACTAAATTTTTAGGAACTTACAGATCCGAGCTCCTATGGATGGTGGTGAAGGCGTGACACCGTAGTTGCCCTTGGCTTGTCTACTGGGTGGAGGAACCCTGGCCTCCATCCTGTGGTGACGGCCTAGTTTCCTTTTCTATTGTCTTCACGCTGGAAAACGGCCCCACTGGTGGCGTCTGGCCCTCTTGTGGCCCCTTTGCCGGTGGGGTCAATTCCCCCTGCATTGTCTACTCGCTCCTCTTCTTCTAAGGATTGAGCATGTAGGCGCTCGTGTCCTCCTTCGCTTCATCCTCTGACTAGTCACGCACCATATGACGACGTTTCTTGGTCGAGTCTTCTGGGCTCTCGTGTATCCGGGAGCTTCTGGCCCTCTTTTTCGATTGGTCGGGGGCGCTTGGACTCTTCCCAGCTCCTGCTCGAGCCCTGGATTCATGGTCTTCCTCAACATCCTTGTAGCACCATCACATGTTCCATGGTGGCGGTTCCACGCTCCGCGGGTGCTCAACTCTAGGGGCCAACGACATGAACAGGTTGTGTCTCTCTATGCCGTGCACCTGTATGCACGAAAGACAAGAAAAATCAGGACTTATTACTCTATGGTGGTCGGCAACACTTTTTGGAGCCAAGGAGTTGGGTTGTTTACCTTTGGGGCTGGTCAGATGAGCTTATATGCGTGCTAGATCCTATTCGGGCGGGAGTAGCTCTGGTCTACCAGATTGAACAACTCCCCAATCTGGCGTACGACTTCATCATGGTCTAGATCCTCGGAACGCATCCTTGTCTAGTCAGATGAGCCTTGGTACTCATACCCGGCGTGTACCCTCCTCTGGCATGGCTGCACATGATGGTTAATGAAGTTCCCGGCTACCGCCGGTCTGTCCAGGTGATTCCACGGTAGCAGTGCCATCAACTCCTCCACCTGCCCGGCCAGCTCTAGTCACTCGTTCTAGGCCACTCTCTTGTCTGGAATGTACCCGACATCGCACAACATAGCGCTATCGGGCTCTTTTGCAGATGTAAAACCACTTCTTGTACCAATCTCCAAGAGAAGTGTTCCAGGGGCAATTGAGATAATCTTGCTTCATCCCATCCTAGAGGGTCAGATATACTCCGCTGGTGATTTTGGAGCCGCCTTCGTACCCTTTCTTCCTTAAGCAGAACAGATATCTAAAGAGGTTGAAATGGGGTTAGATTCCCCCATACGCCTCACAAAGGTGGATGAAAATAGAAACAAGGAAGATCGAGTTGGGATGCAGATTGCAAATCCCAATCTCATAATACAGACAAAGACCTTGAAGGAAAGGATGGACTGGAACCCCACAACCCTGGTTGAAGAAATCTTCGAAGACAACTATCTCACCAGGCTGGGGATTGGGGTAGTTGTCGCTGCCCGCTGGCCGCCATCCTGCAAGCTCACGGTTGTGAAGCACGCCCAAGCCGACGAGGTCATTGATGGTCGCTTCGGTGGACTTTGACTTCCACCACTCTTTCCTAATCATTTTAGCCCTTTTCGCCACCTCCGTCTTGGCCATCTTCTACCTCTCTCACCTCTTTGCTTTTGCTTTGTTGGTGTACAGAGAGCGTGTCGCTCTTAACAGCAGTGGGGTGTGCTAATGGTGGCAGCGGAATCGGACTAGGGCACGCGGGCTAGAGGAAGAAGATGGTTGGTTTACAAATGCGACTGTTGGTTGTAAATGGGGAATAGCTGCCTTGCTGCTATTTATCTCATTGACTGTGCTGTTCCACCTCTCTGAGATTCATGGGAGACGTGCGTGAGAAATGTGGCACGATCTCTTCGTTTTCCACTTTTTTCCCGGTTACTGCGCTAGTAAATGTGCCCCTCGTTTCCTCTACAGGAGGGCCCACACTGGCATGCTACATCTGGCAAACATTTCATTGTGACACTGATAAGGCAATTGAAGGTGACAAATAATGTCACATCAGTCAACTTTTTGTGAAATCATGACAGAGCAAAGAAGGAAGAAAAATATAAATTATATATTCTGTTTTAGACGGGAAGACAGTAAGAATTGCTCGGGGACTGGTCTGGCCATAGGTTATCATAGGCCACAGAGTATGTCATATTTCTTGACCAGGCTCGAGGACTCATCGACCACATCTCATTCTGCTCAGGGACTCGTCGACCATGTCTCTTCCTGTTCAGGGATTCATTCAACCATACTCCATGCTATGCTCGGGGACTGTTTTGACCACTCTCCGACCATAGCTCGACGCCTGCTTTCCTCGACTACATGTAAAATTTGACTTACATATAGTTGGGAGATCATTACTTTTTAGACCTTGCTACAAGGCTCATGCTTCACCTTCTAGCAAGCTCGGGGACTACATCGGTACGATGCACCTGTCGGTGCATCTCAGTATCAAGTTTTCATGAAGTTTCATTTTAGACCCTGGCACCACGTGCTTACGTCACCTACTAATAGGCCCAGGGACTAAGTGGGCACACTTCACCTAGCGGTGAATGTGTTTATTTTTTGGCCCCTACGCTTTGTTTACCCTGCTTACATTTCTTTTTAGAAATTCAAGTGGGCACACTTCACCAGTAAGGAAATCTTTTTCTTTTTTCTCTGAGCACCATACATTTTTTGGACAACCTACATTCTCCGATAACAACGGTGGTCGGCTGTATTACAAGCTGGTCGGATGCTTGTAACAGTTGCTCGGATGGTGTTTTGGCTGGTCGGAGACGTCAAGAACTCAAGCCTCATTGTTCGGAGAAGTCAAGACGGCATGTCGCATCATAATGTATAGTGCTCGGGGACTAGCTGTGGGGGCATTAACCCCTATACCCTCATGGCTAGACTTGGGCTGGCCCAGACCTAAGGGCTCGGCCCACCAGAGGATGACACATGGCCCAGTCGATCTGCTCGGCGTCCCACGCAAGGAAGGAAAGCAAACTTGGAGATCAAGCTAGATCCTGGTCGGTTAGAATAGGAATCTTTATCTGGCCAGCTATGGCAATTATAACTGAGTAGGATTAGTTTCCAGATTTGTAACCCTGCCTCGGACTATATAAGGTGGGCAGGGGACCCCCTCAAAACACATCTCATCATACATAGCAATACAAATCAGACGCAGGACGTAGGCATTATGCCCTCACGGCGGCCGAACCTGGATAAAATCTTGTTGTGTCTTGCGTCACCATCTAGTTCGTAGCTTGCGCACCTATCTACCGACAAATCACTACCTTGGGCATACCCCTTGGTAGACTGCCAACTAGGTTTTGTGGACAGGAAGTATGAATCCACATATATATCCCATTCAGATCCACCTAGAAAATAGTTCTACTCCTACACTAGGAGTGAACTATACAAAAATACTCCTACTATCTGTGATTATCCCTTGCTAGCCAATAAAGCTCCAAATATCCATTATGCTCTTGTTATATCCCCAGAAAGAGGCTTGGGTGCTCTAAAAAAAAGAAGAAAGAGAAGAAGAAAAGGAAAAAATAAAAGAAAGAGGACAAATGTCCCACTCAAAAAAAATCATTGAGCAGCCCAAGTTCTCCCCAAAGTCTTTAAGTTTTTGAGAGAGGTATGAGAAAAATTCTCAAAGGAGCTAAGTATTCACCATCACTATTTCTTTACCCCTACATATACCACTGACTATCTATCCACCACCTACCATATAGCCTATACACATGTATATCTTGATTTGAGTGTATGACTCGTTTCTCTCGATCCATGGTTTGACTGTGCAATAAATGTTTGCAAGTATGTACTCGTTGTCTCCCAACCTATAAGCTCCATATAAGCCTATTAGAAGTAGGGTGAGAGAGAGAAGGCAGTGCTACTATGCCTAATACCATAAATACCATATATCTTGAGAGGATAGAAAAGGCATACACCATAAAATGCTTTGGAGAGGATCCAAAAATACCACAAAGGAGAGAATTGAAAGGGTCATACAAAAGAATCTCTGAGTTTTATTTTAAAAATCTTACAAAACTCCAGAACAATAGTTGATCAAAGAGCTTGAGACATGGCGCTTGACTTGACTGTTCTGTCTTTCAACTACTCAAGACCTAAGTGACGGCTACAAGCCCCATGGTGGAAGGTAATATGAGTAAGTTTTTCACTAGAATAATTTATTCTAATCCGGAGGAGAATTCTTGTTTGATAGCATGTGTACCTATAAGGCGTAAAAAGAATTGTAGCAACTCCTGATCCATCACTGAGTCTATCTTTGCTCAGGGACGAGCAAAAGGTACGCTTGGGGGAGTTTGTTGATGGTAGATAAGTATCATTTTTAGCCGTCAACATAGCATGAAAAAGGACCTAAAACATAATTACTATTTAGATATGGGGGTTACACTAATAGAATTCCGTGAGTTTTGGTGAATGTCTATTTCTGCAGGGGGTTATCGGAAAAGAACCAAATGAGGTCCACATGTCAGATTTACATAGAGAGAAAAAGGCCACGTATATAAAAAGAATAATCTAGAAGACTCGGGAAGCCACCCCCTGGGAGGTGGGACCCATCTGTCACTGTGACAGGGGTGAGTGCCCTCACCCTCTAGGTAGCCACCCCACCTAGGTGGCCAATTAGGGCCAATCTTGTGGATCATGCCTCCACCGCCTTTGAGGATCAATAATAATCATTCATCAAGGTTGGTTTGATCCAAGGGCTGTAGTGCTTCCTAGAGGGCTATATAAGCAAGGCCCCTAGCCCTAGGAGAAACCCTAATTCATTAGCAATCTCATTCCAAGATATAGAGCTTTCATCTAAGAAGCCATAGAGCCATCATCTCAATTAGATCTCTATAGTTTAGCATAGCTACATAGGATTAGAACTAGAAGGAGGCAAGCATCGCTTGGTTTCTGGATCTGTCAAGAGAAATACTTGGTACTTCTCTCCTACTTTTATATTCATTCTTGTATTATTTATCTAGTTCATCATTTGTATGAATATGACTTTAGTCTATTCTATCATATTGGATATGACTTTGCTCTATTTGATTATGTTCTCAATTACATTGTTCTTAGTCTACTTTGATTATATGCTTGGCATAGTTCGATTAGAATTATATTTAAGTATAGGATTGTATAGCGCTTGCTCATTAGTACCATGGGTGAGTCGTCAATATTGTGTAGGCATGGTGCCTATACCGTATTTTCCAATGATTGCACCCTATATTTCGGACCATGTGGTAGATCGCGGGAGTGACAGTCCTGTTGAGTCATTCGTAGTCCACCTCCTGAGTATAGGGCAGGCAGAACACAACTATTATAGGGAAGTGATTGCTATGTTCTTCATCTTCCTTCGTAATATCACTATGTGTAGATATAACATTTTCTTGCTATGATTGCCAAGTGTAATTGCATTAATCATTGTATGCTTTGACCTTATAGTTAGAATAACTTAGGATTTATCCATGTAGTTCATCCTAATCCATGCTAGTGCTATAAGCTTAGAGTAATCTATTGAGATGTTTATCATTTATTATGTGGCTATGTGATTATCAGTTATTCCTTATGATTTATATATACTATTATCTTGTGACACTTACCCTGTATGAGAAGATCGATAAAGACATGGTTATACTCTCCATTACCACATGCAGTGATGATCATTGCTCATTATCCTTAGCATTCCCTTCCCAGTGGTAAAAATATAAATAATGATACCTAGATTACTCCCGGTTAAAATGCTACATCGGTATTATCAATGCGCTTGTAGATTTCATATTTATTCTAGAGGAGCATTTGCATTTATTAATATCGGCACCTCTGGTGCCATGTTGGGGATGACAACCTAGTTAGGTGGCGTTAGAGGTGTCAACAGCATGGTCGGTTCCGGTGGTGTTGGCGGCAAATTCAATGCGGAGGAGGTTTATTCTTTCCATATGAGGGGATCTAGGAATATTCTAAGGAATACATCCC
This sequence comes from Saccharum officinarum, assembly GCA_020631735.1. Classification (NCBI taxonomy): domain Eukaryota; kingdom Viridiplantae; phylum Streptophyta; class Magnoliopsida; order Poales; family Poaceae; genus Saccharum; species Saccharum officinarum. The sequence goes on along the minus strand of CM036224.1, from coordinate 30,390,344 downwards.
TCCTCTTCACCTATAAAAGGAGGACCTCTCCCCCTCATTCACAACAACACACAAGAGCACAAGAGCATCACAAAGCAAGAGCAAGAGCATCTCCAATTTATGGGCTTAGGCCCTAGCCAGCTCTAGCAACTTAGTAGGGAGACATGTGAGAGAGAGTTCGGGAAAGAAGTGATAGGCTTGTCGGTAACCTTCCCCCACTTGTACCTCGGTGAACACCAGCTTTGCACCACGACGGGTATCTTAGTAAGTGTTCATGGTTCTTATGGTTATAAAGTCTTTGAGTAGTTAAGCTATACTTTTACTTATTTGTGGGTTCGTCGTCCGTCCCCGTGGTGGATACTCTAGTAGAAGGGCCCTAATAAAGACAGATAACCCATGTTAACACACTAGAGTAGTAGTTGATAGCGTAGACGTGGTGTGTAGGCTAGAGGCTACCTTCATTTGCCACGTCGGGAGGCGGTAGGTGGTGACAGCCCTATCCGTCCCTTATAATTTCCCATGTTCGGGTACGGCATAGAGCTACAGGCTGGCATCGACTGGCAGACTAGTTGCAATCAGGTGCCCGAAGTAAGCAAGTATAAGTACAATTTATCTATTCTTAGCCCCTAAGCCATAGGAATCCATCTCTACCCTTTCTAGCTATCCTTGTGTTGTCCTTGGATGAATTAGCTAGAAGTAATACCTCCATTCCCTGTGGAAAATATGATATCCTGAATACTTTCGGGTGAAAGCTACAATGGTAATTCCGTACTCTTGCGGATTCTTTCTAAAAATGTTAAGAAATACCAACAAGCTTTCTGGCACCATTGCCATGGAATGATTCTTATTTTCTTCGAACCTACTTCGTCCTTGTATCTGTATCCTTTATTTTCATAAAAATAAAATAGTTTTCTTTTATCTTTTTTCAACATGAACTCAACTCCAATCTTTTACCCTTCCCCTTCAAAAGGGGAGTCCCCTAAGCCACCTTCAAAACCTAACTATTCGCCTGGCTATGAACTCCACCCTAGTCTAAAAGCCTTGGTTTAGGCACAACCCTTCTCTAGGCTAGAAAATGAAAACCCATGCCATCAACTGCACGAATTCGAGGAAATATGTTCATGCCTGAGCATCTCAAGCATGACACAAGAAACTCTAAGGTGGAAATTGTTTCCCTCCTCCCTAACAGGGAAGGCGAAACAATGGTACACATTTGCCGTAGGAAGTACGAATGAAGACTGGGATGAACTTAAAGTCAAGTTTTGTCTTGCATTTTTCCCCATGTCCCATATCGGTTCTCTACCAAGGGCAATCCTTGACTTCGAGCAGAATGAGAAGGAGTCTATAGGTGCAGCCTAGGCTAGGTTTTCAATGTTAATACATGTCGGCCTAGACTTGTCATTACCCGATGGCATGATTTTGCATCTCTTTTGTTCAGGTCCTGACATAGATGCTGACCTATGCCTAGATGTGACTGCCAGAGGTCGTTTCACACACAAACATGTGACGGAACAAGTAGAATTCCTTAAACACTTCATAGATAGCCACACTTCTTCCATCATAAGAACCAAACCCCTCCAGGCGAAAGTCATGTCGAGTGTTGAGGAGTCCTCATCAGTCAAATCCAAACTCATACCATGTAACACCCTAGGTGTTGATCACCAATTAAGTAGTGGGTTTAAGCTCAAACATGATAAATTAGTGGAGATGACGATGCCAAGTCAAACCTATGGAAATAAACCCTAATCTAAACTTGGATGTTGCACCCTTGCTTACGTATAGGCTCAATTAAAAGATATATGCTTGGGCATTGTTATCAAAGTATCGTCACATGTCTCACATCAATAACTATCTATATTGATCCCTGGAAAAGTTTCATAAAGTTTAGAATCAAAAAGTCACATGAAATGATAAGTTATATGCTTGTTTGGATTATAACTAAAACTTGCCTTACGTCCCATGGGAACTAGTGTTGTGCAACATACAAATGCAATATGTGCAACACATCTTGGACACATGTGGAACACCCTAGTGGAACATGTGTAGCATGTATCTTGAAACAACCACATGAAACAACTATAGCATTTCACTTGAGTTCTATGTTTCAAGGCATGTGAGGCCTACACTTTTGTGCAACCTATGCATGGTGGGTATGTTTGGCCTCTACAACACCTTAACTACACTTAGGACACATAATGGAACAATGTTCATGTTGATCATTTTGCCTAATTGTGCTTCTAAGTGATGGTTGACCATGTATGGACCCTGGAACACTTTTGTTTGATCATTTCAAAAGTGTGACTTAACAACTTTGTATGGCTGTGCACCCTTTAGCAAAGTTGTAGAAAATTTTATAAGGAACAAAAGTTGTAAAGGTGACAAATCTTTAAAACGTGCACAACATGTCCAAAAATGTCTAACAACCTAGAAATTCCCTGCTGTTAGCCATCCTAAAATTTTGCTAAGTATAGACTGAACTTGCAGTTTTCAGTTTCATGGTACCCACCTTCGGCAAAGTTTAGTTTGCAAACCATTTTGATTTTGGGCAAAATCCAATAAGCAATGTTGGAGTACTCATATAGCTCTATCATCAGGAACAATTGGTTAGCCGAATCATCATTCAGTTTAGGAGATACGAAGTGGAGAAAAATGTAGTTTCAAGCGGCTTGAAACTGAATTTAGTTTTCAAGTTTCGCCTACCCCACTTTGGAGCCTCATATCTCTTGAACCAGGCCGAATCAAACTTTGGCGCTATAAGAAAAGTTGGAGACCTCATGTAGCTCTACAACTTTGGTTACTACTGCTTTTGCCAAGACGGAACAAATTCGGAGTTACAAAGGGAGGAAGTTTGGTGTTTCAGTGTATTTTTGTGGTGGTATTGTGAGCTCCTCAGTTGATTTCGAACTGGAACTGGAGATCGTCATGGCTAACTGTGCGCTAGTGCTGCAGGCCGCGTGGTGCCCTAGCTCACCCTCACACACTTGCATGCTCGCCACCTCACCCCCGTGCCCGACAAAAGGAAAAGAACCCGAGCCTCCTCCTTCGGTCTCCCTCACTCGGTCCCTCTCCATCCCTCTCTGTTCGCTTTCAGTCGAGCAGGAGCTCCACCACTGCTATTGCTGGCACTGCTCTTCTCCTCCCCTACGTGGTGCTGCGGCCTCCTGCTCCACCTCTTGCGCCTACCCTGTGCCGCGCGATCCTTCTTTGCCGGCCGCCGCGCCCACAGTGCCACTGCCGCAGCCGTCGTCGCCGATGCTCCCTAGCCGGTCGTCGGTGCTCATGCCAGGCAGTCTCGGCTCGCCTACAGCCATGCCGCGGCCTGCCTCGGGGCCGTGGGGATCCCACCCTGGGGGCCGGCCATGGCTTCGCCACCGTCATGCCCTTGCCTGCCGAAGCCGTCCGTCCCCTGTTTCTGTGCTCGTAAGGTTGAAGAAGGAGGGCGAAAACAAATTAGAAACTCTTCTCTAGGTCCAGTTGTGAAATACATGACTCATGTGAATAGTGCCTGCAGGGACTTGTTTGCTGGGATTTTTATTTGTGGAAAATACAGGGACCTCGAGGAAAAAGTGCTTTTCTTTTTCGGTTTTATATTTTTCTTTTGTAGGAAAAAGGCTGAAACTTTGAAAATTCATAGTAATTCATAGAAAAATCGTAAATTAGCAAATGAGGACTTTTTGGAATCCTTTTGAAATTTTCTATGCAATAGATCTATAATATAGCATGTTTTAGTTTAAAGTTTTAGATTTAAAAATAGATTTATGCCTCTAGGTTTTCAATACTAGTTGCATTTGTTTTTTTCATAATTGTGGTTGTAGGGCTCCAAATGAAGTGAAAATTTTGTGTCACGCTACTCATGTGAAGATTGATCTGTGGTAATAATTTCATGAATTTTTGTTATAGTATGAATGAGTTATTGATTCATCTTGCTCTCACATGATTTATTTCAATAGCTATTTGTCTTTTTCATAGAGGTTGATATACTTGCCCAAATGGATTGAAATTTGGACAGTAGACTTTTGAGAGCATATTTAGGCCACTGTAATGTTTGTAGAATTTATTGTGCACTTTTGATAGGTGTTCATAATTCCACCTAATTATCTAAATAAATTAAGAAAATACATTAAAAGAAATTATTTAGGAATGGAAACTATGTTTTCTGGTGTTCATTAGTCATGTGTGACATGTTGGTAAAGTTGGTTTTATCGAATTATATGTTTGCAACATAAGTTAATAATTATTTCTTGCAAATGAGGTTTCTGGACAGATCTGGGAACTTAGCAAAGTTCTTCATGATAATGTGCTTTGTTGTGAAACTTATTTATACAAAAGTTGTAGATAATATATGTATCTAGATGCTGTTAAAATTTGGTGGCATTTGGCCATGTGGTTTAGGAGTTATAGCTGTTTAAAGTTGGGTTACAGAATTGCTTGCTCCCTGTCTTGTTAGACCAGTTTCTGTGTTTATGTAAATTCGACATGATTAACTTTGGAATCATGCTAGGATGATTATAAATTAAATGTAGAGAATTTTATAAGCTTTCGATAATGTCTTCTTGCAAGTCATTTGGATTTATAAAACTCCAGATATGATTGATTTATGAAGCTACTGTTTACAAGTCCAGAAATTGGCATATTCTAATTATCGTTGTTGCTTCATCTTGACTTGCTTTGCATGTTGCTAAGTGTGATTCATGTCCTTGGTGATGAAGTTAGTACACCTAAGACTTTGTAAATCTTGTGTCATGTTGGTATTGCTTTCCTTGCTATCTTAGCATGATAGGTCGTGTAATGTTTATTTGAGCAATGTAAAGTGCTTATGTGTATTTAGCGTAACCTTGTACTTACCTTGTTTAGTGTGTGATGCATCATCTATTGTGTTCCCATATATTCATACACTTGCATCTTGCATCTCATTTAGGTACGCTAGATGCATCACGTGAAGGACGTGATGTGGAGCTAACCAGAAGATGGTGTTGGTGGACCTATCTCGGAGATGGAAAGATCGGACAAGTGCTAGAATGAGGGAATGCTCGCCAAGCGAGTTTCATCTGACAAACTCTGACTTGAGTCGGATCCCAGGCAAGCCCCGGAGCATTATAAGCCTCCTACCTTCAAAGCAATTAATTCTATATATGTTATAAGTATTGTTGCATTAAGTGGTAGGAGTTGGTTGAAAACCTTGCTGCATTATATCACTCCTTGTCCAGATATATGAATCCTTGAATCCTACATAGACTAGGATCGAGTAGATGCTTAGCCCTGCTTTAAGCGGTAGAAGTCAGGTGATTTCTTGTCACCTGCGAGATATAGGGATATTCATATATGGCACGGTTGGCTATATTTGCTATCGTGGAAAGGAATCATGTGTTAATAAAATGAAATGAGACCGGGCAGGATGACGATAGTGAAGCAACAAGGCATGGAGGTCTTGGGTGTGAATCTATCCCCGTCTGAGTCGTTTAAGGACTGATTCACTGTACGTCCTTGAGTCATGTTGAACGCAGTCTAACACTTAGTTGGCCGGATAAGCCGTTCCGACCGCGAAGCCGAGTAATGTGATTTAGGCCGGGAATCGAATGGTAGGTTGCTTCTTGGAGGAGAGAAAGGATGTGCTTGGGGACATTGGCGTGAGACCAAGGGGGGGTTAGAGTCCCTATCACGTGGCAGAGTGTCGCCCTTGGGGTCGCGATATCATTCGGACCCGCGATTCCTGAATCATATGAAAAGGTGGCCTGTGCGACCCTGGCAGGGTTCTGCACGGTGAGTGTTAGAAATACCCCTCTAGCTGGATAGGAATTCTATTCGAATCGCCATCGCTCCCGGTTAGTGAGCACTTGACTTGAGCAGCGGCAACGTAGATTCAATTAAATTGAACGGATGGTTAATTGGATCATGATGAAAAGGTTGCCTCAATTTATACCTGCTATGGTTACTATTGTTTGCTCCTAATAAAGTGAGTGCTCTAGTACAGGTTCTAATATAGATGATAGGTTAATGATAATTAACTTGATGCTTAAGCATTAATGATTACTTATCTATATTAAGCTTTTATGCAAAATGTTGTCAAGCTAGCCCACGTTATATCAGCCTTGCATGATCCTTGGTGTCACTTTATTTCTGGTTTCTGACGGGTAAGTCTAGCTGAGTACCTTCTTGTACTTAGGGTTTTGTCCCCACTTGTTGCAGGTTGTGATATATCATGGCGGCTGCAAGAGTTGGTTGACTCCTGCCGTAGTGGTGGAGTGTGATCACGGGCATGATCTTTCTTATTTACCTTATCTCTAATGCTTTTGTTGGAAGTCGACCGTGGCACTGGCATGTATTTGAAATAAGAATAATGTTAGTTTCAAATTACTTTGCTTCCGCTACTTTTGAACTTAAGTTGTAATAACTATGTTGAACTCCGATGTATATTGAATTACTTGTGAAATGGTTGTAACATGTGACTTGTTATGTTGAATCACTACGATCTTGGCTTGTATGTTGGTTGGTTTGAAATCCCTCGTGATTTCACTGGACTACCGGAGTTATATGGGCTCAAGTGCGAGAATTTGATCACTTTGGTGATTGTTTTTGTACTTGTGCTCTTATAATTTGGACGGTTCTGTTACATACCATCCCTAGGTTTGACTTATGAGCCCTCACCCAAACCACGAACACCAAAGGACAGAATGCTTCATCCTTCGCAGTTCCCTATCGAATTTGAGGATTATGGCAATACCTCGATACACTCTTAGCACAATCCTCTTGAGGAAGTTTCCCCCAAGGTGGAACCATTGAAGGAATGGCTAATGGAAGTGAAACATTCTTCTAAAGCAATTGAGATTCTTTCACCTTCCACGACCATGCCTTGTTCATTAAGAGGAACAAACATAGAAGCCATGCACAACCCCATAGTCGAGACTAGCATCATGTTAGAATTCCTAGTGAAAAACATTTTGGGTAACATGCTGCTAGTCCTCACCAATAAGCTCTTCAAAAGTCCATCAGGACTCATTTTTGAATGTTGTGGGATTGTTTGGGCCGTGCCAATCACAATTGAAAAAATCAAGGTTTTCTTAGATTTCCACATCTATGCCATTCTTGAGTTTGATCTACTCATATGCTACCCCATTGAAAAACTTTTCAAAGAAAAAGCTTCCCATGGGAGTCTTGATGAGAAGTTTGGGAAAACTGCTTCTGCCATTCCTATCTTTCACCCAAAAATCCCAATGGCAAAGCATAATCCCAACCATAATCTGGTCGAGGAGGCAGAGTTCATTTCCCTGTTCATTTCACATCCTTGTGAAGCTGAACGTCAATCATCACCCCTGTCCGAACTCGGGCCATGTCCCTCTGGCCAACACGATATAACCCTCGAGAAAAAAAACTTATGGGCCATGGACAAACTCGAAACATCAACTCTAGAGCTCAAAATGAATGATTCCACAAATGAGCATGAAAATTCCTCTTTTGAGTTTCCTCGCATTTCATGCTCACTTTTGGCATCTTTAGAGTTGATCACGCTCAGTGCCACATGCTTCTACGAGGATCCCAACCTTCTCTTAATCCTCATTTACAAACTTTTTAAGAGGATGGTTGTGGATGCCTTCATTTATCATAAAAATTCTAGATCTCGTGGAAGCATTGTGGTACTAACCTTGCAGCTTGAACATTTTTGCTAAATGTTTGCTGGTAAAGTTGGGAACTATACCACCATTGTTAGCTACAAGACGAAGTTCCCATGGTCGAGCTTAAGACCATAAATCAAGCACTATCGGGAGATACCTCGGATTATCATAAAAAAACTTTCTTTTCAATAAAAGCAAGAATGTGTTTTCATGTTAGTATGCACCTTCGGGTATTCTTGGTCGCTAACCATTTCAGGTCACGATCAAGAAGAACGAGGGACAGATGATGCTTGAAATCACGAGAGCTGCATCAACTACATATGTTGATGATCTTTGGAAATGGAACACACTCAAAAGGAGACCCCAACATTGCACACTTGACTTTCACGAAAGTCCAAGTGTGGGGGAGGATGGTGAGAATCCCAAAAGTCCATGCACAAAAAGATGATGGCGATGTCAGCTCTACCTTGCTATAAAAGAATATATATATATATATATATATAAGAAGAGAAAATATGATATAAAAAAGGAAAAATTATTATATATAAAAAATGAAAGAGAGAGAAGGAGGATTCTCCTCTTCTAGACCTTTGCTATCATCAAGGCTTATGATCTATACACACCATCTATGTGTGTGGCTTAAGCCTTGTTGATCACCTAAGTTGGATCATGTGCAACCAAGCAACTACTACAGCAACTTCGAAGCTCCATCCACATGCTGCCGGTTAGTAAAAACACTCAGGTATGCAAAGGAAAATAAAATGTTCACCAACTCCCTCACTCATATTTGTCTCCATGTGATCATGCAAATTCATGCTTCTTTTGTCTTTGGATATATGCTCTAGTTTGGATGTATTTGCAAGAAGTTCATCCATAGGAGTTTTAAATTAAGCATGGTGCTTAGGTTAAAATTGCCTTCTTTAATCAAACTTAGACATGGTGTTTAAATTTGATTAATGAACTTTGAGTATTACTTTCATAAATAATGGAGCTAATCATCTATGGAGATAAATCAAGGCTAGATCTAGATCTAACACTGCAAATTTACCTTAGCATTACTTGAGTTATGCTTTAATATAAAGTCAGGTGAACAAATAAAAAAATATAATAAAAAATAAAAAATATGATGATAATAATGATAATAAAATTTAGGCTTCCTAGTATCTCTACTGGAAAAAGCCCTTATTTGTTTCCATTTTCTTTTTATTTATCAAATAAGTGGTACAAGAATAAGTGTGGGAGAGATCTCTCGAGCATAAACTAACACCTATTAGAGATCTCCCACCAACACGTTTCACAAACATCAGACGATCCATCATGCAGAAGGACGAGACAGATAGTTTTAGAGAAGATTGGCTGAACCTTTGGTTTAGCCAAACCACATCTGGATCCTTTAACTCCTTCCTCTACAACGATGCTTTGTGCAATAATACCCTCAACTCTCCCAAATTGTAAAAGTTTAAAAATTGAACAAATTAAAAAAATATAAAAACAAATAACACTCAATCCCCATGCTATCCATTGATTGAATTTGCATACTTTTTATTCCTCGCTAATATTCCTAAACTTGTGGACAACTCATCATAGGGACCCCATTTTATCTAAGTAATTGAAATATGTGATATAGTAGGATGAAAATGAACCTTGCTCTCTTATGCAAAGAACTTGGGATTTATTTTACACAAGCAAAATTCAAATAGCATGCTCCTCAATGATGTTCAAATTCCTACCAAAGCCATATCTAGTGCTTTGAGCTTGAAACCTTCATAAATATGCTACTTATTCCTGCATTGAGTTTTGTCAAGTCTTGTCGACCCTTGTTGAGAAAGTTACCATGCCCCAAGATTAAGATCACATACGCCCACATACATAAGCTATTCCTACACTGGGAATACGCTAAAACATGCCTTTGTCCACCCAAAATTCTGCTCCTACACTGGGAGTAGACAAAAAAATTAGGTAAATACTCCATGTTTTACAAGATAGTGATCTCTCTCAATATGTGGTTTAAGAGACATGTGCTATGCAAAAGTATTAAAAAGAAAAAAAATATAGACACATGAAGGTCCAAGAAGAAAAAGAAAAAAGAGACACATGAAGGTCCCAAGGTATTGAAAAAAAAAGATGAGCACATGAAGGCTCATAAAAAATGAGATGATAGCCATGTCTCAAAATAAAAATCTAGAGAGATATCATATCTACAAAAGGAGTATAGAATAGAGTTAGAATTGTTTCATCCACACACTTGCACTTCTTGATCTATGGGTATGACATCTTTCTCCTTGGATCCAAGCTTTGACTTAACAAAATATGTAGAGTGAGTATGTCTTCATATCTTTCCCTACCCATAGATCCACATAAGCTTTTAGAAGTAAGAAAGAAAGAAGGCAACACTTTGATATGCCTTGGTGAGGAACCAAACACAAACTTGAGTGATCTGAGAGAATCATTCGAGGAGCTGAGCTATGTTTACATTTTCAAAAATCAAACAAAAACCCAAGTTTCTGAACTGATTGATGCAAGGGGATTTGAATCCATGCTATTCCATTATTCAATTACCCAAGATAATGTGGCAAACACTTCAAAGTTCACAAGTGCAGGTAAAGCTTGGAATAACCTGTATGCAGATGACATATCAAGGAGATGACCTATCTTAGTCCTTAACCTTACTCGAGGAAGAGCAAAGGACTAAGTGTGGGGGAGTTGTTGACGGTCCTTAACTCACACTTTTAACTGCCAACATTCATATAAAAACTGCTAAATAAACACCAAACTTAAAATTAGGACATATAACTAATCAATTCCACGAGTTTTGGTGATTATTCATTTGCAGGAAGACAAGTAGGGATTGCACATAAAATGAGCCTAAAGTGTACACGGAACTTAGCAAAATATATATCCGACATGAATCCAAGGGGGAAAAGGCCCACAACTAGTCAAAATAGGGACCAAATAGGACAAGGAGAAACCCACATCAAATCATCTCATCTTCGCAGAATACCAACATAGGCCCACTCGAGAGGTGCAAAGGAGTTGACCCATCGAAGATGGGCCAATTTGGGATCATTGGGGACCGCCACTAGGCCCAAATCACCCCATTTTTGGTAGGCTACCTCCCACCGCCTTCCCATGGTCGGTTCAGGTGGTATTGGCGGCAAATTCAATGCGGAGGTAGTTTATTCTTTCCATATGATGGGATCCAGGGAATATTCCAAGGAATACACCCCTCCTCTCCACCTATAAAAGGAGGACCTCTCCCCCTCATTCACAACAACACACAAGAGCACAAGAGCATCACAAAGCAAGAGCATCTCCACTCCATGGGCTTAGACCCTAGCTAGCTCCAGCAACTTAGTAGGGAGAGATGTGAGGGAGAGTTCAGGGAAGAAGTGTTGGGCTTGTCGGTAACCTTCCCCCACTTGTACCTCAGCGAACACCGGCTTTGTACCTCGATGGGTATCTTAGTAAGTGTTCATGGTTCTTATGGTTATAAAGTCTTTGAGTAGTTAAGCTATACTTTTACTTGTTTGCGGGTTCGTCATCCATCCCCGTGATAGATGCTCTAGTAGAAGGGCCCTAATAAAGATGGATAACCCTTGTTAACACACTAGAGTAGTAGTGGGTAGCGTAGACGTGGTGTCTAGGCTAGAGGCTACCTTCATTTGCCCTGTATCCCACAGTTGAGGGGTAGGCGACAGGTGGTGACAGCTCTATTCATCCCTTGTAATCCCCCACGTTCGGGTACGACGTAGAGCTACAGGCCGACATCGACTAGTAGACCAGTTGCAATCCGATGCCCGAAGTAAGTAAGTAGAAGTAGAGTTTATCTATCCTTAGACCCTAAGCCATAGGAATTCATCTCTACCCTTTCCAGCTATCCTTGTGTTGTCCTTGGACGAATTAGCTAGAAGTAATACATCCGTTCCCTATGGAAAATATGATACCCTGAATACTTCCAGGTGAAAGCTACAACGGTAATTTCGTACGCTTACGGATTCTTTCTGTAAATGTTAAGAAATACCAACACTCAGGAAGTTCAAAAAGGAGAAACAACCATGACCTCTTCGATTAGTGTTGAACAAGGGAGAGTTTCTATCACCTAGTTTTTATCTTGAGTGATGGGAATGGATAGAGTGTCTCTCCTAAGTTTTATGTCAAGGTTCCCTAAAGTAGGTGGTTCCATGAAGAGTTTTACTAAGGGATGCCCTATCATGGTATCAAAATCCTAGATTTCAAAGATATGGAAATCAAGGGCCAATTCCACATCAGCATGATATACTGCTATGTTGTGGAGAACCCCAAATCCTTCTAGGTTAGATCTTGGGGTGTTTTTGAAGGATTTGTTTGTGGGAGCAAGCAGCTCATCACCTAAGTAGGTGAGTCCAAAAGACGTGGACATGAGGTTTGCTCCTACAGTTGGGTTATACAACCATCTACCCAGTTTCCATGGATTTTGCATTGAATAGTTGAAGAAGGGGAGTGAATCTAAATTTCTTCGGAAGAAAGCGCCGCTTATTCTACCCATTCGCTGCTCATGATAGTAGTCAACTCCTTGACGGTTTTCTAAGGAAATCCTTATCTAATGGGTCAAGAGGAGTGATAGAAATTGGTGGTCTCTTTTGATAAGAATAATTCGAGGTGTTTCCAAAATCTTCGAAAAGTGACAATTCTGGGGGTTGAAAATCTTCCTCTAAAGTTTTCGGTTCAAGTGAGGGTCTCTGGATAGGAAGTAAGGGTTCCAACTAAGCCAATGGGACTTCCTCATGGCTTGATTCGGCTTCTACTCGGAGGGGTTCGATGGAAAGAGTGTTTTCTAGAATGCGATCTAGAAGTGCTTCTCCTTCCGCTGTGGTTTTGTGGTTAAAAGATCCTCCGCAGTGATATCAAGTTGTAGGGCAGATTCCTTGCTAAGATCTAACCAAAAGTGTTGTAATAATACAAGGTTTGGTATAGACAAGTCTGGGCCAGGGTTTGTCAAAATTGAAAATCTGGCCCAGGCTGCACCTATGGTCTCCTTCTCATGTTAGCGGAAGCTAAGAATCTCTTGTCACAGGGAAGCAATTCGAGATATAGGGAAGAATGCGAGACAGAATCTATCTCTCAATTCTTTCCAATCTCCATTTTCCTTTCCTAAGTTATGGGTGTACCATTGTTTTGCCCTCTCATCAAGAGAGAACGTAAACAACTTCCACCGAAGTGTTTCTTGTGTTATACCTGAGATTGTCAAGCACGCACAGAGCTGCTCAAACTCTCATAGGTGATGCTAGGGGTTTTCATAATCTAAATGAGAGAAGGTTTGTTCTCAAACCATGGCTATAAAGCCAGGACAGAGTGCATGGCCAAAAGTTGTGATTGGCTTCGAAGATGGTGGTGGCTCTAAGAACTCGCCCTTAGGAGCAGGAAGTTGTTGAATGGTAGGTTGCTCCATTGTAGAAGAGCAAAAAGAAAATTAGGTTGTGGATTATTTCTGTAAATGTTAATAAATACCAACAAGGAGCAAAGAGAAAATTGCTCTATGGATACTTATTGTTATGGACCGGTATCTAGACTACCTCCACAATATTTCAGATAGCTAATAGAGAGTATTTTAATTCGTATGGATTACTTTCATGTAACATTGTGGTTGCTCTGAGTAGAGGCGGCCAAGAATTCTAGACGTTTGGGTTTGTGGGGACTAGGGATGAAAATGGATCGGATACAAACGGATATCACTGATATTACATTTGTTTTCATATTTCTATTCAGATTCAGATTTGAATATGGATAGTATAAGCCATGCCGGATAGGATATGATTGGGTATTGATATCATAATTATGTGTTTTGAGTATTCGGATACGGATACGATATCGGATGTTGAATATCCGGACTCAGGTACGGACAGATTTAAAACTCTCTAAACGGATTCGGTCTCGAATATGGTCAGAAAATATCCGTACTGTTTTCCGATATCGGATGTTGAATATCCGGACTCAGGTACGGACAGATTTAAAACTCTCTAAACGGATTCGGTCTCGAATATGGTCAGAAAATATCCGTACTGTTTTCACCCTTAGTGAGGACCAACGGAGGCATCTACGAGACGGCTAGGAATATAGCATTATAGTCACCACTGCTCAAAAAGGTCCCAAGTCATCTCTGGCCAAAACAAGGCCTTATTACCACAAATTGTTTATGTACTAGTATCGAGTGGCAAAATGGAAAAAAAATCGCCACATACCTAATTTTGATTGAACCCAATGTGTGTCTTCTCAAACTAGCAACAAAATGACATACAAAGATCAATTTTTTTCTCAAAAATGGTAACCATGGTTTTTGGGTCTATACGTGTATTATATAGCTCATAGACAGTACATAGACAAGTTATTTAGAGCATCTCCAAGAGTTTGCCAAATCAACTTGGCATCCATCTATTTTTGGCAAAACAGAAAAAATTTTGCTCCAACAGTTTGGCATCCAACTTGGCAAATTTTAGCAACTTGGCAAATCTCCCCCCTCCACGCGCATATTTGCGCGCTGAGCGTGAGCGCGCATCCGGCTTCTCGTGCATATTTAAGCAGGGCTCTTCGTTTTTTAGCGGGGCTCTTCGTTTCTTAACGGGGCTCTTCGTTCGCTTAGCGGGCCTCTTCTTATTTTACCAAGTCCAAATGGCAAACTCTTAGAGAGAGTTTATTTTTTCACTTGCCATATATTTTAGCGAGTTGCCAAATCACGATATTTGCCAAGTGAATTTTGGCAAACTCTTAGAGATGCTCTTATTATATAAGTTATCTGTTTATAACGTCGCATTTAGGAACTGCAAACCGTAGCTATCTGTTGGCTTATGTACACTGTATACCCTAATGGAACATTCTCTCTGCATCAATTTTAGCGCACAAAGCCCGCACAGCGCTAAGGACCCAGTAAAATAAAGCAAGGATGAAAACGGATCAGATACGAATGGATATCACTAATACTACATTTGTTTTCATATTTCTGCCTGGATTCGGATTCGAATACGGATAGTGTGAACCATACCGGATAGGATACGATTGGATATCGACATCATAAATATGCGATGTCAGTATTTGGATATGGATACGGTATTGGGTGTTGAATATCCGGACTTAGATACGGACAGGTCCAAACTCCTCTAAACGGATTCGGTCTCGAATATGGGCAGAAAATATCCATACCATTTTCATCTCTAACATGGGCATGTACGTACTGCTGGCGACTTGCCATCTACCCGTATCCATCTCATACGAATGCATAGGGACGAAAACGGATCGGATCGGAGCGGATAATGGCTTCCCCATATCCTAATCCTATTTTTTGTTCGGATTCGGAGATGATCGAATATTATACGGATTCGGATATGAATACGGATTTTTTAGGATGTCAGAAATGGTACGGATTCAAACCGGTGTCGAAGCGGAAGCAGACTTTTCTAAGTCAGATAATATGTGCTTACCTGTTGTTTTTTATGATGAGAAACAATTCATTAACCAAAGTCATAAAGTGGCAATGAAACATGAAATAATCACTATCAATCCATCACTTCAATTTAAGAGCTCACAAAATTAATACAAGTTCTCAGTATGAATTTAAGAGTATAAAACTAATGTGCAAAAGAAATAAATATTTTTAATTAAACAAAACTTTGCCTTCACTCTTTGTCGTGTACTAGTCCTCCACTTTGGTAGATGATAATTCTTTCGTGACTCGTGAGGCGTTATTCGTAGGACTACGTCGCCGTTTGCTGATTAGCCGCCAATCAGGCAAATAGGCAATCACCAAGATTACCATTCTACCATGTCGTGTGAAAATATAGTTAAATTAGTATATATAGTTGACGAGCTTTGCTCGTGGGCTATAATATAATAATGTTTGTGTCATGGGCTGGACTAACTAATATTTTTGCCGCTTGGGCTTCTTAAAATATTTGAATTATCATATTATATAAGTGTAGAATAATCCACGTTTACTAACCGCATAATCCATATCTGCCGGATTTCGTCGATCCCATATCATATGTCGTATCATCATATAATCGGATTCGTATTATCCGCATCCGCACGGATATAAAAAACACTCCTTCGTATCTTTAAAATTTAGATTTAGAGCCGAGGATTACCTGCCACTTTCACACCTACCAATGCAGACACAGACCAGGACACAGGAGGCCGACACACGGGTAACACCCGCATGATTGCGTCAAACAGAGGAAACGCGCAAGAAGAATCCAAGATTCATCATCTTTTCGCTCCCTCCAAGCTCGCTCCCTTTTCCAATGAGCGTTTGTCGCTTCGGGAGGGAGAGGAGAAGATCTGCGGCGGCGATAGGGGCACGGTACGCGAGAGGCGAGCTCGTCATCATGGCTGCCGTGCGCCGGGGCTCATGATACGCCTCGGGGCTGATGGCGGTAACCCCTACAGGCAGACAGCCCTCCTGCCTCACCAGGGAGGATCGGCCCGGATCGGGGGCAAAAAGCGCAGGCATCATTGCCTACCAGTGGCGGGCCCAAGATTTTGAACTGGTATTCAAAATTGTAAAGACGAATTGATTTTTTTTACAATGTAAAATCCAATGATGGATCTAGAATTTTGTAGGTATGCAATACTAAAATTTCCATACATAAATTGGTAAAATCAATTTAGCAATTCAGTAAGCAATAGTAAAATTTGTTGTCAAATTTGGTATTTCAAATCAAGTACAAACAAACCCAAGTTTGTGTTGTATATGTACCAAAAAAGTTAGCGTCAATTTTGTTGTCGTCGCCTCGTGCCAATGTGCCTTGCCACTGCCCGAGTCCGTTGCTCTGCCACCGCCATCGGTATGCGCTAGGGTTTGGGGTTGGGGAAGAAAACAGGATAGAATTTTTTTTGGTACATATGCGAGCACGGGCAGGTGATGTGCTGATGTCTCTGATTTGGGAGTCGCGATGCACCTGTGTGCTGCCGGCGGGAGAGATGTTGGGACACAGGCCGCTGGGCCTATTTGGACCATCGAGTGGGGTGGAAAATCAGTAGTAGAATACAGGTTTTTGACCGAATTCTTGACATGATATTTGTTTTGGCTTTATTTTCTTTTTTTTCCTACACCTACATATATACACTATATATACAAAAGTTTTTTTGGCAAATTTTTTGGGTATTCAGTTGAATACCCTTGAATACATGTAGGTCCGCCACTGTTGCCTACAGAGAATGTGTCATTTACCCATGTTTCCAGCAGCAGGTTCTGCGTCTGGGAGCGTCGTCTTGTGGTCGTCCCTGGCCACGGCCAAATGTTTCTCAACATGGAATTGTTTGAGTAGTTAACAAGGCTCACACATTGACAGTTTTGACACGTACGATGGTAGAAGTAATATGCTTTATTTGTTGTAGTCTTGTAGAACATGTTTTCCTAGTGCTCCTGTTCTCCGCCTATCGATTATCAAAATTCAAATCCTCATTGGCTGTGGGCAGAAGCCACGTCGTGTGCAGACCAAGTTCACCTTGCGACCGAATTGTGCCGGGAACCGATTACTGTTAAATCGGATTGCTCCATGATCATCAAAATTTTGAGATGCAAAGAAGTGGATAGGTCATTGATAGGCTTTGTTATTGAGAAGACGAAGGAAATGACTAAGACCTTGGTATATTGGCGAATTGCCAGGATTCCGTCTCATAAAGAGAGTTATTTTAGAAGCTGGGAGAGATATCAATGCTAGTAGAAAATGACTAAACTTTCTTATAAAAAGTTAGCCTATTATATCTTTTATTTGTGGACTGGACTAAAAAATAACTAGGAAAAACCTGCATGTTTGCCTATAATGACATTTTTATTGAACAAAAATTGAATGGTATATAACACTCTTTCTAAGACATGTAAGTAGACATAGCATATATAGGTGGGCAGCAAAAAATGTGTACCTAGAAAGTCAAAACGTCATAATTTAGAAAGAAAAAGGTGACTTCTTTAGCAAGGAGGATAGTCCATACAATCAGATTTACCAAGTTTTTTTATTTAGATTAGTGTCCAGATTAGGCAGGCGGCAGGTGCCTCAGTGTCTAATCAATGACTACTAGGTCTTATCCAATTCGATTGTAAAAATGTCATGCTTCCTCTGTTTACAAAAGAATACAATTCTTATTTCCTGAGAAGTCAAATGGTTTAAAGTTTGATCAAAGATATATAAAAATACTAATTTATGATACAACATAAGTACGATTAAATTAGTTATAAAACATATTTTCATACTAAATCTAGTTGAAGCCGTAAATGTTAATACTATTCACTATGAATTTGGTCAAAGTTAAACTAGTTTGACTTGTATAAATCTCATAGTTGTATCTTTTATGGACCGAGGGAATAGTATATTGACATGTTGTGATATTTTGTGACATTTATTAATTTGCAAGAGATGTGGGTATTTGGCAAATAAATCTGGCATTTCTTAGAGCCTGTTTGAATTACAAGTGAAATATTATAATCTATATTATACATAGATTATTATAATTAGGATTACGGATTTTAATAATCAGAGTGTTTGGACCCCCTACATTATTGGTGCTGAATTACTGTTTATTGAATTGAGAAATGCCTATATGGCTATATTCAACAAAAAGCAGCTCTCGCATGAATTATAGGATTATTGTAATGAGAGTTATGCCTGTTTGGATCGTAATTAGATTATTTTAGCTCATTGTTATAGTCACAATAGATCAAACAGCACCTTAGTCGGACCAACAAATTTAGTCCTATGGATCGTGGTGTTTTACTCTGTTGTTACGTGATTTAGTTACCTTTCATCAATATGAGTGGATCATGTTGTGTAACTCAAATAGTAGGCTAGGATAGCCGGTGAGATCAATCAACGAGACAACAAAAAAAACCGTACCTAAAGCTCAAATAATGCCTCCATTCAGTTCACTTTGGGTTTTTTAATCAAAAGTCAAACTTCTCTATTTTTTACATAATTTTTAGAAATAAATATATTAACACCTAGAAGTGTTAACACAGTTATGGTCTCACACATTGCTACGCTTAGATTGTAGAACCGATCAACTCATGAGGAACCTGACAAAACCACTGAGACTGGTTGTGGCAGTCTTGCCACGAAGACCCGTGAGCATCTCCCGGGAAGGAGCCCATCGAGAAGATGCACATAGGGCTGTTGTTGTTGTTGCTAGGTCAGCAGGGCGTCTAGAATGCTCACAAACTCTATCGAAAAGCTTGTGGAATGGCAAATACGAAGATTGGAAAAGTTAGGATTTGAGAGACATAAAAAGATAAACATAGATAAAATTTAACTGATTGGACTCCCTCACAGTCCAACCTGCCATAGCCATTTATATATATAAGGTACATATATGATAAACATAGGTTCTACTTTGACCATTCTTATATCCCGTTCACTTGCTGCATAGAAATATATACCAATTCATCAGGTAGTATATCTTGGAATTAGGGCCGTCTCAGTAGTGAGTTTTATGAAACAGTTATCAAGGCTGTCACATTAGCTTTTGTATTGATAACTATGACAACAGATTTCATCCATATATAAAACTCTATGAAATTCTCTTTGTCTCTTTTCATAATTAATTTGTCAAGTCATAAAATCTACTGATATGATACAATATTAAATATAAATGAAACTCAGATAAAACCCCTACTCAAACCACTGGTGGAGCCACCCTAGGGGCGTGGTGAGGTGGCCGCCCAAATTATCGACGCGGTCGCACTAGACCCTAGACCCCCTTCTTCCTTGCCTCCGGCTATCGAGTGCTCGCCGCAGCCGTGACATGGCGAGGAGCGACCGAGCAGGGATAGAAGAAGAAGGCTGGCGTGGCTGGGCCTCACTTCGGTTCAACCCAACAGGTAGCAGGAGCCCGTGAAGGTCTAACTGCCCCACACAATTGACATATTTCTTTCCTACATGACACATCGGCAATCCTCCAACTTCCAATCCTCCGTGCTCGCATTCCTTTTTCCCAACCAATCCAGCGAGCACGAAGCACCGAGGTCCGAGGGCCGATCGGCCAAGGCATCAGGCAAGCAGCCACGGTGACGCTGCCCGCCGGAGGGCGAAGGCCCGATGCTTGCGACTGAGCGCGAGCAGCAGCCGAGTGCTGCGCCCAAACTGAGGGCCAAGCAGGCGCCTGGTGCCTCAACCCTCAGTGGCTCTGCTGTCATGTCCTGTGTAGCCGCGGCCATCGGCCACGTGAGCCTGCAGTGTCGCAGATCGAGCAAGAGCAACTCGTGCCCGGTGCCCCCATGACCAGCTAAATTGGTGTTCGTACAATTTATAGGTCCATAAGTTCTTATCTTTCTGTATTTTGCAATGTATCATGTATGGATCAACTTATGAAGAACTATTAATTTATTTTTAAAATTTGAGGTAACATCTTATATTGCTTATCCACTTTTTCACCATAATTTATGTGATTGTAGCTTTTTTTTGTCTTAATTTGTGTGATCGTAGTATGTGATTACGTTGCGATTTGGTTTTCTCTCGTTAGAACTCGCCCCACCTATAACTTTTTTCTGGCTCCGTCATTGACTCAAACTGACCTTATATCTTCTTCTTTCCTTCGGGGGACATGAGCACTTACTGCACTCGCGACGCTCTAGAAAGCATAGGCAATTCCAGTAGTATCATCAAATATGTCTTACCTACAACTTCACGTGCTTGGCAAAATAAAATCGTTAATGCTAAGTATATCCATGTGCATCCCTCCAATCAGGCCGAGTGAAAATAATCATCCGAGTCAACCAATCCGAGTGAATCCAGCAATCAACATATATGTACTTGGCTCACGAAGCCAAGTGACCACAGGCATTCAACCGACCAAGCCGAGTGAATTCACGGTTTCTTTGGAAGGGCTCCATCAGCTCCAGATCCATCCAGATTCACCAGATTCATCATAGAGCAGCTCCACCTTGTATCTGTCGTCCAAGTGTTTGGGACAGCTTCAGTGTTTCTCTCTATCTCACTAACACCCGGGCCCACACATCATGAAAATAAAAGCCTTGGGTTTCTTCTTCCTCCCGACTGGCACATAGGAGGGCCAGAGCTCGCGGCCGGACGTGGTCACCGGCGAGTGCAACTAAGAGTGAGCACACAGCCAGCCACGGACAGATGCGGCGGTTGGCCTCGGCGAGCACGGTGGTTGGCGGGGGGTGAGGGGCATGGCCGACGAGGGGCGGCGTGGCTGTTGGCGAGGGGTGGCACAGCGTCCAAGGGCGGGCGGCAGGCGAGAAGCGATGGGTAAGAGGACGGGAAAGAACAAGGGCGGGCGGCAGGCGAGAAGCGATGGGTAAGAGGACAGGAAAGAACAAGGGAGAGGACGGGAAAGAAAGAACGAACCGTTCTGTGTAATCAGTACCATGGTGGGTAATTTTTCTCAAATCCACCAAACTTGAATTTGGTGGATCTGAGGGCAGATCTATGGTTTTGGTGAAGCAGATCAAGGGTGGAGCTAGAAGTGTTGGCTGAAAAAAAATTAAATCTAAATTTATTTTTCATAGATCTAGAGCTAGTGAAACTCTGCCAAACAGGCCATTAACGCAACTAAACCGAGTGAATTGAACACAAACAAACCAAGTGAGGCAATCCAAGTGACATTCTTGCCCCCATATACACCTCACGAACTATCATCAACACAAATGCACTCAGGCCAACCCGGTCGAATGAATCCATACACGCGGCCAGCCAAGCCGAGTGAGGTGTTCTGTTGTCAACAAAAATAAATAAATAAATGTATTATCAAAAACATATTTTATGAGTAATTTAATAAAATTTATATGAAATTGTTGAAGTTGGTTGTAAATTTAGTTAAAATTAGAATTTTGGCAAAGTGAACTATAAGTATGACCCGAGGAAATAATATGGCATATGGGTATTCGGATACAAACATCATTTAACTTCTATTAGTTTTACTATATAGTAATATAGACATGCTTCACCACCGCACTAAGTCTGAAACCTCCAGTAATTGTAAGACAGTACTATCAAAGGCCGATTCACTTTTACGATAAACCGGATGTGGCTTATCTGGGAAATGATAGGCCAGATTACTGGGGACATTAGGCCTGCAATCTCAGTGCAGGACAACATTCGATGGTCACCTCAAGTTCGGATCATGGTGCGGGCCCCGCTCCAAAAGTCGGCACGACGCAGCAGTACAGGCTGTGTTTAGTTGGGAAAAGAAAAAATTTTGGGCGTCACATCAAATGTTTCGTGGGATATCGGAAGGAGTTTTCGGATACTAATAAAAAAAACTAATTACATAGCTCGTTTAAAAATTACGAGATGAATTTATTAAGCCTAATTAAGCCGTCATTAGCACATGTAGGTTAGTATAGCACTTAAGGCTATTCATAGACTAATTAGGCTTACAAGATTCGTCTCGCGATTTCCCATCAAACTGTGCAATTAGTTTTTTTTCGTCTACATTTAATACTTCGTACATATGTTCAATTAGTTTTTTTCCATCTACATTTAATACTCTATATATGTGTCCAAATGCTGGATGTTACTGTAGAACCTAAAAAAAATTTGAGAACTAAATAAGGCCATAATACTGCATGAGTACGCCTGGTTTGGCGCTCGCAATGCTGCTTGCCTGCTGCTGCTGCTGGGCCGGCTCCGGCTGGCCCCCCTCCAGGCCTCGACTCTTGTTCATTGTGCTCGCCCGGTTTGGACGCAGAGCCGGAACACGGAACAGGGCTGGTGGCCTCGGCTCCGCTCCGCTCGGCGCTCGGTCGCATCAGACGCATGATGATATTTGACGGCGATGATGGCTTCCACGGCGGACCGACAGGTGCACGCCGACGAGGTGGAGTGTGCGCCCTGGGCGCGGGCCCCGGCCACGGGCGCTCGCTCGAGCGTCTGCCTGAAGCCGAGCTGGGATTGCGGTTACGAGGGCGCTACTGCCATGCCATGATGGCCTCTGCGCCTGGCCGCTCCCTTGTACGTCGACACCATGACAAGCCTCCGGTGCTTCCCATGATTTTATCGTCGCACGGGCTCGGATTAGCCTCCATCCACCAATCGGGCGCCTCCAATCCAATGACGACCTGATGACGCCACTGCCATACGTAGTAATCGTTGTGCCGTATTTTACAGTGTTTTGTGTCGCACTGTCGTTGGCAGGGATGAAAACGGTACGAATATTTTTCGACCGTATTCGAGACCGAATCTGTTTAGAGGGGTTTTAATCCATCCGTATCCGAGTCCGGATATTTAACATCCGATACCGTATTCGTATCCGAATATTTAAATCACATATTTATGATGTCGATATCCAATCGTATCATATCCGTCATTTTTTATACTATCCGTATTCGAATCCGAATCTGAACATAAATACAAAAACAAATACAATATCAGTGATATCCGTCCGTATCCGATACGTTTTCATCCCTAGTCGTTGGTCGCAGCAATAAACAAGAAGAAAACTAACATAGACGACATAGTGCTAACCTCAGCTACATCCATTCAATAAATTTCTAAATCTGATCTAAATAATTAATTTTCTGCAATGCGTTTTGTCTAGACGCATCTTTGATCTTATATTACAGACGCATTTTATACGTTCGAGCGACACTAGAATAGGATGTCTGCTATTTGCTTTTTGTTTTACACAGTGTAATCCAACTATTGTAACTTTGACTAAGGTTAAAAGAAATAATATCACACTTATGAAAATTAATATGATGATCTGTAAAAGGTCGCATAGGCCGGAACTGTTTAGAAAAAGATAGATCTAATAATACTTTTTAATGTCATAAATATTAGTAATATTTTTTGTTAAAAGTTTATCAAAACAAAAAATTGTTTGACTTAATATTATAAATAAAATTGCATTATTTCCAGGACAAAGGAGTACAATATAATTAAAGAATAGAGATGAGGAAATTGCTTCTTTAGATAAAAAAACAATGCCTACATGAGAACCTAATACAAAGATATATGATAAGAAGATGTTTAAGAAAGAAGACAAGTGATTGCATAAAAAATATTTTATGTATTAAAAACATAGTTTATCTACGTAATGTCTAAATAAATTAATTTGCATGTAAACTTCATGTGACTTTTAGGGCATCTGCAACAGAAAGAGTCAGCTACTAGTTCTAAGACAATTTCTTCAATAGCATTAGCTTTTAGCAATGACTTATAATATGATTAGGCCCACATGACACTCCCACATGTTTCTGGAATATGTGTACCTAGCTTTTGATCAAGAGTTAGCTTTTCTCTCTCTCCTATTAAAATATGAAGAAAATGTTTGGAGCAGGCTTATGAGTCGCCCATTGCAGGTGCCATTAGGCAAGTCTCAGTGGGAGTTTCATTTGCATTTAATAGCCTGCCACGTATGCATTTTTGATGATATGAAAATGATTTAATGAAGAGAGAGAAGAAATGAGTTTCATGGAGATAAAACTCTCTTAGCACGATTACTAACTCTCTATGAGTCTTAGAATTAAATGCTTATGAAACACTAGAATGAAACTTTACATTGAGAGTGAGTTTCAACCAAGTTTTATTTCATTCTATATGACATGGTAGTCTTGAAAACAACGCAATGAAAGGACTGCCCCGAGGGAGTAGCAGTAAAGAGATCAGCACATTTAAAATTCCCTAGTGTTTGTTCCAAAATGGACCGGCAGTGTTTCATTCGTTCGCAGCACATACTTTCCTGTCCCAAAAAAAAGAGTTGCTATAAAAATCGTGTTGGTCAAACTTTTTCAGCTTTGACTAGATTTGTAAAAAATGCGTGCAACATTTATATCTCCAAATAAGTTTATTACGAAAGTATATTCAACGATCTAGCTAATGATGCTAATTATGTATACCATAAATATTAATATTTTATTAAATATATTTGATCAAAATTTAAAGTTGTTGAATTTTTGGAAACGAGAATGACTTTTTTTTTCATAGAGCGAGTACCGGGGTTTGTAGGGAAGCAGGAGTATTTAAACCGAGCGCGTATCGTACAAAATCTCTCGAACAAGGTACTAATAATCCCATCAAAGATGAACACGACGGAAATTGCAATGTCATGTACCTGGAAACCTGCAAATTGCAGCAGGGGAGGAGCAGACAGCACGTGGAGTACAATTCGGACGAGTAATCTCGCATGTCCGGTGGTCCACTGCCAGCAGCCTACTCCTAGCTCGGTTCAACTCCCGCAGCATGATGGCTGCTCCCGGACGCCGCCCTGCCCCTGCTGCGTCTGCGCGGCCCTACCGCCCAGCGTCCATAGGCGCGCATCGATGGCCCCAGGGGCACGCGCGCAGCGCCGCGGCGGGGCCCGGCACCAAACACGGCATCCCTCCGCCGCACGATGCTGATCCGACGCCGCCCGCGCGCTACCCCCACGCGCGCCGCATAATGCCCTCTCCCCTGACGGTCACGGCAGCGTGCGTGCGTGCCGCTGGTTGCTTGCTACCTCGTCTTGCCTGCTTCGTGCTCGGGAAGTTGGGATGGATTTGCTCTGCCACGATGCCCTGCCCTCCTCCATTGACCCGATTCCTATCGACGATGCCGCAACGATTCCCTTCTCTCTGACGCGGGGAGCTCTCGTGCCCGGGACCTGCGAATCATCGGTTACAGAGGTGGGCTAGATGGTTTGGCGGGGCCTCGGCGCTTGGGGGAGGAGCACGGTGGGAAGCGGCACGCGCACCCACAGCACCCATCGAGTGCGCACGCCACCTCATTATTTCGGCTCCTCTTCGCGCCCCATCCATCCGTTGGCATCACTGCGCTCGGCACTGCTGCTCGCTTCGCCGCTCCACCTTCTCCTCTCTCTCTCTCTCACGCTCAGAAGAAGTGCCGCGAAAGGAAACAAGGGTGGACCAATCGGCGAGCATCCAATCCACCACCGCCCGCTTGCTGTTCATCCGTTATATAAAACCCTGTGCCCCTCCTTTGCCGGCTCAGTCCTGTCCAGTCCCGTTCCATTGCTCACCCTCCGCCGGTGTCAGACATTTCATTTCAGAAAGAAAGCCTTGATTGGTATGGTCTTGATCACAACATACTGCCTCTTCGATTTCCAAGTGCTTCATCAGAGCTGATCGTTTGGCACCGTGTACAGGCGGAGGCGAAGGAAGCAGACGGGAAGGATGCCGTGGGTGGTGACCATCGTGCGGCTGGTGGTGTTCTTCCGCGTCATCCTGTGACCTCCCGCCGCTCCGGACCGTGGGGCGATCGCGAGGTTGACATCTGCTTGACACACCGGCGATAACGCCGGTTGCTGAGGAGGGCATGTGTTTTGGGTTCAACCGGAGGAGGCTTGACGCCGTCGTTATGACAAATGGCATGGTCGCGTACTACTACAGATTGATGCAAGTTTGCCAGGTCAGTGCCCTGACGCCAACAACGCATCAACGATTCAGGTTTCCTTCCGTTACATTGTTCAAATTTCAAATGTTCTTGGCATTGTCTGTTGTAAGCATCGGATCGTCGTCTGTTCATATGTGGATGAGCAACTTGGTGCTCGTGGTGCTGTCCGTTACGACATATGACTAGTTAGACGGGAAAGCGATCAGGGTCCACAACGTGGCGGCCCTCGACGTCAACGATGAAGGCTAGGACAGCGTGTTGACAATGCTTTGCGCAGTCAAAAGATGGCGTTTTGAATTTTGAAGAAACTTGTCAACTTTTTGATGATATTTGTATTTGCCAAAAGTTGGAGCAGATGACTTAAGGTTTGTAGGCTGTAGCCTTATCTTTGCAATGGTTTTGGAAGCAGAATTTTGTTGTGCCATCAATATGAAGAAGGTCCAAATACGTTTCGTTTTGAAAAAAAGTAGTGGTCGGGTCTACCTTTTCATCTTGATTCAGCTTAGCCTTTTATCTCATTTCTGAATGCGTTATCATAGGTCTTCTGTTGCCTTAGTTATTTATATATGTCATTGCATAATACTCTGTTCTTCCTCTCCTCTGCTACATTCTGGCACTTCTTATTGACTGTGACTGCCTATGATAAACTAATTTATGTGTCGTCCAGCATAGCTAGCAAAACTGAACAAATATTGTAACTAACCTTAACAGGTTTAATGCTTGCTTTAGGTTTCGCTATAATATCTCCTTGCACTTAGCTAAACAACTTGCCAAATTGATCTAGCCTCTTTGTTTTCTGGTCTCACCGCGCAAGCAGATCCTTCTGCAAGTTTGCCTCATCAAAGGGTATTTCATCCGATATTTTTTTTGCAACCAATAACTTTCTTATTTAGGAGTAAGTTCGAAAGATATAGGTTGCTACGTGTCATGTAACATTCTAATTTGTTTTCGATTGATCACATCTTGCAGGCCGAATACTTCCGCCAGCTTCTGAAGCCCGTGACGTAGATTCTGCCATCAGTCCCCACCCCACCCCTCATTTCAAATAACCTCAAACCCAAACCAAACTAACCGAAACAATTTTGTATTCAACCACAAAAATAGCCAGCTTCCATCCTCGGTTCACAACAATCTCTCGAATTTGTTCATTTCTTTCCAACCAAAAGCGAAAAAGTTCCTAAATTTCCCACACAGGCCAGAAATCAAGCAACACTGCACGAGTGCCCCCGATGCAGGGAGATCCTGGGTACGGGTACGGTAGCTACGGCTACGGCTATGGCTACGGCTATGGCGCCGGCGCCGGTGGCTACGACTACGACATGGCCGGCTACGGTGGCGGAGGCGCCTACTACCCAGCGAACGACCAGTACCCTGCCGGGCCGGCTGCCTATGAGGACCCGCTCGCTGGTCCCAGGCAGCACGACTTCCCCGCGCCGCTCACGGGGCTGGAGTTCCGGCCGTCGGACAACTGCCCCAAGAACTACGTCATCTTCGACCAGACGTACGACCGGAGCCGGGTCATGTTCCACCCCTCCCTGGCCAACAACTTCGGCTCCTCTGCTGGAGGATACGACTACGATCGCCACTGCTACGGCTACGAGCAGAATTACGCCGGTAAGAGCGCCTACTACGGCTGCGACGACGATGGCGGTGGGGCCTCGATCCGGCAGAAGGAGGACACCGACGAGATCGACGCCCTCATGAGCACGGAGGATGGTGAGGACGAGGACGACGTGCTCAGCACGGGCCGCACACCTGGGTGCCGTGCCGGTGGCTCCCCGGACTCTACATGCTCGTCCGGGTACGCCGCCGCCGGCGGTGGCTGCGGGAAGCACAAGATGGCCGGCGGAGGCGGCGAAAAGAAGAAGGAACGGATGAAAAAGATGGTGCGGACGCTCAAGGGGATCATCCCCGGTGGCGACCGGATGGACACGCCAGCCGTCCTCGACGAGGCCGTGAGGTACCTCAAGTCTCTCAAGGTGGAGGTCAAGAAGCTCGGCGCGCGCGGGTCAAGCAGCTAGCTAAGCTAGCTTCGGTATGTGGTAGCGACCATAATGGCAGTCGAAATCTCTCTCTGCCTTTCTCAGCATCGGCGGATGCGATGAGCCGGTGAACAATACTGTACATGCGGTGATGATGACAACGACGGTTTCTCATCTTGGCATCAGATGCCACGTACCAGTTGGTGCATGCTCGGTTTGCACTGACAGGATTGGCTTTGGAGAGAGCTCGGCTGCAGCGCGCTTTATTTTATCGGCATCTTGTGGTGGCTCCACCTGTAGCCTATAGCGTTCGTGCGTGCATGGCTTGTTACTTTTCTTCGTTAGAAGATAGAAGTTGCTGCCTTTTCCTCTTTCCTATCTCTTGATACCTAGTGGTTGGTGTTGTAACTATCACGCTGATGATATACACCTTGTTTTTTTAATCTTGGGCACTGCACTTTGCAGCCATCTTCTTAATTCTTTTGAGTGCGATGGAGCATTATTAAAAGCTATAAGTTTCGGAATGTTTCTTAATTTAAAGTTTAGTTACCAAAAGTGCTCATTCTTCAGCTTTACAGATGAATGAAATCAATAAATAGTCCATCTCAGTGCACGGTTTCAGTTATAACACAGTTTCATAGGCTAGACGTATAATCAAATATAGCATATGGAATATACAACCATGAAATTTCATACAAATTCATTGCTTATCTCGCTTAGAAGATCCTCAAGAGCGCGTGAGAATGAAACAAATCAACCGATGTTTCATTGCAATTTCTTTTGTTGTTAAATGTGACGGATGAGTTCATCATAACAATACTTTATTTCTCTTTCCTCATAAATACCAAGCCCACTAAGAAAATGTGTTGATGTATTGTATCTTTAAATGAGAATGAAACTCGTGAGATATATTGATGAATGAAGAAGTACCAACGTATTGCTTATGTTAATGTAAAATTCATAAGTGGGATTGGATTTTAGAGCAAGGAGGCAATTGTGAATAGTTGTTGGTTTATGCTCTTCAAGCATCTCACATTCCCTACAATGCATATCTAAGATCTAGAGGTGTAAACGGTGTGTACATTTCTTGCTAACCAAAGGGCCTTCATAGCCAACCATGCGTTCGCTCTTCACGACTCTGGTCTTCTTTATAAACGCTTCCATATCATGTTTCTTTCTTGGCTTGGTGAGCTAGGACTAGCCGCATGTGAGTTTGCCACTAATATTTGACCATGGCCATTCATCGTGCTGAAGACCACAGTGAAGGAGGCCCATGAGGGCCAGACGAATTCACCAACTTGGAGGCCAAGGCAAACCGAGGATATCCAGTGCCATTGTATCTGGATGATAGAATAGACACTATTACATTAAACATAACCGAGGCGGATAAAATAGATTTACCGAGGCAGGCATCACAAACGCCTTGGCTCAAAGGTCACGGTAAACAAATCTTTACCGAGGCGGTTGAAATATTTGCCTCGGTAAATCAAATAAAAAAGAGAAAACCCATGGACAAGCCCAGCAAGCCCACCCACGGGCCCACCGAGCCCATCCACGTGCCATACCGCCGCCGGATCCGCACCGCCGTCATGTCCGCTCGCTGGAGGAGGCCACCCGCCTGTAGGATCCGCCCGCTGCTCACCAGATCAGGCCACCACGGGCGTGGATCCGGCCATCACATTCGCGGATCCGCTCGATCGTCGTCGTCGGTGGTCCGACAGTGGATCCGCTTGGTCGTCATCGTCGTCGGTGGATCTAGGTGCGGCCCCGCCTCGTCCTCGTGCCGCTGGTGAGGGAGAGAGTAGAGCCATGTCTTGGCTGGAGCCCCGTGCCGCCTGCACCGCTGCCATAGTGCCGTCGGAGGGGTCGCTCCCCTAGACGGATCCTGCATCCTCCAGAGGGGTGCCGCTCGCCTAGGCCGCCCCCCACGCCCACCAAAGGGGCCGCTCCCCAAGGCCACAGTGCCCCTCCACGAAGAAGGGAGGAAAGGAGAGGAGCGCTAGGAGGGGAGGGGTGGGGTGCCGCCGTGAAGGGAGGGGAGGTGAGGGCTGGGGTAGGGTGTTGGGGTCATGAGGTGGGAGCCGGGGGTGCTGTGCTCATGAGGTGGGGTGCCGATGAATGAGAGGTGAGGGAGCAGAAGTGAGGGAGGTGAAACCCTAAGTCATTGTATATATATTCAGGTGTGATATCGGGCTAGTTTATGATTTTCTCATTGCTAGTGGGTCGACCATGATTAACCGAGGTGGGCCTTATAATTGGGCCGTAAATAGATTTTGGGAGGCAGTTATTTTTAACCGCCTCCGTAAATCAATTTTGTGAGGTAGTTAATTTTGATCGCCTCAGTTAATAAAAACGACCGCCTCGATTAATCCTAGGTGTCGCAGGGTTAGAACCGTGGCAAGCATTGTTGTTCGTGTCAGTGTCAGAGTACGGGTCTTTGGTGGTTTGGGTGGACTCAAGAACACAAGAATCATAGTGAGGATGCAATGGTTTATCCTGGTTCTGTCCAATCGATGCCCTACATCCAGCAGCTGATGATCCTTATACTCAAAAACACCCAAAATCGAGGGGTTACAACAGAGTGTAAAGAGAGATTTGGTAGGGGGTTAGCTCGGTGCTAATCCTAAGGTTGCCTCACTGCCGGTGGAGCCTTTCCCTCGCTGGAGAGGAGGAAGACGATGGGATGCGGTGGAGGAGCTCTCGGTGCCCCTCTCTGGGTTGCGTTGCTCTTGATGCTGAGCAGAGGCCAAAGGATAGAATGGAGTGGAATGATCTATCTTCTGATCATTCCTCCCCCTAAGGTCCCACCTTATCCCTTATATAACGAGATAGGTCGGGTACATGGTGGTTTGGGGAGCGAGTCTACGGTCTACATGCGCCGGAGTCTAGGAGGGCATTGTCGTGACGCGTTGTGGACTATGGCGGTGTCATGGAGCTGAAGGAGCCTTGGGCATCGTCCGGCTACTCTGTTCTGACACTCTATGTGTTAGGCTATGTCAGCTTGGACCGACCTCCCCAAGGTGGACCTTCTGGAGTCTTCTTGGCGGTGAAGGAGGTCGGCTCCAGGGGCTGACCTGCGGGCTCAGGAGCCCCCGAGCCCTTGGAGGCCACAGAGAAGCTTTGTCTTCTTGTGTCACGCCCATGCGTGACCTTGTTGGGGAAGTGGCCGGCAATGCCGTGCCCAAGGGGCAGCACTAGGGAGCCCCTGAGCCTCGATAGCTTGGGGCACGTCTTCTTGTGCCCAGGCCTTGGTTGGCGTCGTTGGCCAGGCAGGTGCCAAGGGCCCGGCCGAAGTGTGTTTGTAGATTGGGAGCCTAAGGCTCAGGTGAGCCCCCAAGCCCTGAGCGAAGGTCATGGCAGAGTTAGGCTCGGCCAGGTTTCTTACCAGAGGGTACGAGCGATCCTAGAGGGGTCAGTCGGGGGTCTTCTTTGTTTGGGAACCATTGAACCTGAGGCTTAACATACCTGTATGTTAGGATCTCGTCAGGAGCCCCCGAGCCCTTCATGGC
This sequence comes from Saccharum officinarum, assembly GCA_020631735.1. Classification (NCBI taxonomy): domain Eukaryota; kingdom Viridiplantae; phylum Streptophyta; class Magnoliopsida; order Poales; family Poaceae; genus Saccharum; species Saccharum officinarum. Next base: position 30,358,950 of record CM036224.1, on the reverse strand, counting down.
CTTACTTGGCGTGATGTCGACGAAGGGCTAAACTTGATCTTCTAGTGACCGAACCCTCCTTGACGGGAATGGCTTCCGCTGACAAGAATGTTGTGTCCTTCTTGGGGCCTTCTTCTCCAATGTGATGGGTGTTGCTTGGCTGTTGAGGCTGAGCGATGATGGTGCTGATCCCTTCGTGAGTCTATGTCACATAGGTCTTCAACTTGAGCAAGGGCTCGACGAACTCGTCTAGGAGTTGCCGACCTTAGGCCCGGGGGTGCCCTCCTTTTTGATCGGAGCCTTCCATGGGTCGGGTGATCGAGAGCATCTGGGCTCCAGATCAGATCCATTTGATCACCTGAAGCACCACACCCTTCTAAGGGCTACGGTAACATGCCCCGATCCTCTTGAGCCAGCCTTCTAGGGCTGACCTTCTATGGCCATAGATCGGGTAGCGGGGAGCACACCGAGCCTTGGACGGAGGACCTCATTGGGCCCACTACTCAGCATCTCTTGACCCAACTCCAAGGAGTTAGTTGGTTTTGGGGGTGCATCACCCGAGCACCCATCGATTGGGGGGTCGAGTTGTTTCGTCTCGGGAGCCGACGCAGCCTCAGAGGCCGTTATGGGCCCCCTATCAATAGGAGTGGCGGCTTCTCAGGGTAGTGATTTTTGCACTGTATATTGTAATTGGGTCATTCCTAATTAATGAAATGAAATTACTTTAATTTGTAATCCCATTGCCCTTGAGTCATGCTCAGAGACTTAGTCCCTCGTTGGGATGGGCTGTTACGACGATGGCCTCGGTGGCCAAGATCGCCGCGCCTGTCTGTCACACCTGGTTTTAAAAACAAAACTGAATGCACATCACATGCATGCTAGGATCTATTTATTCATACATGCGACAACAATATAGTGATACAAATCAGTGTTTATTACAAAAGTGATTACATATTACAAAGTGACTAGAGGGTCTAAACAAAAATTACATCAAAGTACGAGCGAAGTAGGGTCTCCATCCCTGTAGGTAGTTGACTGGGGGTACACTAGCCTAGCATCGACACCGTCTCTAGGAAACACCATCTTCTAAGGACTCTGTCTTCTAGTTTGAATAGTTGGGTGGGGTAGCAAGGGGGACAAAGAGAAAAGGTGAGTACATCAAAATGTACTCCAAGTGTAAGAAAGTTTGAAAAGTTGACATGAGGGCCAACACAAGGAAAGGCTTATACAGGTTTTACATATGCACTTAAGCGACACATCCGATTTATCCTTAAATCCTTAGCACCTAATTACTAGGGGAATTCAGCCTTCTCCTCAGAGAACCAAACCAACACTTGGATTCCATCCAAGCACCACACTTGGATTCCATCGAAGCACCCAACTAAACCACCTATTCCCTTACCAAGGGAACCACCCATCCAAACTAGAGCCATCTAATCAAGAAGTCTAGGCCACTCTTGTCCATGAGCATGGCTGATATACCAGTTGTACACTCTGCAAAGCTTGCACACTTTCACGACGAGTCATGTTTTCCCCATCATGCTTCACACTACGTAGGTGCTTAGCGGGGTCACACTACAAGGCCTTTATAAAGCTATGGTTCCCACCCCTGTGCATTCACTAAGGATTCACCAATTTTATGCCCCCTCTTGTCACTACTAGAAATATCCACTTCTATGACGAAAATGTTAATGATGAATCTGAAACCATCATAGAAGAGTGCCTTTTATGATGAATATTTCTGTTTCATCATAGATCAGTGGTGATGATCCTGCAACCCTCCCTTTCATGATAAAATCAGGCATCGTCACAAAAATCATCATAGAAGAGTGCAGGGTTTCGTCACAGATCACTCGCGCGACTCATCTGTGACAATCTTCTTTAAAACTATGACGAACCAGGCTTCATCATTGAACTAATTACTCATTTGTGATGAACAATATTCGATCTGTAACGATGGCACTTCGTCATAGATCTCCACATGGTACCTTGTCCATCTGACGTGTACTTGTTGGAAAGTCTCTACTCGGTCCTTTCTCCATGCGATGTGTGCCTATGGGACCCTTCTCCATCCAACTTGTGGGACCTGACCGATTATGTGTCATGTATACCTATGGGGCCTTTCTCCATCTCCATCCGACCTATGGGACCCAATGGCTTGCGTGTCACTTGTGCTTGTGGACCCTTCTCCATCCAACTTGTGGGACCCGACGACACCTTTCTCCATCTCCATCCGACCTATGGGACTCGGTCCATCTCCATCTGACCTGTGGGACCTGACGGTTTGCGTGACACATGTACCTGTGGGACCATTCGACATTTGGGACCTGATGACTTATGTGTCACGTGTACCTATGGGACCTTTCTCTATCTCCATCCGACCTGCAGGAGCTGACAGCTCACGTGTCACTTATTGCCACCGGGTTTAATAAATTCAAACTCAAAAAAATCCATGAGACCTAAGAGTCAAACCCGAGACCTAGAGCAAGGAATAGACCATCTTCACCATTGCGCTAGATGCCTGGTTGTGCTGACATGTTTTTGGAGTAGTATATGTTCTTTGTGTGGATAGGTTGACTATATTGGATATATCCCTATCCCCTGCAAATGGAAACAAATTTGTTCCCGTTGGACCTGCGACGGCGGCGGCGGCGGCAATGGAGGATCCCCAGTGTGCTATGGTGGCTTAGGCGTCCTTTTGGAGGCTAGGCGATGAGTCTTCCCGGTGGAGCGTGGCGGCATTGGCATCCATGTCCATCGTGTGCCACGGTAGAGGTGACAGATCCGATCGGCAGGTCTCCTTTCTTGCCTTTTCCTATTTGCTTCACTGTTTTAGTCCTTGCTTGAACATGAGGTATTATACAAGGAATATTGTAGCGTTTTAGATCTGGTTAGGCTAATGATGATGAAAAGAACTAAGAGGTGGCACTGGTTGGTTTTCTACCAGTGCGTGTCACTTGCAGATCTGTCTAGGCAAACAAACAGGTCCTTCACTTCTACCTTAAACTATTTTTTGTCTAGTGCTTGCTTAATTCTAGATTTTTGTTTCGTATGCTCTAGTGCCACCAGTGAGTCCTTATGGTATCTTGAACTTGTAACATATCTTAGGCCACATTTCTGTGCTAATGATATCTATGTGGCTATTGGATGTATTAGGATGTAGCTCATATGTTTGCTTTATGTGTCTTCTCCTTGTTGACAACCAAGTTATCCATTTGGTTCCAAACAAGATGAAGGAATCAAAAGCGAATCAATGCTTTGTGTACATCATTCACATGACTGAGGTCACTAATTAATGTCTATGCTGCACATGTTGCTACTGATGCCAATGATGATCACTACCACTTGTTCACTGACATTCTACATGTGAAAACTGAGGCAGCCTACTCGGGTTGTCCAGATTTGAGATGAGTCATCTCTGCTATGTTGTGTTCGACGGCCATGAGCCAGGAATTTACTACAACTAGCCTGACTGCCATAGACAAGTTAATAGGTTTCGTGGTGCTTGTTATAAAAGTACAACTCATATGAAGAAGGAATTGCTACCTTCATGTCAAGAACCAAATCAAATCCAGCCTTAGCTAATGATGATGACTTCTATTTTGAAAACTCAATAGCTACTCCACCCTCTTCGTCCTTCAAAACTATTGTAATTGTAGTCCTCTTAATCTTTGTCTATCTCCTATGGAAGAAGCTCTAAGCTCCTGTACTGATTGTAAGTGTGATGGTTAGACTTGATTTAGCTGGAATTGTAATGGTTACAGCTCCATTAACTGCTACTCTAGTTTGAGCTATATATATCTATGTGGTGCTACCTAAATTTAGATGAGGTCGTACCATGAAAATTGTTAATGGTTGGTATGAGTTGTGGACTTCACTAATAAATCTTTGTTGGATGATTTTCCTCCTTAGTGATCTCATTACTGAGCAAGCTCTCATCCTACTACATGCACACTAACGAAATGGAGGAGGCCCCCAACAAGAGGAACACATTGGCCAGCCTCATGGATGATGTCTTTTTCAAGATCCTCCGCTGCCTCCCCGTTCGCTCCATGTTCTGCTACAAATGTGTCTATCGCTCCTAAAAATGCCTTATCTCAGACAACCATAAGACTGTGGCCGACTTCTTCTACGATGGAATCTACGGTCAAAGAAACTTCACCAGCATCACCGGTATTTACCCCTCCTTGTCCTTCTTGCCCTTCACCATGAACAATGTAGCTATCTCAGATTGCTACAACGACCTCATCCTATCTAGTGTCTTAGGGCTAATGGATACCGCTATGTCATCTGCAATCCGGTAACCTAGGAGTTGAAGGTACTGCTACCTAGAATCCATTTTGTTTGGTGAGGCTTTATTGGGGTTTGATTCGACAGCCTCCTCATACTTCCATGTGTTTGAATATATTGAGGAGGATGGTTAGTGCATGGGTGTAGACATCTACTCATCTAAAACTACATCATGAATCTTTGAGGAATCTAAATGGGGCGAGGAGGTGAGTGGACATTTTCAAAATTAGCAACTATGTTTCTTAACGGTTGTCTGCACTATATTGGGTTCTACGAGGGTTACCTTTGTATACTTGCTATGGATATGGAGGGAAGGTATGGAGGAAAATTCCTAACTGGCCGCGTGGTTTTTCATGCTCCATTTATCAAGCTTAGGGTCACTTATGCCAATGTACTATTGGTGGGCGCAATATGTCCAAGCTTTCAATCTGGATCCTTGAAGACTATGGTACTAATAATAAATAGACATTGAAGCATACTACCAGCTTGTGTAAGTTGTTTGGAAAGACTAAGAACAAATGGGTTACTTTGATTTTGAGTCATGCTACACAATGGTTATAGTTCACCCAGAATGGAATTTGGTTTTCTTTGTTGGGGTTGGGGTGGAAAGAGCTGTCATCGCATATAACATGGACAACAGAAAAGTTCATGTCATCCTACACATTACTATCTTCCCTATGTTTCCTTGTTCTCGGAGTTGGAGTCATTAGCAAAGTAGTAAATAAAGCTGCACTTGATGTATCTCTCTATTATGACATGTTTAAATGGATCAATGTTGTTTGATTGTCTATGGACATGTTAATTTCCTCTTAGATGGATGTCATTATTTTACAACAACTTTAACTTGTTTGTAATGTAAGCTAAGGTCTATGCAGTGTGTCAGACGTGTTCAAACCTATAGAGGTCAGACTTTCTTGCGTGTGTAGTAATATTTCAACACCAATGGCTCCTCTTTGTTCCCAAAAAATAAAAAACACTAATGACTCCTCTGTAGTAGTGATATATTAACTGCCGCGATCTCTTCTGCAACTCCACTTGTTTTCCTTCCTTCCCCAAGCCCTCCCATTCCCATTGTAGATCTAAAATCGCCAGGAACGTGCGGTTGCCTTCTCTAAACCTACTTCACTCTTAGCCACCCATGGTAAAGGGCAAGCCTTCTGCAAAGTGTGCACGGGAGTGGGATGACACCGTGGCCTGGTGAGGAGGATGGCGTCGTGTCCGTGGTGAAGGAGGATGACGCCGTGCCGTGGTGAATCAAGATCAAGCGCTAGTGGAATCTTTGGAGATAGAGACATTGGGCCGTTGGCATCATGAGTAAGGCTTTCTTGAAGATGGCATGTGATACAGAACACCGGTTGGGCATCTCTACCTCCTCAGGAGGAAAAGGTGAGCAGTTACAT
>CM036224.1:30328003-30353181 GCA_020631735.1 Saccharum officinarum | reverse complement strand
TTGGCAGAGCATTATACTTGCCTTGCCTAATATTATTCTTCTTGACCTGACCTTTCTTTTGATATGGATGATATCTGGTAGATACGCTAGGCAAATGATACTGAGGTGCAACCACCACAAGAGTGTTGGACGAAGATGCTTTAGATTCGTACGATTTCTCATGGCTCTTAGAAGCAGCATATACAACATTACAGTTCTCTTGAAGGATAGTATCACTAACAAACTCATTAAAAGTTGCACACTTGCTATTGCACATGGCCTTCATCAATTTGGGACACAGCCCCCTTTTAAAACTAGCGATCTTCTTAGCCTCCATATTAACAAATTCCAGAGCATATCTTGACAAGTTTATGAAAGCATGCAGATATTCTATTACGCTTTTGTCTCCCTAGGTGAGCTTCATAAACTCGGTGTGCTTGATTGCCATGAGACCAAAAGGAATGTAATGTCCCCGAAATGCTTCCTTGAACTGATTCCAATCTATTTCCACATTCTCAAGCAGAGTATTCTGATGATGACACCATCAAATGCTTGCAGGCCCTTGTAACTGTTGTGAAGCATATTCTATTTTCATACCATCTGCCACCTTAAGCAAGTGAAACTTCTGTTCAATAGTGTTCAACCATTTAGCTGCTTGAAGTGGTTCTTTGGCTTCTCGGAAATTGGAGGCTCAGTATCCAAGAAATCCAAAAGTTACTGCACTGATTGGGTTCTGGTCCTTGACGGCACTGCCATTGTCATCATTGATCATCTTATGCATATCCTCAGCCAAGGCACGCTGGGTTCCAACAAGTGTCTGCATTAGTTCAGCAGGAGTAGGTGGCGAAGAATGAGACGAGGGTGGTTTCATATAGCCACGACTTCGACTGCCAGAGAGAAGCTGATGAGACATCTGCAAGTAGGTGAAACCATTAAGCATTGATGGCGTCGGAAGGTTGCTAACGAATTATATAAGCATGATGAAGAGATTGTATCCAACTATCCAAATTCCAATCTCACAAGAAAGAAATATCTTGGTTTGAGGTACCGATCTTCTGACAAGATAGGGAACGATATCCAAGGAAAAAGGTTCACGAGAAGATAACACATTGGTGTAACTCTATAATGGATCATGACTAGCAATCCTTGATACCTGTGCGTGCTGAGCAGCACAACCTTGTGTCGCGCACCATAGGAGGCTCTCGATTTCGTCATGGCACCATGAAGTACTAATCGTAACCATTACCGAACACACATCCATGAGGAATCCTCACGTGTCATGAATTAGGCGTGTAGAAATAGCAGCATCCAAAGATGGGGTAGCAAACAAGGATGGATACAAGGTTAGAATCAATGGGGAGGCGAGTTGTAGATCCAAAACACATCCCAACTCGAGGAGATACATGATGAAATTGTGTCTTGCTTTCTTCCACTGGCCAGGTATGAATTGGGTTTCCAGGCTGACACTACTGACCACTCCACTAGGTTGGTTGACTACCACAATTTCTTCGTGAAAGAAATGCAACCGCTTACGGGAAAACTATTTGGAGGGAAGAAAATTTTTGAAAGAATGGGGTAAGCGATTTATAAGGGAGGTAGTAATGTAGAATGCAATGTAGGATGCGAACATGGTGCATGCATGAAGCGTACGTCCTCATAAATCTTGGAAGAATTTTAAATTTCTAGCATATAGTTCGGTGGCATACACACGTTCTGTCAATAACGATAACTAGTCGCTCTATAGGAAACGTTGTTAGTGTACCTGCAGAAAGTTGCATTTTAGCCCAACAATCCCAATATATCACTCAATGAAAGCAGTAAAACTACACACTTCACATACACCCCCATGTATACGAATGCGGCCACACCCAATCATCATCCTAATGACGGCATCGTCTCCCAAGGGATGGAAGCTCCCAACATGTCAGTACCTTTGTATGAATATGTGTGCAACATGTAAATACTCCAGCACCATATAAGCACTCCCCTAGACCAGCATTGCATCCGATCATTCTCTCACAACTCACACTTACCTGGGCGGAGGTGTGATGTTGCATAAAAAGTAATCTAGCGACATATATGGATAATTCATATATGAAGGTTACCTCCACCATTAGAACATAGGGTAACATATTGCGGTCATGGTATCACACTTCTCACCTTTGCCACAGCCATAGATGCATAATTTAAAAAGCCCCCAAGTCAGTACCTACATAAGCCACCTAATAGTCCTTATTTGGGCATATAGGATATGACCACTAACACTCTTTAGATTAAAATTAAGATTTTTTCACAAAAGATTTTGTTTAAATAAACAAATGACGTGTTTAACTATTGAATCTTGCTTTGATACAAGCGGTCACGGAACCGTCCAAATTATAAGAGCACAAGTCCAAAAATAATCGCCGAAGCGATCAAATTCTCAAACTTGAGCCCATATAACTCTAGTAGTCCATGAAATCATGAGGGATTTCAAACCAAACCATAACGAGCCAAGATCGTAGTGATTCAACATAACACACCACTTGTTACAATAATCCAAAAGAAATCTTATACATCAGAGTATGAATAATTACAAAACCAAAGTAAAGATTAGCGGAAGCAACATAATTTCTGAAACCATTTGAAGTCAAAAACTGCTAGTACGAAGTCACATCCTGCAAAAGCATAACAAAAGAGATACTACAAATACCATGCCCATATGGTCTAGTCTTCACACCCACATGGCAAAGACAATACTTCCGGCAACATGTACAAAACTGCTACCTGCAACAGGTGGGAACAAACCCTGAGTACGAGAAGGTACTTAGCTAGACTTACCCGATAAAAACCAGAAATAAAGTGACACCAAGGAGTATGCGAGGCTTTATAAGATTGGTCTAGCTTGACGCATTTGCATAAAAGAAGCTTATGTGCATAAGTAACCAATTAAACCTAGAATGAAGTTCATCATCATTAACCTGTCAACTATATTAGCACCTGTACTTGGGCACACACTTATTAGGAGCAAACAATATTAACCATAGTAGGTACAATAAGGCCATCATTATGTCATCAATTCTGAACCATCATTATCATTAGTGTGTCTATGCTGGAGATAACTAGTCAAGTTTCTCACTATCCGAGAGAGACGACGACTCAAATCGATTCCAAGTCAACTGAGGGGGTATTCCTGACACTCACCCGGCAAACCCCGCTAAAGGCAGCCGTAGATAACCTTTAGTACAACTCAGGGTGGGCCCGAATAGTGCCACGTTCTCAGGGATACCAGTGGTCAGGAAGCTCAGGACATTTAACTCACCTGCCCTTGGACTCTCCTGGCTCCCCTTCGAGGCGACTTCCACTTTTCGACTTCTTGCAACCTGAGTTGAGCTACTAACGGCTTAGGTCGGCATTGATATGCATTAGGACATTATAGAAAGCTTATGAAATTTTCTACATTTCATCTTCTGATACCAAAGCATGATTCAAAAGTTTACCAGGTCAAAATCATGAATTCCTAGAATCTGTTCTAGGCAAACAGAGAGTAGGCTGCAACTGGATCCAACTTAAAACACACACAACTCCTAAACCATGTGGCCAAATGCCACCAAATTTGAACAGCAGGCACATCAAAAAGTTTACTACAACGCTTGTATACAACATAGAGCATGAAAACAATCATGGCATTGCTCAAATTACACATCTCTGAAATCTGTCCAGAAATCAACGAATTATAAAATTGAACTATAAAAGATGACCCATTGCAAATGGCCAAACCAACTTGACCATAACTAAGAACATGTTAATTAACAACAGATCATATCATGTTACTATGTAAAAACATTTATTTAAAAGGACTTTTCCATTTATTAAATGCATAGGCGTAAAAATTAATAATTATAAAATATAACCAGAAAATTCTAATAAAATCACAGGAGCATGCACAAGGGACTAGAATGCTACCATAAAAATGATATCTCAAATTGACAAGTAGATTAGGATATATCATAATAAACAAATGGATAATCAATATAAAGCCTATACAAAGGAGAATTTATAATTGAAGCATATGACATCCAAAATTCATGAAAATTTAGCTAAAGCATCACCAAAGTATACTTAGCATCCCAAAAAAATTTCACAGCCAAAGGATCACCACACGGTGAGGTATGGAATTATCAAATTCACATAATAACAAAAAGTGCTTAACAAAATTAAATCCAAACTTCAGAAATAATAAACTAACATGTCATCATTTAATACACTATTGCAAAGCACACTTCATGAGGATTCCAAAAAGTCCACACTTTATATTTTATGATTTTCTACTAATTTGTATGAATTAACAAAGTTCAGCAAATAATAAGCATTTCAGGAAAAGAGAAAACCTAAAACTAAGAGGCCAAGGTTGATGGGCCACTACTGTGCCTAGCCCACCCGTTGGCCCACCAACTGAATCAAGCGGGGGGGGACGTGCTGACAGACGGGCCCCGGCTGCCATAGGGACAGAAGCAGGGGACGATGGTCACCGGCCAAAACCTCGCCGGCGGTGAGTAATCCAGCAAATCCAAGCACACCATTGCGCTTCACTCAACAAGGCGATTGGATTGATGTCCCTAGGGGTGGCTAGGGTTAGCCCAAGGTAGATCACCACCAGCAACGGCGGGGGCGGTGCTCGGTGGTGGCGCATCGGCGAGCACAAGGCACGGCTGCGCGCGCGGAGAGCATCTACATGATCAGGGAGTCACGGTGGAGCTGCCAGGGCTAAGGAAGAAGCGGAAAAATGGAGAAGGAGGTCCAGCCATGTGCAAGGCACTACGGCAGCGATGGCAAACTCATGGCGTGATGGCGCTCCAAGACGACGAGGGCCCTATCGGCGGTAACATCTCGTCGGGACACAGTTCTAGGTCTAGGACACTCGACGTGCTAGCAAGAAGGGAGAAAGAAGGAGCAAACATAGAGAGAGGGCTTGCTGACCATGGTGGCCAAGGTGGAGTGCGCTCCACGGTGATGCCGTTTCGTAGAGCTCACCTCGGTAGAGGTGGAATCGATGGGAGCTCCACACTCCACATGTCACGTGTCACGGCAGCGCGAGGACGAGGTGAATGCAGCTCGGTGGTGCTTAATGCGGGGCTAGCCATGGTGGTGGGCTTGTGGTTCAATGGCTTACTGAGGTGGCCATGTGTGCCTGTGCTCCTGGGCTGAGAGCAGAGAAGAGAACGGGAGCGACAGGGAGATGGTAGGGCAAGGTGTCACAGGCTGAGGCCTTATGCTCGTGAGCGAGAGCGTGGAGGCAGCGCATAGCAGCCAAGCAGCAAGCTCCTTCTGCTCACAGTTGGCATGAGCTCAAGCTCAGAATGAGGGTCAAGTTTCTGAACGTTGACTGAAACATTCTGTTTTAGTGAAGTAGGTGCCTGACAGAGCTACTTGAGGACTCAATATTTTCCAAACCATTTCGAATTAGCCGATGATGCAATACACTTAAATATAGATCTAAGTGAGATATTGTTACAAGTCTACTAGCTCAAGGCTTGACTCAGCCTAGTTAGTGAGATATTGAGCTCAGAAGAAGGGTACATGAAAACTAAAAGTGTATCCAGACTTAGAAAAATTCTGTGTCAAAACAGCATGCACTTCAGGCTTGTGGGCCATGTTTGGACATGATACAAGCTTTTTCATGACTTGGCACCAAAACCACTTTTGTTGTACACAAAAATTGCTACAAACTTTGTTAAGGTTGCACCAACCTGCAAAGGCTCTAAGCTATACTTTTTGCTAGGTCAAACTAGGAAGGTCCTGTAGTCAACTAGGTCAATACAAGAATCAAGATGGAATCAGGGCATGACATAAACATAAACCCTAGGTCATTTTGGACTACAAACATGTTCCAAATATTAACAAGGCCTTACACACACACTAGCGTCACATATGAGCAAAAGTCACATCAAAGTGCATTGAAACATCACTAATCAAGCTAATGCAACATTGTGTTGCAAACACATGTTCCATGGGTTAACTAGGCATGTTGCATGTGTTGCATGATCATGTTTCAAGGTGTTGTGTCACACATCATACTACTACAAGGTACTCGCCAGCATGCTGGTAGGGGAGAACTCTGATTTCATCCCTTGTTGAAAGTTATCGCCCACTGAATGAATGATTAAGAACATAGTTTATCGAGATTGGAATTAGATAGTCCTTTGTAGTCTCCCTATTTTCACTATTATCTGAGCTTGATTGTAAATTGGGTTAAGTTTATAGACTCAGTCATCGTCGCCAACCGTTCCTGTGGGTTCGATATTAAAACCAGGATTATCTTGGTGAAGTGCTACAACGGTATTATATTTGTGCGCTTGCGGATAGTTATCTTTTCTAGTGTGCATTTAATTTATAGCAACAAGCATTTCTGGTGTCGTTACCAAGGAACGGTTATTTTTCTCTTTGCTGAGTTGACTTTGAGTTTAGCTTAATCTTGTATTATACTTTTATCTTTATTTATTTTTGGTTTTTAAATTTAGTTTTATCATTTTACCATAGAACCCATACCTACACCTTTATATCTATATGGAGTACCACTGGGATCGTGCCTTAAGCCACTAGAATCATCTAAACCCATTACATCATCTGGTTATGAGCTACGCCTGGAATTAATTCACTTAGTTCAGGAAAACATCTTTTCTGGTAGTGATAATGAAAACCCCTATTCCCACTTAGGTGATTTTGAGCAGACCTATGCATGCCTAAGCATTGAAGACATGTCCAATGAAACTTTAAGATGGAAGCTTTTTCCCTTTTCTTTAACGGGAAAGGCTAAACGTTGGTATAATCATCACGTTGGGAGTAGTCAAGGAGATTGGGAAGTTTTGTGCTCGAATTTTTGTTTATAATTTTTTCCTATCTTTAAAGTTGTTAAACTTCGAAGAGAAATCATATGTTTTGAGCAACAGAAAAATGAATCACTAGGTGAGGCTTGGGAACATTTTGATGCTGTAGTTAATTTAGGCCCTAGTCTTGCTTTTTCCAGAACCTATGCTTTTGCAACATTTCTTTATAGGCCTTAATAGAAAAACTAGAAAATATCTTAATTTGGCCTCAGGAGGAGCGTTCATGCATATCACTGCTGAGCATGCAAAAACTATTCTTATGAACATTTTAAATAATCTTCCTTGAAGAGAAGTTGTTAAAAGAAGAAGAAATCTCAATAGCTAAACCCGAACTTTTCCTCAAACATCTCAACCTTTAGCTATCGCAGAACCTGAACTACCACAAAAGGAAGAGGAAGAATTTCCGCTTCTTGACTTTTTGTTTGATATTGAGAATGATTTGTTTACTGATTTTGGAAATACCTCAAATTATCATTTGATAAAGAAACCTCAGCAGCCTAGAAATTTTGCAACTATAGATCCTACACATTCTGATGAGGTAGATTTTTTTAAAAAGACAACAAAAGAATTAATATATGTTTTGAGTGACGAGTGGTTAGAAGAATCAGAGTTCTCCCTCTGTCACTATTCAATGTCAATTAGATAAATATCCTTTTGAAACTCTTTATAATCCAGTAGTGGTGTTAATATTATGTCTGCTATATTTGTTGAACATTTATTAAAAGACATACTATTAGCCCTAACTAATAAATTGTTAAAAAGTCTTTTAGGATGTATTATTCCAAGTTCAGGAATTTTGTGTGCCCTTCCTATATATGTGAATGATTTTCAAGTCCGATTGAATTTCTACATCTTTGATGTTTGGGAGTTTGATGTGTTGATTAGGGAACCTATAGAAAGACTTATCCAAGAAGGAGAAACAGGAAAAATAAATGTTAGGCTTGGGAAAGGAGTTAAGCTCTCTGTGCCTATAATTCACTCTTTAAAAACTAAGGTAGAGCCATTTCCTGAGTTAGAATCAATAGAAGAGGTTAAGGTAGCATCTCTTGAAGAATTAATCAAACCAAATTTAGAAGATGATGCCTAGTTTTCACCAATGAGGTAGAGGATGAGGATCCCACTGATCCTAAACCTCTCGATGAATTTCTAGAGCCACCCAAGCCCATATTGAACTTAAACCTTTGCCTTGTGGACTTAAATATGCTTTTCTAAATAATGATCATGATTCTCTTGTAATTATAAGTGATAAATTATCTCAAGAAGAATCTTTGCGCTTAATAACTGTGTTAGAAAAGCATCGGGCTGCTTTTGGCTATTCACTCCATGACCTTAAAGGAATTAGTCCTATTCTTTGCACCCATCGCATTCCAACTGATCTAGAAATTACACCATCTAGAGAACCCCAGCGTAGGCTTAATAATGCGATGAGGGAGGTTGTGAAGAAGGAGGTTTTGAAACTTTTGCATGCGGGATCATTTATCCTATGCCGCATAGTGAGTGGGTTAGTCCTGTTCAAATTGTACCTAAGAAAGGTGAAATGGCTGTTGTTAAAAATGAAAGGAATGAATTAATACCCCAAAGAACCGTCACTAGATGGAGAATGTGCATAAATTATAGAAAACTTAATAAAGCAACAAAGAAAGATTATTTTTCACAACCCTTCATTGATGAAATGTTAGAGCGTTTAGCGAATCATTCTTTCTTTTATTTTCTTGATGGTTATTTGGGATATCACCAAATTCTAATCCACCTTGATGATCAAAGCAAAACCACTTTTACATGTCCATATGAAACTTATGCTTATCGAAGAATGTCTTTTGGATTATGTAATGCTCCAGCTTCTTTTCAAAGATGTATGATGTCTATATTTTCTGATATGATTGAAGAAATTATTGAAGTTTTAATGGATGATTTTTCTGTTTATGGAAAAACTTTTGATGATTGTCTTAAAAATTTAGATAGAGTTTTGGAAAGATGTGAAGAAAAGCACTTAGTATTTAATTGAGAAAATGTCATTTCATGGTTAGAGAAGGAATAGTGCGAGGACGCTTAGTGTCCAAAAGAGGTATAGAGGTAGATAGAGCTAAAATTGAAGTAATTGAACAATTACCTCCACCTGTGAATATAAAAGGGATTCGAAGTTTTCTTGGTCATTGTGGTTTTTACCGTAGGTTTATAAAAAATTGTTCACATATTGCTAAACCACTGACTAACTTGTTAGCTAAGGATGTTCCTTTTGAATTTGATGATGCATGTTTAAAATCTTTTAATATTCTTAAAGAAGCACTCATCTCTGCACCAATCATTTAACCCCCTAATTAGTCAATATCTTTTTGAAATTAACTGTGATGCTAGTGATTATGCTGTGGGGGCAGTTCTAGGACAGACAAAGGATAAAAAACATCAAGCCATTGCTTATGATAGTAAAACTCTGACAGGAGCTCAACTTAATTATGCAACAACTAAAAAGAACTCCTAGCTGTTGTTTTTGCTATAGATAAATTTAGATCTTACTTGGCAGGAGCAAAAGTTATTATTTATACTGATCATGCTGCTTTGAAATATTTGCTCACTAAGAAAGTTGCTAAACCACATTTGATAAGATGAATTTTATTACTGCAAGAATTTGATTTAGAAATAAAAGATAAAAAGGAGTAGAAAATCTTGTTGCTGATCACTTGTCTAGAATGCAATTTAAAAATCCACAGGAATTACCTATTAATGACTCACTAAGGGACGACATGCTTTTCAAAGTAACAAAATCAGACCCTTGGTACTCAGATATTGTAAATTTTATGGTTGCAGGTTATGTACCACCAGGGGACAATAAAAGAAAACTTATTTATGAGAGTCGTCAACACCTATGGGATCCACCGTACCTCCTTAGAATATGTGCTGATGGACTACTAAGAAGATGTGTACCGGCAGAGGAGGACATTCAAATCATTTAGAAATGCCACTCATCACCATATGGAGGTTATTATGGGGCATTCCGCACTCATGCAAAATTTTGGCAGAGTGGATTCTTTTGGCCAACCATGTATGAAGACACCAAGAACTTTATCTAGAGATGTGTATCATGTCAGAAGCATGGAAATATCAACATAAGAGATGCCATGCCACTCACCAATAATCTTCAGATAGAGCTCTTTGATATTTGGGAAATCAATTACATGGGACCATTTCCGAAATCAAAGAACTATGAGTATATATTGGTGGCAGTTGACTATGTATCCAAGTGGGTAGAAGCCATGCCATGCAAGAATGCTGATGCAAGACATTCCAAGAAGATGTTTGAAGAAATAATATTCCTAAGGTTTGGAATGCCGAGGATGGTGATTAGCGATGGAGGAACACATTTCACTGATAGGAAGTTTCACTTGTATTTGAAAGATCATGGAATTCATCCCAACATCGCTACACCATATCATCCTCAGACAAGTGGCCAGGCAGAGACATCAAATAAGCAGATCAAAAATATTCTACAAAAGACGGTAGATGAGATGGGAACCACATGGAAAGATCGTTTACCAGAGGCACTTTGGGCTTACCGGACTGCCTACAAGACACCATTGGGTATGACACCATACCAATTGGTGTATGGAAAGACCTATCATCTACCTGTGGAGCTAGAACACAAGGGTCATTGGGCTATCAAGCATTGGAACATGGATTTTGAAGCTGCAGGAGAAAAGAGAAAGATGCAAATATCAGAGCAAGAAGAATGGAGAGAAAAAGCTTATCATAGTTCAAAGGTTTATAAAGAAAGAACCAAGAGATGGCATGATAAGAGAATCAAGAAGAAGGAGTTTGCACCTAGAGACAAGGTATTACTTTTTAATTCTAGGGTCAAATTATTCGGGCATGGAAAATTATGGAGAAAATGGGAAGGACCATTTATGGTGGTAAACGCGTCATCGCATGGAGCGGTAACTCTACGCACAGACAACAGTATGTTATTTAAGGTAAATGGCCAACGTCTGAAGATCTTTCTAGAACCTATTAGACCCTCTGAGGTAGTTGATGAATTAGATTTTATTATTTTGCCTCAATATTAGATATCCTTTTTCTATTATGAAAAATATGTGAAATAATACTTATCGGAGAGTAAATAATAATAGAAGACACCGCGCACAAGATCACCCCGAGGGGATAACCTGTGGGGCCGGCCAGCCAGGCCTATGGCCGCCAGACCACCCACCTCCTTGTCCCCCCTCGTCTCGATCCTCGCAAGTCTTCTACACCCTTCGTCGTCCAAATCCCGTAGATTTAACCAACAAATCGCATATTCTTCCATACAGATCCATTAGTCCCTAGATCTTGACCCATTCTGCAAGCCAAACCCTCATATAAATACATACCCATGCCTCCTTCAACCACATCCTATTCAAGCCTCCTCTCCTCTCCTTAGAGAAATTCTGCTCCTTTCCATCTCCAAGCTCCAATGGCTGGAAAAGAGATCATCGTCTATAGATCTGACCTCAAGCAGATCCAGTTGAAGGAAGAAGCTCTGGCCATCATCCCTGTGCTAGATCCCAAGCCTCTCGCTGTCATCCTGTCGAAGCAGCTGGCAACAGTTCCTCCACGTCATCATTATGAGCAAGCTTATTTTTCTCAAGCTCGCGAGACCGCTCTCCCATCACCTTCTACAAAGCTGCTCCTAAAATGCCCAAAAGTCACTGTCCCTCAAGTCACCAAGTTGCTACCTACTACAGATAATGAGAAGCTTGTCAAGGTGACTACCAATAGATTCAGGGATGTGACTTGTGCAAAGTACGCTACCTCTCGCGTCTCCCTTGATGGAATCCGTGCACCTCCTGGCCAAGTCAAGTATGTTTCTCCAAGAGAAACTGGCAAGAGATCTGTTGCACCCCAGATTGAGAGAGAACCAAAGCATCCTAGGATGACCACGGTTGAAGTTATGAAGATATCTAGCAAGCTCCAAGCCTGTTCAATCACAACCTGTAGAATCAGCGGTCCGATGATCTTAAGGAGATCCGTAGGTTGACTAGGATCATAGCTACGCTCTCTAAGAAGAATAAGGAGTAGATGTCTTAGTTATCTTAGCAATAAGGCACAAGTGTGTTAAATTAGTTCGATTTAGGTTCATAATTTAAAGTTAAGTTTGTGATTTGCTTGGTTTATTAATTATTATATTAGCTCAGAATGAATAAAGTGCCTTATTGTTATTATTATTTTGTTATGATTACCTGTTCTCTCTATTTTCTGTATGTGCTTGTCTCCACATGTTGTGTCATGAGGTCATGACCATGCTTGGAGAATTACATGGAGGCTAAGGAGATCAGCAAGAGCATCCAAATCGAGAAGGAGGCCCAAAACTTATCCGGTTCGAGTCACCAAGGTGGAGGCCCAAATCAAGTTTGAGTCCACCTCGGAATCCAGGACCAGTCTGTCTTAAACTGGTCACCCAGGACACGTACGGACTCTGTTTTCGATGATCCATATATGGATGGAAAGCTTATTTGATAAGGAATCCAACCCAAGTGGTCCTACGTCAAAATATGTCCGGAATCAACGGGAATCGTCGAAACAAGTCACCGTCCAGAATCTGTCAGGGCGCTGTGTCGCCGTCTTTTGGGCCGATTGGCCATGTATCGTGTCGGGCCTTAAGCCCAAGTTGTGGGCGCCCAACCCCTGGCCGTTCTCATCCCTAGGTCAAGTCTTAGACTATAAACACAGCCGCTGCCGCTGTTAGACAATCGGGTTTTGTTTAGAGTTTAGTTTTCCATCGAGAAACTGAATCGTTCATTGTAACTGTGGTGACAAATCCTTTTACAGTGATCCAGGACCCCTGTTCTTGATCTCCTCCACTATGTCGATTAGTCCTTTGGAACCAAGTTCTTGAACCCTCTATTGATATTCGCATCATTCATATTTGCAATTTCAGATTGCGTGTTTTTACCTTCTTGCTTGTGCTCTTTGATTCGCTTGCAGGAAAAACCTTCTTGGCGAGGTCAATCAAGTTGTGCTTGGTTGATAACCAACGGAGCAGTGGTGTAAACGGTTGCAGGGTTCGAATCGTGTCAGATTTGAAGCCGGATCGCCAATGTCGAGATCTCCACAAATCGAACTTACCGGTTACCTCTAGGAAGATCGGGCTAGTATTCATCAATTGGTATCAGATATTTCAGGTTTACCGTGAGGTATAATCTCGTTTGCCTTAGATTCATATTTGTTCCTTACCTACAGTCCACAAAAAGCCCAATACTATTTCAATTTCCGCTGTCCTATCACCTTTGTGCCTTTGCAATTTCGTTTCTGATTCGCGTTGTTGAGTTTGTGTCCGTGGTTGAGTCTTGTTGCTGGTTTAGGGTTGTGTTCGTAGTTGTAGTTCAATCGCCCGTTGCTGTGATTTTTTATTTCCGCCGCTATCCCATCCACTGTTTCCAAACAACAAGTCGAAGCCACCACATTACTCGACTTGCCCCGCTAGCCGCCTTGTGTAACTTCTCGCCACCGCGCAAACCCTAGATAGGTTGCCAGCCGCTCTTATTTTGCCTGCATCTTAGCCCTCCTTCCATCATCAGGCGAATCCCTACTGCTGTTAGTCATAGGAACAATTTTGTGATTGGTGTTTGAGTTTAGAGACGCTTTGCCCTAACTGCCGCTGCCGTATTGTGCCTTCCGGAAAATATAACTTGAGATACCTTCGGTAAAACAGGCATAACTTTTAGCTCGTTTATCAGAAAAATCAGAAATTTTTCTAGCAGCTTCTTGACACCATTTGGAGCTGACCCAAACTCGGCTTCGCCCTGTTTGGTTTCATCAAAATTGCCAAAAAAATTTAGGAAAATAAAGAAAAAAATTGTCAAAGTTTTTGCACGCTTTTCAGAGAATGTGCTGTATTTCTGTAGACCACATCCCACCTCAGTTGTAGGTGCCAATTTTGTGGTTGCATCTTTTTTTATCCTTGTTCAGAGAAAAATATAAAAAAAAATAGCAAAAAAAATAAAAAAGTTTGATTCCTACTAGTACCTTTTAGAAAATTCCGGGAAAAATTCAGGAAAAAGGAAAAATTCGGGTTATTTGCTAGTTCTGTGAGTTCTTTCCATCGTCCTTTGCTTTCACCTTGTTGCGCTATGTCTCGACACGTCTTAGCCAGCAGCTGTGATTTGTACTTTGGATCCGGATTGAACAATTGCTACTCTGTATTCGTTAATTGCTAATCCTTGCTGTCATATTGTGTGCCTACCCATAGCTCCACATATTCTCTGTCAGCACAGGTTTATCTTGCAACTGTTACCCACGCTCAACAACAGATTACTTTGCCAGTTTGGTTTAGCTCCTGTTTGGCATTGGTAAGAATACAGGCAAGACGGTGATAAGCCGCTTGTGATTTTGCATTCCACTTTCACCACCACCACTTGTTTCCTTTTAGTTGATTATTAGGGATACCTTTTACTGTTTGTTCCTATTTTTTATCTACAATGATAGGTTACAACACTCATCGATACGAGACACCAATGATACATGAGCCACGTACTATTGCTGCTACACCTCCTTTCGCAGGTCGTTCTATTCTTTCTTCTCCACCTACTTATGATGGTGTTGGTGCTAATGAGTACATTGAGTGGGAAAGTAAAATACATAATATTTTTGCACATTGTCATATGTGTGAGCGAAGGAAGATTAAGAATGCATCTAGTGTTTTGAGACATTTAGCATCAATTTGGTGGGAGTCTTTAAGTTCTTCAAATAAACCTCATACATGGAACGATATGAAAATTCTTATGAGAGAAAATTTTGTTAATCCATCTCTTGTAATTAATTCATATGATGAGGAACATCAACTAGACCAATCTCCTATTATTCCTCCTATTGTGCCTAACCTTTTGCAGGATAATGCACAAAAGAGCGGGGATGACATGATAGAAAATGAGGTGCTCTCAGTTTCATGTGAACATTCAACACATGTTACTTCCGCTAACAGTGAGAGCCAAGGTAATGCCAATGATGCTAATCTCACAAAAGATGAGAGTTCTCTTGATGTGCTGAATTTTTCCACCAATCATGTTATGATAGAGCAAATATTAGTGGAACCTTCGCTTGATTTATCTTTGTCACAAGATGATTTGCTTGATGTTCCTTGTGATAAAGATGACTTGAATGATGATATTTATATTATTCCAATAATGAATGATCATGCTATATGTATGTTAGAATCGAACACTACTAATGAAAATAGACATGTTATTCATAATGCTAGCGATGTTGATGAGCTACAGTTGATGTCTTCTTTAAATACATTGGGATACATTGATTTTAATGTTCTTTGCAATCTTAATTATTTAGAGGAAAAACTTTATGCATATCATGTTTTTGGCAAATATAGCAACCAAGGACAATATATGGTACAACGAGTTTACATTTGTACAACTGTGCATTCTTCTTTTGTTGTACAAAATAATGCTCAATTAGAGGACTATAAAATCAACAATGTTGTCATGCCATATTCCTCTCGTTTTGCTTTACAGTCCCAAGTGGAATCCAAAGAAGGGGAGCATATGTTTCTTGTTACTACTAATCTTTTGCAGGATAGTATTGACAACGATCGTGTGCATTTTAATCGAGGAGACTACATGTTTGTAGGAGAAGGCATGCTGCCAACCAAAACATGTGGTCATATTCTTTCTCCCAACATTGTCAATTTCCAATATTTTGGCAACCTCGTTTGTCTTCATGTTGTGCAGAATGGCATTCAAGCAACATCGACGCCGAGGATGACTTTTCATCAAGAAGGGGAGGATGATGAGGTCATGACCATGCTTGGAGAATTACATGGAGGCCAAGGAGATCAGCAAGGGCATCCAAATCGAGAAGGAGGCCCAAAACTTATCTGGCTCGAGTCACCAAGGTGGAGGCCCAAATCAAGTTTGAGTCCACCTCGGAATCCAGGACCAGTCTGCCTTGAACTGGTCACCCAGGACGCGTACGGACTCCGTTTTTGATGATCCATATATGGATGGAAAGATTATTTGATAAGAAAGCCAACCCAAGTGGTCCTATGTCAAAATATGTTCAGAATCAACGGGAATTGTTGAAACAAGTCACCATCCAAAATCTGTCAGAGTGCTGTGTCACCGTCTTTTGGGCCGATTGGCCATGTATCGTGTTGGGCCTTAAGCCCAAGTTGTGGGCACCCAACCCCTGGCCGTTCCCAACCCTAGGTCGAGTCTTAGACTATAAACATAGCCGCCGCCGCTATTAGACAATCGGGTTTTGTTTAGAGTTTAGTTTTCCATCGAGAAACTGAATCGTTCATTGTAACTGTGGTGACAAATCCTTTTACAGTGATCTAGGGCCCCTATTCTTGATCTCCTCCACTGTGTCGATTAGTCCTTTGGAACTGAGTTCTTGAACCCTCTATTGATATTCGCATCATTCATATTTGCAATTTCAGATTGCGTGTTTTTACCTTCTTGCTTCTGCTCTTCGATTCACTTGTAGGAAAAGCATTCTTGGCGAGGTCAATTAAGTTGTGCTTGGTTGATAACCAACAGAGCAGTGGTGTAACGGTTGCAGGGTTCGAATCGTGTCTAATTTGAAGCCGGATCGCCAACGTCGACATCTCCACAAATTGAACTTACCGGTTACCTCTAGGAAGATCGGGCCAGTATTCATCATTGTGCAGAAAAGATATACAGGAAACAAGTGTGGGGTGACACACCGTGACCATAAAAATAAAATTTATCGCAAAAATTATGCAATTCAGAAGATAATCGATCGAGGACCACGTACGGCAAAGTGGGCCTCAGGGGACCCCCTGGGTGGCCGCACGACTAGGCTCATGGCTGGCCAGCCCACCACCTCCTCCTCTCTCGCCTCGCTTCGTCCACGGTCAGATTTGATCCCAATACACTTTAATTATATATATTTCGTCTTTCATTTCGATCCGAATTGAAAATCACATGTTAAAACACTTAAATAGATAGGAAAAATTATTTAATTCATGACTTAAATATAGACTCACATAATACTTTTCCTGGTAAACATGTTACTGCTGGGAACTAATTATTAGGGACCCCATGATTACTTATGTTGTTGAGAAATATGAGATAGTAGATTAATGAGAACTTGATTCTTGATGTCTTGTATTTGGAGAACTTTTATTTCAAAAGTAAAAATAAATAGCATTACCTCTCCTTAGTAGTAAAAGCAATGTCCTACCAGAGCCATATATAGGATAGATAAACCTTGTACAATTCATTTCTTCTATTTGTGTTGAGTTTAGTCAAACCTTGTTGACCCATGTTGAGAAATTTATCATGCTTTCAAGATCAAGATCACGTACACTACATATATATCTACTGCTCCTACACTGGGAGTATGCAAAAACATGCTTGTTCATCCACTTAACAATGTTTTACTCCTACATTGGGAGAAAACACAAAAATATGTGTTAGGAATAAATGCTCTGAGTTCTTTGTAATTGTCTTCTCTTCAAATTCCAAGTGCAAGAGAGAGGTATGTGGCTATGCAAAAATAAAGTATAAGAAAAATGGACAAGTGTCCAAGTAAGTAGAAAAAGAGAAAAAGAAAAAGTATGAAAAGATAGCCCATATGCTCTGGCAAAGTTTTCAAGTTCAAAATAAGAGAGAAGTTTCTAAAGAGCATAGTAGAATTAGGTTAGCCACTATATATATTCCACACACATGCACATCTTGATCTAAGAGTATGGCATCTTTCTCCTTGGATCTTTGTTTTGACTTTACAATATATGCAATACAAGTATGTTCTTACATTCTTCATACCTACCTGAGATCCACATAAGCTTTTTAGAAGTAGGATAAAGAAGGCAATCATCTATGCCTTGGTGAGGATCCAAAAATTATACATATATGAGTGATTTGAGAGTACTACAAGAGAAGGTAAGCTATGTTTTGTTTTCAAAATTTTAAACTAATTCTCCAATTGACTTGACTGAAGGAAGAGAGTAATCTGTTTCAGCTGTTCTGTTCTTCAACTGCTCAAAGATTTAAGGTAGACGCTTTGAATCCTATAGTACATGAATAACTAGGAATGATATTGTGTTGATGTTTTGTTCTAGAGTAATGTCTTAAATAATTTATTCTGTGAACCAACCTTTTCTCGAGGACAAGTAAATTTCCTTGCCTAAGTGTGGGGGAATCTTATTGACGGTCGTTAACGTACATTACAAACCAATAAATTTCCTTGCACGTATGCACAAATATCATAGAATAGGAGGTTATTGCTGACAAATTCCATGAGTTTTGATGATTTATAAATTTCCAGGGTGTTATCCAGAAAGTCAACAAAAGGGACCTAGGAATTAAAATAATTCATGGAATTCTACCGCAAGACATATACTAGAAGACTATAGAAGACACCAGAGCGAGCCAGGGCCCCAGCCCCTGTGAAGTGGGGCCGACCGGTCGTAGGGGTGGCCAGGTGGCCACTCCCCTCTACATCCTTCCATGAGCTTCTGGAGTATTCCTACACCGCCTTTGAGGAGTCATTTAGGCTGTCCCTTAAGTCGGTTTGATCGAAGGGCTCACGTGCATCCCACCGGGGTATAAATAAAGCTGAAGAAAGGAACAGATCTGAAGAAAGAAGCAGCTAAAGAGCCAGAGTTCCAATTCCATATCTAGAGATCTAGGCTAGCAATTGTAACAGAACTGACCAAATTATAAGAGCACAAGTACAAAAACAAGCGCCGAAACGCTCAAATTTTCGAACTTGAGCTCATATAATCCCAGTAGTCAATCGAAACCATGAAGGATTTCAAACCAACTCTTTTACAACCAAGATCACATCACTCAACATACACATCACACGTTATATTTCACAAGTAGTTCGGAAGTTCGTTTACAACACACGGAGTCGCAAATTATTACAAACTGAGTTCATAAAGTAGCGGAAGCATAACACACGCATTTAGTTCAAGTACTACTGCCAGTCTTACTGATCAACATCCCACAAAAGCATTAAGGAAAGTAACTAACAGACGATCACGCCCGAGTGATCTAGTCCTCGTCACCTGCGGGGTGGAGGCAGGTCTTGCAGAAGCCCTGATAAAGCATGTCATCTACAACAGGAGGGAATAAACCCTAAGTACGGGAATGTACTCAGCTAGACTTACCCGTCGAAACGGAAAATAAGAGACACCAAGGATCATGCAAGGTTTTCATAAGTGGAGCTGGCTGACATTACCTTTGCGGAAAAGCACAAGTAATTTAAATTCTTTTAACCTGTACTAGCAGTTATTTTTAACATTCACCTGTCATCTATCTTAGCACCTGTACTAAACATTCACTTGAGTATAATCAAACAATAATATTATTATATCCATAGCAGGTATAAATTGCGGCAACAATATATCATTCGCTTAACCATATGTTCAATTTAATGAGATCTACGTTGCCGCTGCTCAAGTCAAGTTCTCACTAATCGGGAGCGACGGCAATTCGAATCGAATTCCTATCCAGCTGGAGGAGTAGCTAACACTCACACCGCGTAGGCCCCTACCAGTGTCGCACAAGCCACCTTTCGTACGATTCAGGAGTGTGGGTTCGATTGATGTCGCATCCCCAAGGGCGACACTCTGCCAGGTGCTAGGGACTCTAACCCCCCTTGGTCTCACACCAATGTCCCCAAGCACAACATTATCCTCTCCTCCAAGATGTGACCTACCATGACTCCGTCCTCGGAACCGAATTCTCGGCTTCGTGGTTGGAACGACTTATCTGGCCAACTAAGTGTTAGACTGCGTTCAACATGACTCAAGGATGTAAACGAATCGGTCTTAAACGGCTCAGACGGGCATAGCTCCACACACAAGACGTGAAGTGTCTTGCGGCTGCACTATCGAACTCCCGCCAGGTCTCAAATTCATTTTTAGGCATGGTTCCATTCACGATAGCCAACATCCACTCGTGACCCATTCCTACATCTTGCGGATGACCGAAATCACCCGACTTCTACCGGACTAAGCAGGGCTAAGCATTAACATGTGCCTAAACCTAATTTAGGGTTTAAGTATGATATCTAGACAAGGACAGGTATAATGCAACAAGGGTTTTCATACAACTCCTACAACTTAATGCAGTAAACAAGTAAAAGTACTCAAGATTGATATATAAAACAAATGGGTCAGCATGCACCGGGGCTTGCCTTTCAGAAAAGAGGACGGGCGATGATCTGGGCACTCAGGCAGATCGTCTACGGGCACTCCTTCGCCGGCTGGGTCCTCGGGCTCCCTCGGCTGCTCCTGGTCGTCCTCCGGAATCACTCCCTCGAACTCGAGGAGTATCACCCCCTCCGGTACACATATTGCATGAATGCACAATAAATCTTATGGATGCATAATGAATGCAACATGCTCGGAATGGAATGCATTTCAACAATTTAAGTACTCTACTCAAGTTACTTCAACATTACGTGCAAATCTCTTCTCCGGTAGAGAAGTACTTATCTAATCTACACAACCTAATGTATAAATGTTCCTCTTCAGTTAAGGCCCTAACACCTAAAAATCACAAGAACAACATTACTTAGGTTACCAACAACCAATCATAAAATATTGTAACAACATATTCTGGACAGCAGCTACATATTTCTATCACAACTGTAGATTCCCAAACCCTAAAGGCATGATACAAGACAATCTGGAAAGCTTATAAAATACTCTATAATTCATTTTCAGACCTCAACACTAAATTCCAAAGTTTACCTAGTCAAACTTCTAAAGTTCCAGAAATCTGTCCTCTCCAAACAGAGAGCAGCCATTTCTGGACAGCCACTTTAAACAGCTATAACTCCTAGACTACTAGGCCAAATGCCATCAAATTTTGACACAAGCTAGTTTAACCAGTTTACTACCACTTTGATATTCACAAGTTTCCCAGAAAACAATTTTATCAAAGTTCAAATCCAAAATTGCTACCAGCTGTCCAAAGAACCTAGAAATGTGAAAATAAATATTTATTCATGTGTCAAACTTCCTCTATGACCAAACCAATGATACTACTAGTTCACTCATGTCATGGAAACACCAGAAAGTATGGTGTGTCAACCCAGAACATTTATTTTAACCCCTTTCTTAATTTACTTAATTAATTAAGTGGGAAATTAAACTCATATGCAAGCAGCTTAGAAAATTCCATAAAAATTATAGGAGGCTCTCTGGCCTACTAGGAGGCTACTGTAAATTTGAGCTAAAGTTATTCACAGAAAACTCCTACATAAAATTCACAAACCAAAAAGGCTGATTTTTGCATAAATGGGAAACCCTATTAAAAGTGTCAAACAACAGATTTCATATTTTTCCTAGTATCATTCTACCCTAAGAACAACACTCCCATTTATTTTACCTTTACTGAAAATATAGAAAAATTATGAAAATTCATTCAAATATCTCCTAATATAAAATGACATCATCATAACTTGAAAACTACTCAAGGCAATAAGATCCAAACTTTTACTAGAGCTAGTATATATATGAAATAACATACTCACCAAATTTCATAATTTTTAGAACACAGTAGCTCAAGATATGATTGTTTTCCCAAAAGCTCTACTACAAGTGCTCAAGATTATATTTTTATTAAATACTACGCTTCACTAAGAGTCTAACAAAATTTAAATCACAATTTTTGGATATGCCAAACCCTAGATAAGAAAATCACAAACATCATTTAAATCTGTGAAATAATAAAGAAACTGAATTTTCCAAAACAAAAGAGAGCACTGGGCCGGTTACACCCCGTCAAGCAGTGCGGCCCACTCCCGCCCGTGGCCTGCTCACACGCGCGGCCCGCGCTCGGGCTCGCCCACGCGCGGCTGACGAGCGGGTCCCACGGGTCAGCGAGACAGAGGAGGGGGGTGACGGTGCCGGCAGAGCTCGTCGCCGGTGGTTTGGCCGGTGAAGCCGAGACCACCGTCATGCTCTTCTTGTGATCCCGAACCGAGGGAGGTGCTATGGTGGACCTAGGTGTGGCTAGGGGCACCCGTGGCCGTCAAGGCGGACGACGGTGTTCCGGTGATGGTGCGCCGGCGACGGCAAGGTCACAACACCTCGTCTAAGCTCGGTACGAGCTTCACGAGGGAACCAGGGAGCTAATGGGGAGAAAGGGAGACTGGGAAGGGTCCTAGCTACTCTGACCATGGCGGCCTCGAACTCCGGCGAGGTCCCGCACATGGCCACGGTGGTGAAATCGGGCAATGCGGCCTTACCTTCGCTCAAACGACCCACGGAAGGAGTGGAGAGGGTAGAGGAAGGCGTTGTGGTGCTGCTGCTAGAAGGAATTGGGTCGAGGCGCGATGACGATGGTGCACGAGCACGAGGAAGCACACGGCGGCAATGGCGCCTCGGTGCTCCGCCCGGGCTCGGAGAGGACGAGAGAGAGAGGGCAGGGCGCGAGTGAGGGGGATTGCGGCGTCGTGGCGCCCTTGAAGACCTCGCGGCCTGACTAGTAGGGCCACGGCTGGCATACGGCCGCCATGGCGCACCCATGCGGTAGCACTGCCCTACGGCGGTCGGCCATGACTGAACTCAAGCGCTTGAATTCGACTGAATCCAGGTTCGCGATGACCGACTGACAGGCAATTTTCGACGCCCTTGATCTCCCTGACCAGACCGAATTAGTGCAAACTATAAACAGCAAAGTTGGAGATGTATATGTGATCTACAACTTTGTCAATACTAGCTTGACCTGGTTTGGCATGGTTTGAGAGTTATAGGTTTCCAAAGTAGGGTACTGTGAAACGGTTTACAACTTAACACTTAGTCAAAATTGCTAAGTCACAAAACAGCCTCTAAGACTGACTTGTGGGCCATTTTTGAGCATGTTCTGGTCATTTTCATAAGATGGCCATATTAGAACTTTTGTTCCTTATGAAATTCTCTACAACTTTGATTAAGGTTGCTCCTCCATGAAAGATTACTAAGCTGGACTTTTTAATTGGTCAAACCAAATCACTCTAGGGGTCAAAACCTAGTCAACAACATTTGGAAGGGCAATTTGGTAATTTTGATCAACATGAACATTGCTCCACTACTTACCCTAAATGTAATTAAGGTGTTATAAGACCTAATTAGCCACTCTACACATTGGTTACACAAAATTCCTAGTGTCACATACTTTGAAACAAGCAAAGCAATATTTCTACCCAAATGTTGCAAGATCATGTTGCACATGTTGCATGAGTGTGTTGCATAGCACTTGCTAATAATGTTTCACTAATGTGGGTGGCATGTCTCCAAAGGAAGTTGCACATGTGGCACTTGGGTGTTGCACACTACTCACTTCATAATACACATGAAATATAAACACATGTTGCAATGTTTCACATATTATAAGCCCATGCATGAATGAATGATGCTCAAGTTCATGAAATGCAATGCAATTAAGGAAGCCAAACACCTAGGGTGTTACAGCAATCAAGAGTAGACTAGTTCACCTTAGGATTAGTCTCAATCAGAGATATAGAGAGAGTAGAAGAGAAGAGTTCTAGAGGAGTTCTAGCCTGTCGCTGCTTCTCCGCTGCTGTGTTCATCAGGATCAAGTTCCTTCGTAGGGGGCTTGCTTCTGAGACTCTTTGGTAATCAACTTCTGATTCAAGTAAGCAATTTGTTTGTATTGTTCTTCAAGTTCGCAACTCTTTTGAGTACTTTGATCTTGGTAGCACCTAGGTTGAAGTTGTTTTCGTAGTGTAAGCATGGTGCTTAGGCTAGGATTACTTGTGAATGCCCCCTGATTTGCTAGATAGTGGTAGCTCACGAAGGTGACTTTATAGCTTTGTTGAATCCTCTGTAGTCCACTTCAAGTTAATGGGTAAAGGTAGGATTATGCATGCTGGTAGGGGAGAACTCTGATTTCATCCCTTATTAAAGTTATTGCCCACTGAATGAATGATTAAGAACATAGTTTATCGAGATTAGAATTAGATAGTCCTTAGTAGTCTCCTTATTTTCACTATTATCTGAGCTTGATTGTGAATTGGGTTAAGTTTATAGACTTAGTCATCGTCACCAACCGTTCCTTTGGGTTCAATATTAAAACTGGAATATCTTGGTGAAGTGCTATAACGGTATTATATCTGTGCGCATGCGGATAGTTATTTTTTCTAGTGTGCATTTAATTTATACCAACAGATGTACTGCTTGAAGCAGGCCCAAAGCTCTAGCACTTCTCGACGATAGCCTCAGGTCGGGCTGGCTGGTCGGTTGGCCCCTCTTCCGGTTCTATGCCAATCAGGTCCAGCATTGGCTTGATTCCTTCTTCATCATCGCTTTGCACTTCGATGCCAAGTGGTCCTTTTCTTCATCAGCGCCTCCAGTGTGTCTTGGCGTTCTGGTGCAAGACTGCATTCAAGCATAAGACCATGCTAAGCATGATGAATAATACTGAAGTGAATCAATGATTGAATGGTCGACACTTACTTGCGAAGTCCTTTTCCAGCTTGGTCACCCGCTCCTTCAGCTTGGTGTTCTCGCTGGTCAGGCGAGCACCTCGTCCTTGCGCTCCTTGTCGAGCTGGGTGTTTTTCTCCATCAGCTCCTTGTTGCTCTAGCTTCTCAACAAGGAGTGTCTTCTCTGCCATGCCGACCGAGCCAGAGCGTGGGGTGTCACCCAGTCATAAGGGGAATAATGTACGAAGATTTTTTATATACCTCTCTTTTCCTGGTCAAGGACCTGGCGCTGCTGTAACACCTCTAGGTGTTAAGCATGCATTCACATCCTAAATCATGAGCATTTGCATTTCATGCATGATCATCATCGCATTAAAATTAAGTTAGAATTTTTTAAACTGTGATAATCATGTTTGAGCTCTGAGTTTGGTAAAAAATCCTAGGTAAAAGTGGTAAAAATTTGTGGAGCTATAAACTTTAAATAACTTAGAAATAATTAACATGATTTTTGGAGCAAGTTTTGTATTAAAAATCTTCCCAAATTTTGCTTCTAAAAATATTTCAGAAAATTGAGTTTTCATTTAAAAATTTGACTTTAAATCATCAATTCAAAATCTATTTAGAATTTTGAAAAAGTGCCCTAAATGAAAGTTGTAGAGAATAAAATTTTGAACAACTTTTGTTTTAGGGCAATTTGTGAAAATGTCTTTTCATCTTCAAAATTTGAATTTGAATCAAATTACAAAATCTGGAATTTTATTTAAAAAAAGAAAATCACTTTTTCAACCTTATCGGGCCGCCGCCTCCTTTTCGGCCCAAGCGTCGAAGCCAGCTCGGCCTACTCCGCGCCCGCGCCCGCATCTACCTCCCCGCCTCACGCTCGCCAGCGCACGCTCGCCGCGCCAGCGCGACCGACCGCGGCAGACCGCGCACGCCGCGTGC